>JBAMHV010000012.1:10159057-10176609 GCA_037177535.1 Pseudomugil gertrudae | reverse complement strand
CGATGCTGAGGATGCTCTGAGATGGTGCTTCCAGACAGCAGACTGGAGTGTCCTCTGTGGTCCTCATGGAGATGACAGATTTAATGGACTCCTGTGTGGACGGCACCATCCCGGCAAGAACAGTGAAGACCCTTTATTAACCTATTGTTGTATTTAAAAAACTACTACAATTCGAATTTCCCTCTGGGATCAATAAAGTATTTACATTTCCAAATGTTTGGCTGTATGTTTTGGGGTGAACAGCCTTCTTTTTATCTTCATGTGTATAAAAAAAATAGAACTGACAGTACAATTAAATTCAGATATAGTATAGCCCCATTGATGCCTGAATTGTGCTGGGCAGTCAGAGTATCCTTCAATCTGTCTGAATGGGACCTTACATTTAGGCTACTTCAAGACACACACCTCACAGCTTGTATGAAGTTGGAGTGCAAGGCTGACTTTAGAGTATGTTTCAAAGTGCAACTAAGCTGTCTAGTGGTTGTTTATACCCTTGCTTCTGCAGTTAGAACAAGCTTTATAAGTTAGGCAAATGAAAGACTTTCTGTAATAGTAGTGTAGTTTCTTTGTTTAAATTCTATAAGTGGCCCTTAACTCTACAAAAAATGCCATTAATTTGCTAATATTAATACTTTTTGGAAATATCACTTTAGGAAAAATAGCATAAAATAAATGCTGACTGTTCTGTCTTCATCATTCTCATTGAAAAGCATTCACCTGATTTACATTAGTCTGACATGTCCACTCTGAATAATAAAACACCTCTAATAATGGGTTTTATAGCTTTAATGACATCCCCCACACCCATAACAAGACCTCATCACAATGACTCAGAACATAATTACCCCCACATTGAAATTAAACCGACAAAAAAGAACAAAAAAGCATTAGATTGATACATAAGAGATTTTTTTTACAAAATAGCCAACACCATCAACTGTGAGGAAGACCTCAAAGTACAACCAGCTGTTGGCTGTGTAATTAAAATGCCTCAACATTTCCCCCTGTTACAGAGGTTCTAGATAAAAAAGATTAAATTAATATTAAATGTATAGCTCTGCGGGAGATTAAAATGCACTCAGGGAGAAATGTTGAGAAGGCATAAAAGCAATTAAGCCAATGGAAACACAACAAGCAATGTGGTTAAAGGTAGACAACGGTATCAATCAAAGAGCCAAATGCCCCGATGAAAGAAAGACATTTAAACACATTTTTCATTCGCCTGCTCTGTGTCACATTTATCCTACTATCCAACCTAAAGTGTACAAATAGATAACATTATCATTCTCAAGACAAAAGGTTTTGAATAATAGAAAAAAATGGAAGATAAATCACTGTAACTCTAGTGTGTTTGGTATGGAAGTAGAAACAGCAAGTTCAATTACTGGATTGTAGATAAATTAGAGGGCAAAGCAGGCAGTGGAGGGATTTGAACAATGAAAAGGAATGCATGATTTGGTTATGGGATACCTCATTAGTATTGACCACTCAATATTATCCTCACCTCACCCTCAGCCCATTGCATTTGTCTTGTCTCTGCACCACTCCACCCCCTTCCTCTTTTCACGATGATAACCCCCCACCCCCCTTTCCATTCACATAACACACTTGCTTCCATTCGTACACTCTTCGCCATTCCTCTCTACATTTGATTTTATTGGTGATTCCCACCCCCTCCCGAAATTCTTTTCACCACCACTGTGCAATGGGGATCAGTGTTAAAGTGTTTACACATCCATCCACTCATTCTTTCTGTCTCTCTCATGTTCTTCCCACCCCTCCTGCATTACTGTCTTCTCATTTTCATGCAATTCTCTGGGCAGCCGTGCTCTGTTGATCTTTTTATCTGGGGGAAAAGAGTTAGTCTCGTGCCAGCTACTAATGGACTTTTTGAGATCAGTGACATCCATGAATCACAGTCCAAAGAACTGAGGTGTAAAGGAAGAGTGACTTGGAGAGAAGCCAAAAGGAGAGTGATGTTGCAGGAAGGAATGATACAGATACTGGACAAGAGAATGACTGGTTGTGAAGGAGATAAATTTATAAAAAGTTCATTAAATGTATTTTAAAGTGTTTAATATACAAAAAAAGACTTATTAGCACTTGTAACCTAAAGTCATAACAATAATTTTCGTTTTTTTTTTGTTCAAATTGCTATAAAAATATGACACAAGATTAGTCATGAATATTTACAATCCTCTGCTTAATTAAGCTCAAAATGTTACTAAAAAGCCTACAAAATGACTGTATGAGATGAGATTGGGTATCTATTTATTAATGGCATACATTGCAAAGTATTTGTATAGTTAGTTCCATTCATTTGGACAATGACTCATTTTCATGACTTGGGCATGCCACCAAGTTAAACAATGGAGATGTAATGAAGTTCAGACGTTTAGGATTAATTCAAGAGGTTGAATAGATATCCAATAAAATATATACAGTAGATTGCAATTATAACCACTTTATGCAGTCTTTTCATTTCAGGTGCTCAAGAGTATCTGCACAATTAACATTACCATAAATTAAAGTGTTATTTGTAATACTTTCTGAGGCTCCTTTACAGGCAATGACTGCCTGAAGTCTGGAATCCATCCATCACCAAACAGATTAAGAACTACTGTCTTGTATGTTTTTGGTCGTAGTTCATCTGTGCTGTGATGTGACATTTAATCAACATTGCTGAATGAGTTGAATGTTAATCCCTATAACTTCTAATTTCATCTGACCGCTTCTTCCTGTTGTTGCATCATTAAAGAGCAGTGACCCAGCAGTGGATCATGAGCTGTTCCCCTTCTTCTCCATACTTTCTTCTTACCATTGATCTTTCTTTAGTGATTTTAGATTTGACTCACACATTTTGAAACATTTTTCATCAAGTACATTTCAGTAATATCTTCATCTATTTTTGTGAGACTGTAATCCTATTGCTTTTATTAATGTTAAATGGATCCTGTGGATGCTTCTGGAATAAGGAAACATCTAACTGAAAGTACTGCAAGAAATGAGACCAGGCAAGTCAGTTTGTATAAAAAAACACATCAGTATATATTTATCTCTATATTTACAATTATTCAGTTGTTCGTCTGTTAAAATAATCTCCATCCTATGTATTAAATATTTCCAGCTTTTTTCTTATAGTTCATAGGCTTTTTAAGGCAATTAGTCTACTGACAAGTTTAATGACACATGGTTAGGTAATGATCTGCTCTGCCGGTAATCTGTGGAAATTATCTCAGGAACATATTATTATAAGATGAATGCAGTTATATATTGTGAAATTGTTTTATTTCAGTATTTATTTCATAACCATATATAAGCTATTATGTCTACTTAGAATTTAAATAAAACAGGAAGCTGCAGTTTTAAGACTGCAGGAACTTCTGTCATACATCAACACAACAAGTTAAACCAACAGACAGACTTAAATTGCTTCACAAATCCAGTGACTGTTGCCCATCTCCACCTGTCTGCCATGCCAGAGGACTCAGAGTAACGTCTGTTTGTGCCATGTAGCAATTGTCCTAATAAAATCCCATCACCTCTGCTTTCGTGTTAAGATTAATTTCCGACATTTAAAAATGTTTGTGGTTTAAACACACTTGTCTGCACATCGTTGCTGTTTATATGGCTCTATCTCTATCATCACTGTGTGTCAGACTGGATAGAGAACAGTGAATGAACAGCATTGCTCCAACGGAAGAAGTTGTAGTCCCTACACATCCCGAAAGTTCAATTATAATTTGTATAAATGTTGGTATAGGAGTGCAGGAATTATGCAGCCCTCCAGAAAAGAGCCCAACTTTTCAATAGCCAATCATTGCCTCCATCCCACTGCCTTTCAGCCTTCTGTAATAGTGTTGCTCTGTTTGCAAGAGTGAGTGTGGTCCCAGTGCAGTTATGTTAAACAGCACCTATATGCAGTGACTCATATTGATTTTGGTTACCGGGACTAGACTGAAAACTGAAAAAAATTGCCTCTTATAACCTGGAGAACAAAAAACCTTTTTCTGAAAATAAAAGAATAATGCACTGATTGCATGTGGATATTTTTCCATATTCATAATCATGACTTTGGCATCAGAGATGTCCTTCACATTCCCCTGTTTGCGATTTTTATCCACATGCCTAATGTCTGTTGGGGAACATGCTGCATATGAATGCAATCAATTGCTCCTATTATTCTGGGTAATACAGCCAATCCAAACAAGAAATCCCAGATGTGATGGCTAATGTACACTGGAATGACCCAGATGCAAAGCAGTGCAGACTTGCAGGGAGTTTTGTCATTGCATATATTGCATGACTCCTCAATGCTGGCTCCAAATCTATCCCAAGTTCCTCCAGCATCTCCAGAATACGAATGTTCGATGCATTCTGATGCATTGTGATGATTGTTTCATTGTCCATAGTAAAAATAATAACATGTGGCAGAAAATACATTTTCTGTAACTCTTTGCACTCTTTTGGTCTCCTTGTAACGATAACCACAGCCATGTGTTAACAACTATGTTAACAACTGTGCTTGCACCTTCTTTTAAAACATGTGGAATACAGGTGCACTTTCTCTTGGAAAGATTGTTTTTAAGTTGGATCGATCACTTTGCAGGTACTAAATTAGAATATTTACATTTTCTCCTCCCAACACACACAAAATTGCATGTGAATGCCCCATATTGCATACTCTTTGCAGCAGATGTACATATAGTAAGATTGCTCAAATATTTAATATACTTGTAGTCTGTAATTATACACTGTTACTTCTGGTTGGTGTTCAAACTGCTGGGGCCAAGTGGGATATAGCTAATGAATATATATTCTTCTCAGTCTCCTTTTCATATTGTACACCACCAGAAAGCTAAGATTCTTGAGCTTCTGATGATGTATACTGCTCCAGCCTACAATCATAACTTAAGATTCATCCATTTTCTACCCCTTTTCCCTGAACAGGGTCGCGGGGGGGCTGGAGCCAATCTCAGCTCACAACGGGCGAGAGGCGGGGTACACCCTGGACAGGTCGCCAGTCCATCGCAGGGCCAACACACAGAAACAAACAACCATGCACACACACACACACTCCTATAGACAATTTAGAGTCTCCAATCAGCCTATCCCCAGGGTGCATGTCTTTGGCAACCGGCAACCTTCTTGCTGTGAGGCCACAGAGCTAACCAACTGCGCCACTGTGCAGCCCAACTGAAGATTCAGTTACCACTTATTTTTGATGAGTCGCAAGTGGAATTAGTCTTTGAAGCCATACTGTAGCCCATTAGCAGATAATACTGCAACAAAAATTGTCCTGTTACATCAGCAAAGCTTCAGTAAAAGTAGTCTAGTAAAATAGTTGGTCCACAGCAAGTCTTTTATCCATAAAAAGTGTTTTCAGAAAAATCTGAAGGAGGGGTTGGTGTTTTGAGAGGCCTTTTGGGTAGAAGCTGTTCAATAGTGTGGTGGTTTAGCCTTAGGCATCTACTTGTAGTGTCTAACCTTTTGAAGGCAGCAGGAGGTGAAAATGTCCTCAAAAGCAGGAAACTGTGTATTTGTCAATTTCTGTGCAGTTTTGATCACTCTTAGCAGCTGACAAAAAGGCTCTGCAGAGTAGCTGTTGTACCGCATGAGGATGCCATAGGCACTGATATTCTACAAAGCAGTAGGAAAATAGCAGTTGCAGATGTTCTGTTGGATTTATCTTTGTGATACGTGCTCCACAGCTGTGCCTATTTGACCAATCTATTGTTATTATGGGTCAATTTTTACAAGGTTTGTGAGATTTGTGACTGAAAATATGGCTTTAAGTCAAAGTATTAGAAAAACTGAAATTAGTAAAACTGTTTTGTTGACCATCTACAGTGTTTTATAATAATTTAATATTATTTAATTACCGGTATGTATCTGATCAACAAATTGATATAGGCTTCTTTTGCTTCCTTTAATCTCACAACTTTTTAACATTCATCTTGTCAAGTTGCAACAGCATGTCCAAGTGGTCTCTCCAAAAATGGTTCTCTATAAAAGTTTTTTTTTTCAATATGCTCAAAGAAACACATGCAAAGTGAAGAAGGGATTGTGGATTAGGGCTTGCCAGGTGGAAATCATTTCTGGTAACTCTGTCACATTTTTAGGTTAAGGTTAAGTTATTTAAGGCATGCATGTTTATACACAAGGTGTGATTTGTAGGGATAGTGCCCTCCCTGCATATACTGGTACTCGCTATTTACACTCAATGTTTTTGTATTCTGTCATTTTTAACAATCTCTCACCTCTTCTTGAACATGAGAGTTGATTTGATCTGCAACACACATTAAACAAAGTACCATGTAGAGCTAATTTCCACTGGGCATTTTTTACTCATGGGATGCCTGTGGTCAGGGGAGTATTTGAGATGTATGTGTGATAACCAAGTACAGATCTTAAAATGGCAAACGCATTTCCAGTTTCATAGTAGAGGCAAACACAGCTGAAAGGTATGCATAGCAATGATGGCAACACTTTGTGAAGGCAGAAACTGTTATTCCCAGTGACAGCATGAAGATGTACCTCAGCTCTTGATTGAACTGGTGGTCAGGTTTCTGTGAGCAAAACAGATAACATTATTCTTTCTAATCTAATGTCTGATCTTAGTGTCCGTTTGAGCAACTGTTTGCCCTAGCAGAAAAATCTAAGACCGACAAATAGTTTTTCCTCTGTCTGTTTACAACAGCAGGAGAGGTCTCCTTTCAGAGGTCAATGTTAACACCACTTTGTATCAGAAGGACCATCAATGGTGAATAAAAATCTGTCAAGCAACTTTACAGCAGCAGATGCTGGGCTTTTTTTCATATGCAAAATGGCAAAACGACCAATCTACAAGATTTAGCAAGCACCAGCTGTTTATTCATTTGGTATGAACGCAGCTGTGGACCCACTCAAATTAATACAACTGTTGTGAAATATTGGCGCAGCTTGTCAGCTCCTTCACAGTTTGACAAACTGATTGTGAGGTTTTATTCTCTGTCAAATATTTTTTTAAAGAACAGCTATGTTTATTTTAAACAGTATTTTCATGAAGGTCATACAAGTGAAACTTTTTCCAGATAGTATATGTTGAAAAAAAGGAACTGGCAAAAATGAAAACATTTATTTTAATTACCCCGAGGAGAAGTTTGAGCAACTTCACCTAAATCTGTTACTGGAGAAGCATCTGAGCAAATCAGTTATTTTCTTTCCTTGCTTTCAAAACTGTTTCTTTCCCATGGTTCCAATTAAAACTCCTCCACATCAGACTGTATCACCTTCATGTTATCTCATGCAAAGCTTTTTATGTACATGCGAAATGTGAGTTGAAACGTGAATTGAAAATTGATTTGACACCAATGAAACCTTGTCTGCAATGCTTGCCAGCGTTATCGTAAGAAGCAACTCTTCTGTGATGTATGGGGATATTCACTGTACGTAGACCATTTGGCACCAGATCTAAACACTAAAACAATTTTCTAATAAGGTTCATTTAGGAGGGCTGGCAGTGGCACGTTGGAAGGTTGAACAAAAGCAATCAAACATTTATGCTCAAAACTGCTTTGGCAGCTGTTAAACTGGCAAATGACATTTAGGGTCTTGAAACCAATCCTGCAGTGTCATCCTGGATGGGTTGACAGAGCTGTTTTAAACTTTCACACTGTCGCAGTCCAAGGCCTTGGTTGATATTTACAAGAGATCATAATGTGAAAAATGTAAAAGATTAATTACTGAACCCAAGTCTGCTTCTTTCTCTTAAGAGAGGACTTATTTATGAAATATAACACCTCTTATGCAGCTAGCATTACCTCTTCTTCAAAATAAGAAAGGATTTAGTTAAAGTGCTCTAACTCCTGTAATTTTTGTTGTGTCAGTCAACCTTGGAAAAAGCTATTTTCACACATGAACACTGGAGAGTTTCTTACGAATTGAGTCTGGACTTGATTTTCCTCATAGTTGCTCCTCACACATGCACTTCACAGTAGGAGAAGGTATCACTCGAGTGGTACTTGGGGAGAGTGCACTGAGGATAATGGAAAAAATGTTCTGTGAAATCACTGTTTTTGTTTATAGCACATCAGTAGAATAGTGAATGAGACTTTTCACCTTTTCTTAGTGACAGCTGTTTTATCAATACTCTAAATATTTGTATACATCTGTAGTATCACCATGTAGGTTGAGAGAAGATTGTAGCTAAAGCAGAAAAGAGTTTTTTGGAGTAAGTGTAACACACACATTTGCTTACTGTGACATTGAAGGTTTACCTCTCAGTGGATCTTCCTATTCAGCAGCAGTCCTGAGCAATTACCAGGTAGATGCCTGGACATTGTCCCTGAGAAGTCCAGAGCAAATGATGTAGGCATGCAGACTCTCCAGACAAAAGAGAAAAACTCCAGATGCAGGGCATGTACCAAAGCAGCTTATGACAGGTACACTTGCCAATTTGGAGGATAACCAGCGTGTGGACATGTGCAAGCTGTTTCCTCACTTGCTGTCTGGTCTCATTGGTCTTGACAGGGTGAGAAGCTCAGTAATGTGTTGCAACCTTTAGGTCAGTTCCTGATCCTCTGCTTTGGGAGGAGCAGGGTGGCAGACACAGTTCACACATTTAGTGCATCCATTGAGCATGATTGAGTGGAGAGAAACAGAGGGGTAGGCCCAATGAAGTAGAACATTTTCATTGACAAGTGGACAGATGGAAAATAAACGAATGGGAAAACTTTCACAATTCAATAAAAAGAATAGTTTTTTTTTCTTTTTAACTGTTCCATAGCAGCTACAGGCATAGCATAAAATAAAAACAGATAATAATGATGATATTATCTAGGCTTCAGAGAGGGATATAATGAAAAGCATTATCAAATGAATTGGCAGGAGAATAAGAGTACCAGTCTTTGGACCCATTCCACTACTACTTTATATTTCAACCTGAAAGCAGTTACATCTGCAGGGTGCATGCAAATACATGACTGTGTATGCATGTAAAAATTGTGAATTCTTTCATGGTCTTCTGTTTAATGTTTTGAGGGTTGATTTTAACAGTCATGACGCAGAATTTTCCAGGTGTTAGTGAGTACCTTTTTGATATGTTTATGACTTCTAGTTGAAGTCACACAAGCACACAGCAGGACACGCTCTACTTCTGTGTTGCCTTCAACTCTTATCGTCCTTTTTTTCACATTTAACATCCTCTTACATGTGGCTCAGGCCATCCCCATCCGTATATGTTATGGGTAGATTTTACCTCTCTTTTTCTTTCTACAAGAATGTTTTTGTTTTTGTATCTTATCTCAGCTTGGATCCCCTGTTGTGTGAATGAATTTTTGATAAAGGAAACAAAGAAAATCAAGTGGAAAAATAAGGTTTCTTTTGGTGTAGCATAACCTCATTTGTAGTTACAGCCACCATCACCAGAAAACATTCAGTATGTGCATTTGTACACTTGTCCAGGACAGTGACAGTTTATTTTGACGCAAATTACAATTTATGAATATAAATTACGTGAACTACAAAAATGTACTTACTGTCAGACCTAACATACAAGCCTAACCCTGTATTAGATTCTAATCATTTTCATGTACTTTTTTGTCAACCCTCACCATTAAAGGGTATTTGGTAAGAGGTATGTGGAAAAGTACACCCAGGATGAGATTTAAATCAGTAATCTTTTGCATGCTGATCTTAAAATTACACTTAAATACCCCACTATTGCATTTCAGTGGTTTCTTAAAGTGTGCCATTTATCCATTTATTATGTAAGGGTCATTTGTGTGTTTGTGTTAAGGGAGAACCTGAATACCACTAGAGAACCAGCCCACTTTAGGCAAGGCAAGGCAAGGCAAATTTATTTGTATAGCACAATTCAACACACAGTAATTCAAAGTGCTTTACAGAACATAAAAACAATAAAACACAGGCAATAAAATAAGAAAGAAAAAGAAAGAAAATAGCAGCATAAAAGAAAAAAATCATTTAAATTAAAAGAGATAACTAAAAAATAATTAAAATCATGATGGGATTGAAACAGTTCAGTTTGTTAGTGTCCACAATTGCACTTAGCACTCCTGGAAAATGGTACGGAAAATGTGCAACATCCGCTTAACTTCCCTGCTTTTGCTGTCCTCTCCCAAATAATAAATGTGAACTCCATATTCCACAAAATACTTTCACCCAAATCCTGTATGCTTTTTAATTACACGTGTCTACCTTGTATATATTATTAGGTTTTGTGGTATCAATAGGTTCTTCTCTAGTTGCAGGGGTATTTGTTCTTGTGTTAGAGTGGGAGTACGTCCACCATCCCAACATCCAAAGACGTGCATGTTAAGTCAATTGGTCATTCAAATTTGTCCTTAGGAGTGAATGTGTGTGTGACCGATTGTCTCTCTGTGGTGATCCTGTGATGGACTGGTGACCTGTTCAGGGTGTACTCCCGCCTCTCACCCCATGATTGCTGGGATAGGCTCCAATGACCATTCATTCGAAAAAACTATACAGATAATGCATGGATGGTATTTTACTGGATTTATTTTGTGTTTTCTTATTTATTCTACCTGACATTCACAAATTATACTACCAATCCATATTTTTCTAATGCCCAGATTTGTATAATAAATACCAGTTGCAGACACTAACGTTGTCTAACTCTGCACTGGAAGTGGAGATTTAAAACTAGTTTATCATACAAAGGCCTAAAAGTATATAACGCCACATATGTTTAATATCATTGTCAGTAATTATGGTAATATTATGATAACTTTTTGTGCTTGTAAGCGGTTGTGCGCTCAATTATCTTTTCCTTGCTCTTTTTTTAGATTTAAAATGATGACAGTTACATCACTCTTTAAACGTGTTGATTTTGTCCAGCTCAAAAGAACCAACTGACTATAACATTCACAAGATGACACAAAAAGGTAATGATTCATACTTTGCAAATAGAAACATATTTAGCATCAAACTTCATTATCAGATATACAGTTGAGCAAGAGTAAGATGAAAGGAAATAGAGAGAAATAATAATTTTTTCTGCCAGATCCTATTAAGGGTGGCATCTTAGTTTTGGCTCACTGATCCGTCTTGGATGATCCGTCTCTCCAACATCTGTCTCCAATTACTCTTCTCTTCCACTATCACATCTCTCATCGGCTTAACGGGGTCTGAGTAAAGATTTGCATAGAGCGTGGCAATAGGCGATTAATTTCTCTTTTTTTTCAGTCTCTCATCTTGAAGAAAACAAAGACAACTAATGACAGCTGATAGTAATTAAACAACTGAGAAAACAAAGAGAGGAGAGGGAGTGAAGAAGTTGTCATATTGTGTCTCAAGGGATGAAAGCGACTGTTGCCACTGGAGCAAGCAGTCGGACAGAATGCCTCATGAGAAATCGATGCCACCTGTGCACCAGGCTTTTATCATCTGAGACTGATTGTCTTTATGTGGTTTGCTTTTTGGAGTGGAAATGATTATTAGTTGACCACAACAGAATAATGAGTGAAATGTTTACATTGCTCTTAATAAATTATTTTTTACTCAATCACAGGTTTTCACACACATATACATATATATATAGCACATATATATATATATATAATCTAAAATTATTCATGAACATAAAGTTATTTAAATACAGTTTTTTTCCTTATACATTTCAAGAGAACTTGACTTAAAATAACTTTTCTCATGTATATTGATGCCATGTGATGCAAAGTGAGGGAGGCGCTGACTCTTTTTCTCTGCCTTGATTGATTTCCCTGCACTTAATCGTATCTTTATTCAGATCTTCACATATCTACATGCAACCAGCTAGTGCAGAGAGGGAGAAAAATTTGGCTGGGGAGAAGCCTGTTTTTGTGATGCTGTCTGATTTGTCGAATAAAGCCCAAACAATGGCAGCACAGAGCATATGAGATGGAAATACCGAAAGCAAATGCACACACCAGAGAAAAAAACTAGCTAACTTAAGAATCAACAAAATCATTTTAGGTCTTAAATGAGGATTTAGGACTTAAATTAGCAAGTATTTTCTTAAATGTTTTGCAATTATTATATTTAATATAATGGCTTATGCACTCTCTCTACAGACCCCCCCTCTTATCTTAAGCTTTCATCTTCAGACTATGTATTTATAACAAGAGCAAACGCAAACAGTATGTCCTAAATGGGAAGTCAATTCTTTCTCCATTGTCAACATTGGGAGACTTCACAATTTAAATGTGTGCATTTAATGAAACTTAACTATAGACTAAAATGATTGCAGCATCTCAATTTGCAACTGGAAGTGACTCTGTACATCTCATTCCTCACAGATACAACACAAATATTTGTGTAACATAACCCAGAGGTAGGTAGTCTTTCCATAAGGTCTTGAAACTGTGAGGAACTTCATTGTTATTTCATGAGACATATGAACTGAGCTCATCTCTAGTTTTTTTTTTTTTTTGCTTTTTACTATCTGTCATATCTTAAAATCAAACAAGTCAAAGGAGAGTGATGCAAGAAAACATGCAGAAGTAGTGAGAGTTTGCAGAGATGGGATGTTTGAAGTCTAAGTTGAGTTGAATAATTTGATAGTAAATAGCATAGCTTACTAGACTAACTTCTACATTTAAAAACACATCTGCACTTTTTTATAAATCAGAGCTGTTAAGTTGGCTTAATTGGGTCAGTTGAAAAATAATAATAACTGAAAAGACGTTTTCCTCCAAAGCTCAGCAGTCGCTACAGACTAACAATAGGTACTACAAGCAGTTAAAGGTATTGTGTTGCTCTACTACTTCCATCCTTTATGAATCAAATTTATTGCATTGACAGCATGACTAAAGATTCCTTTTTTTGGTCTAATAGGAAAATGAAAAGTCAAACGGTGCATGAAAAAGGAACGAAAAAAGTACTACTGCATTATAGTTTCCTAGTCATTTTTGTGTCTGTGCCACTGCACTACAACACAAATGTGTCTACCACATATTTATGTGTTCCTCATGATAAAGCAGCTCCTCTTTCTGAACACTGGCTTAGTCTCTGTGGTACAAGTAATTCAGTGTTATACGGATTTATTTCTTGTGCTTCTTAGGGATGGATATGAGCAGTATTATCTGCTTGGGGTGTTCATATCCACAATCTGAACAAAACCATGTTGATAACAAAGCAGTTAAATATATAATAATGCACACAATTAATTGTGGAAAATGTAAATTTTTGCAGCCATAAGACTTTGTTTGAAAAAAATATAAACAGAACCACCCATGTGTAACATTTTACATTCCTTTAAAGCTAAATAGTGAGCATTTAGGAAACTAACTTTACACTTGGGTAAAAGTTATATGTTTGTCACCTACAATCTAATTTATTGATGAAGGGAAAATCTATTTTTTAAAATATTTTTTAGTTCAAACTTGAAGCAAGAAGAAGGATTTTTTGCTACTGCATGTTGGGTAACCGAAAAGAAATCTTTGCTTCTGTAAAAGAAGAAAAAAAAAGCCAAGCACATGGAAAAAAGTAAACCCTGAAGTAGGTTTAGACCTTTTCAAGTATGAGCATGTCTAGACTCCAAGGCCAGACAGTTTGAACCTTGAAAAAAACACAGAGACCATTTAAAATTCCAAGGCTTGTGTTTTAATTGGGACGCATCATGTGAAAATACTTTTACTGCTTTACAGCTACAGGTATGTAGTGGTTGATTGGAACTGAGACCAGATAACATGCACTAAGCACACATGACAGACTAGAACCTAAGAATTACCACAGAAAATATAAATACTTTGGCACATTCTTTTGGAAATTGTAATACATTGTTTGTACTGACATTATGCTATGGTTTGGATTATTAATAGCACCACATTTTTAAATGTTATAGTACATTTTTTCACAGACTTGGACACAGGATGCTGTTCAATTCTCTTATTTACTTTATTTTATTTTTTCTGTGCTGTTCAAAAGACACTGTTAAGTGTATTAAGACATTTTGTATTGGGCAAAATATGCTTTGTTTATGTAAAAATGTTTTACAACATGTTGCATTTAAACCAGTGGCTTTTTCCCAGCCTTTTATGGGGTTAGTAACAGGCAACAATGAATGCTAAATAATTAGTTTCAATTTAACCGCTCCCTGCTTCCTGTTCCTGCTTCAGTGCAGGATAACAACACATATTAGTGGTGTAGCATAAATAACTTAGGCTCATGGTTTATTGGTGTTATGGTTTCATTAAATTCTAAAAAATATTTAAAATTGATAGGCAAAACACGAGGACAGCAAACAACAATAATAATAATAAAAACAAAAACAACAGAACACATTCCAGGTAAAAGTCATCATAGAAATTAAAAATTGCCAGGACTCTTGGGAAAAGAAAGGGGATGGAGAAAGAACAGAGACACTGTGATGTTTTTAATTCTGTGATTATGGATCTGACTTAGTTTTTTAAAGTACAATAATGAGGGAAACGACAGGACTGAATGCATTGATTAGAAATTGAACATTTGATATCTGACAGTGTGTCCATGTGTGTGGGTGTTTAACTATATTTTAATTTTTTACGAGTAAGAGAGGACTTATCATATACATGGAGAACTGCTATGTGTCTGTTGATGAATATGTGAAGGAAATAACTCAGATACACAGACTCACAACCCAGGACATGAAACAGGAGTAAATGTTTGTGTAGTGCTTATGGAATGTGTGAGTTTGTTTTGAGAAAGGTATATTTTACATGCAGCAGTATTATTCAAGTATTGATATAGTGTACAATCCACACTGAGGCAATTCTGCAATGTAAACATTTTCAGCCAGTTAACATCTTTGACTAAACACTGTTATTAAAAATAAATCATTGAAATATTTTTGTTATAAGATGTAAGAATTTGACATTCCTTTTTCAACAAACCTGAAAATGAAAGTAAAGTGATTTATCATGTCATTGGCAACATTTGCACACAATTCTATATTTACTTAGTAAGAGTGAGATAAAGATAAATTAAAATTAAAATAGCAACAAAAACAATATATCCCTTGCTCCCTTATAATTATGGCTTATGAAGCTCAGGGAGGCTACTGCTAGTAGTAGTGTTGTTTTTAACACAGCAAAAAACATCATGAAAACAACCCACTGGAGAGCTGGATTCATTTAGGAGTCTTTGTGGATTTATTAATTCAGGTTTTGTTTCTGTAATACACACAAGTGAGTAACAGACACATATAGTTTTAGTGGTGCAGTATAAATAACATGCTTTATTTGTTTTATGGTTTCATCAAATAAACAAAAAAAAACTTTTCAAATTGATAAGCAAGACATGACTGCAGACATTAAAGATCATCAACAGATGTTTTTTTTTTCTGTCCATCTCAGGAAGAAGTTACAATAGAAATAAAAAACTGTCAGGATTCTTTTTAGATCCCCAGCTCTGACAAGCAGCAACTATATTCATATTTGAGAAAGTCATAAAAATATTCATTTTTTTTCTTACATTTTCTTCATTTATTTTGCTATTATTTAGTGATAATTGATGCTTATTGAATCTGGGAGGCTAGTCATTTCTTCATACAGAAGGGACATAATGGAGAGTTTTTTTAAAGGTGTTGTAGGACAATTTTTTTTCTTATTTTTATATATAACTTGCAGCACATCATGACAGAATAGGTCTTAAAATTATACGACCTATTAGGCATAGTTGTTTGTTGCTTGTTTTTTGTAAAGCACAATTTTACATTTATTTTGTTGAGATTTTCTATTCTTGTTTCCTTCTTGTGACAATTACTTGCTGCTATGTGTTTTGTGTAATCATTTAAATTTCAAAGGTTAGTATTCACGACATCATGCATAAAAGACACAAAAATACACCACTTGTTTGATTTTATAAAAGGGTTAATAACCAATGTTTGTTTTATAATATTAGCTTATTTTTTTACATTTTATAAACAAAATAATAATATATGGCAGATTGGGAAGCAAATTAGCTTTTCTCAAGATACAGATAATCATGTCCAGTGCTGCAACCACCTCTGCCTGCGACCCAGCAGTGGTCCACACCGTGGTTGTGGGTTTTGTCTCTACAGAGGACTCTGGAAGGGACGCTCCTCCTCATGTTCCTGATTCCAAGGTGGTCCCAGGTCAGGACACTCCTGTTTCTGTCTCTGATGATGTCTGAGGCTGGTACGCTCCTCCCCTGCCTCTGGTTCCTGATTTTGAGGATGTCCCTGGCAGGGACACTCATCCTCCACCTCAGGTTCCTGTGTCTGATGGGGTCCCAGGCCGGGGTCATCCGCCGCCTTTGATTCCTAAATCTGAGGACGGCGTTCTTCTTCCTTAACTTGTGGTTCCTGTCTCAGAGAACAATGCACCTCCTCCTTTTAGTTGCGTGACTCACCTCCACCGTCTTCAGTGACTTATGTCCTCGAGCTTAGCTTTTATTCTCTGCGGCCACTGGGGTGACCTCCTTAGCCTGGACTCTTGTCTCTGTGGACTCCGGGACCTTTTGTAGTTTTTCCTCATGTTGTTAGTGTTGTCAGTGTTGTTAGTAGTGTTGTTTTGCTCCTGTTTTCATGCTCCACGTGTTTGTTCTCTACAGTCCTTAGTTCAATTAAAATCACACCATCTGCACTCCTGACTGTAGAATAGAATAGAATCCCTGCTATCTCCTGCCTGTTCCTGCTGCATTTGGGTCCACACCTTCATACCACTTGCCAATTTCTCTTTTACAACAAGATTAGATGAGTGTATAATACCTAATAAACACTAAAAACCTTGGACCAAGAGGTCAACGTCTATTGTCTACTTTATGACTAAGATTTTATCTTGAAAATGCATTCTGTAGGTAGTGTTGCTTTTAGCTTTAAATGAATAATTTAGTGTTTGAATAAAAATGATGCATTTGAATTTTTAAATATCTCATTTTTTTTCTTATCTTTTTATACTGAAGCAGCAGAAAACGCTGGAGCAACTGTTCAGTCGTGTGGTTTTCTGTCATCTCTATCACTATTTTTATTCATTGAAAACATTCAATTCTTAACTTGTACCATGTTTTTGTATCGACTTATGCATTAACATGTCAGCTTACTTTGGATAACACCCACAGCATCATCTTGTCTCATGGAAATTATAACCATTTCCTGCTATTTTCTTTAGTTGTTTTATGAACAAAAATGGTTGGGTAAATAATGTTCTGAGGAGATGTTTTTCTTTTAAATAATTGAAGCTTTACATCAGCAAACTCCAGCTTGCCAGTCTCAAAGAGGTCGCTGAGGTTGATGGTGGGTGTTTAACTCGCACGACTTCACACCAGAGAGTGGGGCTCCACATTCTAAGAGAGAGGTCGAGGTTAGAAGAAAAAGTGCTTTTGG
This sequence comes from Pseudomugil gertrudae, assembly GCA_037177535.1. Classification (NCBI taxonomy): domain Eukaryota; kingdom Metazoa; phylum Chordata; class Actinopteri; order Atheriniformes; family Pseudomugilidae; genus Pseudomugil; species Pseudomugil gertrudae. The sequence continues at coordinate 10,159,283 of JBAMHV010000012.1, read as the reverse complement.
TGATAAACATGGTGTGCCAGAAACATTGCAGACCACTTTTGAGTTACACTTGGCCGATGATGTTGTTTGATAATGCTGTGATCTCTAAAAGTGGAAGCATTGTTTCAAAAGCTTTTCTTTAAATAGGCAAACTGTCATCTATTGTTCTGTTATCTATCTATCTATCTATCTATCTATCTATCTATCTATCTATCTATCTATCTATCTATCTATCTATCTATCTATC
>JBAMHV010000012.1:10111532-10158957 GCA_037177535.1 Pseudomugil gertrudae | reverse complement strand
CTATCTATCTATCTATCTATCTATCTATCTATCTATCTATCTATCTATCTATCTATCTATCTATCCATCTATCCATCCATCCATCCATCCATCCTTTTTCAATTAGTGAAATTAAAGACAAAGCCTCTCAGTAATGGTTATTTAATTATTCTTTGCTGTGAAATATAGGATTCATTTTTGTTAAGAAAGGTAAATGTCATTACAGGAGCCTGCAGACCTAAATCATGGGACCAGTGGCTGTAAAATATACTGAATTAATTGTAAATGACTGGAAAACGAAAAGAAAAAAATATTTACTTCTTCATCAAACCATACGGACAAACTGACCTTCAGCATACTGTCAGCAGATGTGATCTTTATCTTTGGTAATTACTCAAAGCTCTGCCAATATTAAAGTGATGCTGTGCATGTAGAGTACTTGGTTTGATGCATTAAATCAAGGGCTCCCTCATTCACATATACTGTACATTTTGCTGAACTGTGGGTGCTAATTGTTTTTTTTCCCTACACATACTCCAGTATGATTTTTATTATAAAGATTAGTTATTTTTCTATGTTGATATTGCTATCATTATAAATTCAGGTATGATTTGTTCACAATTATTAAAACACATTTATTTGGTGTTTGAGTAAAACCAGATCATCTCTACACAGCAAAAAGTGCACACTTCATTTAGGGCATTAAAAGGAAATAAAATCAGTATAAAGAACTTTTAGAGAATTAAAAATTATACTGAAAACAAATAACATAAAGCTGCCACCACTTAATAGAAAAATCCAGTGGACTTGATACCTGATGAATTGTCATCAGTAATAGAAGTAAAACTGCTATTTAAATCTGATTAAAAACTTGCAATCACCAACAATGAAGCGGTTTTGAAGAATATAATGAGCCGTTTTGATTGCAGTGAATTATTTAAAACAAACAACAGCAATTAAATAGCCCAGTCAGAATTTACATTCAGGTTACAGTATATACTGTAGTTGTGATCCATGGATATGCATTGTGATCAATGTTAAACTGGAAAAATACAAACGGCTAAAAGAAGCGCTAAGGAAAGCTTGGAGGGTGAAGACAACAGTAGTGTCTGTGGTTACCAGAGGAACCTGCATACTGGAGAAATGACTTTAACAGATACCTGGAGAAATATCAGACATTTCAGTCCAGAAAAGTGAAATTCTAGGGCAAGTTGAACTTTTACACAACCCTCCAGCTGTTACCTTTACCATCTAGGCATTCTCCAACTCTTCTTTGAAGCCTTGGAATTTCTCTAGTTTCATCATTTACAATGGCTATGTTGATAACAATACATTTCCTCTGCTGCTTCTCCATGATGACTGTGGGGTTGATTGTCCATTTAAATTTTATTGGTATGTATAAGGAAGCCCCACAAGGTGTAGCCTCTCTCTTTCTCTCCCACTTTGAGACACATCCTACTTATTTACCAATCATATGAGTATCTTGACTTATCTAGTGATTAATCTCATATAAATAATCATTTTTACCTGTTTGTTAATGTAACTTAAAAGGATATTTTGTATGTTTTCTGACACTCCTATAAACAATCTTTCTGCAGTAATAAAATAAGACATTTATTTGTTATATTTACTCACCTGAGATTGAATATTGTTACCCTTACTCCCACACAGGTATGCACACATATTTACTCACATTCTATGCCACATTTTATGCCACATCTGACAGCATCACCTTTATCTAAAAATAATACTATCAACAGGAATAAATTGTCTGCCATTCTCTGTCACATTTTACAGCATCTTTAGTTCATCCACATAATCTTTTCTTATAGAATTATCAGGACGATGTCACTGCAAGCTAGTCATTATGGACAGTCTTTAGAGGAATGAGCTTAATCAGATATTGTATGTGAGATGCAACATGCTCTGGTGGTAACTGAGTTCACATCAACAGGAGAAAAAATAGACAGAAGTTACATAAAGCTTTATAGCGGTTAATGACATGCTGGGTCTGACATAATGCATCAGCAAAATAAAATAAAAAAAATAAGCATGTCTTTATTTGAATCTGTTTTGCTTTTCACAAAAGACTATTTGAGTGAAGTGCTAGGAGGTGGTAGGATGTGATTATCACAGCATTTGCTATTTACTTTTCAATTTATTGTTGAAAGATCTATTGAATGTGAACTAGAAGTCATGCTAACAACTAACAACTTGGCTAAGCTGTGATTTTCCCCTCAAGTCTGTTTCGGTTCTTTTGAGTGATATGCTGTAATCTCACATTCTGCACATGTTCATAATCTGACCCTTCATAAAGACAAGATGACCCTCTAGCCTCTGAAGGGTTAAATATATCCAACACACATCTACACATTTTGCAATGAAAAACACTTATATATCGTCATTTGACAAGAAACTTTGAACAGGAAAGTTGCTGTGCTGTAAAATTCCCCATATTACAGCTCAGAGGAGTGAAATCCTTGTGCAACATTACTTTTCTGGTTAAAAATTGCTGATGAGCTGCGGTTTGAAAATCTTTTTGCACTGGGGCAAATTAGTCCCTAAAGGATTTATTTAATGGACTCAACTATGATTCAACACAAAAAGGGGTTTATAATAGGTTAATTCTTCAAACTGGAAGTTTATAGAGGATCTTGTGTAATAAAATCTTCACAATTACGCAGTTACAGGAAAGATGCATTCTCTATGTCCTGAAATAATGATGTTTCCCTCTTAACTCTGCAGATTAAATGTTAAATGCATCATTTTCTGTCTTATTAGGTGAAATATGGCCGGTTTGGCTTTGTGTGGGACGCTTCAGTGCTGGAGTATGTCGCAAATAATGATGAAGACTGTTCCTTCTACACTGTAAGCAACAACGCACCAGACCGTGGATATGGTATTGCCATGCAGCACGGCAGCCCCTACAGAGACATTTTCTCCCAAAGGTAAGAAAAAAGTATAAAATGAATAAACAATCAAAGGCATCTTTAGCTGTAATTTATTTTAAATGTCTAAAAAAAAAACTTTTCACAGACACATTAATAAACTCTTCTGCTGTTTATTGTTTTTTGCTTGGTTTTGTTTTATTTTTAGTAGTTTTTCATTGTAGACACATCTGGAGAAGACAAAACCACTTGTTTTTTTTCCATTAGTTCCATTTGTTGATTGTCCATCTCTATAAAGTGTGCCTTTCTGCAGTGCTTGAAGTATTAGCCCCGGTAGATCAGATGCCAAGTACATGGCTGATTGAGAGACATATCTTCCAGGGAGTAAGAGTGAAATGGCACTTTAGCAGCTTGTGTGCACCAGTGCTTCACACTGAGGTTAAGCAAATGTGACAACTCGGCCTCACAAATAAGTGAACAAGAGAGTGTTGCCAAGTGTTTACTCAATGGGAATTGACGGCTTTCTCCTGTTGATATTCTATGGTCTTGACTTCACTATGTAAAGTAGCCTGAAATGACTTATGCTGTGATTTGGGACAATATAAATAAAACTAGATTGAATTCAATTGTGGAAGTATCCAAGCTGATGCCTGTTGTTTATTTTTGTTTTGGTAGCACACAGTCTGTGCTATCACATTGAATTAGACAGTAACTGAATTTATTCATTTATTCATTATCTAGTGAGTCCCTTATGGAAACAAGGTAGCTTGATAATTTCTGCAGCCACCATACAAAGGTCAATGTCTCATTTCCTCCCAGTGACTGTGCTGTGCTCCAGCAATCTTGAGAATCCCTGTTTGTTTGTTTGCATTAATCTTTAATGCCACGCTGAGACATATACTGCATCACCAGAGTGCAAGTCTAGTCGATTGAGTTGAAGTGCTTCTGTGAAGGCCACATAAGGATCGCTTGTGTCCCAGCAGAGAATCACGCAGGATTTGGACGCGATCAACCTTGAGATCATTTCAAGAGGAAGGAAAATGAAATGTCTAATGCCTTCATTAAGCCAGTGAAAATTATATTATGTAAAATAGCCTTTGTTGTTCTTTTAGGCATTTGTGATTGTGAGCACGTCATAAAAAGTTGAACGCAACTCAGTGCCAGTGGGCCAAAGAAATGCAATCGTGTGAATAGCAAGGCCTGTCTCTTAATAGCTCCATATCTGATGAAGCGTTCCGCTTCATAATATTGCCTATCATGGTTATTATTAAAATAAAAAAGCAATTAATTGACAGACCATGTTTCCAATTCCTTCCTTGTTATTTCTGGAGCAATACCAAACTTTGAGAAGACAGTTTCAAACAGTTTCCTCACATTGGTTCCCATGGTTCAGATAAAATCCCAGAAATGATGAGGAAAAAATAATCGCAGATGTATAATTATTTTGTTTTTCTTTGCTGCAATTTTGAGATCTGTCATTCTGACATTCTCTATTACACAGATTAATGAAGCTCAACATTGAGGTTTCACAAAAATTGCATTAGCAGTTTGTGCCTTGACTCCACAGAGAGAAATGTTGCACATGCTTATTGTACATTTCTATTGCAGTCTGTTTATAACACATCAGGAGATTGTCTGGTGTGTCTTTTAATTGGCTCTATTAGTCAGAAATCAAACTGTATGTTTCTTGGTGGCATGGTTTATTTATCTACAGTGACTTCACAAACCATTGCAGCATTTGGGCAGAATATAACAAACAGTGAATAACAGTGTGTTCCAGATAGCATCTACATTTATACAGCTTTTTTAAAATGGTTTACCTAAAGGAAACATTTCATATCTTGTTTTTGCACAAATTGGCAGTTTTCTGAGGTTTTAAAGAGATATCTGTCTGGGATGCTCTTCAGTCAGTGTACCAATTCATGTCACAGAATCCAGTGCCACAGATTGTACTCCACTACGTCCTAACAGCTCTATTTGTTGTGCTTTATGATTGTCTTACTTTGACATTGCAGGTACAGATGTTTATTTTCTGACATCATTTTAACAGTGACAAACACATCATTCCCACATACTGCAAGAAGTATGGATTTTATACTTCACTTTCCAGCAAGTATGTAAACTTAGATAATTATTACAGAATGAAACTTCTAATTTATTCATCTAATATAGTTAATGTCAAAAACAGTGATGTTGATTGGCACATAACAGTCCAACAAAATGTGGTTGGTATGCATTAATGGGTTTTTGGTGACCTTTGGTGGGACATTGCCATAAAAAAGAAGCCTATTCATTGGATTCTTATATCCTCTGCAGCTGAGCGTTGATAGCTACCCTACTGTTTAGTGCAGCTGGCAACAGAGGAGTTTCACATGTAAAGCTCACTCCTTGCTTTTTATTTGACAATGTTGTCTGAACCAGCTGCAAATATGAAAGACTAACTGACAAACTATTTCTTAGATCTTACACATTGTTGATAAATCAAAATGGTTTTGTTGCATTAAATTCTTAAAGTTATCAGTCATTATAGATGCACAAATTTAAGTTTATATAAGAAGCTGTTGTAGAACTTGCATTACAGTTATCAAGGATATTACATATGACAGGCAGTGGTAACTTATATTAACAGATGCATTATTTTGTTCTCATGCACTGTCATTGATAGCTATAGTAGATGACAGTTTGACTGTCATTAACTAAAAGGGAAAAGCAGTAAGAGATGATACACAGAGGACAAAGTTGACTAAGTTGGTCAAAATCAATCAGAGAAAGGAAAGAATAACACAAGCACCTAACATCTCTGTTAAAGCCCACCACTACTTGGATGTGAATACATTGATGTGTCTGAGGCTGCAGATACAAATTCTGTTATGCTTCTTTTTGAAATTTCGTGTCTTGACATGACCTAGACAGAAAGCATGGCTATAGCCCCGGGCTTTTCTATCTTTATTTTTGAAAATACATTTGATTTCAACATGTGTGGAATGGTTGTGATTCTAGCATTTGTCAGATTTTTTGTTCTCTGTGGATTTCATTTCAGGAATGAACTCTTCTTGCTTTTGTTCTTAAATAAACTACAGTAAAGCTCTTAGAAAGGTATTGCCTAATGATTGATACATTATAATTCTCCTTTATTTACTGTATGTATTCATTCATCAACCTGTCCGTCCTCCAAACCATGTGGTACATTTTACAGATGTAGTGTCGGTATGCAACAACCTTCTCCAGCTGCTTTAAGGCATGCTTGGAAAGTTAAACCTTCTTAAAAGTTCCAAGTCTGCCTGGTGGCATATGTTCAGCTAACATTGCAAGGTCAGTTTCTAACAAGATGTTTCCTTGGCCGCAAGAACTACTTGACATTACTTTAAGTGTCTGGACCTGGATTTTTATGCCAATCATTTTGGATTTAAATCATCTTCTCCTGCTTTAAGTGTTCCTTTCCATGAGCACCAGTGGCTGTACAGATACATGTAGCACACCTGTCATCATCATATAAATTACCAATTTATATATTCCTTTTACATGTATCAATTCTTTTTAATTTCAGGAGTTTTGTGGAAACTTATAGATGTGATTTAGGTGATATTTATTTAAGGAAATATGGCAAAACTAAGCTCACAAACTTAAGTCAAATAGACTACAATTCTACAAACAAAGTAACAGTAACATCAAATACTGTATTTATGTTATAAAATACATTTTATCAGTAAACAATCATAGCAATTATGTATATAAAACTACTTTATGTATATTCAAGTGTGTCAAATAAATGTTATTTGGATATAAAGTCTGAGTAGTTTAACTAGTTTTCTAAAAGCATTTTAAATATGTTTGTTGCTGTCTTTATCTAATGTAAAGTCATTTTAAGGAATTAAAAAGTTTGACTTTGGTGAAAAACTGTGACCGACTGTCTTGAAACAGCGAGCTCTAATGATCCAGGGATGATTTGATACTTCTGCTTTCTAAAATAGACCCCACATATATAGACAGCTTTCAGTTTCTCATTTTAAAGCAGAAAACACATAAAAATGATCATATTGTGTGAATAAAAATACCTGTTCTGTACACCACTGCCACATTTCTATGCCATTTTCAATAAACAATATTTCATCTCCCCTTTTCAACAAGATATTGTTCTTAGAGAAAATATGGTCAGAGGATATTTTTACAGAACCTAATAGATCTTTGGTATGAGAGATTTGTTAAATATTACAATACAGATATAATAGTGATTGATATTTCTGAGAAACATTTACTACGTGTGTGTTTTCTGCATACTTTAGAAGTGTTTGCTATCTGCAGATCCCTGGAGGTAAAATGAGAGATAGTGAAGAATTCATTTGATTTGACACTTTGAAGAAGAAGAGAGAAAGGCAGCACCTGAATAAACAGATGGGCTGCTGAAGTTTAATAATTTTAAACTATTTTATTTGTTATGAAGAGGCTGTTGCTCGAGTTCAAGTGTGATACCTCTTTGCATCTGTGTTTCTATGTGTGTGAGCTGTGTATCCACCAACATTTGTCAGCATTGTGAGACAAGTTTTACCTTCTTGTTGTGTGTGCTGCTGCTTGATGATTGATGGAGACAGCCTGGAGATTTACCAGAATCAGAAAACAGTGCCATAAAGTGCTGGACTTCTAATTTAAACTGACAGCTACTGACAAGTTGTTTTGAAGTGCTGAAGGGGCAAGATTAAAAAAAAATCCCCACTCGGGCAAAATTTATTTTTGTGTCTGTTTATCTGCAGGCATTGATATGAAAATTGTAAATAGTAGATCTAATCCTTAGCAGATGCGCATTTTGAGGGTGTTGCTTGCCTGGTATTTTATTGTGCATGCAGATCATGCTTTTGTTTTACAATTTGACTGCAAGATGGATGAGGTACTTCAGCGCTTGTGATTATGGTCAGGAAGGCAGCATTTAAATCTTCAGGAGTTTAGTGAGTGCGGCGAATTCAGTGAATATTATGTCAGTACAATTATGGCAACTTGAAACAATGAATAAAAAGCTTACTGTTATATCTCCAGCATGCTGTTTTAATTTCATTAAAATATTACCTTATGGTTTAGCCATATATGTGGTGAACCATGAGTCCTATACCTGAATTTGGCCTTGGCCTCAAAGATATATTGTTGTTTTATTGCCTGTCTGCAGGCAAGCATTCATATGTGGCCTGAGGACTGATAGCTGAATGCTTCTAAAATAGTCACTGTTTGGTGTATTTCTGCTGGGACAGTAGCTGAGCATGTTGTATGGAACGCTTGAGGGGCCAAAAGACGATTACTACAGTGACAAATCTCTGTCCCAAACACAGATAAATCACACCTCAGAGACCATGGGATAGATTGCAGTAGTGAGCATGCACCAGAGGCTAACTTCACTCTGCAGAAATTATATTAAACTGTTAGACTGTGGCATGTAATTTCCTGACATGTTTTGTATTAAAGCAGGGATCTGAACATTGGCAGGGTCAGAATGGTGTCTGTCTTTATTTAGACAGGACAAAACTAATATAAAGAAAATAGTATTTTGGGAGAAAATAGATGCATTAGCTTGATCTGAAAGGATTTTTCCTAACCTAGTATTACATAGTTATTTTTATGTTTCAAATCAGTAGCTTCATGTGGTGTCATTTTGTTCAGATCTTATTAAATTTCCCAGAATTGATTAGTTTTGTCATCTCTACAAGTTAGATGAGATACTGTGAGAGCAATGGCAGTCATGGAAATGTGTGTAATATATATAGTTTTTTTCACTCTCTTCTCTCTCCCCTTTTTGGCCTTTAATTCAGCCTTAAATCAAGCAATTAATGCAAATGCTCTACATTGTTCTCAAAAAGTAATAACTTACTCCTGCATTTATTTTATATCATATCAAGAGCATTAAGTGAAGCTCAACTTCAACATGTGCACTTGCTCATCTCCAGCTGGTGAAAATGCAGCTGCTCGCTCTAACTGGAGTACGTAACATGGCACTCTTTCTGGCTTTCTTTACTAGCTGTCAATTCAGTTAATTTTATTATTATTTTATTTGTTTTTAAATCTTTAAATGGTCTGGCCTCTATGCTCCCACACGGTGTCTCAGGTCTTGAGTCTGACCTGTTGCTCCTGGACGAACCGAGATCCAAACAGAAACTCAGAGAGGACAGAGATTTTTAAGTTGTCAGTTTATTCCACAATTGTTGAACGAGCTCCCCCTCCACATCAGACAAGCCACCTATCTGTCCATTTTAAAAACTAATTTTAAAACCCATTTTTATTCTTTGTTTTTTAACCCAGTGTGAGTCTGTTTCTGTTTTAATGTGCTGTAGTTTGGTTTTACTTATGGGTTTTATGTATTGTCTATTATTTATTTTAGTATAATTTGTTTTTATTTGTTCTTTAGAATTTTTATTGTTTGTAAAAATCTAAAGCAATGAACAATTATTTTATTATACTATTTATCTCCCTTTAATTGTTTCATTCTCTTGCATTGCTTTAGCTGATCTTGTACAGCAGTTTGTTCCAACTATGGTTATTTTAAAGAGCTTTATAAATAAAGTTGAGATGAACTGAGATGATACGTCTCTAATATGAAACTTTTCCTCAACTAAAAGTTTGTTTTTATATGACATAAGTGACTCTGATTCTCTGTGAATGCATAGTAAACTGAACATGGGTAATAAATATTTCATTTGTGATGTTTTCAGTAGTCTGAAAAGCTTTTTATCAGCAACACTTGTGGCAATACAAATTTTTGCATCTGAGAAAAAAGAAAAGAAAAACTTTACAGAAGAAAGCTTAGAGTACGACTTGTTATGCGGCTGTTAACTCTATCAGCTGCTTTGAGTCTTTGCAGCAATTGATAAAACTATGACAATAGTTAAGAGCACTCATTTAATTAAAGTGCATGGTGGTATCATCTGTTTGTTCCCAAATCAGACACTGTTGTAAACTACACTACATGACAGGATCCACTGAACTTGACAACAGGATTATTGGATATTTGCAGGATGTATAATGATGATGATACAACTGAATAGATGACAGGCATCACAGTAGAAAAAAGCACAAACTCCAAATCTCGCATTGATGCAAAGTATGCTTATGAGCAGACAAACTATAAATTTACTGGACTATTTACTACAGAATGTTAATATTTCCCAAGTTTGCTGCTCACTTGGGAACAAAAGGACAATAATAGAGCAGTCCTGCTGCTGCAACTCAGCCAGATTAAATTCCACAATTACGTGTTTACATTGTTTGTTAGTAGAAGTGTATGATAATCTATTGTCTATGTCCCTTCATTCACACAACCAATACACAGCAGTTTTTAACTCCTTTCAGTGCACGGTTGCTTTAAGCAATGATCAAGAATTAAAAATGGCCATTTTCTCATGTTCCTAATCTTTTATGTGGAAGAACCCATAAACAGAAAGAAAAAAATTACACAGTATACGAAGCCTGAGGCTTTTCAATAACCCACAGAACAGAAGGATGAAGATGAGCAAAGAGCAAGCAGTGACAGACATTGATATGATGAGCTCACACCACAGTTTAAAAGTTAAAAGTGTGATTATATCAGATTTAGGAGGATGTCACAGCTTGTTTTTTAAAGAAACTGAACCATGAACAGAGAAAACAGAGTGAAATAATAATAAAACATATTTAACACTTTATTCAAGCCATCATGAAAAGAGTTTTTAGTGTGACATTACAAATGTATTTGACTGCTGGTATAACACGCCAATAAAGTGTCTACTTTCTCTTTTGTAAATAATGATGACCCTTTTCTCAGTATGGTTTAACAGCTAATTTATCCATAAACGAAGCTACAACATATGAAAAGCAAAGCAAAATCAAGGATACACTATAGCTTTGCATAAGGTAATAAACTATATATAATTCAATGAAAGTGCTAATTAAGAATCCATAGTTAGGCAAGGCTGGTTGAACTTTATAGTACTTTCCAGACAAGACAACTTAAAGTGATTTACATAAAGCATTAAAAATCTTATACGATACAAAAAAGTATTTAATAGGAGACAAAATAATTTAAAGAGAATAAAGCTATGAATAACAAAAGAATTAAACAAACTAAGGAGAATAAAAGAAATCAAATGGAAACTGATCAAGCTAGAGTAGAGGCAGCTTAAAACACGTGATATTTTTGATAGTTCATAGATTGCAGAACATTGTAAGGAATTTCCACAAAGAAAGGAATGGTGGTATATTGTGCTGTATTAGAAATGTATTAGAAATCTTTCAGAGTAAAAGATTTCATGGATACCTTTCATTAGAAAAGTAACTTTCAACTTGGCTGTTTTCCATTTTGTTTATGTCTAACTTTTCTTCTTCAGTGTATATTTAATAATCCAAAGAAAGGGTGAAAGACAAAGAATAGAGTAATAAAAACAAATCGCATAGGACAACATATTTTGATAGATGTACTCAAAACACAACTGTGAATTAATGAAAATGGTAAAGAACCTTAGAAAATGGTTTAAAATAACATCTTAGATCTTCATTTCTGTCACTTAATTGTTAAGCATCATTATTAGTAAAAACGTTAATGCAACAGTGACTTTGTTCTTATACAAAAGACTGAATGTTGTGTCAATCTAGTCCTCCTCTCTCTGTCTTTGCCGAACCCCGCTCACTGTAAAGCTGTCATTCTTTCACCAATTTATCACAGTCAAACTCAGCCCACACACTTTCATTCAATAAATCTTTATTCATCACCGTTAATGACTGGGGTGTTTCTTTCTCTCTTTCTCGCTTTCTCTCTCTCCTCCTTAGTTCTACTCCTGCCTCTTTCTGGCTGTCAAAATATGTTAATGATGGTTAATGGCTGTTTTACTTCTGTGGAATGTTTATCTTAGTTCAGCTTGATAATTGTTCCAGTTCACCCACACACCGTGGCTTAATGATGCTTAATTGAAAACTTTGTTGACAAAGTGCATGTCATTGAACTCCAAAAGTGCTAATTGGAATAATTAAGCCTGGCAAACTTTGCTTGAGAGACCAAAAACCCCAGGGTAAATAACCCTTTTTTTTATTGAACTTGAGTATAGTGACAGTGTTAATTTACGGGTCTGGTATTTCACAATGAGATCATCTTCTGTTTTGATATTTGACCTCATTTGTTTTCTGTAAAGATTTAACGTCGAACATGTCATTGATTGTTTTTGTTACCTATGATTTCTTAATTGTTAAGTGAGTACAACAGGAATGGGTGATTAGAAAACATGATGTTTTGGGTTAAAACATTTCTCTTGAAAATTCTGGTCCTCATTAGTACAGTACTGAGAACTGCACCTGCAAATTAATGACTATTGGAGATAAGATACGTTTGGGATGTTTCTCAAAAACACATCCGAAGAAGTTTATTTGAACATAATTTAAAAAGAGAAAAAAAGATAAAACATAATGAAAGAAATAAAAACTGTTCAACGGGAGTGGGAAGAAGCATAAGCTTATATAATCCCACCCCAGTAATCACAAATATTCTAACCTGTGATTAGAAACAATTATTACCATACAATAAATCAACAGTCCTCCTGACAACATAGTATAACAATGATACCTTAATAATAATAAACTATGTAAATAATATAAACTTTAATCAATTACAATTATAAAGTTATGCAATTATAAAATACAATATTAAAAATATTGTTTGTTTTTTGTTTATTTTGTTGTTGTTTTTTGTTGTCATGAACAAAACTTTGTTGGAATCTGTTTAATTATTATGTCTTTGGTGGTTGAGGTAGTGCACTGATCAAGATGTTGTGTTTTAGACTTTGTTATGGAAAAATGTTTAACTAAAGGAAAAGGTTCAGATACACAGGTAAAGTCAATTCTGGAAACAAATTCCCTACATTTTTAAAATATAAGGGGATAAAAAAAACTGACATTAGGATGGCATTTACAGCATACCTCAGATTATATAGGAGGTGCAGGCAGTTGTTATGACCTCCCCAGTTCCATTGATCTGAATGAAATCAAAATTGGATAGGCACTTCCAAAAATGAATCCCCATAAGACAGAACTAACAGGCTTTTGGTGAAGTACAGTCACAAAGAGTTGCTTGAACGAACTGACTGTACACTGATCTAACTTATGCTTTTGGCTAGTATCCTTTATATCTTTACTAAAACTTTAAATGTAGGACATAAAAAGCAATCCTGCTGGAAATGTTTTAGAGAAATGTCATCTTTGGGTGAAAATTAGGTCACATATTACTTATCTAACTTTTGCATTCCAATGTATGGTTTAAACTTCAGAATTGTAAATGTTCATCATGGTGATCATGATATGTTGAAGTGCTACTGATCTTAAGCTGGAAAAAATCTACATTTTTTAAATTATCTTGAAGTGTGCAACAGTTCATCACTGTCTTCTTTGATCTTTTAAATTTGTTGAGAACAGCTGAAACCCTGGTGTTTTAATTAAATATGCTCCATCTTGTGAATTCAGCCGATCTCCTCACTATTCATCTTGGTTGTCCACTGAAAGAAAGAGCAATAAGTTGTCTCAGTAGCTAGAAAATCATTGTGTAATCTAGGACCAGAGAGATTACTGACAAGTCTGATACTTTTTTTTTATTTGGCACCAAGAAATAGATCAAATTGAATATTTCTTCTCATCAGAAAGACTGAATTTAGTATCGTGATTTGAATAAAACCAATGTGTGAGGCATCAAGGTATCAAAACATGGCTGTAGGTCAGGGTGCTTCATTCTAAGCCTCTTTTTTTCCCCTTAATTCACAGACCAAAAGAAAAAAGTTCTCTGTGCCATTTATAAGCCTGATAAAAAGATTAATGCACTGCAGATTAATGTGTAGTTCTTCTTGTGACTCTCTTCTATGTATTTGTTAAGTTTGTCTTGCTTCTTGACATGGTGAAACATGATATTATGTAATGATAGTAATCTGATGCTGTGCTGAATCTCCCAGGCTCTACAGGCAGGTCAACAATAAGGCCTGACTGACCTTTATCCTCTCATGATTATAGCACTTAATCATACTTTAGAGTTGTTTCTAGACATGGGTGCTTGAGCTAAGCTCTTAACACCGAAAGAAGGTGAAGACTGACCTCCCTAATAAGTACGTCACTCTAAAACACTCAGAGTAGCTGAAATACTGACAGCTATGCTTTCACCTTGAAAAACTTGCTGTGACCTGCATCTCACGGTGTATTTCAGTGCACATATTTCTAAGATCAAGACACATTCTGACAGCCAGATTTCTGATGGTCCTTGTTCTATAGCTGCAGCAAAACCACGTGCCCATACTTTAGTAAATGAACATTATATTCTTCATCATGTTTTCCTGAGGGGCTAACTCATGTGATGTAGCTGGAGACCGCTGATGCTGCCAGCTTAGTGCTAAACAAGTAAGTGAGCTGTCAGCCTGGTGTTGTTCTCATTTAAGGAGCTGACAGTCAGCGGCCTTCTCAGCACAACAAAACCCATTTTACCAGAACACCTCTGTCATTCCTCTTCTATATTCCTTTACTTGACATCTTTTCCTGCGTTTGCTCATATTATCTTTCCTCTTCTCCTTACACTTACTAGCTCTCTTCTTTCAATCCTGTCTCGCCACACTCTTACTCGTACTCTTCCTTTCCTCCACAGCATGAGTTTGTTGTCAGCCATCCACTCATCTTCACCATACCGCCAGAATTTCAAGCCCACGTCTCCTTATCTTTGCACTCTCTTCTTCATCCTCACTTATTATCTGACTCAGACTTTACATTCTCTTGGCATGTTTCGCCTCAATGTAAATTTTTGTTTTCTCTGTCTCCAGTTTGAGAAGCATATTCATACAAATGTGGCACACGTTCTTCTGTACACTCTGAGATGAAGCACAATACCTCAGTACCTTTTAGAGAAAGATTCAGTCTATCTAGCCAGCTCTAAATTTCACTTTTTATTTTCTTTGATCATCTGCCCCAAGCGACTGTACATTCTAACTGGCCACAGTTGCAATAAAAAGAGTAAATAAATATATGTGCTTGGGATATAAGCTGCTTTTATGTGAGGCCTATAGATTAGCCTGGGGTAGAGTGCAGAATCAACACAATTTATAGAGTTATTGTGCATTTAAAGGGTAGTAAGCGAGATTTTTATTGTCCCATAGCAGAAAATAGCCCCAATATATCTGGATGGGGTTGAAAACAGAGCTGATCAATACCAGTGACTCAACAGTCAGTTTGCCAGGTGCTGAGATAACTGGCTTTCAAAATTCACTTTGCAGCCTGTAGCCTCAGTTTGGAACGGCCTCATCATCCATTTGAGATAGAGACATTTCCCATACTTCAGCAAAGGAGCAGCAGTATGATGACATCTCTGAACTTCTTTTAGTTGATTAAAAACACACTATTTTTACTTCTACAATCATAAACAACCTATCACCAAAATGTACTGTGTGGTACTTCATCGTGTTCTGTATGCTATACTCAAAACTGGCCCAATATAATAATAATATGTGTTAGATGATATGCTCAAGCATTTACTGTAATGTGTAATTATTAGTCTAACCATCAAACCAATGTGTGTCTCCCTCTGCTGGAAACCAGTCAGAGTCCAAGAGTCCTGAGCTGATTATTAGTGAAATACATATTTAGCCTTCCTTAGGGTTTTATTTGTGGCTCCAAAACTTGCAAAATGTTGTATTTGTATACAATATTTGGATTTTGTGTGGTTATCCCTGGATGATAAGTAGCTCAGTGTCTACATACTGTGTCTTTCTGGATTTCTCCTCGCAAAGAATGAAGTCATGAATATGTCTTTATTTAAAAATAGACTAAAATTGCAACGAAGAATCTCCACCACCAACACAACTATGGTTGTCTAATATAGGAAAAAAATATTTTTTATTTATTTATGTTTCTGCACTGTATGCTCACACCTGTATTTTTCTTGTGATGCCATCTTTGTCACCAAAATCTGCTCATTTTTTCTTATCAGCCTTTTTTTAATCTTAAACATATCTTTTGCAGCCCATCTTTCTTTCTTTTATCCTTGTACCCCTTGGTCCTTTATGCAAATCACTATAATGTTCCCTTTTTTCAGCTTAAATCAACTAATAATATGTGATCATTCCACCATCAAGGCTAGTGCCATAGAGTTGCCATGGTAACATCTAGTCCACAGGCAGTGACGGCCACTGCAGTGAGAATGTTGAGGCAGTGACAGAGTGCACACCCACTGTAGCATACAACAGTTATCCTCAAGCCCACTCACCCTCCCATACCATGTGGGGAACCCTTGCTCATTTGCTTTAATAGCCAATGGGAGTATTAAAGTAATTATAGATTACCCCTGTGAAAGTCAACGATCCTATAGAGGGCTGATAACTCTTTTCACATACCGTGTGAATGCACATTTGCAGCACACCAGCTGTTCCATGCTCAGAAGGTGCACACATGTATACATCATACCCATTCATCCCATTCTATACTCATGTGCTCAAACAAAGGAAAGCACATTGCATGAAGTCATGATGTGCATGGGTACACACCCTCACAGGACAGCTTTAACACCCCAATAAGCTATAAAAGCCTTTTAGACACACATTATTTCTCGTAATTACATAATACTAACCCTGCTTTCCTTATGCATGCTGCTGACATTAAACATTTAAACCATTACACATGGCAGATCTTCTAGCTGACAATGAAGCATTTAATTATGTGCTGACATATGGTTGACAACCACATACCAATGCACCACTGGACACTGCAAGGTGTACCTGTACTGTGTCCTGAGACTAAAAATATGAATTTCATATGTTCTTTTGGTGGTATGAGTGATGTATTTCATCCTGCTTCAGGCAACAATGTGTTGAGTGATGAATCTATAAAGAATAACACTATCAGACCTTAAAGCAAAAGGAAAAAATATGAAAAAACAACTATGTACTCCTTCAAATAAAACAGAAGATAAGGGTAGGAAAGCTGTGGACAAAAGGGAAAATGATGACCATGTCAGATTTTTTTCCCTGTTTTTTAACACAAACTCTATCAAACTCTGTGAGACAGTGCATGTTTTCAAGTGTGCACAGTGGTTGGGCTACACACCTATACATTAATGCAGTGTTTAATTAATCACTGACAGCCTCATTAAAGTTTGTTAGTGTTTACGGACATACTATGCTATACAGAACTGTGGACTTGAAAAGTTTTCCTGTATGTGGTGTGTTATTCTTTGACTTTTTTATGCCCAAGTGTTGTAGTTTTGTTGTTGTGTTTGTCTTTTTGAGAGATGATGGGAGTCTTTGGTGAGTCGGTGACAGCCAAATCAGTGAGCTAGACAGATGGTGGGCTGCAGGAACCCTTTGACTCAACTCATGTTTTTGTCAGGCGACTCACAGTGGCCTTTTCATGCTGCCTGTCAACCATGGGACAGAGATGAATGGAGAACAGTGGTAACTGCTTTGGTGCATTGAAAAATGAACATCACCATGCTCACTTTTCTTAACATTGCAGGTCAAACAGTTATGCAACATTTAGCCAGTGAATACTCAACTATGTGAGAGAAATGAGCTTACGGTAGGTTAAACATATCCTCAGAACATGCTTATGTTACTTAGGTGAGTCAGTCTGAACACACCTATTCAATATATTCACACAAAGTGTGAATAAATTAACACGTGGATTGGTGTGATACTCACTTTTTCAAGCCAACATTTCCATCTATTTTTAGTTTTGTTCATTAGGCAGTCCTCAGAAAGGGTCCAGAGTTTTGACTTCAGAAAAAAAACTGACACAAAGTATAAAGTAATTTCATCAACATCGCCATAATTCCTTTCTCCAAGTATATAACAATTACAGAGTCAAATCACTGTATATTTGTCTGTGTCTAAGGGAGCAGATTAACATCAATGAGATAAATGTGAGACAAATGTAAATTCAGCCAGCATGAGTGTGTGTGCAGGCATGATCTTGTCAGTACATGTAAGAGTTAGAGTTTGATTCAAGGGCCCATCAGGGAAGCAGCCTTTGCATAACTCTGATGGGCCAATTAGTGCAGAATGATAGATGATGAGCTCTGCAGGCAGACAGGGTTGTAATACAGGGGCAAGAGAAAGAACTCCTGTCCTGAATCTCAAATCTTCACTGCTGTGTCCTGTCTTAGAAACTCAATGATACCTAAAGCTTGTTTGTTTTTGGTTTGTTTTTTCATGTTTAGAACAGAAATATTTTATCTTTGATTGGATTTAGGAAAAAGATATTAAAATTAGGAATTCTTTTTTAACTTGGTAATCTTTTGATATTCATTTTTAACCTATGGTTATTGTCAGTAACCTGGTAAAATTATTTGCACTTTACAGAACAATATTTGTTGTTTTCTTCCTGACTTTATCACTTTATGAAAATGTCACTTAACATGAATAATAACTCCCTTCAAATGTCAACAGTAAGCTGCTTTGTAAAATCCATCCACAAAGACATTTACTGTCTACAGTAACTGTATTTACAGATAAGTAGATGCAACAAGAAAATGTCACTGCTTATTAGCACTCCTTCAGTGCCACACAGTCATCTCTGACACCTAAAAACAGTCCACTCATAAGTGGAGATAATAGGCAGCTCCTTCAAACAAAAAGCTAAGCTCCTCTTTTGACAGACATGAAAAGGCATGAACTCTGACAAGAAATCTTTGCAAAATGGCCAAATTCCAAGCAAGAAAAGAATGATGAAATTTTTGGACAAAGCAGTGCCTGGCTTCTTTTATAGGAGGAATCGCTCATATTCGGGTACATTAGGCTGTGTATAATCCATCTTTCTCTGAGGCTGTCTGTCAGAGCGCAGGGTTGTTTGTGTGTGTGTGTGTGTGTGTGAAGCATCTGTTGCCAGAGTGACAGATAAAAAGGTCAGTACAGTAAAACAAGCAATACAACATTTCTCTTTAGAAAGACAAAATAAAATCTTGTTTCAGCTCTCATTAACAAGTATTTCCTGTGATATGTTCAAGAGGAACAAACTGCAAAGGATGCTTTTCAAAATTTGGAAACAGATTAAATGCTTGGCTCTGAATCATACCCAAAGGCTGCTAATGTTCTTTTGATCAAAGAGAAATGGGTTTTTTTTTTAATAGTAAGCTCTTAAAAAAATTGAAAAAAATGTCAGTGAAATTAAATTTTTTACTGTCACTTTGGATTCTCATTTCAAATTTGATGCGGATATTAACAAATCACCTGAGCCTGAGAAAAAAAAACACAAAACAACTTTTGTTTGATAAAAGCCTGTATCTCTTTAATTAAATAATTACGTTTATAATATGCATGCAACAGATTTGTCAAGTTTGTCCCATTATGCTTCATGTTAATAATTATTCAAGCATTCAGTGACACAATTTAAAAATAAAAATGGAAACAACATTTAAAAGGCAATTAGCCTGAGGCACATTTTAAATCATCCTAAAGGCTACTTAAGCCTTGACAGTATTATTCATAAAACAATACTAAAGAGTAATTACTAAAAAGTAATGTGATGGTTTAAAAGTCTTTAGTGACAACTGTGCATGTGAGTGGTTGTTTGTCTGCTTCCCTCTGTTCTGGTATAGGCTTCTGCTACCCACGGCCCTGAAATGGATGAAGCAGTATGGAAAAATGAACGGATGGATGGAGAGTTTCAAAAGTCTAACAACAATGGTGCACATAAATATCACACTTAAAAACAAAATCAACAAACTTTTCACATTTATAAATATTACACTGAAACCTGATTTTGCTTTTAATACTAAACTGAATCAGTTTCCAGTCATGCTCAAACATCAGAAACAGTAAGCACAAAACACAAGTTTATTCAAGATTTCCTTGTAGTTTGTTGCAAAATGTCCAGTTAATACCAACTGTATCAGACATAAAAATGCTTTGCACCATTAACTAAAGACATATAAGTAAAACTATTTGGTAAACTACAGTGACAACTACTCATTACTAGCACCTTACTGGTGCTGACATTATTCCCAAACTTATCTGAAAAAGAGAAACCTCATAGCACTCCAGATTTAAAGCAACAATATAATCCCTGATTGATGTGCCAGGTTTCTAATCAATCAGATTGGGATTTCTGTAGTTCCTTTTCTTTTATCAGCATTCAAACTTACTGACACATATGCTTAGTTTATGGTGATGCATTCATCCTGTGTTTAATCTTCTTCCTTCAAAACTTTCATCACTTCTGTCATTGCACCTGTAATATATAATATATCCACCGACGATTCATCCAGTGAAACAGTATTGTATCATTTTAAGATCACAATGTTCTTGGCTAGATGTCTGTTTTGTAAGCTGTAGTTTTTTTGTAAAGGTACTGTGTACATTCGAGGTAAAAGTTTATTTGGTGAATATTAACAGTTTTTGATATTTTATTAGATATTGTTGAATTTTGTTCACTCTATGCCCGTACCACATACAAATACCAGCATTACTCAACAAGTGCATTTATCTTGCCTGCCTGAAATACATTAAATCTGCAAGTTATTGGTTTGGTGAAAACCACTGCTGATTCAGGAAATACATTGAGACTTCTTCAAGTTCATTACAGCACATATTTTTGGCCTTTAAACTTTTGAGAATAATGTTCTATGGTTTCATATTTCTCTAATTTAGATTTCCATTAAAGTGGAATTCTTCTCAAAGTACGGGATCTTAGAGGGTAAAATAATAATACAGCAAGACATCTCCGAGATCTCTGGATTAAAATTTAGGACGGACATATGCAAGTCCCAAATAGTTAACAATAGTTAGAACATTCATGGCAACAACAAACATCTAGTTATTGCCAATGTTACAGGGAACACTGTCTTGCAGGGTTCAATTCATACTCTCCTTCCTGCCCTGTTTTTATTTCCATTATAACTTGTTTAACTTTTAATCCTGACATGGAACAGGAAATGGAAATGAGCTTTAGCTAAATTTTCTCTTTAGATTGTGTAAAAACCCAGGCATAACTAGACCGTTCCATTTTTCATCAATACAGACCAGTTATGGTTTGTTTTGGACTGGTTTTGCATCAATATAAAGGCTTTGATGTGAGACTAATTTGAACCCTCTGAGCCTCCAGACTCCAGTTGGAATGGTATCATCTTTCTAACCATGCCTTTTCCCAGACTCACGAGTGATAGATAAAATGCTGTCACTGTTGTCAATGTAAACAGGACGAATTTTCTCCCATAAAACTGTACAGATTATTGCAAAAATATGTTTTGATGTGTAGAATATTTATGGATCTTATTAAGCTTGGTTGTAGATGGATGCAGACAGGTTTGTAACAGCTTGTTTGAGAGGGTGTGTTCATCTTTGCATCTTTGCAGCCAGTATGATTACCTCGTCTGCTTATGCTTGGTTTGTTTTTATCTCATTTTCTGTTTGCGTAAATATGCCTATTTTTCCTTGTTGTGTGTCTTGCTCTTTTTCTGGGCCCTTCATTCCATGGCAGATTACCTGTTAAACATCTGTAAGCGGCTCTGTGTGTCTGCAGCTCTCCTCTAAACCAAAACGAACGACCCAGTTAAATAATAATCTGAAGACTAACAGAGGGACCCCATCAACCTCTGAGCTGTATCCTCTCTTAAGCCATCAATCGTGCGACTAAAGCTGGGCTGCATAATGACATTGTGGCAGTGTAGTCGCACTGTGCTGCAAAATATATTAATGTTGGCTATAATGACTTTTACAGCCCAATATGGTTGTCATGGATAATGGCAAAATTAATCTGGCTAATACTGCCCTCAAATGGTACAGAAAAGTTATAGCAACTGCAGTAAAAGCTGCAGTGTTGAGTTTTGTGTCATTTATTTGTGCAGACAATTTATTTTTCATGACTGTTTTTAAAGGGGGTAAGAATCTTTTGATAGTGTAATCATTTAAATGGCACTCAAAAACCCTCAATTACCTGATTACTCTCACTTCTGGCTTGAGAGCTTGATGCTCTTTCATCTGTGTTTTCACTTACTCATCATATATGTGCTTTATTTGTTTAATTTACTAGTTCCATATTATATGAGGGCTAACAGTTCTGACTTGGTATCTGAATTATGGCCTCATACTGACTATAGCTCTCTGCTTACATCTATTTCTTTTATGCTAGAATCTTGGAACTCCAGCAGAATGGCGATATGGATGTACTAAAACTCAAGTGGTGGCCCAAGGACAGTCCGTGTGACCTCTACAGCTCAGTCCAGACACGACAGCGTGGCAATGCCCTCGATATCCACAGCTTTGCTGGCGTCTTCTGCGTTCTGGCAGCTGGTGTGGTGCTCTCCTGCCTGATTGCTATGGTGGAAAGCTGGTGGTCACGACGGAAGGGATCCAGAGTCCCCTCTAAGGAGGTAGGGGGATGGGTGGTATGGGTTAAGTAAGAAAAACAAATGAAATTAGAGAATGGGTTGAGACAAGATATGGGCTAGTGTAAAGTTAGTAGATGGATCTGGCTAATAAAAAGGTAAAGTGAAGGAGTGGGTTAGATAGTTTAGTTTCTTCTCTTGCTAAGACATGTGAAGTCTTTACATGAGCAATACATAACTAGTCTTTGTCACAAAAGCCGCTTTTCCATTAGTGACTACTCGACTCTACTGACTTGGCCGTACTCTACTCTACTCTACTGCTTTTCCATTACAAGTCTCCTCTAATATGGGAGGGGTCCCCCCACGCAATGAGATTTTCCAGACACTGTCTAGAAAGCCGGGTCTAGTTTATGGGGAAAAAAAAAACATCTCTCATAAGGTAAATTTAAAAAAAAAAAGCTTTGTGTGGGGTCTGCAGAACACCACAGAGAAGATGATGATGATGGAATTGATCATTGATCACCAATGATGGAAAACCTTGCGGTAATTTTTTACCTGGGGCTCAGATTATGGTTAATCATGGGAAATAGAATCATGGAAGAAGCCAGTCAATGGTTGCCAGCCTGTGGACATCACATAACTGCACGACTTGACACACTTGGAACCACAACAAAGTAGGTCTGGCAAAAGTATCTACACAGTTTGACAAATCCTAATGGAAACGCTCTGTTTCCGGGTGGAGTTGTGTAAGGTCAGATAGAGTAGGTACTAGTGGAAAAGCGCCTAAAGACAGTTAGACACTCATAATGTGTGAATCTATTAAAAGAAAAAAAACTTTAATAATTTCACATTTACTAAATTTATATAAAGGCAGCAAGTATTATGACAGCACATACATGGACTGTGTTTGCCACTGCTCTTTTGAACAGAATGTGAAGTCATTTAGTAGCTCTCCTTTTGTATGAACTTCTGTATTTAAACATCTGATTTGCATAGGGAAGTACTATAGAGCATGATATTAATTTTAACGTAACTTACAATCATAATCTTAATGAAACATTCAGCTTGGAAAGATTCCTGCCATGTAATCAGTTTTGGTTGTTTGTACTGTTAGAATTACCATCAAATTACTAAAATGATTAACCACTTAGATATTATCTGCCAAAAGCAAATTAAATGTAAGAGTGAAGTGAATTAAGCTGCAAATTTAACTAAACTTAATTGAAGAGGGTGTTAATTTATCTTTGTATTAGTCTTTCCTCATCCTCATTACAGCACAGTCAATTTACGATGATGCCAAAGGTATCCTGCATAAAGTATGATGTGATAATAATTTCCATTAAATACATACGCACACTATAAAAACAATGTCAGGTCCAGTTATATAAACAAACTCACAGCTTTAATGATTTATCTGTATTTTTTCAATGTTAATTTAATTTTCTCAATAAGAAATAGGCAATACTGATTATTTTGGTCCTTTATTTTCCAGCTACTTTAGTTTCCTACAAAATCTCACCTCTTGTATTGATGAGTGTTGCTTTCAAGTTGTTGTTTTATTTGAAACGATGCAAGTGTTGAGAATAATCAGCCACTTATTTCTTCTTAAAAAAACATCTTTTTTGTGAAAACAGTAAAGCAGAATCTAAAAACAGCTTGAAAGACCGTTGGAGTGCTGCAGACCAAGGCAGAGTCAGAAACACTCAGTGTGTTAAACATGGATGTTTATATTCACAACCCCTACACCCCACCTCCATGGAAAAAAGCAGTGGCAGCACTCCACCTTGTAAATTTGCAGCAGCACCATGTGAAATATCCAATCAGGCTATGCTCTGATGATCACCTCAGCAGGGAGATCATTTGAGGCAATCAAAGTAACTCTGGTAATATCTTTCTCTGGTTGGAACCCTGCCGTCTACTGTGATGCAGTACTTTAGTCTCTTTCTTCTTTCTTTTTGCTCCATCATTGATAAGACAGGTAGCATGCTCACAGAAAATCCCAAATGGTGATATGTTCAGTTGCTTGTCACCTAATGACACCCAACTTTCACAAACTCAGGAACTTTACACTAATGATGGCCATAGTTTTGACCTCACTTAGTCACTGTTTTGTTATGCTGTGTTTTTAATCCACAAATGGGAGCACTTTTGAATCAGCTTCCAATCCATCTCTCCACACAAACCTGCTTTGCAACCCCCATGCCCACTGCTATGTTTACCAAAACACAAAGGAAGAAAGTGTTCATGTTAATAATTTTAATCAAAACTGTGAAATTGTAGCAAAGTGTGGCGAATTTGATATGCAAAACATGCCAGTGATGAACTGAAAGCAATGTAATTATGTGTGAAATAATATTTTCACTTTTGGTTTAGAGTTAATCATTTATGCGTCGTAACAAATTAGACCAGGGCATGAAGCAGCACCGATTAATTTTTTGCAGAAAATGTTTTTGCCATCAGGTAAATTACTTCCGCTTCAAACAATTGCTTTTTCTCTTCTAAGGGAAGCTGTTTGATAAAGGCAGGTCAAGGTTAAGTTACGGATAATGGCTTAAGAGAATTAATGCGGAACAGTTTCCTAACCTAATAATTGAACCGCATGTCCTTCTTGAAATAATACTGTCAATCAGAAGAGAAGCTTTCTGAATAGTCTAAAATACTGTGTTATGGATGTTATTACCAAAGGAGAAAATATATTGGCCATCATGCTAATTTTGACAAAGTGGACATCTTGTGATTCTATCTAGAAATAACCACCACATCCATCTCTCCTCCTTATATAATAATGTGAAGTAACAGAAAGAATCAATCCGAAGAACGGCAGAAAGAAGATGAATGGATATTGTGACTATATTTTGGGCCATTTAGCAAGAGATCAGGTTACTTTACAAATAAAAGACTAATATCACAAGTCATCTGGAGACGAATATGATGAGAAGTTTCAGTGTTAAAGCCCCATTATCTGTCAGAGTCAAATGATATTATGAATTGAACATTATATTTCACTAAATTGACCACATTGCTACTGACTAAAATTTCTAAAAGACATGTTAACCCTTTGGTGAACGTGCTGATGACCATCTAAAATAAAGTGTAGAAATATGACACAACAAAATTACATTTCTTTTCCAGTGTTGATAGATGAGTAGTTTATAACTTGAACGATGGGTTTGATAAGCTGAAATCCCTTTAGTGGATGCAGGACTGTGCTACAAAACTCTTGGAAGTTTCTCATAGCCTTTATTGCTATGAATAACCTGTAACTGCTTGGAACAAATCAGCAGCAGTGGATGATTAGTTGCCTTTATTATATGTCCTCTGGGCTGTTTGTTCATTGATCTATTTAAACGTTGAATGTGATTTCCCTTCCATGCTGATTCTTTTCTCCTTAGAAACACTCAGTTCAAGTGTAAAGCTTTACTGAGGCTATGAGCAGGCACTTCTGTTATTATATGAGCAGGTGCAATAAATTTTCACACAGACTCCTTGTGTTTTAGGTAGTTTCTTGTGTACAACTTCTCCATTCATCATGACTCATGTGCATTTAGACTGAATGCAAGTCCAAATGAAAAAAAATAGATTAGACAATAACCCTAGCTACTTCAATTATTTTTTATTATACTTCTGCCATAATTAAATTTTCAACATTGCAACTTATTTGATAAAACAAGTTAAATATATTTTTTTCCAAGCATAGCACCTGACATTGTGAGGGATAATACTGAATGTAACTACAACAGAGATTGTATGTATCTTAGTTGTTTCACAGAGAAACATCAGACGTTTTCACATATGGCTATGATTAAAATGTATATATATATATATATATATATATATATATATATATATATAGTTTTTTCTACAACAATCGATTAATAAAGATCTGTTCTTGCTAATCAACTCTAAACTTGTAGCTTTGAGCTATGCTTTACTGCACATCCAGCACAGGCATTGCTAATGTCGACTTGTTTACATTTTTTTACTTAGCTTTCAAACACAGCAAACCTCCCCTACCTCCAGCCCCCTGCTTAGTTAGCAGCTTTAATCTGTCATTCAGACCGGTAGTCATGCCTGCCACTGAGCAGCCACAAAGACACCAAACCTCGAGTTGAACCCAAAGTCATGTTAAGCACAGTGTGGTTCAGCTCCAACACAAACAAACACACCTGCCCCCCGCTATCTTCATTTGCCAGGAAGAGCAGCCAGTGGAATCAACCCCAGACTGAGCACAGAAGTGGTGCATCGTCAGTGAATGGGAGGGACAGCAGGGATTTAAATGGTGGTAGTCTTTGATTCTCTTTGTAGTTCTTGTTCAAGGTTTTTCACATCAAGGCAGTAAAAGAAAGGGAAATCACCATTATTGATTTTAGGAGCCACATGTGGATACATTATCATTATGCAACTCCATTTTTATAATAAAACTGGCTTTTTTGTTTTCATCAGTAGTAGGGGATGTCATTTCTACAATATAATATAACTTCTTTTCTATTATTTTCATTATTGCTGTAGCCAGTAGAGTAAAACAAATAGGACTCTATGTTAGGTCCTACCATCATTAGAATAGCTCCTTCCATGGTGAAAATGAAGTTTGCGCACTCAGCTGTGATTGATTTTTATGGTTGACCCATGACATTTTTCCTCCATCCTATGAGGGCACAGCTCTATTGATTGCTGCTGGTACATATCAAGGTTTTCTTAGAGCAACCACTGAGCCTAAAATGCTTCTCAGATCATTGAACAGCATCTAAAAATCTCACACCTACACCTTTCCCACATCAGAATCAAACGGGCTGCTTCTTAAAGTGTAACCTCCTGAAACCAATAATCTAACAAGCACAGACTCTTCGTATTGTGATTACTCTGTGGCATGCATAGGAGCAAAGACAGGAACTTCCTTCCCAAGGTCTCTCTTTTCACTTACTGCACAACTGCTGTAATTGTTTTCCACAAAAGAGTGACTTCATGAAGATCCTGCCTTCAAGTTTACCCCGTAAACAACCCTATTTTACAGACATATAACTTTCAATATATTTCCTGTACTTATTACAAGTGGACACGTTTAAACACACCAGTGTGATAAACATTAAAAGCACCTGAAAAGATCTCATCTCATTAATATTCACTTATTTCTTTGATATATTATTTCCTCTCTCTGTTCAAAATGGCCTTGTGAGAATGTCATACATTGATCTCAAATCACCATCTGTGCAGAATATGTTCAAATGGGTAACCAGCTGTAAGAATAGAACAGAGAAGAGTCAAGCTGGGACCACTGCAGCATGTCCGGACTCAGTGGAGGGATGAAGTCAAATTTAAGTCAACTTCAAACAAATAATTAGATAAACTGCATGTACGGCAAATTTATCAGCTGGGTAAATCGTTCCCTCTATAGGTAATTTGGCCTTGGGCTTAGTCATGGGCAGTAGAGTAATACTAGTTGCATTTAAAGTCATTCAGCTTTGTACAGTTAATAAAGTGAAGCAAACCATAAAGCTTATAATTAATTATGGCAGATGTTTTGCTCTGTGTCAGTTTAAATATAGAACTTGATGTCATCCATATTACTGTCACAGCAAATGTTGGAGCCGCTTGAGCCCATCATGCTGAGCCAAGAGCATGTCGCTATGGGAGCAGTTTTACAAGCTCTATATAAAATAAAGAGTGGTGGTGACCCACAGCTTTAGCATGGACATAGAAAACCTGTCTTAGAATAATGCACAGGTGCCAGAATGATTCATTAAGTTGTGCCAACCTGCCACAAAGAATGCATCTAACACAGTGAGCTATTATGTCCTGTGGGGAAATATAGGCTATTATGCAATCATTATTAATATCATGGTAATTTACATGCTTTTCTAAGCAAATTCACAAATATAAATCAAGTTATGTATTAAAATAAAGAAATGGATCTCCCTGCTCAGAGGTGATCATTGAACAAGATACGTGAAGTATTTTGAAATATGTATACTTTCAGTAAGTCATTTTTAAGCAAACTGTCAAATAGATTGTAAATGATTCTGCCTGAGCAAACAAATACCCCGTGTTGCCACTTTGACAGGACACATAAGTGAGTTTGCCCTCTCACCTGCATGCATATGTTTAATTTCTGCCTTATATTCAGCCAAATTCCTTCATCATAACAGGCTTGTTTCAAAATAACAAGTGTAAGATTCACCATGTCATGAAACCCATTAATGCAATCTTATTTCTTTATGTTTGCTTCAAACATGCTTCCTGATCTCAGCAGCAAGTTTTCCATTATCGTCCATTCCCTGCCTCACCAGCTGCAATCAAGATTCTGGCTATATAGCTCTCAGTGATACATGAACTGTCTAAGATGGATGCAATTTACATTCAATCAACAATCACTGACACAAATCAATCTACATGATGACATTATTCCATCAAATTGTATGGCAAAAGCTACTCCACCACATGCCTCATACATGCTCTCTGCACACAACCCATGATTCTGAGCTCAAGCATTAATACAACTTGGCAGTGTTTGTATTTCTGTCTCTTGTGTTAAGACTAAAACATCATATTCTGTATATGTTTGTACATGCCTTGACATTCATACTGTTTGCTGCAATGATGTGTTAACTGCTTTTGACTGTGGGCTATGTGTCACTGTTTTTGTTTGTGCTGTGGTTCTGTGTCGTGGAATGGCTGGCATTGTCATCTATGAGCCCGCTTCATGATGTAAATAGTTTGCTTATAAGTATTTCTATCATGGGCTTACACACTCACAAGCACAAATACACACAGCTGACTAATGTGGGGGTTCAATAATAAGAGTTGCATTGTGCTTAGCACATTTGACAAGGATATTATGCACAAAGGAAAAAAGGGATATGCGTGTTAATAGTCTCCCTGCAAGACTATTTCAGAATGTGATAGTCTTTCACATACCTCAATTAATAATGTAATTATAGTATATTGATATATTCTGAATGTATTTTTATTTAATACAAAATGCAAATATGTATTTTACTGATTCCTTAATTTCATGCATCACATTTATTGTACTGTCCTCAGAAACATCTGCATTCATTAAGGGAGAACAAGGTGGGAAGATATCATTTGAAAATATAGAATTGTATAGCTGATAAAATATCATAAAGGTGCTCTTTATGCCTTGGACAAGAATTTCCCAAATGAGTGTCTGAAGCCCAACATTCATAATAATGAGGGTGACTGTATTGCTTTACCCCTTTAGGACTATATATGTTTAAATAGAGGTTTATATGAAGGAGTTCTGTCATTGGAATTAATAAAATTTTCCAAAACCAAAAATGATTTCAGGTAAAATGCCCATTGCCAGAACTCTTCCATAAAAGTAACATCTGTGGTTTTTGACCATGTCTGATTTATCATAAAATCCATGTAGAATTAGCATGAGGAGAGCTGGAGCATGTAAAGTTCTTCAGGGGATTGAAAAAGAGTGGATATCTAACCTTCTGAAATTAGGATGCAAAATTCTGGCTCTTCTTGTTCTAATTCTACACAATAATATTTTGTCACTGTGGCTCAAAGCTCTCATATTGCTTTTTTGTTTGTTTTTGTAGATAAGTACTCTGTGTTGAGGGGTGTAGCGGGCGAGGGGGAGAGAGCAATACAAAATGGCATTTAAACGTCTCCCCTTTCCAGGTATATAACGACTGTGTGAATGTCTCTCTGAGGACACAAACACAGCGACCTGCTTAACAGTGTGTGCTGACTGACTGCAATGTCTTTTTTCTCGCTCACCCCCCACCCATCTGTCTCTCCAATTTACTTCTCTCTCCTCCACCCTCCCATCTTTCAAATCTGCCTGATCTTGTCTGTCTCATCCTCCTCTCTGTCTCCGCCTGTCTGCTGTTTGTCTGCCTGTGTGTTGGTTTGGCTTTTATTTATTTGGGGTTTTTTTTTGGCTCTCTTTTTATCTTCTCTCTTAACTTGCATGCACACAAACACAACCATATACATGAACTGCTCCAACTTTCTCTCCACATCACCTCTTTCTATTTGTCTACCTCTCCCCGACCCTTTTGCTCACACACTTGCACATCACACACACCAGACACAGGCAGATGGCCCATCTGCCAGGCAAGCTGCCGATACGTGTCCTCACAGCCCCAATGAGCACCCTCTTGCTCTGGGCAGCCAGACCCAGAGCCAGAACCCCAACACCACCAACACTTCAGCCCCCACGGCCACCCATTACCAGCCCCCAGCATGCTGCGACATTCCCTGCGCCCTGATTGTGCAGCACTCCTATGAACCCACAAATCCCTCTGAGCTCACTCCCAAAATGAGAATGACCACCTTCACCACCTCACCTCCTACACCAAGGTTATACATACAATAGATTTTTTTAAAAAGGAGGATAATTGGTTGTTACATTTTGAATATGTGCAGATTATTATTTTTCATATGAAATGAACATCAGGGAACAGGTTTTAAATTTTAAAACATAATAGTAAAGCTAAGACCAAATGTATCTTTTCATAAAAGTTTAACCTGGCACGCTGCTGACTGCCTTTGTGTGCAATAATACCATGTTGCCACTAGAGAGTAGTGTCTCTTCAGATAGAGACAAAGGGGAGCATTGTCCTTTACCTGTTAGTTTGCAGTTTGTAAATTTGTAATGTTATATGTAAAACACTGCAGTAATATGTTTATTTTAAATTACACTGTTTTTTTTCTGTAATCCCACAGTGGGCATCATAAAGGAAAATATTACACTTTCACAGGCATACATTGTAATTCCAATCAGGTTTTTCCAATTAAATCATCCACTTCTCTTACCTCAGTTTTACCTTGTAGTTACTCATTAGTCTTTCTTCACAGACAGCAGACTGACCATTTCTGATTCACCCATTTCTTTCACTTTCCTTCATTTCTAATAACACCAAATCTACCCTTATGATATTTCTTCCTCCAAACATTTGCTGTTCAGGACAGTTTCACTACAAAAGTTAGTGCCCGTTCGTTTTCTCCTTCCTCCTATTGCCCCCTTTTAGATGGTAACCTGGGGGCACCACTGCTGGTCCCCCTCTTGCTGTGAGCTGCATACACTAAGGCCAGAGCCCCCTCCAGAATCCCCAGACCCAAAGGACACGGTCAGTAAATCTGTCTTTACCCCTTCAATAATGTGACTCCCATTATCACGGAACCCTTTTGAGTGTACCCAAACAGTATCGCCATTAAATCTGAAACACCAATTTATCTGACACCCCACCCTATCCACCACCCCTCCTTCCTCTGAGACCCTTCAGAAAAAAAAAGAACTGAACCTTCCCACCAATCCCTGAAGCACATTGCCACAAGTGAGTGGCGAATGTGTGATGGTAAAAGTTTGCAAACTCTTTCTACCACTTTTTTTCCATTACAACTTTTCATCTGAATTCTCTCATCACTTTACGCCTCATTCATTGCAATATAAGCTCCCATGCACTACTGCCCACCATGACACCTACTGTCAGCAGTAAATGCATGAAAAACCTCTCACTCTGTGTTACCATCTTTTAGTGGCTAAATTATTACTGTGAATATATATTTATAATGTATCACTATGTCATTTTTTAAGTTTCATTTAACTTACTTTATATTATTAAGTTGCCTTCTATTAAGTTAAGATTTAAGTAAATGCATGTGCATTGAATTTGTAAGATTGTTAATATTTTAAAACATCATTAAATCATCTCCAATGTAAAAAGCAACTGATCAATTTGATATAAAACTTTAATAATTGATTATGTCCTGGAACTAATTCTCTTGAAATTGAGATTTCAGTTTCAAAGGGAATGTTTTGGGGACAATTGCTTTTGCAAAATGGGGCAGTGTATTGACATAAAGCAATAAAAACAGTAACATAAGTAAACATCTGGACTGTTTCCATAGCATAAGTTTTACATCTGAAGTTTAATAGTAGTTAGCATATGGTAATGCTTGGTATAGCCCTGGAATAGCAGAGCACATAGTATGTTGGCAGTGTGTTTTCTGTTTATTCCAGATTATCTGCACCCCCTTAAAGACCTTATAGAAGTGTGTATATGTTTCTCTGTTAATATCCTGACCACAGCTCAGAGTGTGCTTCTCTATCCCTCCCTCCATATTTCCCTTCTTCTCCTTTTGCTCTCCCACTTCCTGTCTCATTCATATTTTCCTTGTGACCATTAAACATTTGTTTCATGTTATATTTTGTATTCATATTTTTATACTATTACAATCATCTTCACTTTATATTTTAATTGTGCCAACACATTTGACTGGCCATATTTGTATTGTCTTGGCCTCATCATTTCTCCATCGACCTTGTCCATCATCTTTTAAATGCTTGCCCTTCTTTCTACTCCTTTATTCTGACTTGATGGATGGCATCCCTGTTACTGAAAATGAACACAACCCATCTTGTCCTCTTGTTCAAACAATATTATCTCTGCAATTACACTGCTCCTCTCTCTTCATTGAACTCTCTATTTCCTAACTCTTGTATTACGTGCTACCTTCACACTTTGCTCCCTTTATCTCCCTGCTTTCCTTTACTCAACTTCTGTCCTTCTCCTTGCTATCTTTTTCCTTACAAATATACATCTCTCATCCTATCTTGTTTCTCCTCGATGGTGCCTCATCTTTAAACACTTCTCTCGTTTTACTTCTCCAATCACACATTCTTTATATATGCTCTCCCCTGCCATCGATGTCTCTTCTGTCCTTCCATTCGCCATTGTCACTTTCTCCTCACTTTTTTCCCTCCCTTGCCCTTCCCCACTTGCAGGACGATAAGGAGATCGACCTGGAGCACCTACACCGCAGGGTTAACAGCTTGTGCACCGAGGATGAAAGCCCCCACAAGCAGTTCTCCACCTCTTCCGTCGATTTAACACCTCTTGATATGGATGCGCTGCCTGCTGCCCGCCAGGCACTTGAGCAGATCAGCGATTTCCGCAACACCCACATCACCACCACCACCTTCATCCCCGAGCAGATCCAAACCCTAAGCCGTAGCCTCTCTGCCAAAGCTGCTGCTGGATTTTCTGCAAGCTTTGGTGGCGGTGGTGGGGGTGTCCTCCAGGACCACCGGACTGGCGGGGTTGGCCATTTCAGGCAGAGGGCCCCGAATGGAGGCTTCTTCCGCAGCCCCATTAAAACAATGTCTTCTATCCCCTACCAGCCCACAGGTCCAGGACCCAACTTTGGATATGGCAATGATCCAGACAGGGGTACCTCCATATAAGGAGTTGCTGTGGATGCAGCTGGTTCAGGAGGAAGAGTAGAAGGTGGAGGCAGAGTCTAGAGTATGTCATGGGGTGGTTGAACAATAAATTTTGGGTAGGGTATAAAAAAGTCAGAGGATAGATAACTGTGTACATAGCAATCTTTCTGTTTTCAGTTTCTGCTTGGGTGTTTACAGGAGCGTCTGTTTTGTATTTGGAGAAAACAAAAAGAGGTGGCGTTGTGTCGGGGCATTTCTAATCCTCCTATAAACCGTGCTGGTAAGGTGCAACAGGAGAAAAGGACAGGGAAGGTGAGGGGGCTGCAATTTTTGTTTTGCTTTATTGTTGTTGTTCTTGTGATTGTTTGGGGGATTATTTTGAAAAGAAAAATATGTTTTTTTTGTTATTATTGTTTCTGTTTTATAATGTGAGAACTATCTCATGTAATAGAAAAATGGTGAGCTGAACGGACTCCTTTTACTCTCTTAACCATTCTTGGGAGGTTTAGTTTATACTAGTCCAGCAACAGAAAGTACTATATTCTTGTTAGCTCCAGAGTTTTGAGATGATCAGTGGTCTTCAGCCATTAAGCAACTCCAAGGGGTTGTAACTAACAAGCAATGATGAGGCAGTACCGGTAATTTCATGAGGATAGGCTAAGCTATATAATATATAGATTGTCTTTGGCCCTGTGCCCTAAACCTCTAGAGTGTGTTGAGAAGGCCCTATCTCAGTGAATACTGAAAATTATGCTTCTCCACTACAACTCTGCCTTTTCACTATTTGATAGTCTACATCCAGTTTATTTCTTCTGTGGTATTGTTTCACCAATAAATGGGGTTATAAATGTGCAATTGCCTCCAATGTGGTGTCCATACAGTGGCCTGACCACACCTAAGACTTTGCAACTGGCGCCTCCAGTAATGCATCAATCTGACAACTGTTGATATGCCACGGCGGTGCACAGGTATGTCACCGTTGAATCACCAGTTTGGTGCATCAATCTTAAACCACTGCTGCCATTTTTTGGTGTGTCAGCCTAAAACTGTTTTCACCCATTTTGATCCACATTAAACTCTTTGTCAAACCCTCTGCACTGTACCAGTGCCCACAAACCTGTAAGTGATTGTATGTAGATTTTACCTTTTCTTTTCTCACCTGTAGTGTGCTATCTGCTTTTTGAATCAAGGTGAGATCCTCGAATCAGACTCTCAGAGGGACAGTGAACATGGACAACATTAAAAGCATTTGAAAGAGTAGAAAATATAAAAGTCAAGCTGAAAGACTTCAAAAAGCTTGTGCTTATTATATGTCTTTTATTGAGTTTTGTTTTTGCAAAGAAAAAAAGAAAAAAAATTAATGCGTGGAATGTGTTTTGGTCAGGAAGTACAAAAAAACATTGTTCTGAGCTGTCTACTTGTTATTTTCTCTCAGCAAACTTTGTAAAAACTGCTAAACAAGTGCTGTAGTCTCTGGTTTTGCATCATCAAGTCATTCAAATTTCTTCTTTTGATTTGTATACGTATCGCTTACTTTCAATGCTCCCATAGCTTGGGTGTCAAGTCATGTCATCATCCAAGTTTGTGAATCACTTCTTATCAGCTTCAAGTGGTGAAATTGAGTTGATTTGGTGTTGAGGAGAAGCCATTGCAACAGCATCTTCAGTACAAGCCTTATATGTCAACTAGCTAGCTGTACCCTCCTGGTTTCCAATGAAGTCCAAAGTATTGCTGTCTACTGGAAACGTTTCAGAGAAGCAAATCAGTGGTTGTGCTAGGTCATGGGAATGTCTTGAAGAGTCAATGGCCATTGGAACCAAGTGGCTGCCTTGTATGAGATGAGTCCAAAATACACTTCTATTTCATATCTCTAATGTTAAGGGTACTGTTTATATTACTTGTTTTCGTTTAAAGTGCCAATTAATTAGAATGAGACCGTTAAGGTGCATTTTGAGGTTGGAGTTGGTATGATGGAACCAAACTTCTGTTTTTTTTTCACTAACACTGTATTAATAACTGATAATGTTAGTTGTTTAGAGCAAGTTTTCAGTTTGTTATCTTTAAGAACTAAACTGCGAAATGTTGTGTGTAGAGAACTCAGTCCAGCCACAGACTTTGGAGCAAACAGTCTTAGGAATTCTTTTCTTATATTAGGCAACAGTATGGCTATTGAATGACAAATAGGAATAGGACACATGCATTTAAAAAGTTTTATTTAGTATAAATGAAAGAGACATTATAAAAATGTATATTTTACATGTTGACGCTATTTTTGTTTAACAAAAAGAAAAGACTATATCATGCTGAGTTTTGGTGTTGAGTTGAGCAGCCACATTACTGCCTTTTGCTTTCCTCTATCCTATCCATGGTAACATGCAAGATTTTTTTGTATCATTTATCATATCATCCTAAATTCTTCTTTTTTTGTTTGTTTCTTTTTTAGCTGGCTATATAACAAAATGTGGCAAGTTCACTGAAAAGAAAGCATGCACAAATTTGCTGTTTTGCTATTTGTTAACATTTTTAATTTCCTACATAGAACTACAGAAATTACTTGATAATTTTCAAAAATCTATGATGTACAGTATTTAATATAGGCCTATTTTGTTGTATGTGTTGCATATTATTCAAAAACCGAACAAACTGAGGCCTCTGTTACAAGTGGCAAAGCTTTCTGTGTATAATTTGTCTAATAAACAGGTTTTCTACAGTGGGATGCTATTTGTTGTCTTTGCTAAAGTAGAAAACCATGCATTAGAGGTAACAAATTTTAACAAAAAAAGGTAGAACAGGACAGTTTACTGTCCCCATCTAAAGAAATAGCTAATTTATTAGTCACTTTTTAAAATAACAGGAACACAGAACTTCATTGTTTGGCTTGTGTGAAGCTTGTTGTAACAATCAAAAGAATTCTGTCATTTCTCAAAGACATACGTTTTTATGGTCAGCATTGCTTTGATAAATTTATTTCAGGATTCCTGCAGTATACTGTATTTCAGTAAACTTTTTCTTTTGTTTTCTCTTTACTTACAGTTGGATGCAAAGTTTTGGGCACCCTTCATAAGCAATTATAGTTATTAATGTGATCAGTCAGCAATAAGAGCATTAAGGTCAAAGGAGAAGTAACAAATATCCAAAGTAAGCTCTCAATTGGATAATTTAGTGTGTGGTAAAACATATTTCCATCTAATTCAATCAAGCTTAAACTTTTTTTGATGATCTTTTGTGTTTCATACTCTCAGTTGGCTATTATCCGTAAGCTATTGCTGTGACAGTATGGTAAACCCACACTGCTGAGCTAAAAACTGCTGTCATTTCCTGAAGTGTCACAGTGTAGTAGCATTTTTTCACCTGGTAGTGGCACTGTGTCACTCCTACAGGTTCCCCAAGTCTCCACTTAGTTTCAGATTAAATTCTGTAACATTTGTTCCAGAAAAGTGATCATTATGAGTGGGGAAACTTTGAATTTTTTTAACACAACTTGAAGTTAATCACAGTGAAACACTAAACATTGTCATCACTTGTTGTGATTTGAGTCCAGTGGAGAAATCCACTGTGTATCCCCTCCTGCCAGAGATTAACCACAACAGTTCTTAAAATACCGAAATAAACTTTTTTTATTAAGTGTTGATATGTTTTTCTTTAATAGAAATACCATCATAACAAATAATCATTTTGTGAGCAGAATTCCTGCATTCATAATTTTCTAAAGTATGAATATTAGGCAACAAGGATATTAAATCAAAAGTATTTCATGTCAAAGTAAGTACTCACTGTCTGGCCAAAACCAACCAAAAACAAGTGGTTATGAACTCTAAAATCTTATTGGATTGCTTTTAGCTTTGATTACAACACATTCAATAAGGCATTGTTTCAATAAGCTTCTGCAATATCACAAGATGTATTTACATCAAGTGTTGCATAAATTTTTCATGAATATATTGTATTGATAGAGGAGTTCAACCACAGCCTTCATAGCACATCCCAAAAATTCTCAGTGGAGTTCAGATCTGGATTGTATTGTCAGTCAACAGAAGTGTACACTCCTGGTCCAGAAAAAAGAAATCCTGTCCAGCTGTTCCAACCAGTCAACAAATTAACTGAATTTAAAGAGCACTGATCCTCTGCCAGGTAAACAATCCTGCAGTGAAAACACCTATTCAAAATATTCAGATAGGCTATATCCAAAAACATGGCAGGACTTCTACTTTATGGCACCTGGATTGTACACCTCTGCCAATCAATGAATGAAAATGGTGTCTCATGCTCTCTGAACCACTCTTTCAGCCTGACGAATGGGCATTGTCATATACTTGACAACAGAAGAAAAAATAAACTGAATGAATAACCTGCTTGTTTTCAGGTTGTCAGCTGACCTCATTCTTTGGGTACATGTTGCTATATACCTGAATAACTGCAAGCCTAGATCAGCACTGCCCCCACAGGCTTGTGCATAGGTACTAAGCATGACGGCTGCATCACTTCACCTGTCATTGATGCACGCTTCACTCTGGAGCAGGGTCTGGATTCATCAGACCCCTTAGCCTTCTTCCATTGTTATAGAATTCAATCTTCATCCACCATGTAAAATTAAAGCCTTTATAAATGAGCTCTGATAAGTTCAAAGTACAGGCTTATACCATATGCAGCCTATCACACCAATCACCACCAAGCATTGTGTGGCCTAACAGTAAATTAATTTCACACCATGCATAAGTTGCACATTAACAGTTTCATTAACTTTTTCTTATTTAGCAGCTAAAACAATCTAGTGAACTATATATTTCAGTAAGATTTTATTTAGAAGAACAGGGGTCCTTGGAAAGAATATTGCCACATTGCCTAACTCCAGTCTATGCCAGTTGCGGCCCCCGTCTCCAGGGAGATGGGAATGGAAAGGGGCAGCACGCAGACTCCTCTTGCGCGTTGGAATGGGAGTCCGCCCCTCTCCCTCGAGAAGCTCCCCCTCAGGCGTGACCAATGGAACATAGAGTCTCCATTGTGGTTGCGACACTTTAATAATCGCCAGCTACAATATCCAACCTGTTGGTAGCTTCAGGAGCCCAATCCGGCCCGTTGGACGGAGGGGCTTGTAGGTGGGAAGAGGGGGCGAACGCTCGGCGCCA
Source organism: Pseudomugil gertrudae (assembly GCA_037177535.1). NCBI lineage: Eukaryota > Metazoa > Chordata > Actinopteri > Atheriniformes > Pseudomugilidae > Pseudomugil > Pseudomugil gertrudae. The sequence goes on along the minus strand of JBAMHV010000012.1, from coordinate 10,120,485 downwards.
GACCTCCAGCCCGCAAGACGTCCCCACGATGAATACATGAATAAAAAATGGAAACGACTGATGTCCTATCTTTAGAATTTCTTTAGATTTCTTTTTACCACAAATTGTATTTCTTTCACAATTTTGAATTAACATTAGTGTCCATTCGTGGATCAAAACGACATAAAATATGTTTATGTTAAAGCCCTTTTATAGTAAAAATAGTTATAGTTTATTGTCTTTGTTTTTGTTTGGTTGCTCATATCTTCCTCTGTTTATCAACCCCTAGGCTACTAACCTACTGTGTTTATCTAACAGTATCTCAGTCGAGCCTGAATCCTTTCTCATCCTGAATAGACCATGTTGCAATTAGTCTTAATGGCTCATTTCATCCCAACAGTTATCCAGTTGTTTATTTAGACTGAAGTATGAATCAGTGACTGTTGTGATCAGCAGGCTGCAGGTGCATCCTCTTGATAATTTATGGGTTGCTTGTTTGCAGTTTTAGTCTTCGCTCCCAACCTGTTTCCACTGCTGTTTAGGCAATTAGAGAAACTTAAGCGTAGCCTACGCTACGTGTGCTCCCCTCTCACTGAGCGTCACTCACAGCTCGTGTCAGTATAAGAAACAGTACTGAGCGCGAGACCCCTGCTCATGTTTCCGTTCCCTGTGAAGCCTTTTTCTTGCCGACAGGGCGTTCCGAGAGCTGGATCAAAAGGTTTCAGACATGTTACAAAAGGAAAATGGTAACTGGAGATGATCATAGAATGAATGAATTGTGAATTGACAATGAGCGCGCGAGCCCCAGGAATCGCTTTTTTCTCTTTTTTTTAGGGAGCTCTGCAGGGTTGTGGATAAGATTGATTTGATTCAGACCTCACCCTAAACTTTGTGCCACTGCTTGAAGGATGGATAAAATTTAGGATGCTCAGTTATTCAGGCCTTCAACTTAAATAACTTAAAACAAAGCAAAGTTTAATCTCTTGAGTTCAGTGTGGCTACTGGAATTCAACCAGCAACACTCAGGATTGTCAATTAACCCTTTTTGAACCTTACCAGTTTCCTCCTCTTCCCCACTCCCACGTTCATACAGAGATGGAGAGCAGACGCGGTGACAGGTCAGGTGGGGATATTACTCCATCGTCCTTCACCTAAAACCATCTTCACCTCCACGTGCGTCCTGTGGGAGGTTCCCGTTACCAACAACCCCCCCCCCCCCACTCCTCCGCGTTAAACACTCCCTTAATCGTAACTTTATCATAAACAGTCCTGCTTCGGGGAGCCATAATCACCTCTCCTGGGCTTTACCTAGACATTTCATTGGACGTCAACACGCGACCAGCGCGAGGAGGGGGGCTTCCAGACGCGTGCCGCTTTTTAAGCCGACGCCGCGCCTTGAGACACCAGAGAAGGAATCCTGCACGAGTCATACAGCATCATACCAGCGCGTGCCACCAAGAACTTTTCCTGATACAGAAAAGATCTGTTTTGTTCTTTTGTTGTTGTTTGTTTTTTATTATATTATTGTTTTCTGTTTATTTGCTTTTGTTTTGTTTGTTTTTGTTTTGTTTTTATATTCATGGATATATTAACCGCAGACTGGAGTAAAAGTGCGCGGGAGGTGGCTGCCTTCGACGCGCTGCAGCAGAGCTGTGGCAGCCCAGTGGAGAGAGGAGGGAAGCAGGAGTTCAAGGAGTCCCGCTACGAACCTGTACTGACGCTCGTGGGCAGAGATAGTGACCCACGCGCCTGGCAGGCTCCGGCTGCTGGCACCTGCGCGGCACACGCCACTTCACCCGACTACATGCGGCACTCGCCATGCCCGAGCACCGGCTCCTACCAAGGTAAAAAGTTAAAACAACCATGCTGAATAATTTAATGCCATAGAGAAAACACTGAGAAGCGGTAGTTAGTGTCACAAGCAGCCAACTTTTCTGTTTAACTTCAGTTTATTCTTCACTCATTTTGGCTTGATCATAAAGTGTAGCCCTATGTTTTTAGCTTCTCTTTTAACCACTTCTTATTTATTATTTTTCAGAAAGTGACTCCCCGGGGTCCTCAGGCCATCCAAGTCCAATCAGTCACAGAAAATCTGCCAAGAGCTCCTCCTCTTCTTCGCTCAAAGTCAGGGACCTGTGCCGGCTTAAAGGCGCGACGGGGCCCGAAGAAGACCCTTCAATGAGGCACAGAGCACCGTCCAGCAAGCCAGTCAGCGGGGTCCAGAAGCAAAGAAGAGTGGCCGCCAACGCGCGCGAGAGAAGACGCATGCACGGGCTTAACCACGCGTTTGATGAGCTGCGTAGCGTCATCCCAGCGTTTGACAACGACAAGAAGCTCTCCAAATATGAAACTTTACAGATGGCGCAGATTTACATCAATGCATTGGCTGAGCTGCTGCAAGGTCCGGTCTCTTCCGAAAACAGCAATAATGGCAGTTCCAGTAATAATGATAATTCGCCAAAGTGTGACATTAAGCTTTCACCTGCCAGTGACATTCAGGACATACCTTCGCAGTCCGCAGCTACCTGTAGGACAGCGACGGCTGCGTCCGTCCCAAGCGGCAACTTGCCGGTTCACATCCCCGGGATGCCTTTCTGTTCTCCCTTTGAAGAGAGCTCTTTCTCCCCAAGAGTTCAAGACGCGATGTGCTCATCTTCACCTTCTTCATCCTCTCGGGCAGGTACTTCACAGTTCGGGAGCGGAAGGAAAGAGTCTCCCCGAAGCGACGGGGAGTTTTCCCCGCACTCCCACTTCAGTGATTCGGATGAAATAGTGATGGAACTTCATTCAAGTGAGGAAGATGATCTTTCACACCACCATCATCACCATGCAGTTTCTTTCTAAACGAATAAGAGTTTTGATCCAACGAAACAGGCCTAAGACCATAAAACGTGTCAATAATACCCAACATGTAGGGATTTTTTTCTTTTTAAAATAATTAAACAATATAGCCTAAATATAATAATAATATTTTCTCAACGTGTAATTTTAAAAATGTAATAGGCCTTATTGGGTTCTGCCAACAAACATATATACTTAATGTCCCGTTTCCATGGAGACGTGGCTGAAATACCCCCTCTGCCATGTCGCGCACAGCACTGCCATGGGCATTTCCCACGTCCCTCCATCCAAAAAGCTGTCTTCCGCAAAACTTTATTAATAAATGCTTAGTAATATCTGATTAGGCCGATATATGTAAATAACTGTGAGCTTGGTGGTGATCTATGTTCTGAATTGATCATTTGTTTGTATAATGTATTTTATTTTGCAACTTCAAAAGTTTATGACGTGCACTTTAAAATAAACAGGCCAGAGGCTTCAAAATTGAGATTTTTATCCTCCTCCCCATAACACAAACAATGCTACCGTTTTGTTTGCTAATGTAGAATGCCAACTTCTCGTAAAATAGCCTATATAATGTAGCCATCATTACTGCCTTCTTTTTAAATAAAAAAAAACAAGTCTTTTATATCACGAGATGAGGTGTAACTTTTTTTCTCCAACTGGATGAATTGATGTATTTATTGCTGATATTTTTCTTTTGTTTTGTGCTTTTTATCACTCCGTAGTTAAAGTTGCTGGAAAGTTAATAATCATTTTGCCATTCTTTGTTTTCACTTGATTTTGAGAATAAAAAGTTAAGAAAAATCTCATGTGTCTGACTGTTGTTGCCCTGCAACTTCAATCCATAAATAACTCAACAAACCTGTTTAAATAATTTGTATGCAGATGGATTATTATTATTATTATTATTATTATTATTATTATTATTATTATTATTATTATTATTATTATTATTATATTGTCATAATAATCATAAACTGATATTTTATATTTATTTTTTGCATCTGTTAAGTTTTTAATCCAGGAAGTTAAACTATTAAAATGGTTTGCCTTCTTTAAGAATTCTTCTGCATCAACAACTCAGACATTTGCATCGACATCATCAAACCATGAAAAAGACTTAATTAAGTTACCAATATGACTATTAGTGAAGTAATAAAGGACAAAAAGAATTACTATCCCACCAGAGGAGCAGTTCTTCTTTATCAAATAAAAATGATTTCAGGAACTATCAGCGTATTAAGAATAAACTTGCAGGAAAATAATCAGCAAGTGATCTGTTGCAATTTGTTTGCAAATGTTCTTATTTTTAATTTCCTTTCATTTGTAACATTGTTGGAGAAGAAGTTGTCTTTTCCCCTTCAATACCGATGCCATGTCTTCTATTTGGTGAATACTAGATTTGTTAATAGGGAGTGTGCATTAATTTCAGGCCTATTGTTAGTTGGCTCGTGGGCCGAGGTGTTGGATGGCCTCAGTGGAGCACGCGCTGTCAGCTGGTGAGCGCTCGCGGGTCCCCACTGTGTCCCCGAGGACCTAACTCGAGAGTGAACACACTTTCTCAACTAAAGAAAAGTCCCCCCTCCTTCTCCAACACACACACACACACACATAGGTACATGCTGTTGTCAACCTCTTTCTTTCTCCTTTATTTCTCTCTGTTATAAACGCGCGCCACGCACGCGCACACCACTAAGCCTGCATTTTCAGTTCAGCTCGTTCCCATTTTCCTTTACAACATTCACAATGTGTTAAACAAACCTCGTAAACAAAGATGCTATGGAAAAACAAAACACTTCCAAATAATTTATGAAAGTGGATAACCGTTTGCTACCTGTCTGCTTTGTTTCTTACCTTCTGTTATCAGCCAATCACAATCCGTGTTCATGAGCGCTTCTCGTGAAGTCAAGGTATCCAAAAGAGGAATATAATAACGACGCTGTGTTAAATTATTCAGCGAATATTTATGCAGGTGGTTCTTAGATCGGGCAGCCATCTACAGCGAGTTCGTTTTGCGGTGAAAGAAGATCAAGTTTCATAAACATTTAAGGAACACTGTTAATGCTGGAAATCCAATCAAAATCAGACTCCTCATTGCAATGTCGCATTCACATTCGACTTTTTATCACTTAAATGTGCCTGAATATCTTATATTTTAATCAAAAGTGTGAAAAACACTGCCAACATTATCACAAACTGAAACTATAAATGCATCCTTATTTTCTTTTCGACATCTGTGTGCATTGCATCTTATACTAGCCTGCATTTCAGACTATTTTACTTTAAACTGTCAATATAGGCTCACTTTTTTTTCATAGTGCCATAATGGGTTGTGCTAATAATAATAACAATAACGATAATAATAACCCACTGTATTTTTTCTTTAAAGTAGGAGGTGATGGGTTAAAAAGTTTAGCTTGAACAGGTGGGATGCAGAGCAGGTTGAGGTTTCAGTGTTTCACGCACATTAATTATTTACTCATGGACGTTATGAAAAATAACAACAGGGTGGTGGAGTTTGAGAGAACCCGAGACACTGATGCGCGTGGATAGTGTTGTTGGTAAAAAAAGAGCTGAAAGAAATACCTCGGCATCATGTTGAGACTTCTACCTCTCCCATTTTCTAAGTGTTTCCCTCAGTCTTTCACCTGTCTTTGAATTGCTTCACTTAGCTTCTTTTCTTTCTTTTTTAAAGATAAAATAAATCTAATCTGAAAATAAATAAATGTTTCTATAGAATAACATGCACTGATAAATGGACCTCCTAAAGAGAAATAAACAATATCTAACACTAAGGCACAACTGTCTTTTGTTCAGTTTGACTTTTGTTTGCTCTAAACTCACTCAGTTAAGACAGACTCAGGTGATAAGCACCATTTTTGCATGCTTATGTCATTAAGTATTTTCAAAAAAGATAAGTGCATTCCCAAGCTTTTATATTAATTAAAAGACAGCCACTTGCATGTTGTATTAGATATGGGGAGCTGAGCTGTGTGGTGTCCAGAAATGTCTCTCTGGGGACCCAGAACAAAAGGCAGAACTGGGCCATAGTTTCCATCTGCTGTCCCAGAGAAGAAGAAAAAAGAAAGTGAGAGAGACAGACTGAGGGAGAGAGAGAGAGAGAGAGAGAGAGAGAGAGAGAGAGAGAGAGAGATGGAGAGAGATGAAGAGATGTTGTGGACATTGGCAGGGAAGCAGAATAACAAGTAAAAGGCAGTTAAAAAAAAGGAAGGGGGTGTAGAGACAACAGCAACAGGGTGCGCAGTGGATTGTGAAAGCAAGTAAAAACAAGAGAATTTGATATCAGTGAGATCAGCTGATTTCAATTAAAGTACATCAAATATAACCATAGTTTGTCCTTTGTTTAATCTTATCCTTAAATTAGCCCTGAGGTCTGTCCTCTCACTGCACCCTTGTTTCATCATTTACTGCTGGGTAACTTACAGTGATCACGCCCACATAAACACACATTTAGCAGCTGTAATGCAGTGAGTGGCTGTTGCATTGCATGCTCCAACTCAGTCAAGCTTTTAATTGTTAATGAGTCTCAGTGGAGGTGGGAAAGCACATTTGCATAAGTTTTGATAGTCATAATAAAGTTTTGTACAAGTTTCAGAGTCTGTGTGTGTAAGAATTAATCCTTTGTCAGATCAGCTAAAAAATATTTCTGAAATTAGAATCTTTGAGCATTTTTATGACATTATGATTTTTACTTTATATAACCTCTTAACTGCTTTCTCTTTTGATGGAGCAAATTTACTTTAATGATATTGTTTTTAGTAGTAGAAACAAACCTATTTAGGTCCACTGCTGTTTGTTAGTGTTTATAATCTAATTTATGTTATGATAGTTTAACTATATATAATCAGCTGTTATTGCATCACTGTTTAAAAAAAACATCATATTCTTATTGTCCCCTGGAAATAAACAAAATAATTAAAAAAATAACATTTTCTGCTATTTTCCAAACTTTAGATGGGAATGTATTACAAATAACCTTTTGTGTTGTGTGAAAATATTACATGAATGATAATAAATGCAATAATGACAATTAAAAGATGAGATAATATATCAGTAAAACACAAAGTCCCTGTCATTCATTTCAGTCATGCTGATTTCCAGATAAAATTCTAAGCAATTTAATTAGCATTTGATTTCATGCTATTTGTGTTAATTAAAGAAGGTGAAAGTGGAGTCTGCTAGTGGACAGTTTACAGAGGAGACAACTGGAGACATCAGATGTGCTGAGATTTGCATGTGGCCAGTTTACTAACAGTAATTAACTACATGCTCTGTGGAAGTTAGCTGCAGTGCTAAAAGAACCTGCACAGAGAAAAAACTCAACACACAAAGACCCCATGTCAAGCAGCCAGATCAAACCCAGAGAATCGTATGTCATGTGATGGTGAACCATTAAACAAAACTCAAGGGAGCACATCAGCATTAACCTACAAATAAAATATACTTATGGTTTTGTTTTTAAATGCTGCAGAAACGAAAAAAGTAAAATAGCCCAGTGATTAAATAGAAAGAGATCTTGTAACAGAACTGAAAAAGTTACACTCCATCATCTAAAATAAACAGAGGTCCTTTTTTTTATCCAACAAGGTCAAATAGCTTTGGGCTTGACAGCCTCACTAGAAAAACGTTGAACTATTTTGACAAAAGACATCCTGTGGTTTATGTGATGGCAAGTTGTCCATCTCTTTGAGTATATCCACATGCACATAAACACATTGTTACAGTCACACACAGTTTATACACACTGTAACAAGGAAGAAGATCATTTATCTCTATAGTTCTCTCCATGAAAGATGTCTGTGGGTGAAGCAGGGTCTCCCAGGGCTTTGTTCTGGGCAAGGTTCAGCTCTTTGTGTCCACCACCTTCAAAGCAAATGTACATGAACACGAACATGAGGCTTCTTGGGTAACCAGCCCATTGAAGAGAAGCACAATGGTGCTACCAATTATCCACAGTGCTCAATGCTCCTGTGGAATCAGTTACATGGTTATTTGTGTGTCTCTATGTGTATGTGTGTCTGTGAGACAGCATGTATCATAGATTTGCATGTTCATGAAAAGATTTGATGCATATGCAGGTATCGTTCCACACATCATTCGTCATAAATCTGTGCAGCACTTTATTGTGTTTCTATGAGTGCATGTGAGTGTTATGTTTTATGTTTTAGCTGTCCTGTACATGAAAGGCGCTATATAAATAAACTTGCCTTGCCTTGCCTTTATACCTTCCTAATTATTTTAAGTTTGATTCTGCCTGCTGATTTGCACTCTTTTATTTGTCAGAAACAGTAGGAAGCAGCTCAATTGCAAGGTTGTTTACACCCTTTGACATCTTATGACCTCCACAATGGTTAGGTCACAGAGAGCATGCACCCTTCACCCCATATGACACATTAAAACAAACCTGTGAAAGCACAGGAAGTGATTTGGCTCATCCAATTTTTTTCACACATTGGAGCATTTAATATGTGTAAGAAAGAGAGAATGGCGGGTGGTAAGCATCTTGTATGTGCACTTATGTTTTCATGGACAGGTTTGGTGTGTGGTGTGTCTCTACTAGCCAAACATGAGCCAGTTCACTTGACACCGGTCATTTTCAGCCTATGTAACCCGCGCTAGCAGATTGCCCTAATCACGTGTATTGCTGCAAACATGCATGCATGTAAAACAGTCATTCGTCACCAACTCTCACATGTTGAGTATCTCATATCAAGTTAACTAGTAGACCAAACCCTTCATAGAAGGTCTTGTTGTGGTTTCAGTTTTAAAGGATTGTTCATTTATTTATATGTCTGACTCTCTGACACTCCCAACCTGAAGGGTCATAACAAGTGTGGAGAATTTTTGCTCTATAGTTAACAGTGCTACTGGCTTATGCTTGGAGAAGTGGTTATGCACATCCCATAGTGCAAAACGTGACTAAAATTACAGTATGTACACCTTTTTTTTTTGTAATATATACATTTTATTTGCTAGCGATTGCTAGCTAACATAACTGATGAGCTCCAGGTGCTAACCAGGTATCAGGAAGGATACAGAGTGCAGTTTTATGTGCTTCACCGAGACATGGCTGCATGAACACATCCCAGACTGTAATGCGTCTGTACAC
>JBAMHV010000012.1:10097280-10109470 GCA_037177535.1 Pseudomugil gertrudae | reverse complement strand
AGTTCATTAAATTTAAACATTTTCCTAATGTTCTTGTGCTTCTTTACACCAAAACAAAGGAAAGACATGATATTTTGCTTATGTATAACAGAGCGTGGTATAATTTTAATGGTCTGGCCCACTTGACCTTTCCCTAGGCCGCATGTGGCCCACGATGTGAAATGATTTAGACACCCCTGATGTAAAGTCATCATATAATCATAAGCACCTAATAGCTTTGTAAGTTTTATCTTTTGTTAAAGCTGGAAAGACCTCCCCTAATTAATTATTTTTATTTAAAAAATCATCATTTGCACCTCATATATGTGGGTATGACTATTGTAATCACTGCAAACATAAACATCTCATCTCATTAGAGTAGATCTTTTAGAGCTTTTAAAAAGTACCAGGAATGACCAGCTCATCAAGTTCAGAACAAAAGACCCAACAGACATGAAGAAAAAGTTTGAATTACAAATGAGAGACAAAAAATGTACAGTTTTTTTACACAAAGATGGTATTAAGTTAACAACTTGTATAATGTTGTATAATATATTATATATAATATAATTATAAATGATTATAACCCATGCAACAATAACATAACAATGGCATACATGTACACGTATGTATGTACCCATAAATATTATGCCTTCATGTACATTTGCACTTCTGTGTACTTGTTTACAACTTATATATATGTAGACACAGGCTTCTCATGCACATCTACACTCATTCACTCACACATATAGCTTTATATACATAGTTTATGTTGACATATGTTTTCTTTGTTTATACTTTTTGAATAATATTTCTTTGATTTATTTTCTAAAACTGGATGATGATGATCATAAAGTTGTGTTGGGTATAATATAAAAATCTGCAAGTAATACACGTATAAATAGTTTTTTGTTGTATGTCCACAGTGAAGGTTTGTTTTGACATTAGTGTCATAGTGTGCTGTTGTTATTTACGTCTGCAAAAGTGGTGAGGTTATGGTTTTACCTGTGTTAATCTGTTTGTCTGTCTGTTAGTAACTTTATGCAAAAACTATTGGATGAATTTTCATGATATTTTTTCTGAGAGTGGATCTTGGTTTAACTTAGATTCCATTGCATTTTGGGAATGACCCAGCAGATTGCTATCTAGGTCAAAGATGCAGGATTCATGTACTGTAACTCCACAGTAAATGATCAGGGGGTTTGGCCTAAAAATACAGGAGACTGAGGAGTTACAAAATATCAAAGTTAGATCTGGAAAAAATTGGGGATACTATCCAGAACATGAACATTTATAAGATCTTTGGAATTTTTACCACTAAAAAAAGAACAAATAAGATGCAACATGTTGCAAACAACACAATAAAGCAAAAACACTGGATTCATTATTAGTGTATTTGGGAATCCAATAGTGTAAACATATACAGTACAATGAATGTAGGACTATAACACAGATTAAAAATAATATTGGTGGAATGAGCTGCTTGACAGAGGTTAAAGTTCAGGATGCCTTTTTAGTTTTCTTAACCTTTTTACTATTGTAGGGATCACCTGTAAAATATTGAAGCATATGTTTTAAAGTACCTCAACTCCTTGCTACTTTGTGCAATTTCCATCATTCAAACTGCCCCTGTATTAATGAAATTTTGTTATTATTATGGTAGTGAGGGGTTTGACCTAAGCAGTGGCTGCTCTTATGTCTATTGTTGTTTTGTTTTTCAAGTCAGTATTACAACACAAATTCCAATGAATTTGCAACACTGTGTAAAATGTATTTAAAAAACAGAATACATTGATTTGCTTAAACTTTTTAACCTATATTCAGTTGAATACACTACAAAAGCAAGATTTTGAATGCTACGTTTTTTTTTCAAATAGTCAGTTATTATGGATCTACAAAACATACAAAAACACTTGTTTCAAACATTTCACAGGTGAATAGTTTAATTTAATTTAAGAGCATCCCCAAAGGGTTCAGTCATTCTCATGCAAGGATGAGGTGAGGTTCACCACTTTGTGAACAACTGTGTGAGTAGTCAAACAGTTCACACACATTTCTCAACATATAATTGTAAAGAATGGGTACATCATGTCCTCTGTGCCAAAGAGGATAAGGACTATCCAAATTGTTATCAGTGCAAATTTTAAAAGCAAGTATCTGTGATGGTATTGAGGTGTGTTAGTGACCATGGCATGGGCAACAATGAAGGCACGGTAAATGCTGAAAGGTACATTTAGGTATTTTAAACAGCAAATGCCATGTCCAAGCAATGTCATTCTCAGAGAAATCTCTGCATATACATTCTGCATGTGTCACAACAGCATAGCTTCACAGTAAAAAGGTGTGGGTACTAGACTGACACGTTGCAGGTCAGACCTGTCTCTCATTGAAAATGTGTGGTGCATTATAAAGCGCAAAACACAACATCAAAGACCCTCGACTGTTAAACGGCTGAAGTCATACAAGAGTTAGAAAGACTTCTATCAAGCTTAAACAATTACTGTCCTCAGTTTTCAATCACGTACTGCATGTTATGAAAAGGAAAGGTGTGTACCATAGTAGTAAACATGCCCATTCACATGTTTGCAATGTGTTGCAGACATCAAATTTAAATTGAGTGAATATTTATATAAAAAAAAACAGTTTATTAGTTTGAACAACTGAACATTAGAGGTTAAAAGGGATTTCCAGATTGTTTTATGTTTTTTGTTTGTTTGTTTTTTATGTTTTATACAGCATCCCAACTTCTTTGGAATTAGGGTCATACACACACACTATCAGCACAGCTATTGATAATCTCTTTCCCTATACTCTTAGAAATGGCAATTTCACTCAGTCAAATAAGCACCTTTTGTTTAAAAACATCATTTCTTTGTCATACAAGTATATGTTTAATATGATAGAATGGGCATGGTTAACTATATCTCCTCTCCTCTCTGATCTCCTCTCTTGTCCTTCCTGGGCCCATTGTACAGTTGCCCTTACAGCTCTCCTTTCACGTAGTTGCCCTACTCAGGTGAGGGATACAGTATATTGAGGGAGATTTTGCTTGTATTTGATTCCACCCCTTTTCAGAAGCTGAAAGCCTGGCCTCCATGCTGCCCCCCTTCCTCTCCCTCCCTGTCCTGTCCAGTTCCCAGGAGGCCCCCACTCTCTCCCGGGCTAGCCTGGGTGGAGCGGCCTCAGAGTGGGGCAAGTAGGGAATAGACAAGGGTATCACTTACAGCCTTCCTCCTGCACTCACACAGCACAGAAAGCACAGACAACAACAGTACAGCCCTTCACCTTGCATGTCAACATCTCTCGAGTACACATAGGACACATAGTTTGGCTCAAGCTCCCAGGTACATGCACATCTTTTTCCCCATCTTACCAATTGGAGATGCACGTCCTATCGTTTTCATCCCTCTCTTTTCAATCTGTCTATTCAGCAACCGATCCGGGAAGGAGGCAGATCACAATGAACCTGTCGAAAGCCATTTTTGTGCACTGAAAAGCAAGCAATTGAGATCTGGTGGCTAAGAGTGACAGATGTAGAATGGCACAAGTGCATTTTCTGGAAGAAAAACTTCGTTCAAAAAGCACTTGCACTGTCAGAAACACATGCATACAATCTTTTAGATATTAACCTTGTCTGAGTTCCTTGTCAACACTTCTTGTACTTACACTTTTTGGTCATTAAAAGTTAATTCTTGTTCAGTTAAACAATATAACCATTGAACATCAATATTGTCATGGCAAACAGTTTCATTTTATATCTAGAGTCAAGGAACCAAAAACACCACTTCATCCAATTCATGGTCATGAGCAGCTGGACTCCCATGTGGTACACCCTTGGGCACGCGTGGTGGGTGCATGTCCCTTTTTATTACTTGTGGTACACCCTGGACAGTTTGCCACTCCATTACAGTGCCAACACAGAGAAAGGAACAAGCAGACAAGCAACCAACCAACCTAGTATGCATGTCTTTAGACGATGGGAGGAAGACAGAGGACCAGAGAGAACTCACACCAACACAGAGAGAACATGCAAACTCCACACAGAAAGACCACTGCCTGAGCCGAGATGCAAACCAGTAACATTCTCACTGAGTCTGCAGCGCTCACCACTGCGCCACCATACCCCCAGGAATCACTCAGGGCTTGTAAAGACGAATTATTATGTAAAACAGGTGATTTCACTGTAGGACTGAGTTGATTTTGATGGACAAAATTGAGAAAACCATGGAATTGTTAGAAGACCTGTCAAAGACATTTTTAACTTTTTGACCTAACAACTTTGGATTCCTGACTTGTTTGGTGGCACAGTTCTGGAGCTGTAACTCCTCAGCAACATCCCAAGGCTGAAAAAACCACACATTATAATTTTTGCTTCCCAGATGTAGTATGGCATTTCAGCTTAATAACACTTTTTGTGCTGCATCAAACACTAGTAACCAGATATCAGCATACTGGCCATTTTGAGCAAGTACGGCAGTTGAGTCAACGTAGGACTAACTTTGATTTTCTGTGGATGGTTAAATGTAAGTTGAATGCTATTATGCATAATAGCATTAAATAATGAGCAAGTCCAGGTACATTTAATGCATAATGGGTAAGCTATAAGCTGGACAGCAGTTAATAAAAAGCATGCATAATTTGGCTAATGTGTGTTAAACTCTGTTTTCTTTATTTGTGCCTCTATTGTGAATCATCCTCACTGGACTTTTCATAAAATTAATCATAAAGATAAATTAAATTAATATGCAAGGAAGCATACTCAAATGTTTTAAGATTGATAACTACTAAAATATAACTTTCTATTAAAAATAAATGTATTGTTTTAGCAGTTTCATGTGCATGATAACATACATGGGAGTGAATAAAGGAAAAAACTGAAAACTTAATAATTTATCATTGAAATATTTACTTTTTTTTTGCCTATGCTTTATATACCCTCAAACATGACCCAACCTCTTACATCGCCCACTCAATAGTGGAGCAGTATGATGCGCTGTAAAATGCTTCTTTTACACACACACACAACAAAAGCTTTAGGGCTCATTTAGAAACAAAAGCCCCCTTACAGATAAAACAACAGAAACCTACTTCCCACAGAGTAGGAAATGGATTAACACAGACCTCTTTAGACATCCAGTAAATGTAATTGTGAGTCTCTGAACCCCAGCCCTCGCAAAAATACCTCAAATACCTTAATTACTTTTGTTATAATCAATTGCTGCATATAGAGTTTAGTATGAAATGTTTAATCATATGAGTTTTTATGTGTATTATAGTGCATAAAAGTCAAATGTTAAAACTTTTAGATTACTGGTAGGTCAACTCCATCAGTTTGTTGTCTAGTTGGTACCATAGTGCCTTTTTAAGTGTGAAGACACAACATCCTCTGGACTTTTCATACCACTGTAATGGATTAACTGGCATACCAGCAGGGTAGCACAAACACACAACAGAATATATTCAACTGAGACCAAGCTTGTATAATTCCACCAGTTCACATCTTTCTGACAAATTGCTCTCTAGTTGCAATATTTTTTCAGGTCTTTTCTAATGCATGCCTGTTTCCCTGTTTATCATGAAAAATAAAATAATTTTGTTTAATCTTGTTGGGAAATGCCCACTGCAGGCTTGTGCTTGTGTTTGTAAAAGCAGAAACCTAAGTAAACTCCCACTGAAATGGAAGTTGCACATAAGAATGGTCTAAGTTACTGTTTGTTTCCTTGTAGCTAATATGGTAGTCCTTATCTTCCTTCTTATAGATTAAGGTTGTGGTCTGCCTATTTTCACACAATTCAGGGCCACTCGACATCCTTTTCACTCGGGCAGGAGGTGTGGGCTCCTGTGGAGATCAGTGACGCCTCACTGACCACATCAATCAATCATTTTCCCTCCAACTACCTCTCTCCTGCTTCCTTTTGTGTCTCTTTGTATGTATCTGTCTCCATATTTCTCTGTCTCGCCTACACTGCTTTAATATGTGTCTCATCCTGGTTTCCCACACTGACATGGGAACTACTTATCATAGAAACACATAGATGTAGAGCAATTTATCAATGGGTTCCATCTTGAATAGTTCTAGTATCTAACAAGGTGTTGCAATTTTACAGATATTCTTTTAAGGACAATTATTATTTCATGGATCTCCCTCACAAGACTTGACAAAAACTGAAAACGAACTCAACTTCTACAGTAAGAAGAAGTGTTGTTTAAAGACTTCTTGGATAAAAAAAATATTGGATTAATGCTCTACTTTTCATAGTCCACACAGTCATAAGCCTTGCTTTCTTCCAGAAAAACATCCTACTTTTCTCCATAATGAGATCAAATAAGGAAAATACATGAAAGACGTCAAAGGACAAAAGTGATTGGTTGAACTTGCACTGCATGTTATAGCAAAGGCTATTTATTCACACATTGCCTTAATGGACGGTCTTATACTGGGAAACAAAATGCAGGTCACATATGTGACCAATGTAATGTTGATATGAGTCATTTTAGTGTCTCAACCAAAACAAAAATTAGTTCAAGCAATGCTGGAGTTTGAGGTGTTGTTTAGAGATTACTGAGGTTGCTACTGAGTTGAGTATATCTTTGTTTGTTGTTGGGGGGGGGGGTTTAGCTTTCTTTTTAGTTTTTGCTTGGATGAGTCCAGTAATTTTTTTTCTAAACTGTGAAATAATTAACTAAAGATTAGCACAATCCCACAAGAATTGATACTAATTTAATTGTCCAAAATTTATGAAAAGTTGTTTTAGCCAGTTGTTGTTTTGTATAAGCAGCATTGTGTCAGATGACGAGAACCATGAAATAAGTACTAAACTAAGGGATTTTTTAAGTGGGATTTCTTTGTTTAATGCAACTTTCTGTTTTTAAACATCTGACAGGAGATACAGCAAAGTGATACAAATACAAATGCATATTTAATCCATTTCTATTTTCAAGGGTCTTAGCCATCCATCACTCACTGTGAGAAACATAACAAACCCTCTGGGATCGGTGTGACACAGAAACCACCAAATAAAATGCATCTAAAGCAGAAGAAGCGAAGAGAAAAATTAAGAAAAAAAATATCTTTTTTTTGTGGTTGTATTCTTCTCTCCTTTGGCAGCTGTAAATAATTTTATAGCAGTAGAGACCACTACCAACCAGTGGAAGTGAATTTAGAACTCAACACTGCCCCCTAGTGAACGAACTGACTTAAACTATGGTAACATAAAACACACATGGAAGTGTAAAATGTTTGAAGCACATGTCCCTATTTAGTTTTAGTTACATAAGAAAGCATAAATGGGCCTTTAAAGTAATCAGTAGTACTTGCACTGCAGTGAAAAACAAAGCAATAAAAAAGTCTGTTGTAATATTGCAGTGTGTTGTTAAATAAACAATCATAAATCCCCGAAAGTCATGACTGTCTTTGTTTACGTCGCCATGTTGGTAGGGACCAGTTGTGAATTTATGCACCCATCTAATTTAAATCTTAAGATACTCTTTGATATACAAAAAAATCATAGATAGATAAAATATATTTTAGTTATATCAAGTTGCCATTGGACAATGTACACTTCTGATTGATGATGAGGGTCACAGTGCACACACAGTTTCTAACACAGACGCTAAACAGAAAAAAAAAACTACTTACTCAAATGGTTAATTGAATAGTTTGAAATAAAATATGGGTTTGTGATCACAAGTGTAGTATTGATCCTTCAACATGGCCTCAGAAAATGTAGAACCTCCACAGCTTTAGAAACACAAATGCAACATTATTTTCTGAATTCTCAAGAAATGCAAGGAAACATTGCAACTTTTCAAAGACACCACTGACAGAACGGATGTGCTTATAGCAGGCAGGAGAAAGCATAGGAGCCTCTTCTGGGTATGACTTGGTCCAAGTAGTAACCAGCAGTAACAAGTAACCCTGAAACTTGCTATAACATCAAGAAGCTAAAATCAACATACTGCTTTTAATCAGTAGCTACAGCTTGTTAAAGAATTGTTGTATTTTTTTAAAGTAGCCTAAAGAGCTCAGTTGTCACATGGTGATCTTTCAGCCCTGACATAACTTCAGCTGTCAAAGCAGACCACAGACATTTGACCCAAATCACCTGTTGACATGTGGATGGAGACGTCTAATCTGAGGCTCAACCAAGGAAATAGAGGTACATTTGAGACATCTCTATCATTGACAATGCACAAAGCTGAAGCAGAGGACAGTGGAAGCAACACTGAGAAGTAAGAAAATCAAGTTAAAGAATATACCTTTGTTATAAATTTGATCTGTTTTTATTATTGCTACTGTTCCAGGGTCATTTATTGGAGCACCAACTGCCATCTCCCAGACCTCACTTGATTAAATCACTGAAAAAGTTGTGTACACCATTGACTATATCAAAAATGGAATTTTATTATGGTCTTAATGTTATAAAGCATTTGCCATTTTAACATATGGATAGTAAATTATTTGCTTAATTCAGAATGAGTACTCAGAAGAAGGACATTGAGGGTAATTGGGAAAAAAATATTAAATGAGGAATGAAACAGGTCTGTGTCTTGTTACAAACTTTCTTTTTTTCTGGTTGTTATTGATTACAACAAAACAGAAATCCTTCCCAGTATTATTTTTAATTGTTCACAATGGTAGTTGTAAAAAAAATCGCCTCGCCCTCTCGCTTTTTCTTGTTTGCTCCTTCCGCTCATCTCACCTGTCTGTCCACATACCAACCTGTCTCCTTCTTAGTGAGTCTTTTTACCTCTCAGTCTGTATGTCTGCCAGCTAGGAAAGGTCAGTACTAAATGGGCTGAGTGTAAACAATGCTTTTGGTACCCAGGACAGGGAGAGCCAGTGTCCCACAGCTGATGTTCTGCCATTGCCACTTGTGTGGCCAGCCCTCCCCATTTATCTTTACTCCTCTCCATACTTGCTGCATTTGTTTTGGTTTTTGCCTCTCTTCCTCTTAAGTTCGCTTTTTCTGTTCAGCTTTTTTGGCCACTTGTCTATCCTTCTTTTGCCTTCCTTTCCTCCCCACCACTCCCCATCAGTCCCATCAGAAGGAACCTAATAGGAAATCAAAGTTTCTGGTGGAAGAATGGAGCGGGGCTCAGCATTACTGTCCCCTGGGTCCTCTCTGCTGAAAGAAGAGTGCAGAAAAGACTCTACTGGCACTGTGGAGGGGAAGGTTAATGCAGCAGATAGTCTTTCCCTTGCTCTCTTTCCATCTCTTTATTCTTTTTCTCTCAGACACCCACACTTTCTCTTTTTTCAGCTCTCTTCCCATCTTGCTGCCTTTCATTTGTTCTAAAGCACACATTCGAGTCTCATTGGAAAGGGTGAATAACATGGCAGGTATATGCTGGTTGGATAATGTGTTGCAAAGTTGAGTTTGTAACCCGCTGCCGCACCATCCTTTGGGATTTGGTGTGTATGGTTTTGAAATTAATCATGTACATTTGAGCTGCTCCTGGCCAGGGATAGAGTGCACTGCTGCCCTTCAAAGTGTACTGCCTATGTGTAGCAATTGACTCCACTGCCCTATTAGCCCAGGTAAACAACCATCTTGTCAAGCATGTTAAGAACTATTTCTAAATGCCTAAGTATCACACCACACATGTAACTGTTAGCTTTATGTGTAATATTCATGAGATTATTCAGGATAAATTATTGTGTGCAGATTAGTCACTGCTGGAAATGTATAATGTCTTTCAGGAGTTACCAAGAAATCCAATATTTTGGTAAACTAATTTTAGAATTATGTCAGCATAACACAATAGATCAAATTAATAACCATTGTCACATATTTTTTTTCTGCTCATTTAGTAACATTTTAATCTAAACAAGACATGTTTGAGATTATTGTAGTAAGAAGCATAAAATCTATTCACAAGAAAAGAGTAGTGGTAGACAAGGTAACAAGTGGTGGACTTCTCAACATTCTTGAAAACATTGTAGAGAGGGATCCATCTATTCTGATAGAAATTGGCAGCTCTGTAGCTAAAGCTGTTTTGACAAAAAAAAACCTGACACCCTTACCTTGGGGTGGGGGGTGTGGGATTGGCTCATAGGCTTGCAGGGCCCTGGATCTTACCCCTGACCCATGCTTGGTTGCTGGTGCCTGGTGTGGCTGGCAGGTCACTGCCCCTGTTCTCCTGAAGGTTGCATTCCATGGCAACCAGGACTCAAGCTGCAGCCTTTCTCTGCTCACATTTAGGTGGTTACAAAGCTGTCCCTGCAGTGAGCTACCTGGTTCTCTTGTCTGTTGTGGCTTGTGGTGGCTCAGTGCTTGGGGCCCTTCCTGTCTGCTTCTGATCCAAGGAGGAGGTACAGTACCGTTTGCTTGATTATTTAACTCACCAATAATAATTTTGCACACACATACAGACACAAGTACAGACTAAGCAAATACTAGAACTAGACTATCCACAATTTTCGCAATTGCACTTATGTAGCATGTGAGTAACATAATTCTGATGAGAATCGGGTCATTTATTGCTTGATACTGCTTATTGCTTAACAGTGTCAAGGAAATCTGAGAGGACAAGTGCCGTCCCTAGTTGTTCTAACAAAATACAGCTGTGGAAAAAAAAGCTAAGAGGGAAGAACAGAGAAACTTTGGTTCATGAAGATCGCCCTTGTCTGAAACCTTTCAATTCACAAAAATTCCCTGAGTGAGCAGAAGACAAGGACAGTCTATAGAAATTGGTCAAGCATATTACCGGAAAGGATTTTATTCCTAGGAGCACAATAAGTTTAGGTGAAAAGTTGTCAATTTGACGCTAACCTCTGTACTTCCACTGTTACTGTCAAGCTTAACATGCCACAACAAGTTGTGTAATCATGCTAGGTATTGCTGATGGATTAAAAGGCTGCTGAAAGTAGATTACTACTTTGGAAGATGTTGTGAAATGTGACTAAGAGTAGACCTGCCACATAAGAAAAAAATCCTATGAACTTAATTCTAACCTCAGATTTTTGTAGAAGTGTGACATTTGGATAATGCACTTTAATACACAATATTGTTTTCTAATGTGGTGACTTCTAGAGTCCTTCATAAATGTTTCACTTTGCTGCTGCATTACTAATGATAATTCAGAGTAGAACAATTCAACCAAAAGGGCTAAAATGTTTTAGTTTGAAAACAATATCTATGGCATTATTTGACCAACTTATTCTAAGCCAAGATAATTTTGTCCCTCTGAGAGACTTGTAGTTCGCATTTAGTTAATCATTGCAAGCTAAGTGTTTGATTAGATAATGAAATGAAAAATACTTTATTGATCCCAGAGGGAAATTCAAACTGTAGTAGTTTTGTAAACACAAAAAATAGTTAATGAAAGGTCTTCACTGCTTTTCCCGGGATGGTGCCGTCCACACAGGAGTCCATATAATCCGTCACACACACAGTCAAGCTGTTGAGTTCATCTCCATGAGGACCACAGAGGACACTCCAGTCTGCTTTCTGGAAGCACCATCTCAGAGCATCCTCAGCATCGTTACACCAGGTTTTAACAGTCTCTCCAATGACAGGCTGTCACTGAACGATGGACCCTCTCTGGTGGAGCAGCTGATAAAAGCTAGCAGTTCCGTGTCTCCCGTGTAGATCCTCTCCCCAACAGCGACACGTCCAGGATGACACCAACGCTGGCCAACCAGCACTGCAACTCCACCTCCCCCAAGGTCTCCACCGAGCCGTTCACTGCGGTCTGCACGGACCATCTTGAAGCCGTTTACAGACGCATTACAGGGATGTGTTCATGCAGCCATGTCTCAGTGAAGCACATAAAACTGCATTCTGTATTCTTTCTGAGCCCCAGTTAACACCTGGAGCTCATCAATTTTGTTAGCTAGCAATCGCATCGGGTTACTGCTTTTTGCAGATGATGTGGTCCTGTTGGCTTCATCTGGTCTTGATCTCCAGCCGGAAGGCAAAGCTCTCAATTTACCGGTCGCTCTATGTCCCCGCCCTCACCTATGGTCATGAGCTGTGGGTCGTGTCCAAAAGAATGAGATCCCGGGTACAGGCGGCCGAAATGAGTTTCCTCCACAGGGTGTCCAGTGTCTTCCTTAGAGATAGGGTGAGAAGCTCGGCCATCCTGGAGGGACTCGGAGTAGAGCCGCTGCTCCTCCACATCGAGAGGAGCCAGATGAGGTGTCTCGGGCATCTGGTTAGGATGCCTCCTGGACGCCTCCCTGGTGAGGTGTTCCGGGCACGTCCCT
>JBAMHV010000012.1:10086652-10096956 GCA_037177535.1 Pseudomugil gertrudae | reverse complement strand
TTTTCATTAAATTTAAATGACTGCTAGTTAGTTCAACCATTGACATCATAACCTACTTTATACAAGTCGTTGTGTTTTGGAATGTTCTCTTAAAATCTTAAATCTTTCAATTTAATAAATCTAATAAAGTTTGTAGCAGTCTTGTCATTACTGAGTACTTGGATGGATGAAGGGCTTACATGATCATGCTCATGCATGGCTGTCACAATTTTAAGCAAACAGGCAGGATCTCTCTAGTAAAAGTAAAAGCTAAGCCAAGATTTAGTGCTGTATTAGGCATGCCACAGCAGTCAGCTTTAGGATGAGCAGCTAAGATCGTGCTGTGTTAAGCTGCTTTTACACTCAGGTGCAAATCCTTAAACATTGTGTGTCAAGACACAGTAGGGAGGAAGGGAGAAGGAAGGGTAGATAAATGTATAGAAAAGGGTGGGGCAAAGACGTAAAGGAAAAGGTTGGGAAAAAATCTCTATTTAATCAAGAGAAAAAAATATTAAGATAGTAAAAGAGTTGGAGATATGAAAGAAAGGAAGATGCTGCAGCTAAATCGACATCCTGTAAAATTGATTCAAACCAAAAATATGTCCTCATCTCTTTTTTTACCCCCTGTGCCTCCACACCACCTACGTGCCCTCTGTACTCCCCCATAGACGAGTTCACATTCTTGGAAGGTGTTGGGTGTCTACAGTGTCACAACTAAACAAAACCATTTGAAAACAAAGTGGGCCCGTGAATGTGCCGGCGCAATTTGACCCCTCTTCCATTGTGGCCGTATAGAAAAACGGCTTCTCAGAATCAAGGGGATGAAGGGCGGGCAAGGGGAGGCACACCATTTCAATCCACAGGTTACCCCCTATGCACCCACTCAGACCCCACTTTTACCACCTCCTCTCCACCCCACGTACACCCACACTTTTAAGTGCACCGTCAAAGGTGAACATGCTATCTGAAACAGAGCTGTCAGTGTTAGAGTAACTCCAAGACCAAGATACGCGTTTCCTTTCTTTTCTCTTATTTCTTTCTCTTTTTAGTCAGTTCCAGTTGCTCTTTTCCCACTTCGGATTTTAAAGAGTATGTTTTTTCTTTCAGTTATTTGGATGCAAATGAAGATTGTCAAATGGAAATAAGACTTAGAGATAACACCACTTCAGTAGGCAATTACGGTAGACTTATAGTTACTAAATATTGGAAGGTGTAATGCAGAATTTAGATATTAGATATTAAATTGTTAAACTTTAACAGCATTTTAAAAAACGTACAAAATTTGATGGCGATGTTATGAGTCATTCTACATCCTTTTGTGCAAGATGTGAAACATATAAAGGAGACTCAGCCAATTTCTGCAACAATGCAGGTATTTTAAATTCCATAAATGTCCATGACAGACTGTGATGGGAATGCTCCCAAAGAGAAAAAAAATCTGTTGTGCCACAAAAAGCTTGACCACATAGTCAGAATTAGATCTGTAAGCTTTCTTGTACTCTATGCATACTATGTGTCTCACATATTTAATCACCCGTAAATTCTTGTTTTGAACACATAAAAGTCATCTGTCTTGTCACTTTTGCTAATTATAGAAAAGTACTGCTCTGAGTTTCTGTGTGCATGTGTCAGTGTGATGAACTGTCTGTCAATCATAGACAGAGTTAATTATTTTGTCACCCTGCTGGGTGTGAGTGTGTGTCAGGAACTCTGACCTGGAGAGCTGGGGTTGGGTCAAAAACACACACTCACAAATACACACACATTCTTCCCCCAGAGAGTGAAGTCGCTCACGCAGGATGCCCCATTGGCCACCTGACTTGAACCAGCTGATTCTTTGACAGCTGATGTGGTGTGTATTGAAAGTGTTACTTATGATGTTAATCTTACTTTTAATAACTATGTTGACATTCTGTTAGAGAGGCTTTATGTATATATGTATTCTTAGCCTTTCTCAGTTCTGGATCCAACATATTGTGCTATATTATGTATATTATTACAAATGTATGCATATTATGTATATTATTACAAATGTGTGCATGACTTTTTAAGATAAATTTCTCTAAACCAAAGTGGGAAAATGCACATTTTGCGTGATATTTTAAAGATGTTCATTTCTAAGCAGCTAAATAGTTAAAACAGCTTTCTTCTCTTTATGCATTGATTTACCTTACACTGAAATAGTTATGTCTGATATAGACTACATAAGTTATGAATGTGTGTTTTTAGTTCAAAATACTGGACCTAGCCTGCAAATTAAGATGTGGGCCCATTTTCATGAATACAGGCAAACAATGCCTTGTGGATAACTCAATAAATTTCTCTCTATCAGTAGAGTCAGGGAGCAAAACGTAACACTGTGTAACATGTTGTAGTGACTGGTTAACCCTGACAATGTGTACTGTGTAAATTCTGCACCATGATATGGAGAACATTGTCTTGACCTGTTAATCCAAAAGACATTATTTTCTCCAGTGGTTCAAGTGGTTTGTTTAATGGCATAAGTTTTTTTTTGCCAAATCATTTGTTTTATGCTTTGATGTTTTATATTTTGCCTGAGTCTTTGCTGCTTGGAAATCATTACCCTGACTCTACTGAACAAAACAGATTATCATCAGCACCAAACCACCAAGCTCGAACAAATCTTCCCAGTCTGATCTAGTAGAAAACTTCACCTCTGAATAAACAATAGCAGAGTTTTGGTTGAAACAACATCAAAAACAAAAAGCCTGCCTTTTGTTTTCCCACAGGAGAGAAATAAGAGTTTGTACAATAACCAGCACCTACATGTGTCTCACTCCATAAACACCTTCTCATACTGTGAGCCAAATTGATGGAGAGTAACCTAAGAATGAAAATTAAAACACTGTCAACTTGCTTTTGAAGATGAAAGATGCCGAGTAAAAGAAAAAATGAGAGAGGGTGGATTGGATTAGGAACCAACACAATCACATCTTTGCAGATTTGCCTCTGTGCTGTAAATGTGATTGTAGGCAATAACATGTCGATTAGGGAGCCTTGGCGGGACTATTGGAGGCTTTATGTGGGACTGCAGAGAAGAGGATTAGATTAGTGAGCACCGGTGTGAGAAGGGGAGTGAATGCTGATGAGAAAGCATAGCAGAATTGAAAAGTAATACTTTTTGTCAGAAGGTGCAAATGATTCATTTATGAGATATTGTCAGACTTTTAAACAAAAATCAAATGTCTGAAAGCAATACTAGATTTTTCGTGAGCACAATTGTCCATTGCTTTTTTTGTTTATTGCTTATGTTAAGCTTTTGAAAAAGACAAAAATGTAAACAAAGTCTGTTATGCAATTTCTGTTTTCACTGAAGCACTTTGCTTTAGATGTAAAAAAAAAAAGATTAAAGCTGAGGTGCAACTGAACAATTTATTGCTGATGGAGGAATGAGTAGTCAATTATATGTCTAAAGTGAAATAACAATCAAACAAACAAAAAACAATGCACACTTTCTTTCCCAAAGTCCAAACCATGTCCATCAATTGTAGACATACATGTTTTGGTTGTTGTAAGGCTTGTAACAAATTCAGAAACTGCATTAGTTTATCAGTTGTTTTAATATTTGAAGTCATTTACAGATGTAAAACAATGCTTGAAATGCATTAGAGGCTCTTTTCTCCATCTGTCTTCTCCTGATCACAAAAAAGTCCTCTCTGATTTCAACCTTACAAATTGTCTTATCGGTCAGAGAGCCGATTGGGGCTGAATGAAAACATGACCTTTCTCAGACAGAGAGAACCTTAGATACACTGATTGGGACTGATAAAAGCTCAAGGAAGAGGATATGGAACAGTCACTCTGAGACTTATCTGTAGGCACACTGATCAGCTGTGATAAAGTCATATGAGGATAAGGGGGGAGCAGTGGAGTGGCAAACAAGCACCATTAGAGTTATTCTATTCATACTTGGAAAGAGGGAGAGCACTGTAGGCAGTTAAGTGGCTAACAAGAGTCATTAGTACAACTCTGACTTTTAGAGTGGTGGTTGGCAGAAGGACTGAATGACTAGCTTGCTGATTGATGGGATGATGGGATTAAAGGAGTGGAGAGAAAAGACAGAATGATTTCAACCAGAAATAATTTGAGTAAGTCAAGCACCTGGTGTAGTTTTGATTCCAAGCTTAATGTGTTTAAAAAGGAACTTCATATTGTTTATAAAGGAACTTCATATTGTCTTTACATACATTTGTAAACCTAATTTTCTGCAGGATAAAATCTGGAAGAAGTCAGTTTTACTCTTTGTTGTTACTCTGAGTGATACTTTAGCCTAATAAAATGATGATGAGGTAACACTGTTAAAAAAAAGAGATGAGGCAATTACCCGACTAAAACTACATCCCAGCTCCTCTGCGACATAGTGTGTTGGAAACTTGATCATCATCAGAAGCCTTTTAGTGGAAATGTGTCTTTGAATTTGAACATGATTTTCATTTGCAATGTACTGTCAACTGTCTTGTTATTATTTGTGTTTCGGGAATGTAATTTGGTGATTATGTATATCAGTTGTCATGTCTCTGACGCTATTAAAAACTTAACGGAAAACACACAATTGTCCCTTTTTAATAGTGACAACCACATCCTCTTCATGTTGTAATGTTTTTCCCCCATAACTCTCGTTTTTACTCCTCAGCTGCTTTTTCTGGTAGTTAATATGTATGCAGCAAAGTGAAATATTTAGAATATATTTGAGGAGAAGTGTGAAAATGTGCTTTGCTTTTGCATATTTGTGTTTCCATAACTCTTCCATACAGTGCAACACCCAGCTTTCATTCTGCCAGTCGATTGTAGACAATTAGGATAACAGATAAAATGCCATTGTAAATGCACATCATAAAGAATACCAACTTGATGGCTATGTGTCTTCTTTTTTTGTAACATAAGTTACTCAATAGGATCAATTACTTCTGAGATATGCTATGACTGTATAGTGTTAACCTGTTCATGCAGTTAACTAAGAATGTATTCATATGTATGTCATTTGCTTGTCCTATTTCTTCCCTGATTAAGTCACTTGTGTTACAGCAAAAGGTGTACTTAGTTTAACAATTTCATGTTTTTAAATTCTCTTCTGGTCTCCAGTCTAACAAATGCATCCATTCACTAAAACATACTGGTACTGCTTTCTTGCAAGGTAAGTGTTAAGATCCGTATCATTGTTTAACACTAAATTAATCAGCATTCACTGTGAGACTAAGGAGGGCAAAGGGTCCAAAAAAGTCATAGGAGGTTAAAAAAGAAAGAGAACGTGACTAGTGCATAAACCACTTAAACAGAAAGTATATAGGGATGGAAGACTGGAAAAAAGAAGGGGTAAAAGTAAAACAAGTTGGGGTGTATGCATAAGATAAATATCCCCTCCTCTTTCCCTCACGCTTGGCTGCTCCAGGATGGAGGGAGAAGGAGAGAGAGTAGACTGGGAGAAGAATAGAGGGTCACATTAGACAGTGGGGGCTTTGTTGGCACTTATCAGACTGATGGCATAGCACTGGACCCAGAGAGGAGAGACTCTGAATAGAAAGAAACATAGGTGTGTGTCTGCGTTTGTGTGTGTATTGGACTGGGGATGTGGAGTATGAGGAATGTAAGATTAGAGGGATGATGCGAATACAGATGACACATGAAAACTGTGAGGAGCAAAACAGGTAGAAACACAACAGAGAAAACAGAGCAAGTGATGGAAGAGGGAAGAAGTTAGCTTGGTAACACCACAGTGTGAAGGTCAAGGCAAAGTATACGAAATGAAGAAAGAAAATGGGAAGTTGAGGTAGGACAGGACCATAACTGATTCAGTTCACAACAGGACAGGTCCAGAGCCTGGTTTTTAACTGGTATTTCCCAAATTGCAAGTCTGTATTAAGAGAAATATGGACCGTGACAGAAAATTCCTTTTCATAGCTGTTTTTGTTGCTCACTTTCTAACCAAATTTCTTTCACTTTAAGACAGAGACACACAAGTTGACACAATCAGTGGCAGCTCCCAGCTCCCTGCAGCGTGCCTACTGAGAGAGGTCATGTCAGACATCAGCTCCCGCCGCGTCAGCTCTTTTTCTCCCACAGTTCAACACAGCTGAGGCTGTCACCACACTAACCTCCCTTCCCCCAAAGTAGGCCCAGACACTAGCCTCAACATTCATACAGACACAAACATATTTATGATGCACACACACGTAAAAATACACATGCAGGCTCCATCAAACACACACATACACATTTAGAGGCATCAGCATCCCTAAAGGATCCGACCCCCAACTGGTTTCCACCAGCAGGGGTGCTGATCCTCCGCTGACATTCCCATCTCAGTGGTCTCATCTTCCTTACCACTTTACAGAATAGAAAGGCCAAGACACACACATGCACACACAACACAAAGATACTCTGGTAATGGAAATAAAAACAGCTTGACTGTTTGGTTTTTATTTTGTCATTTTTAGTCTGTTTACAAATGCTCAAAAAGTTTTTGTTCTACCTTGTCAATGTATTTATTAATTGTAAATCAAGTGTGTCAGATGGAATATTTGTTTGTGTACCTGTAACTTATGTCCACAAACAAGCAGGATATGACTCTAAAAGATGACTCTGTCCTATTGCAATAACAAAAAATATACAACAGCAGTTAATTTAACACATGTCCTTGACTCTACATCTCTTTAAAAAGTCATATATTAAAATCAGAATTTAAAACCTGAAGGCAGATAAAAATAATGAAGAAATACATTTTTGAGAAATGCTAAAGTTGATGTATTATGTCCCATGAATCCAGACAGGAGGATTATTTAGTTGAGGTAAAATAATAAATCATAATAATAAATCATATTGAAATGATAATATTATAAATGTCTAAATGACAAAAACATTATTGACATTAATTCATTCAAAAAGTTGCAGACAGGAGGACAATGCAAAGGCATGCAGAGCCAACAAAGCTGTGTCTGAATCATTTTCTATAAGGCAGCCTGGGGATCAGTCATTGTCTTGCTGTCTTTCTGCACGTCTTCTTCTGCTTAATTAAAATAGTGACATCATATGACACATTCAGCACAGCTTACTGCATTTTTTTAAAGAAACAGTGAAAAAAAACCTTTAAATTGAAAAATACTTAAAGCAAATTCAAACTTTCACTTGCATTATGATTGTAAACAATACTGAACTACAATCAGGAAATGGATGGAAAATAAACAGCAGCAAAATATAACAGCACGAAATAAAGTGAAAGCCTCACATTTCTAATATAAATGCAATTAATTTTGCTTGATTAAAGAGTACAAACAGGAGGACAACACAGTGGAATGCAGCATCAACAAAGCTCTGTTTGACCGATGTTGAGTGAGGCAGCCAGGAAGATCGGTCATTGTCTTCCCATGATTGGTGTGTTGTCTGGGCTGCTCTGTGCCATCACCTCCAGCAACATGGGAATTCTCCCCTGCTGCTGTTTCTCTTTGCTTGTAGAGAGAGTGTGGATACATGAGTGATGACTAAACAAAAGACATACAAAAGAATTCAAACGAGTGTTTGATAAGTTTTCTGAAAGCTGAGTTTGAAGTGAAATTGCAGCTGAATATAGTTAACATTAAGGTAATCCACATTACAAAGCAAGCTTTCTTGTTCCTCTTCAACTTTGTATTGCTAAGGATAAACTATTGGCTATTATCTTCCATTGGCTGCCAGTATGTGTTCCTGGTGCTAATATGTTCTTTTATATATTGTATGTAAGTGAAACAGGCAGGTTTCTCAGTAGAAAACATTTACTGTAAGGAAATTGAACTAAAATTGGATTAGGAAGTGTTCACCGCGCAATTGGAAGAATAGTCATGAACAATTATTTTCAAAGATGAAATGTAGTAAAAATTAACTTAAATTACTTAAACATTGGCCAAAAAAATACAAAGAAAAAAACAGCAGAAGCTATGTTTAATCGTGAGAGTGAGAGTATTTCCACATGCACAATGACAAAGGATTTGGACTGAACAGGTATGTAGCCATAAGAAAAACCACTATTCAGTGCAGCTAACCAGAGAAAAATGATTTAGTTTGCCAAGGAGCATGAAGACTGAACTTTAGTAATGGCTCAGGTGTTAGAGTAGGTTGTCTAATGTGTTCTGTAATGTGTTCTAATACAATTTACACTATTCTAGAGTAATGGGCACACAAGGTAAAACAGTGGCAAATGCTCCATTCTTACAGCCATCATGTTCTAACCATCTCACCTAATGGTTGCAGTACAGTCTGTGAGGGTCTATGGTCTGGGGTTGCTGTTGGTCAGGTCAAGGTTTGTCATGATTATGCGTTTAAAAAAAAAGGAAAAAAGAATAACGTGTATATTGACTTAGTCAATAGGCATTTGGGAGACTCCTCAGACATATGACTAATTATTGTGAATAACAGATTAAACTAAAATGTAACATTTTCCCTATAAAGTGAAATCAGAGAACCAAAACCTTTCATCAACTACTAACATGAAAACCACAGTAGAACATGGTGGTAGCAGTATCATCATATGGAGATGGTTGCATTAGCAGGGTTAAGTTAACAGGTCCAAGCAAACTCTTAAGAAAATCTTGTTTCTGTCTTTGATACGGATGCCAAGGTCTACCCATCAGTATGAGACTAAATGATACCAAAGCAGCATTCCAGTGGTTTGGATGAGGATTTAAATGTCTGGGAAAGATACAATTGCTGTGAAAAGATCAATCTGACCGAGAGTCCATAGCATGACTTAAAGACTTCAAGTTTTTCTATATTTTTCTTTTTTTGTCCTAAACTTCTTGCTTTGTTAACGGGTGTTTCCTTAAGACAATGACACCACAATAGCATTCATCTTAATTACAGGGTTTAAAGCAACAAAATACTGTATACATTTGCCTTTTATTCGTATGTGCTATCTTACAGTAGGATATCAACCTGTTTAAAATCAAATCAGACAGGTTTGATAATCACAATCACTGTTTCTTTTGAACATAAATGATCTCAGAATGAGTCTTTCTTTGAGATGATGTGTGTACTTCTCTGTGCATTTCTTATGATGGCAGGGGGAGTGGGAGGGATGCTACATCCCAGACTTGTTGCCACGGTGACAAGGTGCTCCCTGCCGCCGTCGGGTCTCGGCCAAGTTGGGCGCCACGGTGGCTGGGCGGTGACAGACTTTGTGACAAGTCCACTGGGACACCGTGGATGGGTCAGAGCGAAAAATTCATGCATACACTGACATGAATGCAGTGCAGACAATTGCATGTGCACTTGACACAGGCAACAAGTATTCCAAATGTAAGCACAAAAGTATTGACTTTAACTTGCATGACCATTTTTTTCCTTCATGAAAGGCATCATAACTTACATAAAACTTTAAAAGTCTATCATATTAGACTAATCTATACGGAAAAAAAATCATTGCATGAAGATAAGAAATATAAGCTTTCGTTGAATTAGAAAAAATTCTATCATATTAATCGTATTGAGATGATTATCATGCCTGGAAACATGTGAATCTAAGAAAATGTTATTTTTGTCGTATAAACTCTGAGTCAAAGCTTGAGAAAATTTCAATTATTTTTAAATCCTAAGTCAACAATGTTAAAGGAATTAATCAAATAACTAAAGCCATTGAAGAGAAGGGATTTAATGATATGAATGAAATTGATATAAAAATGCTGATTTAATATAAGGTTGAGATTTGAACTATCATATATTCTTTAAAAATAGATATAACAACGTAGCTGGGAAAATTATGCAAGCAAAGAATCTTAAAAATAAAGAGATTGAATATTTGTTTATAACAAGAAAAGAAATTGTAATTTAGCGTTTTAAATCGAATGCTTAATAAAACATACAAGAATGTTTGTCAAAGAAAAAGTAACAACAGGTGCTTCAAATAATGAAATAATGCAACAAATGCGCTCTTAAATGTAAAAACGAAAATAACAGAAAAATTTAACCAAAAGTTTATTTCATTTCGTATTTTCCATTTTTGTGTAAAAATGCTTATTTTTTTATCGAAATAACAGTTTTTTTGAATCTATGGTACATTTCCCCCTATTTTACATCACATTTTCATACTTGTCGAATGTGATATATTATATTGACGTAACCCCTGCGTTTGACAAGGGTTTACTGTATTTAATTGATTTTTTATCAGTTTTTAAACTAAAATCTGAAAGTTAAGATTGGAATGATTCTATAATTTCACTCTCAATTTCTTCCTTGAATTCAAAACTTGTAGATTTGCAATGAATGTTTCCATAAAAATCATTTTCATAAAGAATTTTAGATTAAGTTTTAAACCAGGGGTGTCAAATAGCGACCTGCGT
>JBAMHV010000012.1:10025836-10058444 GCA_037177535.1 Pseudomugil gertrudae | reverse complement strand
TCTACATCACTCACATGTATGGAAGGAAAGATGACAACAGACCCCAGGTTAAAAAAAAGCGAAGTTCTCCTTTAAGTTTATCCTTCAACCTTTTCACTCATATTTCAACAAGATTTCATTTAAAAATTGAAATATTTACTTTCATGATAATTTAAACTATCTTCAGCATTACAGCTTAATCATTCCAGCATAAAGACATTCACCCTGCTGTTCTGCAAGAACAGCAATTCATCTAGTTAATATAATCCCAACCAGCAGATGGCAGCACGAAACCAATTGACAACAAAAGTTGTGAAAACTCAAATTAAATTTTATTTCGCATTTCAAAGCATAAAATTTTCTGCCATGTCTTTCTTCTCTGGCTGCCTCTGCTCTTCCTTGTTCTCCTCAGTCTCTCGTTCCTTAATTTTCAGTCCTTAATATATTCCTCTGCACTTAACGGGATGATTGCACACCTGCGGGATGTGCGTCAAACCCAGTTTCTCCAGTTAGTTTTCAGTCTGATATAAAAACTCTCCTTGTGATAACGGAGCCACTTGTCTGTATTTTTGGACTTTGCCCTTGACAACAGTTAGATGAAAATGTGTTTATGCTTAAGACCAGCCTTTACGTCCTTTCTCTGCGTGCAGTATAGGCTAATGATATTTCTCGTGACAAAACTACTCACAGTTAATGACAGTGGGCTTGTGAGGTGCACTATTATCTTAAATTACAATATTAACCAAGTTACAAATATAACATTTTTCATTTGGAGATAAGAAAAAGCCAAAGAACCAAACAGTCTGACCAAAGTGGAAACCAACATTCTAAATCTCTGTCGCATTTGCATAAATAAATCATACAAACATAAATATCTTCTTCTGACGACACTTGTTTTCTAGTTAGTATTATATTTCTGAAATATATCCGACACAAAAACTAGATGGTTTTGTGTCGGATATGCCTATTTGGCTACTTCTTTCTTTGCGCACCTGTGCGTAAAAGCGCGTTTCCAAAAAGTCATCTGCGCCATGAGCTTGTCAAATGAATCAAGAATTTAGAGGAGAACTCATTGATTACGCGGGATTAAAAGTAATTATTTAGGCTATGAAACATCATTAAGTTGTCACTGTCTTGACTAAATAAATAAACAAACACATTTTACAACAAACTGCGTAAACTATACTGTTAATGATAAAACGACAACTCACTCTCTTTACATTAAAATATTTTTATTGTTTCCAACAATGCATTTCAGTCTATTACAGACCAAGACATGGAAAGAAATGGAAGGAGGCTAAAATAACAGGTTGAGACTTTTCTACTATAAAATAAATAATAAAACAAAAAACAAATGGCTAAAGCAAACTCAACTGGGTTGAGCGCATCATGGTCAGGCCAGAATAAACGCCTTTGTGCCGCATGCCAGGAGCAGTCCTCACTTCTTAGCAGCAGCCCTGGTTTTACCAGACCTGGCTACCTTGCGTTTGGCCTTCCTGGGACTCTTTGGTTTGGTGGACTTCTTGGCAACAGCTTTCTTTGCCTTTTTGGGGCTCTTTGTCTTTCTCTTCTTCTTTGACGACTTTTTGGCTTTTGAGGTTGTTGTCTTCTTCTTGGCCTTCTTCACCTTTTTTGCTTTTGGCTTCTTCTTCTTCACCACCTTCTTCCTGCGAGGTTTGGGGGGCTTTTTGTTAAGTCTGAAGGACCCAGACGCCCCAGCACCCTTGGTCTTGACCAGAGATTTTTTGGCTACCAAACGCCTGAGAGTGATGCGGATTCTGGCTTTGTTCTTCTCCACATTATATCCTCCAGCCTTCAGGATCTTTTTGAGGGCAGCTAAGGACACACCGCCGCGCTGCTGGGACCCGGCCACAGCTTTCAGGATCAGACTGGACAATGATGAAGATGTCTTTTTCTTAGCTTTCTTTTTTGGTGCTTTAGCAGGTGCCGAAGGCAAAGCAATCACTGCAGAAGACATGGTGAAGTTGGCACAGCAGGTCAGAGAAGGTCAGAGACAGGACAGAGGAATATCTCTGCTTGTCTTCTTGACGGGGGTCAGGGTTTATGAAACCCACATGAGAACCGTGTGGAGGCAGCCGCGGCACCTCAGTGCGCCTCTTCTCCCTCATCACAAATAAGACGTTTGTGTTTTCTCCTCATGGATCAAACGGTTTAAATTCTACATAAAATGTGGAATATCCACAAAAGAAACTCACGATTAAAACATTTAAATTCTCCACTCAATATATACATATTTCTTATTTAAGAAATAATCAAATATATTAAAATATGTTGCGTTATTACAAGCTGGCAGATGCCGAATGTAATTTCAGATGCGTGTTTTAGACATCTTAAAAGGTTATATCTTCTAAGTAAATGAGTATACAGGCTTATAATTAAATAAGGTTAAACAGTGAAATCTTTATAATATGCTGACCACAAAATTTAGTTCTCTTTCAGTCATTTTTGCTTTATAAATTAATTGCGAAACCCACAAAGAAACACAGTTGCCCTCTTGCGAACTTAGTAGGTATTGTAGAGAGTTCCGAGGAAAGGGATGAACAAAGATGATTTTAGGTGACAGCGTCATGTGAAACGCATATTTTGTCACGGAAAATGAGGGTTTATGATGAAATTTTGCATGGTAACAACAAAAGCCACAACACTGTGTGGAAAGTGATGGATCTGAGCCAGAATGAAAATGATCAGTCTGTAAATAAGAGTTAATGAAAATAAATTAAGATTATTTTATCTTTTTCCCCTCATATTCAGACCCTGAAGTCACCAATGAGATGTATCTGTTGCTTGATCTCTTTAAAAAAAATCTTTCAAATTCATCAAAAGCTGTTACCAACTTATATATATATGTATATATATATGTATAAGCACAATATATGTATATGAGTGTATATATATATATATATATATATATACACACTCATATACATATATATTGTGCTTATGAGATAACGTGTATATGTGTGTAAGAATGAAGATTGGCAAATCCAGTCTTGCCTTCTGTGGTGCACTGATAACGCCTCTTCCAGTTGCTTTCAGATACAACCACAAAAATATCAACACTGTTTTTAGTTTTAGAAGAAGTGTAGTACTGTTTCAAGCCTGTTAGCGGCCAGTCGGTGTCTCCTGTGCCTGCTTTTAAATGTGGCCGGTCACACCAATGCATTTGGTGCCCAAAGAGTGTGAGCAATGACATTTTATTTTTAAACTTTAACATTTACTCTAAGAACTTTCATGTATCACTCTATCCAGACTGGATGACATAACTGTCTAAAAAAAGCTACTAGTCAGGTGCTTCACTGTAAGAACACACACTGCAATCCGGTGTGACAACTTTTGTAGCTCTGCCCTGAGACATGAGACATTCCATAATATACCAAAGCTCTTCCTGATGTAATCCCTCCTCTAAGATTTACCTGCTGTAATTTTCACAATTCATTTAGAAAAGCTGCATGGTTGATAAAGCATTGAAGGTTTGTACATTTGGCCTCTCAGCTTCAGGTGGATCACCAACACTGAGCAAAACCTTGTGCCTCTCTGGGAACACATGCACTCTGCTCAGCTGAGAAACAGCTGAAATAATACTGGATAAGGTCTTTTTGATACTTCAGTTTTTGTAGAAAGGATGATGAGAATTGCTTTTTTTATGTCATTTCTTGTTAAAGATCACTCAGAGCTTCTTAAAGTCAAGGATACTTCCTTGTAAGGATCGGACCTTCTTAGTCATGTCCCTCTTACGCATGATTGATTCCTTCCTTGTATTAAAAAAAGCACATAATGACACAATTAAAACAAGAAAACCTATGTTGTGGCAGCAGTCTCATATGCAACTAAACCCAATGCACATGAATAACTTTCATAACCATTAAAAAACTGGTAGCAATTATGTGGCTTTTAGACCCTTACACTGGAATTTTACACTTGTTCTTTAATTGAATATATGATGCTGGAAATTTCATGGAAATAAATGTGTTTCAAACAAGTAAAAAAGCAACCATAAACTGTCTTCTGTCTGCATCATATTTGATGTGAAAGTTCTGATTCAATAGGGAAGGAAAAGGGAAGACGAGGGATATTTTCCTGCATTTTTCCACATCCAAACCTCTGTCAACCAGAAACATCTTGGCAAACATCCAGACAATGACAAATCTATTTTGTCAGCACCAAACCACTTTCCACCTGTGGAGCACTGTGGAGAAAGTACTGTGGGTAACATTTTAGTAGCCCGGGGTTATTGAGATGAGCAAATTCCCTGTTGAATCATGACATTTTTCAGTCAGATATACAGTCTACAGTCATAACCAGTGCAAGAAAACAACATCTGAATTTGTCTAGTGAATCAATAAAAACAGAACTGAAAGTGGAAACTCTTTTTTTTGTAAAGTCGGGTCAGAGTTAAAATCCCTCCCAGTTGTGAGCTGTTCAACAATGATTTTCCAATTCCAGTGTGATTGTGCAAGTCTCAGAAGCAATGACAGGAAATGTCTTGTGAACTGTTGCTTTTCAAAAGCATCATAAGCACTGACTAAATCTAAGATCACTCAGATTTTTCTTTGGTGCTTCACAGCTTCAAATCTTTATTTATTTATTCTGTTATTGATATTGTTAGTGTTTACAACTGTAACTCTGATTAAGTGAATACAGAAAAGGGACAGATTGATGTTGTGGGTTGTGCTATTTGCAATTATGATACGTGTAAAAATAAAATCAGATTTCATGGATAATTTATTATCCATAAAAGGTAATTCCAGGTGCTAATTCAGTTCAGATGAAGCTCTAATAATTTGTGCATAAGAAGGAACTTCAGGTTTGAATCCTGTTGTTGGGACAGCCTCCTCATCTCTTCACTTCCCGCATTCAGCTTCTACTAAAAAGAAAAATAAGCTGAGCTGAAATAATCCTAGATAAAGTCTTTTTGATCAGTAAGTATAACAATGTTGACACTAAACTAATCTGTGCTGATCAGTTGGAAGTCAGATTTGCAGTCTACAGTCCTAACCAGTGCAAAAAAATGGATCTCTACTAAAGACACAGATGTACACTGCAGCATTCTGCAGCTCATCGGGCCCCTATGCCATTGTTTTGAGTAAATACTGGCTGAAAGATGTGAAAAAGTAATGACGTCATTAGACTCCAGTGAGTGAATTCTTTGCGATGGTCGACTTGTGCTTTTACTCTGGAGCTATCCTTCTCCTGCTTTCTCTTTCTGACCTCCTCAGACACCGTTGTTACGTTCTTACTACATACAGCCTTAACAAACTCTTGTTTGAAGAGGAGGGAAGAAAAAGCACAAAGCAGAGCCTTCTTTGTTTATGAAGGGGGAGCCATAAAGCAAATGCTCCATGTCACATGATGCCATGAGAGGCTGATCCACTCCTGCAATAAGGGCTGCCCCTTTGGAAAGCCAATGTTTAGGTCAAAGGTTACACGATATCCTTTTAAAATCACACAGTTTGAATCCTGTTGGTGTTGGTTTACATAACTAAGGACCTGTGAGTACTCTAACAACTTGAGCTTGTGACAGTTTGATCTTCAGCAGTGGTCTGAAATGTTGGAGACATTATTCATCTTTCACCGATAGAAAGATGAACACTGTCAGAAGAGCGGCTGAAACATATTGAGGTGTTTCAACTTTAAGTTAGGGAGTGAGTAATGATTTATCTTGAAGGTAAGAGAAAATGATAGTATAGCATAAAAATGATTAGCTATACTCGTTCCTCTGGGATTGACGAGGGATAAATGGCATTTGGATTTGATAGAATATCACTATCCAACTGTTTTATGGGTTTTTTCTGTCCTGTTTTTTGGTGTGTATGTGTGTGTGTGTGTTTGTGTGTTAGAGTATTTAATTAATTGGGTGCAGTTTAGATGTGAAGAGGCTTTTAGGCAATGTAGTATTTTTTTTAAAATGCTCCTGGAAAACAACTTTTATCTGCAGCATCCTGGTGTTCAGCCTGTTTGCCAGTATCAATCACTCACAAACAGTATTTAAAATATTTGTGGAAGTATATTTTGAGTTATTTCTCTCTACATGTGTAAGCTTCCATTGAAAAAAAAGCCTATGATCACACAGAAAGTGTTGAAGCATCATGTTTAGAAAGAAGAAGTGTGTCAGCAGCAGCATGTCTCTCTGTTGCTGGGAACCTGTTCTGCTCCTGCTACCATCCCCCCCGCCCTCCCAGAAAAAAGCACGTGACCATGTGATCACAGTCAATGCAGTCAAACTGAGACAACTTGTGACTGGGAGGCAATCTGCGAGATAAAAACTGGACTGCAGCTACCCCACACTTTCTTTCAATCTCTTCAGCTCCGTCTGACAACATGGACTGCGGGATCGCCACGTCTAAGACCATCCTTCTTTTCCTCAGCTTGACATTTTGGGTATGTCGCCGTATTGTTTATGTTTCACCTGCACAGGTTTTAACTGAGAGATATGAATCCGTGTCTGGTGGCTTTACTGCTTTGATTTATTTAAATGGTAAGAAAAACATATTTTTATTGTATGCGCGTGATTAAGCATTGAAGTTGAGATAATTATAAAAAAAAATCAAAAATAGGACTTGATAAACATACTTCCTGCTTGGCCCAGTTTTCTGTCTAGTCTGCTAATTCCTTATTTTACTCTACCCTTTTAGCCTCCCACACAGTTCCTTTTTATTTCTTATCAGATTTATTTATTTAGTTAGTTATTTATTAAAACTCTGTTGCTATATTGTCAGTCATTGTCAGCGTCTGACCCCTGTGTCTTTATGAGGAAATTAGTATTTAAGGGACTAAATAAATTCTTCTGCTTGACTATGACTGATGGCTGTGTAATTACATTACAGCTTGTTAGAAATGTTGTCTGTGTAAACACAGGGCGGGGACACACACACATAGATGTTTATGGTTTAAATCTGAATATTCACATCCCTTTTTCCACTCCCTTGTTTTACTCTTTCCTCTAGTCTAATGCTTATTGCTCTGATAGTTTTCTTTTAATAGATATAAGTAACTATTCAGTCCATGCTGAGGAAAATGTCTGCTCGTGAAAGCGTCTGAACCTTTAATCATGTCATGGCTTGTTTTCTTAACAGGCATTAGGGACAACCTACTTATCAGCTGGTGTGCTAAGCAAATAAATAAAGTTCTTTTTTGTTTTTGTTTTGTCTTCAATGCTGCAGCTCAATTATGTCAGTCACCCTTTCTGATTGGTTGGGTAGATTATCATGGCTGTATAAGTTACCATGGTTGATTTTTTTTTTCTCTTATTTTGCAAATTTATTAGACCAAAAGCATCAAATTGTTGTGTTAGATTGGTGCTTTCTTTCCAAATGATAGGGAATTTTAGTTTTGAGTTTTGCTGTTTTTAAAGATATCATAAGGTTCTATTGTGTGCTTTCTGCACATTTTCAGGATGAATGCGTGGTTTAGCCGAGTTAACAAGTACAGACAATTGTTCCCCTAAAAAACAAAACTGAGCTGTTTCATTGGTAAACCTCCAAAAGTTAAATTAGTTTTTTTATTATATGTGTTAATTAAATGATACATCTAACAAGCAAACTGGTGCATGGCATAAATAACATAAATCATCTGTTATGAGTTGACTGTATGCTGTGTGTTTGGGCTTTTTTTTTAATAAATTGGACAAATCAAGGGGGAAATTGCAAGTTAAACATTCAATTTGCTCTGAAGGCTTCAAAGCATATGAGCAGAAAAGTTATGGTTACTTTTTGTCATGTCTGCACAACTTGGCACATCTCTGTATCTGGATCACAGTCAAAGACATGGCGCCAACTAAAATCATTCCAAGACATGAAGACAAAAGACCTCAGAGGTTTCAATTGCATTTCAGAGAGGTGGCAATGTGTGTGAAAACTATATGTTGTGTAAGCTTCTTTGTGCTGCTTCCTAGGCACAAAACCCGATTTTCTGGAAAGATTAGGGGTGAGCTACAGAGGAGGTGTAGAAGGTCAACCCCACAGGGATCCCGTGACTATGGAATGATTAGAGAAGTGAGTCATGAGGCTGAACTGCAGGGAGAATGATTGTTAAGCCTCACATAACACACATTTCTACTTATGAACAAGAGCAAGAAAGTCATATGTAACTTGTGCTGTTATAGGGAAGTGATACAGAAAACTCTGCTGGAACAGTAGAGGGGGGTTTCATCGGGTTTTCTTTTGATAGAAGATAGTCGTGTTATCTTTTTGACAAAAATATTCCATCTGTCATGACAAGACGGTCATTGCTATGTTCAAAATGTGCTAATAGAAACTTAAAAACTGATCAGGTTTAATACAAACAGTGCAGAAGAGGTTGCATAAATATTGCCTGTTTTTTTTATCATAGGCTGGAGTTCAAATCAAATCCTTTTACAGTGAGTTTCAAAGGGCAAAGTGACATCAGAGTTGCTGATATTTCAACAGTTTTAGAAGTTTACCATATGCTCTCTTGACTTGGCTGAAGAAATACAGTAAATGGAGATACATAGCTGTATTTTTGTATTTTTTATTTGAGCAGATTAAATACTCTCAACAGGACAGTCAATACATTTCACAGAGTGTGAAGCTGTGATTAAACAAAAAAAACATGTATAATTACACTGAACTGGTATGCACATGGTCTTATGAAAAATGATGTCACTACTGAAGAATGACTTGTGAAAAGTTGTGATGAGGGTGTGACTTAATCTACCTTCACAGCAAGAGATCGTATCAGATAATACTAGAAAAAGTCTATTTGTCATTTATCTTGTATTGTTTGAGCAGTAAACTTTGTTCTCATGTTCTAAATGAATAAATGACTATTACTAATCCTCCCCACTTTAAGAAATAGATAATTAGTTAAATTCCTCTGTAATCAAATTTCCTCAGCAAAGAAGGTTTCTACACTTTTATTCTTTCCATTGTGTCCATATCTCTATTTTTTCCATAGCACTCAGTATCTGTGTCAGAAAGAAAAAGAAGAGATTACTCGTGTCTTCCGGTGATTTTAAAGAGGTCATATTGTTCTGTTTGGGTTTTTCCCCGTTCGTTAACAGCGTTATAAAGCTTTCTGTGTATGTAATCTGTCAAAGTACAAAGTCCACAGTCCACGCGAAAGAGTTATTTTGTCCTGAGGATGACATTAGCCTTTTGTGTAATCACTCCTTTGCATGTATGTCTGCTTGGTGGCTGGTTTGCTTGCCTTGCCGTGCCAGCATACACCAGCAGTGCAAAGTAATTCTAATCTGCCTTTTTAAAAGTTGTTGTATGTACTTTATTCCCTGTTTAGTTACAGGAGCGTATAATACCTATCTTGACTACAGAGTTGATTTGGTGTTGTTGATGCCAAATCATGATGCAGTGTGAAATGATGGAATGAAGCTAATGATAAGCTAACTCTGCTGCAGATTGCTTTCGGTGTGTACGTGTAAACCCAGCATATACTGTTTTGTGTTTTTACTTTATTGTACATGTATCTAATAAATATTTTATGACAGAGTGATACTTTGATTCCTAACCAAATCAATCCTGTTTTATGAGGAGGCCTGCTCCTGCTGACAATGTTTTCTTTTTTTAATCCTCCATTTAGAGAACTTGCTCTTCAGTTTCTGCTTCCCAGCAACCTTTTACACATTCTGCCCCCCCTCCCCTACACACACACACACACACACACACACACACACACACACACACAGTATGGTTTCAGATATTTTACATAAATGCTCTTTAACTGGGGACAAACTGCACAGTAAATGAAAGTGTTCTGTTCCATATATGCTTGTCAACTGTGAATAAACACTTTGATTTTTGACATGATTTCTCTTGTTTCTGCAGGCGGCGGGAGCAGCATTGGGCTATGTTGGTGGCTATATGATCAAAAGCTATGACACCTTTGAAAGTTTCATTCAGGACAAGCAGACTCTAATCCCCGCTGCTATCATCATTGGCATCAGCGTGGTGATGTTCATTTTCGGTCTTGTGGGATGCTGTGCCACACTTCGCGAGTCCAAATTCGGCCTCAGCTTTGTAAGCATATATATATGTATATATGTGTGTGTGTGTGTGTGTGTGTGTTCCTGTGTGTGCATATTGAGAAGCATAGGATGGGGTCTATACTTAAGTGAAAAAAATCAATATATTTCCTATGGATTTTGTTTTTAGCTCGCTCTGACTTTACATCCTTATGTTTTTTCCAGTTCTTTCTGATTATCATGGTAATCTTTGCAGCTGAAGTGGCTGCTTTGGTATTTTCCTTCATCTACCAAGGCAAGGTGAGTCACAAATTGGTGTCAACATCTTACTTTACCTAATATTTAATGGCTAAAACATGAGCTATTGTAATTCCTTTTTTTTTCTGTGTCCATGGACCTGTGTAGATAAATGGAAGCCTGAATCGCACTATGAATGACGTCTTCTCAAAGTATGATGGACAGGATGCAGATACCACAGCTGTTAACTTGCTGCAGACTCAGGTCAGTGCTGTTTTGACTGTATATAAATAACTTTGTTTCTCAGTTCTACTTTCACACTCATTGAGTTCTTCTGCTTTGTTGGCACCCTCTTTACCTGCCTAGTTGCATTTCCTCCTCTCGTTCTCCTCTGGTTTAAGCCTTCAGCTTGACAGTATCAAATAAAATCCTGTCCATGAAAAACAACCCAGCTCTTCATGTGTACATACCCACAATGTCTCACATTTCCTCTTCTGTGTCTGTCAGCAGTTGTTGGAAATGCAGAACTTACTAACTTGAGTCAAATGTGAATTACAGCTCATTTCCATAGGTTAAACAATAAAACTTGACTTCACCCACCCCGAAATAAGCTTTGTATTGACTCATGTAAATGCTGATTGGAGATCTAAGAATACTGGCATTAAATTTTTTTTTATAAATATTGTGCACATTTTCTCTTACTTTACACTTTGACTCAAAGTTAAATATGG
Source organism: Pseudomugil gertrudae (assembly GCA_037177535.1). Taxonomy (NCBI): domain Eukaryota; kingdom Metazoa; phylum Chordata; class Actinopteri; order Atheriniformes; family Pseudomugilidae; genus Pseudomugil; species Pseudomugil gertrudae. The sequence goes on along the minus strand of JBAMHV010000012.1, from coordinate 10,047,542 downwards.
CTTACTGTACCTCCACCAAGGCAGAGGTTATGTTTTCTGTGACTTTTCACACAGTTCAATAGGTCATTGACAGGTTTTGATAATGTTGTCAGGAAATATTTAATATGGATAAGGAACAAGTGCTTACATTATGGAGTTGATCCACATCACACATCCACATTATGATCCTTTTCTGTTGGAAGATGGGAATGATTTTGCCATTGTAGCTTCTAACTTGACAGATAAGTCCCAGAATTATTTGCAAAATGATACAAGACGGCATCATCATGGTAGATGTTAAATACTCCAACACCTAACCCAGATTGTTGCCACTAGAGAAACTGTGAATTTCTTTAATAACTTGAAGACTATTATAGTCTTGAATTATGGCCTATGTCTATAAGTTGGGTTGTTCATCTTAAGTCACAGAAAAATTGAGTATTTTCTTTTAGTTTTTTTTCTGCTTGTTTAGTTTTATTAATATTTTTAATTCAAATCTGCCATAAAAACATGCGTAACTTGTCATTTTGTTTTTTTTTTTTACAGTTGCAGTGTTGTGGTGTTACCAATTACACCAGCTGGTCCAACACTACATGGTTCAAAACCCACAACAACACAGTACCTACATCCTGCTGTAAAAATGAAACTTCACAGTGCACTGGCAGACTGGATCAGCCAAACCTGCTTAACTTAGAGGTAAAACGTACAGATCTTTGCTGTTTTTACATATTCTGGTTCATTTCATATAAATACATTGTGAAGACGACTGCCTATATCAAAGTGTTATTAAGCCTCAAAGAGTCTCTCATTAGGTGCAGTAAAACATACTGACTTTCAGTGTATTTGTACCTCAGGGTTGTGAGCCCAAGCTGGAGCACCTCCTACAGGATGTGTTGACTTATGGCATGCTGGTCATTCTTGGTTTTGCCATCATCAAGGTAATGTGCAGTTGAGTTTCTGAATAAGCTTCCCTGTTTACCCTGATGCATTACAAAACACATTAGCCGGATGGCTTACATTATAAGAGAAATAGTAGGCTATTTATTGTAGTCTTCTGTTTACAATGCATTAAGTGCTTCCTAAACCTGACGGTATGATATGTCAGTGTGGAAAACCAACTTGATGTCCTGCAGGATGACATGTGAGATGTATCAATTCATGTAGAAAGTTCTGTTTAAAAAAAAGAGTCGGCGTGGCATCCTCTTAGCCAATTTAGCACTTAATGGTTTCAAATGGCTTTTTATAAGAGAGCTGAGCTTATATTGCCTTAAAAGCAAAAACATATCTGAATGACATGAATTTTAATTATTCCATGGTCTGCTCTTTAAATTCCCGTGTAACATACTTGCAGCATGTAGAGCTCCAGGGGATAATCTGTTCATATAACATGTGATGGCAGAGGCTGCAAACTTCTGATTTTGTTTTCTTGTCTTGCAGTTCTTTGGGATGCTGAGCGTATGTGTGATAACCTGTAGATCTAGCAGCCGAAGGAGTGGCTACCAACCCCTTTATGCCTGAAACGCCTCCCAGAAGACAGCATCCTATTTTTGTTGTGCTTTCTCTGCTGTGTACAGAAGCATTCCTTTATTGTACAAATCAAAGGTTTAGCAAAATCATATTAAAGCATGAATCCAGAGATGTAATCATTGTAACTGTACTGCCTACTTTGGTATTTATCTTTTTGAAATTGGGCACAACTTTCAGTTTTTAGATGATGTGTAAATTTTCTGACTTTCAGATTTTTATTATGCAGTTTACTAAGTGTCTTTAGAATCTCAGCTGAACTCATCTTATCTTAGAATAATATCTAAGATCAATGTAATAAAATGATCTGAAATGATAATCTAGCTTGGATTGTGTTTGCTGAAAATCTTTATTCTTTTGATGCTAATGATTTTTCCAGTGTACGGTAGTTTGATCTGGTTTGATCTTCATTTAAACCAAATGAATGAAAGACCACAAGGCAACAAACCTCTATATTTTAATCTTTCTAAGCCTTCTCAGACTGATGCATCATGTAGAAACTCTTTAAGAGGATGTCAGACTCTGAATGTACTGTAATGAATGACTTCAAATGATACGTTATGGTGATTTTGAACGAAACAGACAGTAGTTCAAGGCCTATATTTAGGGTATTTATACCCAGCTGGACAAATGAACATGTCATTTATGGTTAGTTAACTTTTACTCAATCAAATTCCACTACTAGTTTGGTGTTTGTTATATTTCTCAATTAAAATAATTATTATTTCCAATTATTTAGATTCTTGCTGCAGTTATCTAACCCCTTTTAGTTGCTTTATATTTAAGGTCATCCCATCAGACTACCATATGAAAGGAGTTGGAAAAGAACATTTATTCTGTAGTCATTTATGTACTTTATTAGTTTCCTCTAAAATGAGGCCACTGTGGAGGAGTGTGCAGTCTTGGCATCTTATTAAAATGTGACCCACTGTGGTTATCTGTTACCTGCTGCCTGCTGATAAGGAGGCCCTAGTGTGGCACATACAGATGATAGGACTATTCATCTTACATAAGCTCTGTTAGTGTTTGAAAAGATAAATAAAAACACAAACTCATGTCTTCATGTGTGTGCAGTCTTCTATCACAAGTGAGCACAGAGGAAAGTGTTAAGTTTACCAATAAATATGGCTGTAAGATGCAAGAGAAATTATCAAATTTATTTAAAGGTTTAATTTAAGCTTTACGGTTAACTGTTACTTGCATATTAATAAAATAACAATATGCCTTTTGTTGTATTCCTTATTGTTATACACAGTTCCTGCAATTAATAAACATAAATGTTCATAAGGATTAGATCATTATTTATATTGAGTTAAGTTGTAGTATCAATGGAAATCCAACAGGAGGCACAAAAGCTTTAATCCAGAGACGGTACAAACAAAACATTTTTTATGTATTTGCAATAGATTACAAAATATATGTGGTTATATTTGGGGGATGTGGTTGTGGTTTGTAGATGTTTACCTGGGTGTGATGCTTAAATTTACAATTGTTTGTCATTAATGTAGAAATATGGATGAGTGCAACAAGTAGAATATTAAATAATTCATCACTTTTAGTTATCATGATACAAGTAAATAAATACAGCATATTTATCTTCAAGCAAAGGGATAAATTAGGTTAAAAAAACTACTCATTAATTCCAAGAGGAAGATTATAAAGACAATTCCCAGATATTACCTCAACTTAATGGCATTCACTAAAACAGTTTATCAACTTTAATGTCTATCTTTATTAATAAAACTATGGCATCACTTTTTGCTTGTATTGGCATTTCAATACACCCCTCTCCATGTGACTGAAATATTTCAGCACATGCTGCCATCTTAATGATGTAAGCGACCCTGCTGCCCGTCATCAGTTCCTGTCTCATATCTCTTGACTGCATATCTTATTCAGTGCACATCCATGCTGCCCCCAGGCTGTGTTGACATTTAAACAGACTGTCCTCTCACAGAGACAACTGTTGGCATAGACGCTGCTTTATAACCTTGTCGACCATGAGACCAGCTTTTCTCTGGTGTTGTCCAAACTGTCCTCTTCTCCTGTCATACTTTGACTGTAATCTGACTTCTTTGTTGTATGTGTGTGTGTGTGTGTTTGCTTTTCTTTCTTGTCATGGCTGCATCTTTCTGTCTTTCCACCAAGAGTTATGCATCACTCATACAGCTGTACTGCATATCATATGAGTAAAAACTAGACTTTTTTTCTGTCTCCTTTAATTTAAAATGCTTGAAGATTGGCAGCGTGCCATTGATTACTCAGACTATCAGGTGCAGTGGGTTTATGTCCTCTCCTCTCTTTTTTTTCTTTCAAGGACACCGAATTTATTGCAACATAAACGATCTGATTACGTTTTCTTTCACCTTCTGGTGTCACACTTCATGCCTGAAAACAGCGGAATCCACTATTGAGTGATCAGCTATCCCAGCTTACATCGGGCGAGAGGCGGGGTACACCTGTCCATCTCAGGGCCAACACACATAGACAAACAACCACACACACATTCACTCCTATGGGCAATTTAGAGTCTCCAATCAGCCTATCCCCATGGTGCATGTATTTGGACTGTGGGAGGAAGCCGGAGAACTCGGAGAGAACCCACGCTAACACGGGGAGAACATGCAAACTCCTGGTTCCTGGTTGGACCCCCGCCCCAGCCGAGGCTGTAAACCTTCTTACTGTGAGGCCACAGTACTAACCAACCACCGTGCAGCCCGCTACGAGAAATCAATAAACTTAAACATAATGAGGAATGATTATATTGCCAGTCTTCCATTTCTACACATAGAAAAATTAAAAAAATAAAAAGTTTTTTTGCTTAGGCAACAATTGCTTGTGCATAAGTTGCAGCATTACAGTATTTCCTATTTTATTAATCAATTTTGTGAACCTATAGTACAGTTGTGGCCCATTTCTCTCTCTCTTTCTCTACACCATCAGCTTACTGGAAAAATGCTCATCATAAACACGCAGAGGGTAGGCTGACTAAGCCAGATGCCATCAGTGATCTCTAATTTATTTATTTCCTTTCCTACTTAGACTGGGATTCTCTGAAGGAAGGTAACCTGAGTAGGGCACACACACTGTGCTGAAGAGAGATGGACAAAAGGGCAGGATGATAGATCTGAACATGCTTCTCAAAGAATTCCTTCATAACATGCACAAGTATATCAAGGGCCTCCTCTGTATTTGTTTCATAACAGCTGGTTTTGTTGCTTATCTGTCAGCTTGACATCCAACAAGTCCCAAGGAGCCCTCCATAGCAGAGGATCACATTGTAGAGCAGAATGAAAAGGGTGCCTTTAAAAACAAGCTTAAGAAAATAAAGTGAATAAATACAGTGTAAAGATTTATTTGTGTTATATCTCCTTAAACTTTTTAGACAAACAGCAAAGTAATGATTAGATATTGTCAAGACTGGGAGCATGAGCCTCTGGCAATATACAATGAGTGCTTCTGAAAATAGCCACCCAGCTAAAACTGTGATGTCTTCATTTGTCAGATACAATCAGTGTTGACTAGAAAGGACAGCCAGAAAACAGGACCATAAATACAGCAGACACCGAAAGACATAATTGGACCTCATGAGCAGCAGGAATATCACAGCATTATTTATTTATCTCTTATAATCCAGACTTAATCTCCACTCAGGACACGATCGTGCCACATTTGTGCTCCTCTTCCTTTTGTCTTTCAAGTCTTTTTTCCTTTATCTTTTCTCTTTGCATTTTTTCCCCTCATTTTTGTGGTGCTGTTATGTAAAGTTGCCTTGATCCAGATTTTGGCAAAACTGCAGTGTCAGGTTGTTTATCTGCACCTCTGTCTGTCATTGTTTTGACACCCTCAAGGTTTCTCAAAAGGCTCCAAAAGGCTGAACAAATATTGTGTCTGACTTTCACTTCCGTGATACATGACAATTCCTGCTTTATTTATCCTAAATTGTAAATGAAGGGAGACTGTGCTGGTGCAGTAAAATAAAAAAAAAACCTGCACAAGACACCAGAAAAAAGTCTTTTTGAATACACATAACCTTTGAGTAGCATTGTTATTGTTCTGAGAGCTTGTCGAAAGTTTAAAAGCACTATTCTTTTTCTGTTGTTTAACTCTTTCATTCAGCTGCAATCTTGCTGCATAATAATGTCTGAGTCAGGCCCAATTGCAAGAAAAAGCCAGTTATTCCGCCAACACACAGAGCCTATGGAAGATATGCATCCATAAAATGTGGATTTTAAATAAGTTTTTTTTTTATCTGCAAGCATTATTTGAAGTAGAGTATTCAATAAATACAGCTGTTGTTTGTAAAAAAGCTGTACATTTCTCTATCTCAGTCTCCAGCAGCTCTGATTTCCTCCCCTCCGTCATCAACAAAGAAACCACTGACCCATTACATGCATTTAGCAAATTATTCATCAGGTTAGTACACAATAAGCAAAAACATTGTCCTATAAATAAATATCACTTGTAACTATGACTCATCACAATGTTTCTTCTTCCAATGAAACTTTTGAATTACTGTGACGTTTCAGTAGTAGAGAGGTATCAGAGGGACAGTTTTTACTCAAAAATTAGGGTTGTAATTAATATCCTTAAGTTTAGATATCACTCAGTGTATTTACTTAAAGTCATGCACAATATATGTCACATCAGAAATGTGAAGACGACTTCTCTGCTTTGTATTCTGGCAACCAATCTTTAGCTTTCATTACAATCTCAGAATGTTTTACTGAACAGTTGTTTAATGACATGCTCAATAGGATGTCACTCCTACTTGCAGACTAATGCAATAGTTTTTTTTTGTCTCTAAAGTTATAATGTGTTTACATATTTACCAGCACACCACCGAGTGTTTACTTGTAAAAGTGTAAATAATTTAGGTGAAATGAGAAATTGCAAAGTGAACTTATTAGGTTGTACTCTTAATTTGCAGAGTAAGAAATTGATGACAACTTAAATTGTGGGTTATTAAAGTATTTAGAAAGCAGAAACAAGATAAAGTATGTATTTAACAGTAATTATGCATCATTTTTCCACAACAAGCTTATGCACATTTTTACATCCATTATCCCAAAAGCAACCCACCACTTCTTTTAGAGATCCAAATGCCCCATCTTCAGTATTAATTTACAGCCAGAACAATTTCAAACCCCCAAATCTGAAAACTGCCTCAATGACAGTGATTCATTACAATCCACCAAGAGAAGTTTAGTCTAACTTTAAATATCTTTTCTCATTTTCGTTTTTTCATTCCCATATTTTTATAATTTCCCATGTGGTTCTAAGTGAGTTTGGAGACCATTGGGTCCAGCACTGCACAGGGAGGTTTTAACTGATGATAAGGAGGTTCTAGAAAGACACAGATGAAGAATAAAGGATAAGAGGGGGAGATGGAGGGATAATAATCACTTTATCGTGTGTGAGTCCACTCAGGTCTGGGTCCTGAATCAGGGTGATTCCCTTCCTCTCTTTCTTCCAAAGAGCTGACGGAGAGCGAACAGCCCACCGGTGATCACAGCCTCTGGTTTATCTCACATCTCATCGGATCACACACACACACACACACACCACCAGTGCCGACCCGGACTGACTGCTCTCTGCTGTATCATTTAGAATATCAGACAAAACCTGGACACAGAAGAAAGATGCCGCACTGTTTCACTTGCTTTGTCTCACAGGATCCGTCTCACTTCCATCTTTCCCACCGGAGCTTTGTTTCTGGTCGACAGGCTGCGGCTGCGTGATGCTCGGTGAGTACATGGTTTGCTCTTATCTTTGTGTCTAATTTTGATTTTCTTTTGTTGCATTTTTTCTTTATCATTATCTTGTTATCAGCTACCAAACGCATACACGCTCAGGGACAAAAAAAGGTTGTTTTTGGTCTGAACACTTTCCCCCCACTCGGAAACGAGGCTCTATGTTTTATTAAGCACTTCAGTGTTTTTGTTCTGTCACAGGGGCGTTACAATAGACACAAAGACAGCTGCATGCAGCCAGAGGATGCTGCGTCTTCTTCTATAAAGTAAAATTAATTCATACTGGTTGAGAAATAGAGACATTTTTAAAGGAAAATAGGAAAAAAGAAAAGAAAGAGATTAGAGGAAACAACAGAAGTCCCTTTGTTTGCTCCTATCTGCTTTCACTTACACATTTATTATCATCATACTAACTCCTATCAAATTAATACTTTATATTAGAGCAGCTACATGAAGAGGATTAAAAACCACTGTGATATTTCTAAGCTTGTTGAGTCTTCTGTATAAAAAAATGCAAAACATATTTCTGCTGCATTCAGACGCTATAAATGATTCTTACTTCTAAATTATCATTGCATAACCTGAGAAGACACGGAGAATAAATGCTCAGTGAGAGAACCAACAGCCATTGCGAGTTCATATTAATTATTTATAAAGTTACCCCAGCACTGCACCTCCCACTCAGCACCACTTTCAGTGCTCCATCCCTGGTCTTTCTGTTCTCACCTTACACTCTCGCAGTCTCTCACAGCCAGCCTGACCGAGCCAAACGTGAGTGGAAGTATTCTGAAGGTTGTAACGAGAACAACTGTTGCCCAGTTACTGTTGGAGGTTGACACTGTGGGAGAGTTCATTCTCAACTGTGCCCGCAGTCTTTCAGTTACAGAGATTTGTTTTATGGACTGATGGATGGTTTGAAACCTTGCAGCCAAAGTATTAGAGAAAGGCAATGCATTTGTTTTCTATCACTGCATGACCTTTCTAGAGGCAGGAATTTGTTTGGCAGTGTCAAACTTGTGTCTGCTTTGAAATGTTACCAGGAACATAAAGAAGATATTAAAACTGTAGGGACATGCTTATCCTGCCTTAGTACAGAGTTGCTTGTGTAGATTAGGTTACTGCGCTGTTTCAGTGTTATGTAATGGCAACTCTCTGCAACAGACCCAGTCGCTGTGTAACTTTCATCTTTTCACCCTGTTTTCTCTTTTTCTCCCCAGAAGCAGCAGATGTGTTAAGCGACACAGAAAATAGCAGAATGTTCTCACAGCGACCACAGCCTGATGCTGAAATCCCTGCATCCATGAGAAGGCAACAGGAAGCAGATTACTGAAGGATTAAACTCATGCACATGTTTGCAAGTGCACAAACAAGGGATACCATAGTTTCAGGTTCTGAATTCCATCTAAATGTGGATGAACTTGTCTGACTGACTGAGATGCAAACTGTGGTATCATGGAAGAAGAGGAGGAGCCAACAGAGGCTCATTGTATTTAAACCTCATGCTCCCATCTCATTTAGCTTGTTTCATCAAAGAGCTTTGACCCCTCTGTGAGCATCACGAGCTGTGACAAACAGCAGTGTGCTCAGAGAGGGAGGAGGGAGCAGGGCTAACCATCCCCCTGGTGCTGTCCCATGACGTGTTGACACTTGTATAAGATTTTTGCATCAAATAGGGTTGTTTCAGTGGATATCTGGGTTGTATTAATAAGTCTTGCTTATATTCTGGAAATCAACAGGTAGAATATATTAGGAAATAGATTAAAATGTTGCTCATGCAGCAGACTTCAGTGTAGAAATATCAGCAAGTGATACGAAGAAGATGTTGAAAGAAATCTGTTATTTTTAGATCCATGCTGTTCACATCTTTCCTGCACATGTTTAAACATAAGCCTACAAGATCACTGATGAAACCAAATATTAGATTTCTTTCTGTTATGAGATTCAGGTCATTTTGTAAGAATGTCCCCAAGTACAGCTAAATAAAGAGATGATATGCATAAGGGAAGTTTCTTTTAGACTTGAAGAAAAGTGTTTATTTAAGGATTAGTAATAAATATAGCTTTGAATTGAGCAATTTCATTGTAAGAAACCTATTTGATATTTTGTTGGCACATTTTCTGTAAGACGTCTAATATCTACTTGAGCCTTAAAAACCAGAAAATAGACATCTACATGCAGCAACTCTTAATCCAATCTGGTTTCCATTTACCAGCAAGATGTAACATGCAAAGCAAAAATCAAACAAAAAAAGCATGATCAAATAAATCTCTTGCGTTCATTATCTGGTACCTGCATCTGGAATCTATCTTTCATTAGTCCACACCACTTCCAGATTCAGCTGTGATGACCAGCCTGGATTCTCCTCTTTTTCTCCATGACTTTGAACTCAGTGGTCACTTTGTTGACCCCCGGCCTCTTGGCACAGGTGTCACCGGTCTGGTCCTGTCAGCTGTGGACCAGCGTACTGGACAGCGTGTAGCAATTAAAAGGCTGGTGATGCGAGACACCATGACAGTGAAACACACCCTGCGGGAGGTCAAAATTACCCACCGACTGCAACACGAGAATGTAGTGCAGGTCCATGAGGTGTTAGCTCCATATGGACAACCACTGTTGCAGGACCCAATCCAGCTCAGTGCTCTCTACATCGTTCAGGAGTGCATGGAGACCGATCTGGCTCATCTGCTGGAGCAAGGACCACTACCCACAGGTAAGGTGAAAAAGAAAATTCCAGTAACCAAGACAGTAAGATAAGATGAATATGATTAACTTTATTGGTAAAAAAAAACAAATTTCTGTTGTTTTTCTTAGTGAACTTGATATTTCAGTTGCTAATTGAAAGTACTTTGTAAAAGAGTAATTATTCATTTTGTATTTGAGGATTTCATTTTGAGTCGAGCTTGCACTGAGATGCACGTGCTTTGGGATGGGTCTACCTCCCAGCCATGTAATAGGAAAGTGGCTGTAGTGTGTGATTGTCTAAATGTTCTGTACTGCCCTGATGCAAATCGCCCATCCATCCATCCATTTTATACCGCTCTTTCCCTGAACGGGGTCGCGGGGGGCGATGGTGGCTGGAGCCAATCCCAGCTGTCAATGGGCGAGAGGCGGGGTACTCCCTGGACAGATCACCAGTCCATCACAGGACCAACACACAGAGACAACCAACCACACACACTCACACTCACTCCTATGGGCAATTTAGAGTCTCCAATCAGCCTATCCCCAAGGTGCATGTCTTTGGACTGTGGTAGGAAGCTGGAGTACCCGGAGAGAACCCAGATTCCCGGTTTGACCCTTGCCCCAACCGAGGCTCGAAACCAGCAACCTTCTTGCTGTGAGGCCACAGTGCAAACCAACTGTGCCACCATGCTGCCCCGCCCATAAACGTAAAATTCAGAAATACACTGGGTGCTATGTGGGCCCCATAACTATTTCTCCATGCGTTTGTTAAACCTTACTGGGCCCCATTTTTTTATGCTTGTTCCAGTCCATGCATGCATTTAACATTATTGTTCCAGTAGGATCAGAGACCTCAGCTGGAATCACTCATGTGAGCTGTACTATATGAATCTCAGTGGGCCATAGACAAGATGCATATGTTGGACCCATGCCTGCTCAAGACTGAATATGGCCCCTGCGTGACCTACATGTTGCCCTGTCCAGCTTATAATCCAACTAGTATTCTGGTGCTGAAACCCTTTTTGTACATGTTAAAAAATGACTAAATGAGAATTGAAGAGGGATTGTTTTGTCAGATGCAGGTCAGAAAAAACCCATTTCATTTAAAATGGATCAGATTGCAGATGTAGTGGTGGTATTCCTGTCTGTTTTGTTGTTAGCTAAAATCAATTTAAAAAAGTGTTTTTTGCATGGTGTGACTACCATAGTATTCAGTGAAGTAGGACCAAGCATTATTGCCTAATGTTACTACAAGATTAGATTAATGTTTTCCCTCCTTGTGAACGTCAGTCTGATTTTTACCCTTGAACAGGTCATGCCACTCTGCTGTTCTACCAGCTGCTGAGAGGACTGAAGTTCATCCACTCAGCCAACGTCCTTCACCGAGACCTAAAGCCTGCCAACATTTTCATCAACACAGACCAACTCCTGCTCAAGATCGGAGACTTTGGGCTGGCCAGAATAGTTGACCCTCATTATTCTCATAAGGTGAGGCCAATACAAGGACCTACAATACAGAATTACATGCAGTAAGAGGACATTCATACATTTATACTCATGTGGATTCAAGTACATTCTGAATGCATTTTTCTCACAGTGGTTTCCAAAGAGACTATATTGTCTCGCCGAACCTTTTCATGCTTCAGTACCAACATATTAAATAATGTCCACATGAGCACAGCTAAAGTGAAGAGCTCATGCAGAAGAAATCTGTTCAGATGATGTTAAAGTAAATAACACATCAGCCAATGAATTGCTAAATATTCAAGTCAGCATGGCAGATTTTTTGCTCTCTTTTTCTGCTTTGGGGCACCATGTGCTCCTCTAAAGCTGTTGGATGAATCGAGGGACAGCAGTGTAATAGTTGTTATGGATGTTATCTCTGCTTAATTCAGGCAGAGCTGTTATCAAGAGATATACAGCAGCTTTTAAAGTTGTGGTTCCTGTGTTATTGCTAGACAAGCTGTGCATCAACCTTTGTCCTTGCATAGCAAAAGATAGCATATTGCTCCAAAGAGCACTAACATATTCTATCCACTTCATTTTAGTCAAAGAAGAAGAATGGCAGGTTTACCTTCAGTGTGGAATCTCAGTTGCTTCTAAATCTGCTTGAAAAAAGACCCAAAGTGTTTCATTTATAAAGAATTTCAAGATCTCTCGCTTGGAGATTTGGCAGCAAAAGAAAGTTACATAATCATTATTAATGGCTTCTCTAATTATACATCTCCATGTCTGTTATGACTGACCTGAACCTTTTACAAAGGGTTTCTCTCCAGCCCAAACATTGCAATTAACATTTTCCAAGGTTCAAGGTTTTGTGCTAATCAAACAATGTGATGAGGTTTTCCATTGTAGATGAAGACCCCTGAGAGAGTAACATGGCAATTTACTGCTCCACTGTTCTGATTTATTATGCGCAAAGATCCCACAGCAGTGCTGTAACATTAGCAGGGCTGAATATGTGTGCATGCTTGTTTCTTTGTGTGCTTTTATGGGTCTGCGCATGTGAAGAGGAGCTGTTGTGAAAGGCCATCTTTGTCAGGCCAGAGCACGGGACCGGAGATCAGTTGGGTGCAGACACAGGGGTATGTTTGGGGAGGGTGAGGAGGATGTGGATAGAGGAGTAGAGCATAAGGAAGGTGTAGATGAAGCAGGAGAGTAGAAACACAGTTACAGATACAGCTCTCTTCCTAAGTTAATGTATAAATTTGCCGTGTGGCGTATGTCCTTAGTGAGTCTGTTCACTAGCAGAGTAAAAATGTGTCATTGTTCATTTGCATAGTACTGTAATATCAGTCATTTGTGTTTGCTTCCTTGTATGATGAAATTAATCTTAGATGTAAGAACACCCTCTTTCTAATTTAATAAGTAAAATTTGCTTTATAAACATCTAACATTAATAAATTTAGACTGCAGTTACTTTCCCAGGATTTAGTGCCTTTTTTATGCTGGGCTAAAATAGGCCTCTTTCCACACAGTTCAACTTAATATCATTTTAATCAATTTCAATCTTGACAGCATGATTGGCTAGTTAACAATAGGAGTTTTCTTTTATGTGCACAGATCATATTTTTAAATTATTCATCTTTTTTTTTAAAAAACAAACTTAGCTCTTTTCTTTTTGGTTTTCTTGGTTATTGAGACATTTAACCCTGCAGTGCAGTGGAGGTTGTCTGACTGGACTAATTGACTGAAATTTACTGAGGGTGACAGAGGGGCTTGTAAAACAGATCAGAGGAACAGCGTCAGGGAGAAAAACATTGTGTTGTGTACAGTCTACACCAGGAGGAACTTAGTGTTTCTAAGAGTGTGCATGTGTAAGTGTCACCTGCTGAGACAGCGGTGAAGATGCTGAGAAATTATTCATGACCCGAATGAAAGGCTGAGAAAAAAGACAGATGAATAGAAGCAGAATGTTTAAAGGGGCAAAAAAAAGAGGCAATAAATGGATGAAAAGGGAAACAAAAATAATTACATGAGGTAAAGTGAATATATAAAGGTAAAGTCACCTTTGTATATTCAGGATTGTGATACAGAGTCTGAAAATTGTGTTGAAAATTATATTAAGATAGCCTGAAAATACATCAATACATTACTGAGTTTCTTTACAACATGACTTTTTGTGATTATAATATAAAACCACATCCTGAAACTTTACTACAGCACATATCAGACTGCCCAGCATAGAAATGAATGAAAAGTATGTATTTTGGACTGTCACTGAGCACTCAGCATGGATTTCTGCTCCGTCATCTGCCCTCACTCAGAGAACAGACAGTGAGGGCAGAATAAACATGCAGAGAGGGATTAGAGATCAAAGAATACAAGTTGTAAATAGGACCAATTATGCAAAAGCACAGGAAAGAAGACAGAATAGAAAACAAATGTGAATTAAAAAGGAAGGTGCACAATGAATAAGTGAGAGTAAAAAGCTGAAAGTTGCTGCCAAGATGTCTTTATAGCTTGTCATCTTGTCCAGCTGTGTCACAGTGCAGCACGACTTGGGCAACCAATGTGGTCAAATGAACAAGAAGTGACACAACTTCATTTTAAGTAAGTCTAAAATAAGAGAAAGCAAAGACTTTCTATTAAGTAATATTTAAATCCACTTTGGGACAGAGGAGCTATGTCCTGCTTAGTGTTACAGTAGCTCGTGTTACAGGTGATTTATGTAGGATAATGTAACTAGTGCAAGAAAGCTCAAGGAGTAGTGTCTTACATCCATTTTGAGAGCGATAATAAACTCGTATCAGAGTAAATGCCAGGCTGTGCAGATAATAACCATTAAAATAGGAGTTTAGCAAAAATGCCAGAGTTGGTGATTCCTAAAAAGGTAGCAGCTGATGCTAAGAAAGGCAGGCAAAATCATTCAGCGTAACAGGATGAAGATTATCCATCCAACTATAAAATTATTCAAATACTGGAAAAGGAAAAATAAGAAAAAAGCCTGAAATCATGGAATAGTTAACAAAACTTAAATGGAAACAAATATGGCCTCACTTACCAAAAAATGTAAAATAGCCCGAGACAGTAAATCCAGACTACTGCTTTTCATAAAGAGGCAGTTTTAGATGAACTGGGAAGGTAAAGAGGTTGTATCAATAAACATATTTTATACTGGCATCTGTGTTGAGTGCATATGCATATTATTGCATGTAGCAACGGTGACTTGCACATCCATAAAGTATGAAATCCTTTGGAACAGTTAACCAGTTTAATCTGCTTGCTTAAGTGTGCTAGACAATGTTAAATCACAATATGCTTATATTACAACCACTACAAATTAGATTCAAAGAGTCTTTTTTTGCAGAAAGCTGTTTTACTGTGTAAAATGATCTGGAGGTATCAGAGTAAAACTGGAACTTCCAAAATAATGTCCAAGTACTCAGTGGCTGAATATTAAGAAAATAAGTTGAGTGTGAGTAGCTTGTGTCAACGGTTTCTTACTTTTACCATCTTTCTTTGATCTCATGTCTGACAATAAATTCTAATAAATGATATGAGTTTTTTTATTATTATTACTTCTTTGGTACTGTTTAGGCATATTCCCTGCTCCTAAACCAAATTGGCCCCAAAAACATTTGGTTCAGTACAAAGATACTGGACTGCTCCTGAATCCCAAAATGTTTAAAAACTGCCTTAAAAAGAAACACTACTCATTCTTATTCTATAAACTATCTGCATTTATTCCCTTCTGCTATTTTTCTCCCTTCCACTTTCTTGTCCAGGGCTATCTGTCCGAGGGTTTGGTAACAAAATGGTATTGTTCCCCTCGTCTGCTTCTGTCCCCCAACAATTACACCAAGGCCATCGATATGTGGGCTGCTGGCTGCATACTGGCTGAAATGCTTACTGGATCCACATTGTTTGCAGGTACTTTAACTATCTGTTTTTATTAAAAAATATTGTCACTTGTAACTTATGAATAATCATTCCTATCAGAGATTTGTAAAAGAAGCTCAAAGATTGCTTAAAGATGACGTACATTGAGAGCAAAGGCACGTTTTTTTTATTTCTCTAGCTCCTCCATCAAAGACACTTTACTCTCTTTCTGCTGGCTACTTTTTTGCCTGACCAGAATAATAATGAATATACAGAGATCTTCTCTGTTTCAAGCAAATGTGGTTCAAACTGGCGAAATGATTTTGACCTTCGCCAGCCCACTACATGTCAGAAACATGAAGGTGTCGTCTCCCTGGCGGTCCTGCACATGAGACCTTCACACCTCAAGTGTCAGCTTTGCCTTTCACTTAACCCGCTGAGGATAGTGGACACACTGTAGTCTTGTTTATCAGAGAGGAGACAGTGTAGTCTCAGCCAATATGCTGCATGGTTATTTAGAGTGGGCACTGTGTTGATATAGCACCACCTGCTGTCATCCTGAGCATATTTAAAGTGCAAACTCACAGTGTGTTACAGACAGATGATGCTGTCAGCTGGAAACTCACACCTTCTAAATCAATAGCCTAAAAATATTTGCAGGTGCAAAAGTGGATTTTAAATAATAAATTTGTCCCTTTTTACACCAGAGTTGAACATGATGGCATCTGATTCCTTTCAGGTTCAGGACTTTTTAATATTTTTAAGGGGAAATGGTTGTCACTTTGCATGGGATGTAACTGTTGCAAGGATGATTGTTTAATGAATCAAAGAGACATTTTTATTATTTGATGAAGTGGCTGTTATTATACGTGAGACCAACATTTATAATTCAGCAGTGCAGCATTTCAGCCTGTCAGGATCATCTGAATAGAATCATCTAACCTTGACATTTCTACCACCTGAGTTCTCGCACATCCCAGTTATTTTTGTTTGATTTTTTTTTTTCACTTATGTAACTGATCCTCTGTCTCCCTTCTGCTTGCCTCTGATTGGTTGGTTTTCTCTCCCAGGAGCTCATGAGCTGGAGCAGATGCAGCTGATTCTCAACACGGTGCCCGTGCTGAGAGATGAGGACAGGCAGGAGCTGCTACAGGTGATGCCTCAGACAGTGCTGTCAGTCATACATCTGTAGCAGACAGAAACTTCAGTTTCAAACTCAGTCGTACCAAAGTCTCTCCATTCATTTCTGCTCTGTGCTGTGCCCAGTTTGAATCTGACTGTAGTGCTTTTTCCACACATGTAAATGTGCTCATAACTCCTCTTAACATTTCAGCAAGGAAATAAAGAAACAAAACGCAGACCAAAGACATAACCTTCATGGTGGAGCTAAAGACCAAAGAACATCTCTTTCCCCTGTTTTGCAGGTTATGCCTTCATATGTCAGTCATGGATGGAGAGTCAAGAAACCTTTCTCTGAATTGATTCCTTCTGTGGACACTCAGGGTGAGCAAAGGGAATTATTTTCTGGGAAGAAGTGGGAGGTCAAGCAGTCTAAAATAGAAGTAAAGTGTGAGAAGGAAAATCACAGCTCATCTGAGTGTGGCAGATAAAGTGAAAGTATTATTTCATCTTATAAAGTAGCAACAAGAACACATTTTCAAAAGAAGCATCTTTCTCATGTTTCTTCTATCTAAACACCATCTTCTCTTTAAAGTTGTGGATTTTCTTCAGCGTATCTTGACCTTTAACCCCATGGATCGTCTCACGGCTGAGGAAGCACTGTCCCACGTTTTTCTACAGCAGTACTCTTGTCCTGAGGATGAGCCCATCTCATCACATCCATTTCACATTGAAGATGAGCTGGACACACTCTTCGCTCAGAGCCTCAGCGACAGCAACAGTCAGGCCTCCTGTTTCCACTGGGACAGGTGTGGACTCAGTACTTAGTATTTTTATACACATAAACATGTTTTTTCTTCATAAATAATTTTAGGATATCATATAGATATTTTCCCTTGTTTGTAAAAGCATAGCTAACAAATACTCACTTATACCTCTAATGGTTTTCAGTTTACAAACCACATTCATTAACCAAGTTTCTTACTCTAATTTTAGGGTACCTACAAACCTTATTATATCTATTACTGCATTATAATAGATGTTTCTATGTGACTTTAGTAATCCTAAACTTAGTGTTACATGAGAATACCCAACTCCTAAACTAGTTTTAATCTATAAACTCAAGATAAGTAATATATTCATGAGGAAAATCTATTTTTGGCCCTTCTGCAGGTATGAATCAACAGATATGTGGTGGCAACAGTCAGATGGAAGATGCCGTTGCATGCCCCCCAGCCATATTCCATCTGACCTGGGAGACGCCACAGAGGATGAGGAGGTGCAGAGGGACCCTCGTGCCACTTCCAGCTCACTGACAGAGGAAGCTCAGGTTGGCTTTGCTGTGTCCTTTCCCATCTTGAGTGATTAGCACCAGGTAATAGATTTATTTCAGATGTATTGTAAAGTGGAGATGTGAAGAAACTGGTGCGGGTGACTTTTCTCATGAATGAGACCTTAGTGGGTCTTCTGTTAAACTGCAGGGTATTAAAATGGACCACCAAAATCTCATCCATGAGGAGAATCATGAATCTAGAAACAAATAGAAATATTTCAGATCTCTTTGACACATGATTTACATGTATTGTTTTATACAGGTTGATCCCCGTAAGTATTCCCATAGCAGCTCAGCTGAACGGTTCCTGGAGAACTCTCATTCTTCGCTGGACAGAGTCTGTGGTTTGGGACATGGAGACATAGACTGTGGGCGCTCCTGTGATTACAAAGTGGGCTCTCCTTCATATCTGGATAAAATAGCTTGGCGGGAGGGAAAACCTCAACATTACTCTGAGCCTAAGCTAATTCTGGATCTGTCTCACTGGAAGCGTAACACAAACAGACTCGCCATCCCTACTGAGCCAACTGGTGGTAGCATGGAGGATGTGGGGGAAATAAAGGAGGATGAAACTAAAGAAGAAGAAGAGAAAACAGGAGATTTATTCCAGGAAATCTCTCGTTGGGTAGAGAGCACTCAGTCTCATTTGCGCTCACCAAGTCCCAGTCCTTCACTTGAGCATCGCTCCCCCTCCTGTTACACATTCTCCCCACCTCTTCCTCTCTCCCCAACTGACCTCCCAACACCACTCTTCCACTACACAGAAGTCTTGCATCAGCCATCTGCTGAATATGATGAAGGAAGATTGAGCCCCTTACCACCTATCAAATCTTCCTCTAATGCCCTTCCTTTTCTTTTCCCGTCTTCTCCCACTGCTCTTCTTCCTCCTCAGTCACCTCAAACAGCCTCAACCCCCTCCACGCCTGTTTTGCATCCCCCAGAATCTCAACCCTTTTCCCCTACATCCGCTATATCTCAGCAAGTCAATGCACACTCCTCAGAGTCTCTGCCTGTCAAGCAAAAAGAGCATTTGTTTGATTTGGACATGTTTATTTCCCGAGCATTAAAACTGTGCCGGCAAAATAAGGAGAAAGCAAATGAGAAGAAAGGAAAAGATGGGGCGTGGGTGGAAGAAAGCAAGCCAAACATTAAACGAAAAGTTTCCAGGCTTCCAGAACACAAGACTCCACCGCCACAGACTCCCAACTCTTGATGTTGAATTTTATTTCTAGGTTCAGCAGCACGTTATCATTAGTAGCACTTCCAAATGCTCTTTGTGGAGTGTAAAGTGTCCATTATGGCATTTGACCGTAACAGCTTTTGTCTTTTTGGCACTACTACAAAATCTTTACTAAAAGGTTCATGAAGACGTAGCAGGATACATTCTCAGGCAATAAGAAGTCATACTGAATTTGGCTTAAATGTTTTTAAAAATATGTACAATAACAGTTCAAATACAAAATTTTTGTTTCATTTATATGCCAGTTAATTAAGGTACATATCTTTAACTTGTCAAGTTAAAGAAGAATCAGAGCATCCAGTCAACTGATAAAAGCCACATCAGAGAGCTCACTTGATGCCTCTTTGGATTTCCTGTTTTCTTTTTGGGATTATTTAAAAATTTCCAAATATCTTCCAGAACAGTCTTCCAATGGAAATATTCACTGAATAATAAGAAAGGACACAAGAAATGTTTTTTCAAAGCAACTCTGAATGTATTACCTGAAAAATAATCAGTCAAATTGTGACATGGTGAACTATAAGGAGTTTATTGCTGCTGCTGTAGCATCCAGACCATGACTTACGGCCTTTTATGTATATGTAAACTTTTAGTCACATCTAATTCTCATACGTTATCACATGGTTGGAATGTCCTTGCATCTTTTTTTCTAAATGCTGAGATTAATGTTATTGTTTTTAAATTTAGAGTGAGTTGTATTTTCCTTAAATGTGTAATTTTGTGGTCGTGATTTTTTTATGATTATTCTGACTTCTTGAATCTGAAGTGGTTTGTTTGCTGCCCGACATAAAAGAGTTATCATCTATTCTGTATAGAAAACATTGCTCTCTCTCTCTCTGCTGACGGCAGCCGGGCATCTGTCAGCATTTTGCTTATTTGACTGTTAGCTACAGAATACTAATGCCAACAGCAGTAGCTTATATTTTTGGGAGTGTAGATTACTGGAAACTATAGACTCAAACCTCTCAGTGCTACCCTGTTATCACATTAGTATTAAGGGATAGAAAATGATGAAATGTTATATTTATGTATATTATTTTTCAGCATGCTAGATAATAGATGCTTTCAATGTGTTAAACAATATTTTGGCATCTAATGTGTCTATAAGGATAAATAAGGATGTTTGATTAACTTCTGGTTAATCATCTTATCTTGCTAGACAAACTAGAAGTTAGCTTACAACAAATTTCTTGCTTCCTCACATATTCATTTGAATCTATACATAATCCATACTATCTCCACAGTCATTGAATTTCTCTTTTTGAATGTTTTGCAGCCATTGACTGTTAATGCACTTGTAAAAATGCTTTAAAATTGTTGATTTCATCATTGCAGTCTATTCTGGACCTACAGTGTCAACAAACTCTCTTTCAGCTCTTATAATACTTGAGAGAAACGTTCTAACAGTACAAGCTATGATGCAACAAAGCAGGATGCTTGTTTATATTAGTAGTAAAGCACACCGAGTATCACAAGCACATTCACAAATACAGAATTTCCTTTCTGACACATGTAACAGCCCTCCACTGCTATTTTAGTCTGTCTAAAGTCTAAAATTAATGATTCTGGATTAGCACGCAAAGAAAGTAAAACTAAACCAGAGCAGGTCAGCAGGTACAGTTGCACTGCAGTCCAGCTAAATAAAAGTTTTTTACACAATCCTAAAGATCACATTTGCAATCTAAGCCAGCAATAACATTTAATACACACTGTAACATGTAAATACTGAGCCGTAGTTTTCTTCTGTATATCGTTGTTGAAAATGTGCCTCAGTACACCTCAATGCTTCCGGCTTGCTGAATGTAACACATGCCCTCCTTTTGCATGACTTACAGATGTCACTTTGTAAAACACTTTTTCTGTGGCTTCTTTTTTCATTTGTAGTTTACGTGTGTTTCAGAAGGAGGGTGTCAGCTTTTTCCTTTTAAAAACTTTGTGATGTTTTTATTGTTAACTTGATGATTCATGGTGTGTTTGCTTTTGTTGGAAAACTAATAAAACATAATAAAAAAATTAATCTGTTTGAGTGTAATCTGATATCAGATTAAGATGTATCTATCTACCAGTCCATCTATAGCCATGTATTTAGCTAAACTTAGCTAGCTTGCTATCTATTGCTTTTTGGCAATAAATCTTAAATTGCTTGAAAATTTGTTTAAATGATGCTACATTTTATGGCAAAATACATTTATAGGAGCAGAGTTGAAATGACAATTGCACCAATGAAAAACTTGCCAAATCATCCTCACCAATGCCATTTCTGCAAATCTCTCCAATTCTGGTTCCCCGGATCCTGAATCCTTATTAGAAGCAGCTGTGAGCATGCACCTTTCTACAAACCTAACCTACCAAAAACCCAATTGCAGCACTTTTTCAAGTGAGCCCTAGTACCATTTCCAAATTCAAGATCAAGTCTCCACCTGTGCTGGTATCATTTACACTAGAACCTCGATGTGTGGAGGAATGAGGTGCTCAGTAGTCTGAACTTCCAAAGCAAAGTTAGGCGTGGAAAAGACATAAATACAGTGCTGATTGCTACATCAACAGTGTACTTTTGGTGGTGCCAATACAATACTGCAATAAAATAAAAACAACTGGGCTTATCTTCATTGGTGACAATCTAAATGTAATGGCAAATTGCAATCCTATGTTTCCATACTCCAAACTGTAAACTACAAGAATGTACAATGAAAATTTGAGAGGATACATACTCACACCTACAATATTCAATCAATGTTAAAAACATACTGTACA
>JBAMHV010000012.1:10012515-10025271 GCA_037177535.1 Pseudomugil gertrudae | reverse complement strand
TATAGTTTTTCAGAATTTTTTTCTTTTTGCCAGTTCCAACTGTGAAATAAGTATAAATAGAGTACAATAAGCTTCTTTTTGTAATCCGTTTACCGTAATAATGGGTAATTTGCCACTCGGCACTATTCCTGCGCATGTCATGCTCTTTACGGTAACTAGGAAGGACATCCTGACATGTGATTGGATGAACAGTTAGCTCCTTCCACAGCCTTGCCTCGTCTCGATGTACCGCTACGGTCACTCTACCACCGGCTGCTTTTGTTGTTGCTGTCGGAAGACTTACCGAAGGAGCCGCACCTTAAACAGTTAAACGGAGGAACTCAAGATAAATATGCTGGATATTCAGTAAGCCGTCCGGTGGAAGCAACAACAGAATTGTCACTAACAAGAGCAGGTAATTCAGGGTGTTATTCTCCACAGAATAACAGTCCATATAACGGGAGAACTTCCCGTTTCTGGGCCAAGATTAGCAGTGAGTGATTGAATGACAGCACGAAACAAAACCAGCCGTATATTAAAAAAGTAATTCACTCTTAGATGCTCCTTAGATGTTTATGAGGTACGAAAACGGAGCTTTTCTGTTGCTGAAATACTGTTGTTACAAAAACGACAGTGTTAGGTTAGCCACTTGTTAGCTTGTAGCACTTGTAGCTATTTATGACAGTAGATTCATATTAAATTGTCACAGTCATTTATTTACCACTTAATTTAACTAGTATTTTTCCCTTTAAAACTCTTTTTTGTGTACATTGCAGTCCATCAGTTTGTGGCAATCAATTTTGATTGCAGGTTTTAATTCAAGTTTTAATAACAGGATATTGGTGCACACAGTGAATATAATTTAATGATAGAAGATAGGTTTGCAGCTTTTTGGTAAATAAACATGACTTATACTTTCTTATTAGAAACTGCCCTCCATAGATGGGTCTTATGGTGGTTAAATGGTTAAATGCACTACAATTAAACAAACAATGTTTGTGTCAAGTGAAAGGAGAAAAAAAAGACCTCATTCAAACCACACCTAGCTTTGCAAAAATACAAAGGTTACACATAGAAACATGGGTGTGACTGACTACTCTTAAAACTAAGTTGCACAGTGTGTATATGGATGTATTGCCTTTGTATTGTTAGTAATTTCCAATGTGAAGCTTTTTTTTCAACATCACGACTGCTTAAACCAGCAGTCATCATTACCTAAATATTTTCCACCATGTCTGTGACAGTGCAATATGAGTTATTAGTTAAATTAGTTTTGTTTACCTCCTTAGGAATACGTATCTGCAGCTACCATAACCCTCAGTAAGAGTTAGGAGAAGGTTTATGTCCATTTTTAGCTGGAAACTACACAAGAAAACATGCAGCCTCATCTGTTTGTGTGGTGTTTTTTAACAAGCCAGGGAAATAACCAGTTCTATATAATTGTGTTTGCTTATACTTTTTCACTTAAACTTTGTCACTATCACAATATCTAAGAGAGCAACACACTATATGGTGCATAATGTGAATGCACACTGTTGGGGGGAAATGATTGTTGACATAGATGAGAGTTGTCACATTGAAAGAATTGATTTTTTTTGTTGACCACCTGGGTTAACCTGCATGTTAATGTAGATTGGAGGAGTATATACTGTAAATATATTACATTATATAATGACTGTTTATATACTGTGTATAATTGCTGTGATGTCTTGTTATGAATCATTTAATTTAAAAATAACATTGCTTTGTAGTTATGCAGGATTTGTGTAATAGTGTAGAATAATGTAAGAGTTCTTTTATCTGACCTCTTTCTGCAAATAATACAACGTAATGCAATGTGGCATCAAATCAGAGGTTCATGCATGACATAGCTCTTATTATGATGATACTATTCCAGGCCAGCAACCTGCAACTGAATGTATGAGGGGTCCTCTTGCAAATATGCTGTTTATGGTGATGCATTGTCTTCTGAACTCTTCAAATAGGAGAATTGTCTTTTCTTAGCTCTTCAAATGCTTTGAGAGATTAGTATATTTTTAGAATTCTTGCATCCAGCAGGTGACGCGATTTATTCTCTTCTCTTGCATACTTATTGTGTGTTGGCTGATCCCTCTGTGATTCGTCTCTTTTTAGGTCTTCTGTTGTGCTCATTAAAAAAGGATTATGGCTATCTTTAAAAGCTTTCATTCTCAGATCTTTGAATTGCTTTTGGCCACAGATTAACAACTATCACTGCTGTCAGCATTTGTAATCCTCAAGCGAGGGACTGTTTGTGCGCCCTCCAAGCATTCTTTGGCGTTTCTGTCAATAGAATGGCCGTTTTCATTGCTGATAGCTTTATGTCCTGTTAAGATGTAAGAGAGATGAATATGTCCACATAATCAGAAGCTGTAGTAGCTGTACACTTTAGCTTCAAATGTCAGAGAAAAAAATTAGTAACACTCATGAAGCCAAAATAACAAAATTAGATTTTTTCTATCTTATGCTATTGGGTGCTTTTCTATGTTAAAACCAGAAAGCAATGACATATTTAAAATAACCATTGTATTGATGAATTCCGTCTTCTGTACTACAGGAAATTACCACCAGTAGACCTTCCAGACCAGTGATTGTCTACCATGCTGTCCAGGTTAAGGACAACCTGTTCCCTAAGGCCCTGCATCTCTGTTTACAGATGGGCTCACACCAAAGAAAAGGGCAAGCCCCTTATGCTCAATCCTCGTACTAACAAGGTAAGCAGATCACAGACATTGTCTTTGTGTGTCAGCAATGCATATTATACAAAGCACCGGTATGCTTGCTGTAATGTATCACCTCTTGTTGTCCAGATCCATGCAGATTGCGTTAGTGTATGTAGTTAACCGATTAGCATGGACTTTGTCAGAAATTGACTTCATGTAGCAACTGAAGCTAAAGAAACACAGTCTATCTATGTATGTTTTCTTTCTATTCAATGTGTGGGTTAAAAAGAGTTAAGAAGTATCCCAAGTACACCTTCTTTAAATGTCGAGGAGCCCCATATAACCATGTTTGTGCCACTCATCTGTCCTTTTGGAGGTGCCAGTGCTTTTGGTTATTGGGTAAGAATAGCAGGGAGCTCTGTTGAAATGTTAGTTATGTGCTGGTCAGGAGAAATCAGTGCTCTGCAAGATAACTCAAATGAATTGCATACTTAAAATGCTTTGGAGATTTAAAAAACACAAGCATGAAAAGCAAGAAAAACAAGCTTCTTAACTCTTATTTGGGTAGCAAGTAAAATGTTAAGTTAGTTAACATGAAATCGTAAATAGTATTTATCTGTCTTGAAGCAGACTAATAAAGTTCACACAAAGATAATGGTCTAAATAAAAGGGCACTCTGTTGTAGTTATCAGAGTTTAATTAAAACACCCAGACTATGTACTGGTACTTGATGAATTGAACTATAATTTATCGGTGTGCCCTGCATATGCTCCGTAGTTCTTATTCTGAGCTTTGATCAGGGAGGAAAAAAACAGATTAAATGCTGCTAACAGCTGTAAATTTATTCTAAAAAAGAAAACACTGAAGCATTTAGGCAGCTAGGAAATGTACACAGCTGTAAAGCTAAGTCAAAGCTTGAGTTTGAACTAATATGCTGCCAGCTCAGTTGTTTGCATTTATTTCTGTATTTATTTATTGTAATTGTATGGCCTGAAAAACACTAGCAAATAAAAAAGAGCATGCTGTCACCAATTAGGTGGACATACTTTATCAATAAATCATGCTTATATTCTGGGACGGTGATCCAACTAATATCACAGCTGAGCTACAACTGATGGGGAAATAACGTATTTGTTCTTTCTAAATGTATTAGATTGTTTGATTTCTCATTTTTAACATTGTTAAATAGTGCTTTTAAACTTGGCTTGTTGGGGTTTCCTGCACAAATCTTATGACTTAAAGGTACACTTGACATTTGTAACATAAAACCTTAGCTGCTTGAGGTGACGTTATTTCTCATTCTACACAGTTTACGCATATTTAGTCCTGACTGGACATGCCGTGTTAAAAATAGACATGCATGTGTACATATAGACTGGTCACAGGTCAGCTGCCAGCTAAGCTCTGCTCAGTTGAATGTTGTAAGTTCTGGTTTGGAGTGAAGCTGTTTTACATACTTAGATTGATAAGTTGTTTACTCTTAAACAAACAATTTAGCAAGTAGGCTAAACTACAATCCAGTGAAGTATGAACCAACAAAGATTAAGACAAAGGTTTTTTAATCAGATATGAATTACCAATGTGTGAGGCCGTGGCTGCAAGGTGGCACAGTTGGTTAGCACTGTGACCTCACAGCTGGTTAGAGCCTCGGCTGGGGAGAGGTCCAGTAACCTTTCAGTGTGCAGTTTGCATGTTCTCCTCGTGTTAGCGTGGGTTCAGGTACTCTGGCTTCCTCCTACAGTCCAAAGACATGCACCTTGGGGACTCTAAATTGCCCATAGGAGTGAGTGTGAGTGTGCATGGTTGTTTGTCTGTGTGTTGGCCCTGTGATGGACTGGCGACCTTTCCAGGGTGTACCCCACCTCTCGCCCGATGTCAGCTGGGATTGGCTGCAGCCCCCCATGACCCCCGTTCAGGAAATAAGCATCAGATAATGGATGGATTGTGGGCATGTTTTAGTTAGGGATCATTTTGGCAGCATCTATCTCCTTATAATTTCTTTATTTGTAAGATTTCTTGAAAATTTCCTCCAAATCCATCTATAACTTTTTGACTTATGCTGCTAACAGACAGAGAGACAAACCAGTGGTACCAAAAACATTAACCTCTGGATGTGGCTGAGGTAACAATTTGGAGACGATCTTCTAATTCTAATTCTTCCCTCCTTCCTTAATAATTGGTAATACCACCAGTAAAAGTAAACTATTTATAGCCTACCAAATTAACCTTGTCCTCCTTCCTTAATTAATTCTTCACTTAAAAAGGAGCAAGATGGAACAAGTCTAAAACTGTACAGGGACAGAACAGCTGATTAGAAGAGAAACCCTGAGTGATTGCTCAATGTTTTATAACACTTGTGACGTTGAGAAGGAACTAAAACTGCATGAAAGCAGACTTTTTTGTGTACTTATTGGAACTCCAAGTACATTTTTATTTAGTTGTTTTTCTTGCCAAACAAGGTTCATGTGTGTACACAAACATTTTGCTCACTCAGGGAGGAGTGTGATTGGAATAGAAGTCATATTTATAATGCTTTTGGGCACCCCAAATTACTGTGATGATTTTAAAACCCAAGACGAAAGCTTAAAATCAAACGTGTACAATACTTTTGGGTCACGTTAAGAGGAACTGGGTTGCAGAGCTGGTAGAAGTAAAATGCTACATCAGCATGACTCAGCTTTTTGTCAGGGAGCCCCCAGCATATAACACTCTCGCACAACAACAGCCCCTTTTCCAGCCCCCAATGTTATAGCTTCCATGTGTTCCAGTCATTCTGCAACTCAACACATGTTCACACAAGTTCTGAACAGGAGCATGAAAACGGTTTCACTCCGGCATTTTTTCTCTGCAAATGGGACGTGTCAGCACACTTTTCCTCATTGGGTACTTTTAAAGCTACTCGTGCTTTCGCTCTGCTACAGAATTACTTTCATCTTCATGTCAGTCATTTCCTGCTGTGAAGTCAGTGTGTCCAACCCAACACATAATGCACCCTCTAGTGACAAAACCACACATCACACAGGTTTCTGCACGCAATGTAGATGAACAAAACTTTTCTATTATGATTAATAATTATTTTTGTTTTAAAGTAAAAGTTATTTAAGAAACGTTTAAAATTGTTTTTAGCTTTCTGAGAAGCTGGAGGCTGGTTTAGATCAGCATTGCCTAAGTTAATTTGACTTTTTTCCTATGTGTTTAGTTTTCTCACCCCAAATTGTTGATGGGTATAAAGATTATCATCCTGTTATTTATTCTTTTCTTTGCTTGTGTGTGTGTATTTCTCAACAGGGTATGGCCTTCACGCTACAAGAGCGACAGATTTTAGGCATACACGGTCTCTTGCCCCCCAAAATAGAGACACAGGATATTCAAGCGATGCGCTTTCAGAAAAATCTGAAGAAGATGACTGATCCCCTGGAGAAGTAAGCATGCGTTTAAAAGAAACTGATAGAAATATTTATCAGTTTATTCTACTTTCCTTACTTCACCACAGATACATCTACCTAATGGGCATCCAGGAAAGGAATGAGAGGCTTTTCTATCGAGTGTTGATGGAAGACATTGAAGAATTGATGCCAATCGTCTACACTCCTACTGTAGGCCTGGCCTGCACACAGTATGGACACATATTTAGAAGACCAAAGTAAGTATCACCTAAAGCTTTAGAATTTTCTATTAAAAAACAAATGCCAAGGGTTTTTTCTTTAAACTGTTTTTAAATTCAGCCTTTGTTTACAGAAATACTTGACTGATTAGAGTTTTAGAAATTCATACAGAAAAAAGAACAATTATTAATATAAATAATAATTTTGGGAAAGCCTTTTCTTCTCTTATCTTGTCATATGGAGAGTTATTATTCTCTGATCTTGCTTTTTTTTATTAGAGGCCTGTTCATCTCCATTCTGGACAAAGGACACGTTCGCTCGATCTTGGATAACTGGCCAGAGACTAGGGTTGCAGTGAGTAACGGAAATGGTTAATTAACAATATAACTATTTCATTTACTATTCATAAATCATTATAAAAGAGAAGCAATTTAAAAATATCACTTTGTTAATAAAGTGTTTCACACAGTGGTTTTATTCGTGACATGTTTCAGAATCAGTAGCATAGTACTGGAGAGTTATAGATATTAATATAATATTTACTTTCTACATCTATATGTGACAACATTTGATTTATGTGAGTCTCAGACATGCTTGCAACATTTTACTGTGTATTTGTGCCACTAAAAGGCCTCTTTTCCTCCTCCTCTCTTCCTCTTTCTGTAGGCAGTAGTAGTAACTGATGGAGAGCGTATTTTAGGCTTGGGGGATCTGGGTGTTTATGGAATGGGCATACCTGTAGGAAAACTTTGCCTGTACACTGCCTGTGCTGGTATCAGACCTGAGAAATGTCTGCCTGTGGTGATAGATGTTGGAACAGACAACGAGGTGTGCAACTTTATTCATATGTACTGTTTACTTTGTATGTGTACCAAACAATGTGTTTAGTTCAAGACATGAAACTATTGTTTATCCTTATGCATCAATCAGACTCTTCTTAAAGACCCCCTATACATGGGCCTGTATCAGAAGCGAGACCGCTCTCAAGCCTATGATGACCTCATTGATGAGTTCATGGAAGCTGTGGTGGAGAAATATGGCCAGGATACACTGATCCAGTTTGAAGACTTTGGGAACCATAATGCATTTCGCTTCCTCAGAAAGTACAGGGAGAAATACTGCACCTTCAACGATGATATCCAAGGTTAACACAGACACATTAGACTTCTACTGTGAAATGCAATTATAATTGTTATAATCGAGTAGATTGATCACATTTAACAGAAAACCCATTGCAACACAAATTTACATCTTGCATGCAGCTTTTTATTATTACTAAGAAAAAACTCAGTAAGGTTATCTTTCTGCTGTAGTCCTCATCCACTTGTGCGAATGATGGAGAAAATATTAGTGAATGTTGCATTGGCTTCAAGGAATAAAGTCTTCTGTTTACAGTTCGGTGCCTTGTATGTTTTCAGGCACTGCATCGGTGGCCCTTGCTGGTCTGTTGGCAGCTCAGAGAGCCATTGGCAAACCTATAACTGAACACCGTGTCCTTTTCCTTGGAGCTGGAGAAGTGAGCTGACATCTCTCCCTTTAAAACATCAATTAGATTTTCTTAGGTTTTGTATTGCCTCTGCTTGTTCGCTGCTTTTTACTTCAATGAGTTAAGCTCTATATGTTAAAATACGAAAACAAGAGTAATGCTGCCCTCTACTGACCAGAACTAGAAGTACTGAACAGAAACAAGAGTTCAACACAATCAAAATAAAACATGCTGATGGGAAACCTGTTATCAGAAAAGAAGCATTTAAAGTTGTTCATGAATACATTCTCTAAACACTTCCAAGGCTGCCCTTGGCATTGCCAATCTGATTGTAATGGCCATGATGGAGAGGGGTATGAGCCAAACTGAAGCCAGAGAGAAGATCTGGATGTATGACGCTCATGGTTTACTTGTTAAGGTTAGTGTGTGACTCACGGTGTGTACACCGTCTAACTGGAGATGAAAATGAATGGCGTTTAACGTGTTTTACTTTAGGATAGACCACGGAAAATTGACAATAACCAGGAGGCGTTTGTCCATGACAGTCCGGGGGATGTGCAGAGCTTTCTGGATGCTGTCAACACAATCAAACCCACAGCTATTATCGGTGATGAAGATTTTTTTACTCATTTATAAATGCTACTATAGTCTTACTGAACTGCAAAAGTGTGAAGGTTTAAACAACATCCAGAAAGGGAATTAAACTTGTTCATTATTCTTTCATTTATTATGTTGTTTTTGTGTTTTAACTGTACTCAAACTGAAAATGAGCCTAACCAAGACCTTTTTAATAATTACAGAATGAATGTTTTCATAAAGTTTATCATAAAGATTGTCTTTGATTTCCTGTTAATGCTCTGTGTTCTTCAGACTCTATAAGCACTAACAGTAAAACCTACTTTGCTTTTTTTTCCAGGTGTGGCAGGAGCTGGACGTCTGTTTACCCATGATGTCATCAAGGCCATGGCAGGACTGAATGAACGACCAATCATCTTTGCCCTGAGTAACCCAACCAATAAAGCAGAGTGCACAGCAGAGGATGCTTACACTTTAACTGATGTATACACTTTTCTCCTCTCTGTCTATTCATTTATTTTTATTGATTTGGGAATCGGCCATAAATCCACAATCTGGCTGAAACTGTCCACTGTTTCCTTGCCTTACAGGGTAGATGTCTTTTTGCTAGTGGCAGTCCATTTGGCCCCGTTACACTGAATGATGGTCGTGTTTTTACACCAGGACAAGGAAACAATGCTTACATCTTTCCAGGTGACAAAAAAAAAAACAGATTTATCATTTAAACTGATGAATAATTTCTTGTAAATAAAAACTTGAAGATAAATAATGACTGAAAATTAGTTTATTAAATTAACAAATAAAAACATTGTGTTTGTGCAGTGATGACCTGTTATTAAAATATGTGGATGGAAAAAAAAACAACGTCCCCTTTTTCATGTCTCAGGTGTGGCCCTGGCTGTGGTGCTGAGCGGAGTGAGACACATAAGTGACACAGTGTTTTTAGAGGCCGCCAAGGTTGGAAAAACCCTCCAAACTATTTCTCTTCTTTGCTGACATTTTCCCCATTTATCCTTTTCCTTACTGACTGTTATGTATACCTTTGATGTCTCCTGTATCCTCTCTGTCTTTCTGTTTGACTAACAGATAAAGAGCTTTTAAAAGGCTTATCCGTCAGTGCTCTTCCACCTTTTGCTGCCTTTGACTTCTTAACACAGAGGTGGGCAACTGCGGTCCTCGAGAGCTGCATTCCTGCAAGTGTTGAGTTTCTCTGCTGCATCACACCTGACTCAAATCAATGGGTAAACACTTGCAGGAATGTGGCGCTCTAGGACCGGAGTTGTCTACCCCGTCTTAACACTAAGCATATCAATCTATGTTCAGAATTGAAGATGCCGCTGTATGTGTGTCGCTATCTAAGTGTTGGTGGTGGTGTTTTTTCATGAATGATTTGACCAAAATATTTTTCATGTTGTTGTAAGACACCTGTTTTGGGCTGCAATCATCTTTATTGTAAAAAAAATGTTCATACTCCTTTCAGACACTCGCAGAGCAGCTGACAGACAAAGAGCTTGAAGAGGGCAGACTCTATCCTCCTCTCTCCAACATCAGAGAGGTCTCTGTCCAAATGGCTGTCAAGGTGAATATCTTGAAATAGTGTAGTTTTTCTTTTTAATATAGCAGCATAGTGCAAGGTTAGATCAAATCTCATCAGTTTTTCCAGATTAAATTCATGCCAAAGCCCAATTAGTCTTTTTTTAGAAATGAAGCAATGCTGCTCAGTCAGATTTAGGTGTAGCTGCTTTGTTGTTGGTCTTGGTGGTGCATATAGAAATTTGTTAGACAGTTTCAAATTTCCTACATTTTGTAGTGTTCCAGGCTCAGAGATCAATAACATCTCGAGTAATATTAATAATTGTAGGAGGCACCAAAATTCTAATGCAAATGTCATATAAAAAAAAGTCTGACGTTTGTTACTAATATCCTGACTTTCTCTCCTCAACCGCAGGTGATGGAGTATGTCTATGCTAAAGGCATGGCATTCCGTTACCCCGAGCCCATGGACAAAAATGGCTTTATACGTGCTACAGTGTGGAACACCAGCTATGACTCCTTCCTTCCAGATACATATGATTGGCCAGATGTCAGCTTTAGGTCCAAATCTAACTAAAAGTAGAACACACCTTCACTGTGCCCATTATTGTAATGGCCATATTTTTCTTTGGTTTTTTTCACCTTAATTTTTCCCCACTTTAAGATCTTGGCTGCTTTACTGCAAAGATGCTTGTATTATAGGTCTGCAGTGCCATGTGTAGACTTCTGAAACCCTGCATTAGCACTAAAGTTCTCT
This sequence comes from Pseudomugil gertrudae, assembly GCA_037177535.1. NCBI lineage: Eukaryota > Metazoa > Chordata > Actinopteri > Atheriniformes > Pseudomugilidae > Pseudomugil > Pseudomugil gertrudae. The sequence goes on along the minus strand of JBAMHV010000012.1, from coordinate 10,014,654 downwards.
TCTTAAGTCTGAAATTGACGGTGGAAAGCAACTATGGTAGAGGACAATTTGAGCAATACTAACAATTCTCTATTTATGTTACTGTTCATTGTTCTCTACATCAGGTATGCAAACATGCACAGTGGTCAGCTACATAGTGGTTAAAACGGACAGTGTGGATAACTTGTTTCAATTGTTAGATTATGGGATATCCTTTTCATTTCAGCTTTAAAAAAATTAAATGCTCAGTTTACATAGTAGCTTATTATTGCCTTTGTGGCATTATACATGTTTAGTACTCATGTATTTGTATATAAGAATAAGTTGGCTTTATTAACACGTTATAAAAAATACTATATCTTTTTCAAATAATGTGCAATTGTGTTCAACCTTGATGCACAAGTTTCTTTAGTTTGCTCAGACTTTAATTGTACTGTACTTGTCCTCATTTTGACAACATTTTTCTACTTTAAAACTGCTTAACTTGATACACACACACTGTCACATGGAGCATAAATCTCTACATTGTCTTTTTTCATTAGTTTATGACCAGACCGAGACATCCTAAAGAAACCTAAAATGCTTTGCCTTTGTCTTCATCTTAGAAACGTTAAAAAAACAATGTAACTTTGGAGGCAAAATGAGTATTTATAGATGAGGATTTGATGAAGGGAAAAATAACTTGATAATCATAACTGATAATATTTTAAGGAGTAATCAATATCCAGGTTACATTTGAATGCTCTCTTCCTTGTATTTTTTTATATTTCTTTTTTTTCAATTACACATATAACTTTATTTTATTTGAAATATGTTAGCTAAACACTCCTTTATTTAATTATTAGACAGAGAACCCTTTTTACTGAATAATTATTACCTTAAATACAGTATGTATAGAAAATATGGGCAGCATCAAATTATTGAATTATTATTTTTCTCTTTATGTACTTTTATGTACTTTTGGAAACACACTCCGCTGATTGTTTGTAGTATTTTGTTTAAAAATCTCTTTTTTCCCAGTGATGCCTTTGTTTCAATCCTCAGAAAGAGATATACGACAAGAAGACAAACCGGCTATGATATCTAGTCTGTAATCTACCATTAAATTTAAAGAGTCTGAATATATTTTTTAACACATGTATGAGGAAAAGCTCTGCCCTGTAATTAGGCTGCTGTGTCTCTTTAAAGATTGAAATTTTAATGGATAATTGCCACATCAGAGGAAAGTTACAACTTGAGTTTATACATGGGACATTATCACACAGACACACTCCTACAAAGCTAAAATATGTTAAGCTAAAATATGTTAAGCTGTAGTAGTGACTGAGAGTATTTGGCTGTAATATGTATGTTTTTTTTTTATAGTAAGGATATTCATGACCACAGTGTAAAGATTAACTGCAAGACCTCGTATCAGTATCCTCTGAACACTTTTGATGAAGTGCCTGAAAAGCATTCAGTGTTCATTATCACTCCATGCTCCTTTTAGAAGATCAGGTCAGATCAGGTTGACAACCCAACAGTCCTGTGACTATAAAGATGGTTTGTTTAAATTGTTTTACTTAAATCCACCATGCAGCTTTTTTCTGTGCACCATCTCGTTATGACTGTTTGATTTGTTGCTAGAGGCAGATTTCTGTTCATTGTGGTTGTGTAGAAAAGATTAACACCATTAAATGTGCTCATGTCTTTGCTGTTATTGTTGTAGCTCTGTGTTATCTTACCAGGGCAATGGATGATTTTTTCCCCTTTTGGTTATTGAAATTCTTTGACCCTGCAGTTTGTTTCAGAAAAGTATTTTTGCTACATATTTTTATGCAGAGAACAGTATGCTGGGGCTGCTTTATTGTATCAGATGTGTTAGAACTAAAGAATAAAAACTATTTTCTATTGGCCTACTTGTGTGATGGTTTTCTTTTCATCTAACATTTTCAATGACATGCAAATGTCCCTTTACTTGTTAAATTTAGTGGCATTTTTCTTGAGTCAGAGTTCTGGTTTCAGGCCATTTTGATGAACATTATTTAATGTACACAGTCCTGCAAGTTAGAAGTGTGTTGGGAAACTCCTAAAGCATGGCTATATACACTGCTCACAAAAATTAAAGGAGCACTTTAAAGAAACACATTAGATCCATCAGATCTCAATATGAAGTTGGAT
>JBAMHV010000012.1:9970215-10012415 GCA_037177535.1 Pseudomugil gertrudae | reverse complement strand
TCTTGCTGCAGCACGTGTGGATGTGCCATCCTGGAGAAGTTGGACAACCTGTGCAACTTCTGTAGGGTTAAGGAATCACCTCATACTGCCAGTAGAGATAATTACTCAAACCAAAACCAGCACGAGTGAAATATCAGCCAAAAAAGATCAAGAGGGAGAAATTTGAAATAACCTCCAAATGTAAAACCAGTCCTGTTTTCAGGGTTTTCTTATTGTTGCCACTGTGGTGCACCTAATGATGCCCTCAGCTGAGGGTCAATAAAAAAGTGTCCCTTTAATTTTTGTGAGCAGTGTATATACCTTTTTATACAGTCTATGGTATATAAACATTATATATCACACACAAAAGTGGTATTCGTATTTAGCAGAGCCCTCTGTTCCCTGCAGTATCCCCATGTATATTCTCGTTACCTCTTTTTATAAGTGTTTTTTTTTTTATTTTTTATTTTTTATTGCAATTAACATCTTATACAAAACAGCTTGGAACATTTTTACATATAACAGAAATTATTGAAATTCTGAGCATCTTAATACAATGCAAATAGTACACTGGAAAGAAATAAAGAGAAGAAAAAAGAGAAAAGCCGAAAAAAAAAACAAAAAAAAACTTTTTATGAGTGTGAGTGCGTGCGGCAGCCCCGTCGCTATTATTGCGTCATCAACATGTGACGAGTGTTTACAGAAAGCGTGGTTCACTCACCCGAAAGATACTTTTATTTTAGATAAAAGTGCTGTTACTTTGGGGAGATGGCTATGGATATGACATTTCTCGGGACCGGTTCGGCTTATCCGTCTCCTCACCGCGGTGCCTCGGCTCTGGTGCTGCGTGTGGACGGGGAGTGCTGGCTGTTCGACTGCGGAGAGGGAACCCAGACCCAACTCATGAAGAGCCAGGTCAGAGCAGGTGAGTCCAAGCTCCTCACTTACACTGATATGTGTTCCACATTTTAAACACTTTAAAAAGGAGAATATAATATATCCCTCAACCCCCTTGAACTTGCTGTCTAAAGACATTTTCACTACTTCAATTACTTTTTCACATCAAAATCCATTTAATTGTTGGTACATTTAAGGATTTTGGCATATAAACAGGTAAATATATAAAATACCACAGGGATCAGTAAATTGACTTTTTAAAGAAGGAAATATATTTGATTACTGTTAACAGATTTTACTTTTTGACTGCAGGTGAGTGACAAATTGGTCCTTTTAAAGTGAGCATGTTCTTATCAAAGCATATTTATTGCAATGACAATTAGGTACTTTTACTGTGATGCTTGTATAAAACAGCATGTCATGGTGTTTATAGGTCGAATCACCAAGGTTTTTATCTCCCACTTGCATGGAGACCACTTGTTCGGCTTACCCGGTCTTCTTTGCACTGTGAGTCTCAACACCAGTACAGACCCCCAACGGAAACCCAGTTGCATGGACATCTACGGACCCCGGGGCCTTCGGCAATTTCTTAGAGTGACACTTGGCCTCACTGGATCACAGCTTCTATTCCCATATGCAGGTAGGTCTAAAGCATCTTTTCTAAACACAAATCTGAACACTAACATGCTCTGCAGATGGGTTGGATGGATTCTATGATTGCATTTGCCTAGAGTGATAAGGAAAACTGCACAAAAAGGCCATAATTCTTCTTTTTTCATTTTCCTTTGTGGTGGATCTCACTAGCATACGATAGTCCTATATGCAGTCACAACAGTTTAGTTAATCCTCATGCTGGTCACCAGCTTGGTTACATTTTGTTGTGAGATGGCATCTCATGTTTCAGGTATAATTTATTGAAGGTTATTCAGTGTAGTTTTGTAGGTCCTTCTAGCAATAATAGTGTGCCCAAGCTGATGGCACATAAGGTTTCATTTGGGTTGAGGTCTGTACTCACAACAGGACCCATCCCCAAATTCTGAAATTCTGGTCTACATGGTTGCTGCTGACTCCAGTATCTCATCCTGATACTTAATTCTGTTTTACCAAGTGTCAGTGTAAAAAATCTGAGACTGGTGCAGGTCTAGTAGTGCTTGAATGTCAAAACAAGAGTGAATACAAGCAAGATTCTTTGGCACATTTAATAGGTCACTTCCTACATGTTTAGTTGTGTTGTTTAATCTATAAAAATAAAACAATTAAAAGCTAATCTCGTTGTGAAACTGACTATTCAGGCCTTCCAGAGATGTATAATCCAGCACTGACTTTTCTTAATTCCTGTGCTACGTTTATATGCTATCCAAGCTTTTGTCATTTTTGCAGTTCATGAGCTGGAGCCGACGCCTGACCAGTGTCCACCAGAGGGATGGCTTAATCCTGAGGTGGTTAATTTTTATGTTCCCCTGTCGAGGGAAAAAAAAAGAAAACATTTTTTTTCTCTGTTGTTGGTCAGTGATGTATCCACAGTGTGAATAAAACATTCCACATTTAGCCTTAAGCTTAAAACACACAGACATATACACACATGTGTTTCACTGTTTTAATTTGACATTAGTTCTATTAAATACGTCTATCTCACTAGATGACAGCAGAACATGGTCCTCCTCACCCTCAGGAGCAGCTGGGCAGGACAATCTCTTATGATGTCTCCAGTGACTGTTATTTCCTCTATGAAGATAAGAAGTTTGCTGTGAAGGCCTTCAGGTTGTTCCATCGCATCCCTTCCTTTGGTTTTTGCATTCAGGAGCACAATCGACCCGGAAAACTGAAAACAGAGCTGCTTAAGGAATTAGGTAAAAAGATTTCTTTCTAATGAAGACCAACAAGACACTACTTATTATTTCAGAAGCTAAATGTTGTTTCTAGTTATCCTGCATGACAACCTGCATAAATATCTTTATGTTTATGTGAAGAAGTTTTAATGGGGTTAAACTCTAAAAACATAATTGCTTTTCATTTTTTACATTGTTTTGCACGCCAGGAAAAATGCTTCGAAGTCTTAAATTAGGATATTCAGCTGTTTGCTTTGGTTTAATCTTGCTTTCAGTCATTTTTATTGCAGTTAAATGAGCTCTAAGTGTTGGTAAATGATCTTTCTGTCAGCGGTGTATGAGAATGTCAGTAATACAAATCTCTTTGTAAATCTCAGGCCTCAAACCAGGACCTCTCTATGGGCGTCTCAAAGCCGGGGAACCTGTAACTCTTGAAAGTGGACACGTGGTTCTGCCTACAGAGGTGCTAGAAGAAGCTATTCCAGGGAGGAAACTTTGCATTTTAGGGGACTGTAGCTCAGTGCTTGGGGAAGGACTGCTACAGCTATGCAATGGGGCAGACATTCTGGTTCACGAGGCCACCCTTGGAAATGAGCATAGAGAAAAAGCAGTGGACCATGGACACAGCACACCTGAAATGGCAGCGGCTGTAGCTCAGGCTTGCTGCGCACGGAGGCTTGTTTTGCATCACTTCAGTCAGCGGTACAAACCCAGCCCCCTGCAGAAGGACGGAGATGAGGAAAATGTGTCAGACCTCAAGAGGCAGGCTGAAGAGGCTCTACAGAACTGTGGTATAGAAGTGACTCTAGCTGAGGACTTTATGACATTAGCTATCCCTCTCAGAAAACCAAGATGAATAAGAATCTCAAGTTCCAGTTATTCCAGTTGCTGGTTTGGAGTTTTTGACCGTGTCCCTCAACATCACAGTAATTCTGCCAGCAGTTTAAATATAACAGTTTAAAATATATTAATGTTCAAGCTTCCTGTTATTTTGGGCAGTTTTAAGACACGAGGTAAGATGTGCTTTAAATGTTAGCTAAGCAACAGTTCAAATATCAAAACTATTCATAAAAATTAGGCACAAAAACAATCGGCTTTTTCAGTTTAAATGGCTTTGTGCCGGGTACAACCATTGTTTTGGCATTAAAAAAATCCTGTGATATTCATTGTTGGTTATCCTAGAAGCTGTGGACATTGATTTTGAACCTAGTGTATATGATTTTATACAAGTTTCTGGCTGCTGCGCTGAGGATGCACAGCAGGAGGAAAGAGTGTGAAGATCAAATTCTCAATTACTGTAAATGTGTTTTTAATGCCAAAAAATGGTGAGGAGGACCCCCAATAATTTTCCTGACTAGAGGAAATATGACAACCTGGAAACTAATTTTGAGTCGTGAAACACCTGCTGCACTAGAAGTATTTGCAACTTTTAATGATTTTGTTCTCAACGTTATGTTTGTGTGTTTTATGTATGCACCATATGATCTGTACAGCTGTTTTTGGCACAATTATCATGCCTTGATTAGATTAGTGATTAGATTTCCTAAATGTGGCCACATCCTTATATTGCCTTACTTGTGATGGTCTTCCATCCATCCATTTTCTACCGCTTATTCCCTGAACGGGGTCGTGGAGGGGCTGGAGCCAATCCCAGCTGACATCAGGCGAGAGGCGGGGTACACCCTGGACAGGTTGCCAGTCCATCACAGTGTCAACACACATAGACAAACACACACTCCTATGGGCAATTTAGTCTCCAATCAGCCTATCCCCAAGGTGCATGTCTTTGGACTGTGGGAGGAAGCCGGAGAACCCGGAGAGAAGCCACGCTAACACGGGGAGAACATGCAAACTCCTCACAGAAAGGTTGCTGGTTGGACCCTGCCCCAGCCGAGACTCGAACCAGCAACCTTCTTGCTGTGAGGCCTTGTGATGGTCTAAATCTATTTTAATAAGGAAAAAAACATTAAATTCAACACTGCTGTTTATCACTGTTGACGAGAAAATCTTGTATGATCTGAACAACAGAAATAAAATCAGTAAAATCAAAATAAATGTAGAAATGACTATGAAGGGGTTCATGCAGGTCTGACTTATGAAAAAAATAGTAAACGACAGGCTCCTGGTTATCAGCTAGTTTGTTTATTCGGGAGATCTACGGTAGACTGAATTGGTTAATAAAATGAACACTCATCAGGATAGATTTGACTATATGCTCATCTAACCAGCAGAGTAAATCTAACCATTAGGTTTGTTAGAAAGCCAAACAAGCAGGAAAAAAAAGCAGGTGTGATCTAAAATCTCTTCCTGGGTGCAGTGACATAATTTATATCTGAGAAAACAGTGTCAGTATATTCACTGGTAATGTTTCTGCTAAACTGTAAATATGTCATTTTACCACAAACTGTAAATTCAGGAATGGCATTGCAATCTTTTTTTTTTCGCATTACTTGTGGAATAAAGCCCAGGAGATCATGAGTGAACCTTTTCCAGAGCTTTATTTCTGGATCTGTACACAAGGTATTAAAGTACAACAGAAAATACAAAATAATGTTTAACAAAAGAAAAAAAAACAGAGCAATGTTTATGTACAATTCTTATAAACAATAAAGATAGCTTCTGGAACATTTCTCATAGTGAAGTTTTTGATTGTCTATATTTCTGGATATACATTTTTAGGTTTTGTAGGTTTTTATTCACAAAGGTGTTTTTGTTTTCAAAGGACTTGAGTTTTCTTTTCCAAAACCACAACTGCTATATTTTTTTTTTTAAACTTCAAAACACAATACAAAATATAAAATAAATTTGTTTAGTGCTTTCTTGCACACACACAAGTCTCAGGACAGAGATATCAATAAAATATCACATTTTTGAGTTCACAGGGTGGTGAAAACCTACTTAGACTACTGAATGGCCTTTACATTCTGACAGTTTTCTTAGTCTTTATACAAACCACAGGTGAAATAAATATCACTGCACTGCTAAAGCTAGAAGAGCTTGGAGGACCTACTGCATTATGCACATTGCATCAAAAGAGAAACTAGCTCTCCACATATTTAGAGCAGCAGCCATCCCTTTACCATCCAGACAAATATAGACATGTAAGAATTTTTCCCCAAGAAAAAAAAAGTGTCTTTTACACATGGCTGCAAATCTCAAATAAAAAAAAAATGGAAAAAAAAAATCTCAACATTGAGTAATATCAATACGTCTTCAGGTAAAGCCGCTTTCCAGTGGTACACTTGAAAGACAGGCACAGCTGGCATGCGTGGTTTCAGCTGTGTCCTGGTGTTTGGGTATCATGACTTTCCAAAGAGAAAATGAAGTTTAAACACCAAGTCAAACAAGTAAAATGCCAAAACCCCAAATGTCTATACATATCTACATATTATTGCCTTTCTGACAAGGATTCTAATTAAAACCTTTGTATCAACACAGATTCACAAGTGTAAGAGGTCAGTAATAGACTTTTTAAAGGCTATTTGCTAAATATTTACATGAAATGCAGACATGAATATCCTCTCTCATGCTGGGCTGGGAAACTAACTTAAAGATGGTTAGTGGGTATGAATTGTGATGAAACAGTACTTCTATGAACATGACAAAAATGATGTACCCCTGAAACAAACTAAATATTCATAGCACAATGCATAGATAAATTAAGTAAACACTACAACTGCATCCAATTAACTGACGCTGATCTGCTAAACATTTAACATTTCACAATTATAGACTTCAGTCAAGCAAAAACAGCTCCATTTCTGCTACCGGACTCCAAGAAATTGTCGACCAGATATCAAAAGGCATCTCTAGTCAGTACAGGCTAGGTAGAGGTTCAATACAAAATCAGAGAGGCTTTAAATAAACATAATACTGCTAGCCGGTTTACAAAATCTTGCTTAAAATCTGAAAAATGGTGCTACTTAGTTTAGGAACATATTCTACCATTTTTATAATAACTAGGACATATTTAGCAAAAACCTGCCTAAGAGCAGCATGAGTGACAACGTGAAGGATTTTTACACAAAAGGATTAAATGAAATCTCAAAGTATATTTAATAAATACAAACTTTGCTGTGCCAATGTTTAGATGGCTATTAACCCAACCAAAATCTTTGCATTGCTATATTGCTGTTTGTTGATTTCCCCCTCGAAGAGCTCAAAACAAAGACGCGGAAACGGGCACGGACACCTGCAAATGTATTCTTCAACTCCTGTCCTAAACGTAGAACAGGGGAAGAAACTGCTGGGGATTTGTGTTTAAGAACACAAAGGTTGCCAAAAAATAAATAAATAAGAATACTGCAATAAACAAACTATTTAGTTTGAACAATTTGAACAAATAAAGGCCCAATTTTCCGTGGGGGAAATATAATACAAAAACCCAAACAGCTAAGGACATGACACCTTCTGGACTCCTAGCTGTTTTTACGTTAGTGTTGCCAATACATTTATCTGGCTATTATATGGGAATTATAATAAAATTCTCTGCACCAATTTGGTTAGTAAGCAGTACCTGAAAAACAAACACAACTTAGATAAAAAAAAAAAACAGGAAGAAAAATAAAACATTAAATAAAGTACCACTTCAAACAAAGACAGGCAACAATATGCTAGCACTAGAGGCAGAACGTGAAACTAGTTTTGGCAGCTGAAAAGAATGGCAGGATAGCAGGCAGTCGCTTTAATGATAATAATGATAATGTGTGAGGGAGGAAGATTCACAACTCTCCTACTGCAGCTTCTGGGCCCCACTGTACATGGACATTACACATCTCAGGAACACAAACAAAAATAAAATAAATGGCTATATAAACTCTTGAGAGAAATCAAGATTTTAGTTCTATATGAAAGACATCACTGATGTCATATTACACAAAAAGAAACTATATATGTATATATATATATATATATACACACATATATATATATATATATATACATATATACACACACATATATTTCAAATAAAATTTAAACAAATCAGATTTTCCAGTGAGGTCAGTCTTATTTACAAGAAGGAAAAGGGGTTTCCAAAGGGAAGAACAGAGAAAGAAAAGGAAGATCACTCTGATTGAAGTGCTGCAGTGTGTTGTGTGTGGTGCCGTGCATGTGCTCCCAGAAACCCATTGGGCTCACCGCTGCCTGTTAGGCTCCCAAAGTCTGTGACCGACACAGCCATTTTAGCACCAGTGATTCGGTGGTGGTGCGTTGTTGTTCGTCGCGTTTCAAAGTCCACTCCAAGGTTACTCACAGAGACATCATTGATAAAGGAGTCAGGCAGTGCCATCTTGAGTCTCTTAGAAGGTCGCTCACAGTCCTTACTGACACACACTCCTCCAAGTTGGCCCAGATCTGAGTGGTAGAAACCGGCATCAAGCATGTTGAGGCAGTCAGAATCTGCGCCATTTGAGGGGAATCCGAGGGTTTCATCGTGATTCAGGGAGCCACGATGTAGACTGTCCAGTGGAGGAAAGCTGTAGGAGTCCAGGCAACTAACCTCTGCAGGGGTGCATACTGTGGCTACAGTGTTGCTCAAAGCTGAAAAGATATACAATCATCAGCACAGAAAAACAAAGCTGTGAAATAAAGGAATACAAATAAATAAATAAAAGTAAGGCATTACAAAAAGTGAAATCCTGAAAATAATAGTTATGTGCAATGATTATGTCATATCACTGACTTACCAGTGAGGTCACTGGCAGTAATGGAGTTAAGCAGGCTGAGCTGCTGTTCTGTGGTGGTCTCCATTCTGCCACCACCGCCTGCTCCTGAACAAACAGGGGAGGAGCTGTCCACCGCTAGTCCCTCTGCTTCATCCACCAGTCTGTCCATCAGGTCACTGTTATAGAAATATATTAGTTGCTTTGTTTCTTCCAGATCATGTAAACGTTTATATTTTTAGGATGTACTGTGTTAGAACATTAGGAAAAATTAAAAGCCATGTAAACAGATAAACATTTTCCTGCCACTTACGTGACACCAGGATAGCTGCTGAATTTCTTCTTCCCAAACCGATTCTGCTGCACAAAGAAGTCGAAGCGCTCCGACTTTTTCCACATGTAATAAAACGCCACACATTCAGCCACCGTTCGTGTTGTGACCTGAAACAAACAAAAGGTTTAAAGAAAAGGTCATTTAGGTCATTAACAAATAAAAACACTCCACTTTGGTATGGGCACGTGCAAGGTTTTCGTAAGATTAAAAAAATACGACTCACTTTGTGTTTCTGAATAAGGTGAAAGTTTTTGTCATACATCTGCAGAGCGTGCTCAAAGTTCTTGCATTCCTCCTCCGACCACGGTGGTGATTTCTCTGTGTGAAAAGGAAAAAAAAAATACAATAATGAACATCTGAAAAACAAATGTTAGCATCAGGGAAAGTCAGTTAAACACAGCAAATCACAATCAGTTTCATAATGACTGAAATATTTAATGTTCTTAATATTTGTGTGATGTAAGGGTTGAAAGGCATATTTGATGTTTGTTACCCAATGTCAATAAATCAATCCAGTGTTTCCACTACCATTATTATCTCCCATTATATTTGCTAAAGTATACTTTTGTAGTGCTGATTTTAATGTTGCAGAAATGTGTATCCCTGTTTGTTAATCATATATGGAAGTTACATGCATGAAACCCAGTATGAAGAGTCAAAACCAGTTATGATGTAGGAAGATTTTAAACATTTTTTATTACCATTAAGCATCTTTAGTTCAGCATCATAAAGGTGATGCAAATGGGTTACCATAATAATGCTGATAACACACAAATTAACATATCTCACCATGAGACAATGGTCCAAACCAAACACTGATCAGAAGCATTGATCAAATTAAAAGATTATATGTGCTAAACATTTTTTTCACTTAAATCAGGGGTGAGGAACTGAAAGTTTTCAATGTTGCCCTGACCAGATGGAAAACCAGCAGGTACTCTGGAGTTTCCCACTCCTGATTTAAATATACAAAGCAGTGATCGGGGAGCAGTCATGGACCATAATATCAGAAATTACCAGAAGGTAGTTGTAAAGTCAGACTATTACTACTTAAAAAACAAATGAAGGATTATGTTATATGTCTTGATAGGATTTAGAAAAACCAAAGCTTGAGAGAAAATTAGATAAAATAACATTTTAGCCAGAAAATTAATCCACTGACACTAAAAAAAAGATGTGAAACAACATTAAGATTCGGTAGATACAGAGCCAGAGGAAATATTTGAGATGGCAAAGATCAAGCTGAAGAAATGTGATTTTAATGAATCATATTTAGTTTAATCTATAAAATATGTGCACGTGACCAATATATCTTTGGTATTATTTGCCCCCTAATATAACTGAATTTACAATAGTAAATATCATACAAAGTGCTACTCGAAATCAGGGGTCTAAAACTCTCAGCCCCAGAATCACATCCGGCCTGCCCTCCCCCTCCATCTGAACCACCCAACTCATTTACTGCCCTGTGTTTTTGTTTTTCCAACAACTACCCAGGTATCTGTGCTTAGCAGTTTGTTTTGCATAAGACAACAAAGATGATCCTTTCCATCGCCTAAGCATCGGCTCCTGGTTCTCAAAACTGGTTCAATCCAGGCACCAACTCTGCTGAGCCAGAATTGAGAACCGTTTCACGCAGCTTACCTCCGCAGCTGAGGGGAGGGCTACCTGGCCAAAATAATAGCATTGAAACATGCACCCACATCTTAATAAAAACAAAGAAATGGCCTCTAAGAACAAGTAGTATATGTCTGCGGAGGAGGCTCAGTGTTTCCTGGCTTTATGGTTGCCTGTGGAGATTCAAAGTAAATTAAACGGGCCAAATTGGACAAAGTCTGTGAACATGCTGCTGCAGCGAGAGACGGCCGCAGCTACAAATTGTGCCTCGATCAGCTGATCAACAAATGATAAAAGCTAAAATAGATTTCATAGGTCAGAAGAGGAAGCTGGGATGCAGCGGTAACAAGCGATCCAAAAGCAAGCCGCATTTTTTCAATCCTATTTCTGATTTTGGCGACGGGCGGTGAACTAAACAACAGGCGGCCTAAACTCCGCCATGGTTGAGTTATTCCTCCTGTCCATGGTGGATGATAACATAACTTCAACACCACAAAGTCTGGTAAGTGTTGCTGTTATAGCATTACTCATGTGACGGGAGGCTGTGACGTTTAATATTAGGCACATAAACATGATTTAAATTACGTAATAATGCAGAACGGACCAGGCTCTTTCGGTCTTTCGGCCATGGCACCACTTAACCAGAATTATAAATATTTTTCAGACTATATGTATTTATTCATTGTTCTGTGTGGTACCAATGACAATGTAGTCCAGGTTTAATAGAATGAGTCATTTATATTTCAAGTTCTGCTACTGCAATATTTAACCATCACTACTTACAAGGCTGGTATGGTAGTACCTGCTATCAGGGTGTGAAGATTTCTGATACACAACATTTTATTATGACAGGTGAACAACACTTACCTTTTGATGACTTTACATGGCTGCAGTATCTCTCTAGTGCTTCACGGGTGTTGTAGTTGCATTTGACAAGTTCGTGCAAAGCCTAAATTGAAAATGCAGAATGGTCACATAAGAACAGTATGTGAAAGGAAGCATAAAACCAAAAACATCCAAGATTGCATGTATCATATTACATCAAATCGATTGAGGCCTTACCTGCTCGTTGTCTCGAACATGCACGCCTGACTTGTCATATCCTGTTTTTACATCTGTTGTCCTTGACAATACGTCAGACAGAAAACTTCTAACTTTGCTTTCTGATAAAACACCTGGGCTCCATAGCAGCTCATCATCTTCTTCATATGCTGCATATCAAAGTGAATAAATGTAAGATTAGTCACCTTTGCTACACTGAAAAGATTGTAACACTAATTACAGCTGCATCTCCGTTTATGTTAGGTATGCATATTGAAAACTGAACAAAGCTTTCACCTTTCTCTCCGTCTTTGTAGTAACAGAGGCAAGAAGGAACATCAGCCTGGTACTCCATTCCTACCATGATTTCCTATTACAAACAAATGAGACAGAACAAAGCGTGTTTAAAGCCAACAACAAATAAGTTCTGACAGAAAACTAAGTAAATCAACACAAAGCAACTCGATCACTTGTTTAATGTGACTAATTGTGAAATGCAACATTTACTTTTCTGGAGTCTTCCGGGCTTGGACCATCTTCATCACACTCCGACTCTTTATCGCCATCAGATATAGCATTGGCTATAAGAGTTAAAAACAAAACAAATACATTTTAAAAAATACTCTTAAGTGCAAATGACAAAAGCCAGTAGAGCTGGTTAAAGGCTACCAAACATAAGTCAGTTTTATTACAAAAAGGCACCTAAATGTCGTAAACGTGATGAATTCAGAATTGTCTCATAGGTAATATCCTACACTGAAAACATTTGTATCAGTCCTGCACAGATAATTATACCCAACTAAAAATTAATTACAGTATTTTTCCGAGGCACTACTCAGGTGATGCTATTTAAAAAATTTATTTTAAAAAATGTAAGTAAAAGAATAAAGTCTTAAAAACATTTTTCAGTTTCCTTGTTGTAGAAGGTGGTTTTGTTAACTCTCCGTTTTCAAAAAGGGAAACAGATTGGCAAATAGAGTGCAGTCAAAGTTAAAATATAGTGACATTAAAATCTTTTTGAGAAATGAAATATGCATCAACTGCTTTATCGGTCTGTCAAAGCAGCAGCTTTAAGTCATTTCAACATTTTATGTTTTAACATGGTGTCAGCTACATTCAGACATACCATAATCAAATAAAGCCACAACAAACAACCAACAGATGGGGGGGGGAGGGGTTCTGAACACTGCTGCTAGAGTCCTTTCAACAGCTGATTAAATGACAAAATGACAAACATGGCTGCTCTTGCCTGCCCATTAATTTGACACCTGTAGGCAAACGTGCGCTGTGTTGAAATCAAAACAAAAATGCCACTAGAGACCGATTTGATTGGAGTGTCATTTTAAAACATTCGGGTAAAGCACCACAATGCATTTATGCCAAATGACTCCTATACATTTAGTCATTCTGAAACTTATGGACAGCACTGCATGAAAAACAGTTGCAATCAGACTGAATTACATACGTTTGTCCCCAATGATGGTCTTTTTAAAAACTAATCGTAGCTACGAAAGTGAGAAGGATACAACCCCTCAAGTGTGTCTACATAAGTAGATTTTAGATTTAAAAGAATCAATCTGCTGCACTTTGAATAAAAAATAAGTAAGTAAATCAATAAATCAAGCAGTGAGAGATTAGTATGAATGTATAATAAAGTATCTATACACAGTAACATTAAGTATTATGTATTATAGGGAATAAGACCAAACTATATGCTGTATAAGAAACTAGGAAGCTTCTGTCTGTTAATGTCTAGACATAAACATTACCGGCTATAAAATATATTGTGAACAATATATATATATGTGTGTGTCTGTGTGTGTGGAAAACGAATAGACATGTTTTAAAAAAAACTTAAAATACAGCTTTACTGAACTGAATAAATAAATCAATTTTTAAGTTTTTCAACTAAAATTACTCTTGAGGTTGAGCAACTTCTATCAAATGTTATTTTTTCCTAATAATTATCTACATGGACTTAAATTTGGTGAATGGCAGACTCTCTTTGGCATTATTGTATTTCATGAGTCAGCTCGCAAGTGTGCTGGTTTGCACAAACCAATTAGGTAGCAGCGCTCTTCCTCATATTAGGCTAAAATTCCAATGCTGTTGTGCTAGCGGGGAATGCTGAAGAATTCAAGGCTCCCTTCAAGTGTGCACACATATTCACAGCTCACTAAAAAAAACAACTAAATCCTGATAAAATACCAAAGGCCCAGAAAATCTTTTATTTTTGTTAGAATTTATGACCCGTCACTTACATCTAAGTGTTCTTGGGAAGAAATCAGTGGCCTCATGCGAGGTAACTGAGGGGGTGAGATCGTCAGCTGAAGACTGGGTCTCCTCCTCATAATCACCAGACAAGAGGTCTTTAGCTATTTCCTCCTGAGAAGAAAAGATGTTTTACAAATATCAATTTGGTAGATCAAAGTTAATCTTGTTTTTTTCTTTATTAATATTTTAAATGTTTACCATAAATCTAGTCCTTTACTATCATATAATGGCTGGTACATACCTTGTCCAATGTCATATCAGGTAGCTCATCAGTCAAGTCTCCAGAGGAACTGTCTATACTGGAGCCTGCTGAGGCCTCGTAGCGATATATAGCCAAAAGTTCTTCCAAAGGCATGTTCCCTTCCTGATAAGAAAGTAAAGGTCAGACGCATTAGCAATTATTTACCTTAATATCTTAATTACAGCAACATATCCAGATACCAACCAATTAATCAGTCAATCAATTATTCAATCACAAATTATTATGCAACTACATTTGTACAGGGGTTGAGTAATAATGAGGATTTTTTTCATTACTCTATAAAAAATTGTCTTTTTTTCTTTTAGGAGTAAATAGGACAGCTTGTTCTCCTGCTATATTGATGACGTCACCAAATATGTTTTCATTTTATCTTCTCATTCCACAAGTAACAATCTCAGTTTTTTCAATCAGATTTTTCAAGAAGCAAATTAACTATGGTTTCCCCATAATGGTTACATAATTCCTTTTATGGATTAACTTAACCAGTGTTACTTAGGGTTTTTCTCAGACTTTTTTGCAGGAGTCACAAGACATAACAAATAACATCGAGTGTGTCCTAATCAGCGCACTAACATTACTTTGCGCACTATGCTTACGGTAAGTGTGTTTACATTGACATTTAAGTGAAAAAGTCAGTGCACTGAAAGCACCTGGATGATGCCCTAAAATTCACCAAGAATCTAGTGTGAAAAGATGGACACTTTGCAAACTAAACCGATGCCATCTCGTTGACATAGTGGAAGAGGACGCGCTGTACTTTCCAAATAATGGTGGACAACAATACTGCAGTGGAAGCTAATTTGTATAGATGTGAGTATGAAGTTATTTTGTAAAGGTTCTAATGTATACTGTAGCTTCATACATATTTAATTTTGTGCTTACAATAACTTGTAGATCTGATTATTTGTTTGCAACCGCAATAACCATTCCAGTACAGTTAGCATACCTAAATGTTAGCAGTTTTTAGCCATGATAGTGGACACAAAATAATTTTAGCATGCAGCAAAATAGTCCAATCTGTTGTACGTCACTACCAGTAAGTTCCAAACGTCCAGTATCCCATTTGAGACAGCATTTACCCCTGATAGTGTGCACTACAGAAAAAAGTGCAGTGTTGTATGGTACCGAGACACAACCATCATCTTTTTTTGGTTATGTCTCCTTTTCTCTTTATTTACCTTTTCTAGATCTGCAAGTTCAGAGTTGAAATTCCCCCCGCCTTCAAGAGACTCCTCTTCCTCCAGAGTCCTCTCATCATCATACTCATGAACTAACATTTCTGCTGTTGGGTCAAAGTCATGGTCCTCTGATGATAAAGAGCCAACTGAATGAGAGAGAAGGAAAATCTCAGTGGCTTGAAACATTAACTTTTGTTTTCTCTAAGAAGTAAACATTTCAACAAAGAGAGGTACTTTACAGCTATAGTCAAAGCATAACATTCGTCTTATTTAAAAAAAAACTATTTTCATTTCAACATAATAGAAAGCAAATAAAATACTTTTGACATCTGTCAGAATTATTCATTACATTAGATAATATTAATATAGCACAGAATGTGTAGGCATAAATACTTGGTATGAATAGGTCATTACCTGGACTTGAACTCCCTAAGGAAGCCTAAAAAAGTATGAAACAGCACATATTAGATTATAACCTGGAGGAAAACACAAAACCTGAACTGTGATCCATCAGACATTTTCAAAGCAGAACACACAAATAACATAAAATGTATTGTCATTTTACAGATACATCATCAGGATTGTGTTTCTATGCC
The DNA here is from genome assembly GCA_037177535.1 of Pseudomugil gertrudae. Classification (NCBI taxonomy): domain Eukaryota; kingdom Metazoa; phylum Chordata; class Actinopteri; order Atheriniformes; family Pseudomugilidae; genus Pseudomugil; species Pseudomugil gertrudae. Next base: position 9,996,745 of record JBAMHV010000012.1, on the reverse strand, counting down.
ACAAATGTTGATGGGTGTTTTTTACCATGTCAAATATGGACAGTCGCTTTTAACTAGTGTCAAATTTTCAGGAAACAAAATCCTCAAAACAGAAAGCCTAACCGAACCTGTGTAAAAACGACATCCAAAGTATTGAAAAAAAAACAGCCACCAAACAGATGTTGAGTTATTGAAAACGCTTTATATTTCTAAAACTCACAATCAGGTTACTCAACACATTTTACTTCAAACTACTTTGCAGCGCTATTACCTGGCATAGGTGGCTAATTTAACATTAGCCGCGCTGCAAATCGAGTAAACGTATGAGCGATTTTTATACGTAAACATGTGATTCAAAATCTTTTCATAGTACAGATTAAAATCGGAGCTATACACCAAAGAGAACTGTCAAATTTATAACATGTCGGCTTCTGAAACAGTTTTCTAGCCATCAAGCTAATACTGTTGCCAAATGTTAAGCCTGTCCATCTAAAGATGTAAACACTAATTTCGTATACACGGCGCTGTAATCGATGTAGTGGCATTATCTTTTGTATTTAAGTGCCGCTAATCTGGCATATGAAGAAAACGATCTAATTCACCCAAAGCACGACATAATCTGCTATTTCCTTTTAGCAACGAGCTAGCGTTTAATTTACGTATCAATTTACACAGCCGCTACAGCGTAGCAGCTGAGAGCGAAGGCGCAGAGGCCTCGTAGTGAAGGATCAGTTCAGAAATCAAGCATATTTTAGAAGATAAAAACTGACAATTGCAGCACCAAATACTCTATATAGATGGAAAAACCTCTTGTCTCTTCAATCGATAATATAATCATGAAAAATATCATTTAGAAATTAAAAAAATATCGATTAAAGACCCTTTGCTTCTCCCCTGTTTTCCCTCTTACCTCCGCCATATTGGTACTTTTAGCTAATGGGCTCGTTCTAGCGCAGTACCCGGATCAGCGCTCTGAACCAATCACAGCTGCAGGTGACGACTGTAGTCGTGACGCCGCTCAAACCCACCGCTGTTCAGTTTAATGGTTATCATTTATAAACCATACATTTACCCAATGAAAATGTACAGATAACGATAATCAACCACAAATCAAATTTGAAAAAATTGAGATATATAAATGCATGTTTATTTATTCTGCCGAAACATGCTAGTGTCACACTGTCAATCCTGTTACCACCCTACAAAACGGAGTTTTCTAGAACATTTATAAGACTGTTTTCATGTTCTTTATAAAAGCTATGGTTATTGCATTTGTTATAGTATTGAAATAGTAACCTAAAACAAGAGAAAAAATAATGCTAATTTGTGTCTTTTTATTTTTATTGTTTTTTCTCGTTTAAATTTTAATGAGCTCTTTCAATTCTATGACGTCTCCTTATTTAGCCGGTGTTTCTGTCTATGCATATTAAAATATGAATAATTAACACAAACTGTAGCTCTACCTAATTTGAAAGAACCTTAGAATAGATCTTGAACCTTGAGAAATCAGCCTTTTGATCTCCAAATTCAAATTTTGTTTCCTTAAGTTCACAAAATGATCAAGGCAAAGTTTAAAACATCTGGTTATCATCTAATTTAATTGATAATTATCTAAGTTGCCCAGTAAGTCCAGGAAACGGAATGTTAAATAATGCACCTTCCATTTGCTTCTCTCCATTATATTAATATTTGAGAACTTGAGAAATGTTGACCTTATTAAAATGTTTTACTGTTCTGTGTCTATACTGTCAATGGTGTTTTTATTATTCATATCAGATGATTTTATGACATTCCTGCCTCCTGCAAAAAACTGCCAAATTATCATTGACAAATGTACAATTGTCCAGGGTACAATGCTAAACTTCATCCACAGGCTCCAGTAATGAAGCACCTCAGCAAATGCTCTTGGCTAAAGAAGCATCCTACTGTCAGACCTGGTCCTCCTGCATCCCTGTATGGAACTACAGATGGCATCTAGTGGCCAACATGTAGTAAAGGAGAGGGAAACTGTGGGATCTCAACCACATACTTACTGTCTGGTGGGTAATTCATCTTAGGAACAGGCTTGGAGAAGGTAACTGTCCCCAAGTTCACCTGTTACTTTGCAGATTATGCCTTCTTGGAAAAGTCTGAGTGCTGCATACCCCAAAAAATAAATGCTGCATCTTTCTGGGTCGCCACACTGGTTGTACCAGAATCAGTGGGGCAATGACCTTCTGGAGATTTTTATTGCAGCTTTGTACTGCTCTTTGGACAATTGCACTCAGTTTTTTGACTGAGTATGTGACGGATTATATGGACTCCTGGTGGACGACACCATCACAGCAAGAACAGTGAAGACCTTTCATTAACTATTTTTTGTATTTACAAAACTACTACAGTTTGAATTTCCTTCTGGGATCAATAAAGTATTTTTCATTTCATTTCATATAAGTATTATTAAAATTTTAACAACAGCTAATGCTGTTTTGAAATATTGATAAATAGTTTTCACGTTATTTTTTCCTGTGGCCATTTAGTAGTGGTGGCCAACAACTCAAGAATCAATGTAAAGAAAACCTAAACTAACTCTAACTCTTGAGACTAGAAGTGGAAATAACAAATAGATCACAGTGTCTTTGTTTTCTGATAAAACTGTCTGATTAAAAAATACTTTAATGTGCAGGCCACCAGGGGGCAAAAGCACTGTATAAAGTATTGAAAACATGCAACCCATACACTTCTCCAATCTTTTTTCCTGTTTCCTTAAACATCCCACAAGCACATGGAGGTTATGTTTTTGTTTGTTTCTTATTAAATTTAAGCAAAAACCACTGAGCAGATTGTTGTGATGTTTTGCTGAGAAATGCTTTTAATCTTACTTTGATTACATAAAATTTTAGGAATAATGTGGAAAGAATTGAGGACACAACATTTTAAAAGCATTTTCTTTTCAGTATGGGTGGAAGTGAGCTACTTGGTGGAGGTCTGCCATCCCACAATACATTTTACAGTGTAGCCTTTCTCCATCAGGTTAAGTCAGAAAATGTCACATAAAAAAGTTTAGCAGGCTAAATGAGTAAATACAGACAGTTTCACTAAACAAAACCATGATTTACAAAGACTTAACTGTTATTTTTAACATGAAATCTATATTTAAATATAAACATTAGATATGCAGAAAGTTAGCAAGTTTATACTGCAAGTTTTGCAGTATAAACATGAAGCAAGTTTGTCTTGTAATAAGTAATGCAAAAGTTAAATGGTAAAGTAATGTCATTTTAATCAAAGCTATGGAGATGATGACACTTAAATTACACTAAATAGTCTTGAGAAGAAAAAGTCTGATTTCTCTCTTTTTTTTAGTAAACATCTCTGTCTGGAAAGCAGAATCCTCCATAATGTGTAGGAGCAGCTGTGTGGGCTGCATTAAAGGACTCTGCAAACAAATGAGTCATTGTTTCACATTTCAGATAGTTTAGAGACATCTCTACAGCCAGATGTGAGTCAACTTGGGCCATATTAACAAGTCTAAGTTTAACAAGTCAAACAACCTTTGACGCAAATTCTCATTAGATGTTAAAGCGCCGCTTGTTCCTTTTTTCTCTGTAGCAGATTCCTTCAGTGTCTTTTTGCACTGTGCATGTGTGTGTGTGTGCAGTAAGTGAAGCAAAATTAAAGCAACACATCTTTGCTCTATGGACAATTCACGATTAATCATTTGAAAACCCTGTCATGGCCTACTTTTACAAAACAATGTATTCAGGAAAATCAGGTCCTTACGAATGAGTGAAATTGCCAGGTCAACAAGTTATCCTCTGACGTAGGTAGGGGAGAGGTGGGTTACAAAGGGTGTGTGTGCGTGTGTGTGTGTCACGGTCCATTGTTATAGTGCAAAGCGGAAACTGCTGATTAATAGTGGCTCACACCTACACTGGATTTTACAGAAGTCCAGCAACTCCTCACTTAGCCAATGAGCAACATAGCACATTGTAATACTAACTATTTTATTATGATAAATTATTTTTTAGGCTAATCATTAGGCATATCCACTTTACATTAAACTGCACAATTTTAAACAAAGCAATATAGCTGCACTGCTTAATAAATGAGTGAAAAGTAAAAACTGTAAGACTAAAAAATATATTTTAAATATTTTTTAAAAAGGGAATATATCAAATAAGGAAACCCAGCATTCCTGCATATATAAGAAAGTGGAAACTAAACCATGATGTCTCAAAGCAAAATTGATGGGGAATAAATGATCTCTAGTGTCTTGTAATACTTAGAAGAGTTTTAGCGGTACTTCCAATTTTTTGATAAAATATCCATTGAGGAATCCTAGAATGGGGCATAGTTTGATGAAAAAGCAGGGAGACTTCAAGGAAGAAAGGTAAAACCACTACACGTATTATGTGTTTTATTTATATTGTTGTTCTTTCAGGCCCAGGCAGCATTATGGCATAGTTCATTGTGTTCTTCACACAAACTGGATATGTTCTCTGCAGCATTCCTCTTCAAGTGTGTACCACCAGATGGCAGTATGTGATGGATTTGTGTGCCTCATGACTCAGCTACTGCATTTTACATTTCTCAATCCTTTTGCAGGTTGCAACAATATACACTGGCTGCTCGGTGTTGTTGATATTCTTTGGTGAATCATGTAAAACTCCAACATGTGCAGTGACACAGTTTTATGTATTTTTACCTTCAGTACTCATCTAAACAGCAGCAGCTGCAGAGCAACTCTGCTGCGTCAACAAACCTTTCTGAAGTACTTAGCCATTTTGAAGTTTATATTGTTCATCAGAAGTATAAACAAGCTGTTACAGTTTATGTAGCACAATTTCCACGAAAAAACTGGAAAACACTTGAGTATATGGAAACAGATGCTAGTAAACAGTTTATAAAGAAAATTGTTTTTGGCTTATTATTGGCGATATGAGAATAAATCCAGTTTTAGGGTAATGTTGTTGGGATACAGTAAATATAGACTATGGGTATGGGTATTTTACCCTGTAGTGAAATATGCATTCCACTGACTGCTAAACAGATGCTGCAATCATTCTATATATTCAGGTTGTAGAGCAGGTTATCCAATAACTGGAAGGTTGGTGATTTGATTCCAGTCAATCTGTCATTGTGTCCTTGGCCTCCAGTCCACATTGCTGATGAATGAATGTTCAGTGAGGGTCTTTGAGGCTGTTTGTGCAGATTGGCTGCCTGGTGTCTGCCTGTGGTAGTAGTGGCTCCACATGTAGCCTACCATTACCAATTTTAATGTGGAATAATGAATAATTGATTCAATGTATAGTACTTTGAGTGCATTGTAAAGTAGAAGATATATCTATTATCGTAGTTATTTTTATTGTGGAAGTGGAGGATGAGAACATGCCTTTCAACACGGAAACAGCTGATAAATCAACTTCTTGTACATATATTTAAAATAGTCTTTTATAAATTAAATTAAAATAATTAAAATTAAATTAATATTTAAATATTATCTCTTAACAGTAATAGTGTAATAACATTTTCTTGAAGTAATACTTTGTTTTTGCATTCAATTAAATTTTGTGCAATGATATTTATAGTTACAGCTTTGTGCACTAAAACAAGAAAAAAATATGAACCAGGACATACTGGCTTACTAATCACCAAACATATGGGTTGGTAATTAATTCTTTGATACAAAAGTAAGCCAATGCTGTTGGAATACAGTATTTTTCAATCTTTATAAGATTTTTGATTGTGTTTTTTCCCATTAATGTCATATTCATCTCTGAAACAAGCTCACATTAGGATTTGTCTCTGTGCAAAAAAAAAGAGAAATGCTTAGCAAATTTCCAAAAAGATCAATTTTCCTAATTTTAAAAGCACTCATTTAGTTTTTGAAGGGGTTTTCATTGGACGTCAAGGGTACATTAATCATGGAAGAGCTGAACTATCATTTTTCATGAATGATTAATTTGTACCTGCAAATGTGTATCATAAAAATGTTCTTCAAAATAATTAACTTCAACAGATCAGAAATATGAACATGATTTTATAGTAGCTCTTGTTCTCATGTCCTTTCTTTTATTACTGTTATAATAATTCTTCACATGAAATAAATAAACCAATGGCAATTTAAGAACACTGGAACATTTCATTCCCTGCTAAATGTACTAACTCAGACAGTGGAACAGTTTAGAGCTTTTCCATTAAATTGGCTCTTACAACAATGCCATTGCTTTAATGCAATCATTTGGAGCGGATTCACAAACCTCTTTAGCCTTTGAGACATCTGTTAAGTCCCCTCAGGTGATGCTGAGGTTGGTGAGTTCATTCATGCAACAAGTAGTAGTCTGTGTATTAGCAGTGCTCCTTCTCTGGCTGGCACCTTGCTGAGCGCCACAGAGCAAGGTGCATCTTTTGCAGATGACTTGATGAAACAATGGCTTTTTGCATGAAAATATACAGATATACAAAGATATACAGCCAAACAAAAAGTTACAGAAACTTCAATTCAGTTTTTTTTCACAAAAACACATAATTCTAAATATATCACTCAATAAGTGTGAGAAGGAAAACATCTCATTAGAGCCAGACACAAGAAGCATGTCCGGTAAAGGATGAGGAGACCTAATGAGAAAGAAGGACGTCGTGAGAATGATAACAAACGCTGTATAAACCAGGGCCAACTAAATGTTGATTAGAAACACACAGCTATAGAGCTGCTTGAAGAACAGCATGGTGAGGTGAGAGAAAATGAACTTACCACGAGGAAGAAGAACAACGTTAATGGCATAATAATGAACACTTGCATAGAAATAGGAAAGCTGTATATTTGAAAAGTTTATAGAAGATTAGGCTCAGAGGAACATATTTAAGAGAAGGACCGGAGTCACCTGAGCCAGTGTCTTCTAGATTTATTAAAAGGGCAATTCATCTTATCAATTAAAGGTAACATGGTTTGTGTCTCCTTAATCCAAACTACTCCATGAACAGACACTTAATAGCTGAAAGCTTTGCTCCTCATTTTAATGTTAGAAAAAAAAAACCCTGAAAGTACTAAATGATGGAATGAAGTGTTTGAGTAATGGTGGAGCTCAGTCACATAGAGCTTTATCTGTGCAAAGTTGATGCCATGGGTTGCAAGATTGTTTAGCTTTTAAAAACTTGGCAGTTTGGCCTGTCCTCTGCTCATTTATGTAAATGCTTGAAACACTTCAAGGTGGAGTAACAGTGAGTGGGCAATTCTGTTTCCTCTCTCTCTGTTACCAGACGCAGAATCTACATGTGTAGGTGTTTGTATATACTGGTAACCTGCGTCATGCGGTGAGCTCACGTTTCGCACTAGATTACCTCTCTCAATGACTCGATTCCAAGAGCAGCTGTGGAAATGCCCATATTTGTGAAGGAAATGCTTGTATTATTTCTGAAGCTTTCTAATCCCCCATAAAGACACAGACATTGTGAAGATTATGTATAACAACTTTAAAAAAGAGACATGGAGAAGTTCTACAACCAATAGTGCAAATAATGTCTTTCCTCACAGCTGTGCCTCTTTAAACATAGTTTTCTTTCAGATGCACCAGTTGTCAAAAAGTCTCAACATTGGCATTGCTTCACAGAACATCTTTTCACTGCAGCAATGGGGAAGGTTTAAGCAGTTTGGACAGGATGTTGCGTTTCAATGCTCCTTTAATTTGAGAAGAATATGCAAAGTGATGAGCAACGCACCAAATGTGAAGGATAGAGGAAACAGCTGTGTTGTCATGGATAAGAGGCTCCTCATGACGAGACATGTGGGTGATTCTGTCTCCATGGTAATCTAAGATTCGAACAGTTTGTGAAAGAAGAGAAATACAGGCTGAAAACTTGGAAGATTTTCGATTCTTTCTGTGTCTTTTGAGGACAAATTAATGCACATATCTCACATACACTTACACCTACATCCTTACTGTGTAGTTGCCAAAATAAAAGGTAAAGCTGCCACTCTTGGACACCTGCACAATCAAAAGAAAAAGAAGAAAAAAACTGTTTCATGCTACAGTTAGGTCATTAAAAATGAAAGAGCTATGTAATGGTGATGACACTTTATTGACGAAGTAGACAAGTGTAAAGGCTTGAATTGGTTCCACACTCTGATAACTGCAGTGGATGATTGAGATCAATTAAGTTAGTTATTCTAGACTATTCAATGTATGGCCGTGATAACCACAGCAAAGTATTATCAATATTTCTAGATCACAAAAAGAGAAGCATCCAACTCATTGCACATCTTTTTATTACAAATATTCAAAGCTTCACTGATGTTAGAATACCAGTGTAAAGTTATATACTCAGCTATTTAGGCTATTTAAATGTAAATTAACTCTATTTTGTTTTAAATGGAATTGGGATACACACACACACGTGCAAAAGTGTTAATCTACATTACATGCCCACATGCCAGCAGCAGTCAAAAAAATTCAGCATCTGCTCTTGGAAGCTAATGAGCCAGGTGTAAGCCTCTGCTGCTGGTGAAGTGCAAAAAGTATGAATGTTTGAACTTAGATTTGCACGTGAACATGTGTGGAGAATGAGGACATGCTGTGCCTGTTCTTACTTTTACTTTCAGTCACATATTGTTAATGCTGAAGTGGCATTTGACTTCACTCATATAGAAATTCATCATAATTTTTAAGGTTGTAAGAATTAGTATATTCCACAAAGAGGCCAAAGGTAACTAAAATAAGATGTTTTCTTGTGACTCATTTCTATTGCAAAGAGAAAATTGGGAGATCCGCAGACCTCCGGTAAAGGTTCATTTACATAAGCAACACTGAGTCATTGCTATGGGGCTAAATTCTGCTTACCAGTTTTTCTGGATTTGATCTCTAAACATATTTCCTTCTGTCCTGATGATAACGATAAGAAGACTGTGTGTTACTGAACTATCTAATCATCCAAATGTCTGTTGTTTATAGAGCTCAAGGTTGTTATTGAGACTGTTTTCAGTTATTGAGTTCAGGTGGAAACTTTAAAAAAGTACATAAGCAGTTAAAGCGCTGTTACACTGCCAGCTTTACTGTATGGTAATAAAATAATAAAATCACTAAAATAATGTCACACTCTCTCCACTTAACACAAATGAGAAGCATTGTGTTAAACGTCACAATTACATTAGATGATGAAAAGGATGGTCATCTAAAAAGTTATGTTATGTTGTAGCCGTTTTGCTCCGGTTGTCTCTAGAAGACCCTCTTCTTAAAATTAAACTTAAATGATTGTTAATGTAGGCTTCACGGTGGCGCAGCTGGTTAGCACTATGTCCTCACAGCAAGAAGTTTGCCGGTTCGATCCCCGGTGTGAGCGGGGCTCCAACCGGGATCCTTTCTGTGTGGAGTTTGCATGTTCTCCCCGTGTTAGCGTGGGTTCTCTGCGGGTACTCCGGCTTCTTCCCACAGTCCAAAGACATGCATGTTGGGGATAGGCTGATTGGAGACTCTAAATTGCCCTTAGGAGTGAGTGTGTGTGTGCATGGTTGTTTGTCTGTCTGTGTTGGCCCTGGATGGACTGGCGACCTGTCCAGGTGTACCCCGCCTTTCGCCCGTAGGCAGCTGGGATTGGCTCCAGCCCCCCCGCGACCCCGCTCTGGGAACAAGCGGTTGACGATGGATGGATGGACATTAGGTACAGGGTAGGCAGAAATAAGCCTGCAGGCTTCAGCTTATTCCATGATGTATAAATGTGATTGTATTTACATTTCTGTTTTGTAGTTAATTGTTTTTATTTTACCAAAATAAAGAAATCATTCATTCATTCAAAAGCACCACGGCGTGCAGCCCCGGTCACCTGAAAGGACGCCATCCTCTTTAGCCATGAGTGTGTTTGGTAAATCACCTGCTCCACTGAGGGAGAGAAAGGAAATCTGCACATTCTTGTGCCTTGATGACATACGGTGGAAGCATCTTCAGCTCTGATATACAGCGTAAACAGGAGCGTGCAAGTTTCAGATTCCACGTCTAAATCCTCTTTCCACTTACAGGAAGGCTTCTCCCTGCATTCCTGTCCCGCTCAGCCCAGACGAACCCTATATGGACCGACTGTCTGACCACCTCACCCAGGAATGCAAAGCACATCTACACATATTAACATTCATACACTCAGAACGGGACACTTCCTGTATCGATCTTCTGTTTTCAGAATTTCCTACATGGATGCATCCGAATGCATCATGAAGAAATGATTTGCAGATATAAGCTTTATTAGAAACAATAATTATTTACAGTAACACTGGGGAAAAAAGCAGCTTATTTATAACCTAACCCTTCCCAGGAATATTTACAGACCAAATCTGTTTTTATCTTAACTCAGAGCACATTTAGTCCAGCCTGGGGTCATGCCCCGGCACTTTGCCTGAGCAAAAACACACCCTGATTATTGTATTTAAGATATTCTTACAGATTATTACATGATAAATGAGCCTGATGTGATTATATACTGGAGGTCTCTGTATGAAATATACATGGTATTATTAGATACAAACCCAATAGAGAGAAACAAAACAAAGCTCCTTAAAGCAGCTCATATATTTGTAAAGACAGATGCATTTTTTATGTATGTGTCTGCTTCACGAGGCTATTAACGGGCTGGATGTTCAGGAATGCAGACAAGAGAAGTGGGAACAGCGACTAAGATGCCTGGTGGAGATGCTCATCAAAGCCCAGATGTTAGACAAACACCTCAAAAAGTACGATTAAAAACTGATCCAAGCAAACAAAGCATCTAAACTGAGATGATTTTGATTTAAATGTCTAAATTTAACTCAAAAAGCAGGAACATCTGAGTTTGGATGACTACAGGACCCCACAGTAACGAGTACAATTTCACACCTATCGGCCATTTTTACATTTTATTTACCTTATTCTGTCACGGGCCTCCAAACCACAACAAGGCATTGCCATTACTGAGGATGGACGTTAGGTCTCAGATTGTGGACATGAGGACTCGCCGCCAGGACCAAAATCCCATTCCGACACGTTTGTCTGCCATTTAGCAGCCAGTCAGGTGCCAGTTATACATCTGTGACTGACACACACACAGGAGAATAGTGCCATGGATGTTTTTGTTTACACTTTTAGGGAGCCCTACATGTGAGATACCATAACACAGAAGATGAGACCTTACTCTATAAGTAAGTAAAGAGGATTTCCAGCAGTGTAAACATCACAAACTGGTGTTATTAGTTAAAAGATGACCAAACACACAAAGTTTAGCAAACATTACATGTAAACATTCTGTAATACGAGTAGTGGGAATAAAAACTGGATCCTTATTGAGATAATGGAAAACATCCATAATCTAAATTCAATTAAAGGTTCTGCTGTTTGTAAATAAATAAAAACATTTTGAGTGGATTGTTTTATTAATCCATTGTGTTAGAGAAAGAAATGCTGCGTTCTTTCCATTCCTCTGATAAGGCTGAATCCCAGACGGGTTCCTCCGGCCGTAATCCAGAAGGATTACTTTATCTCCACTGTAATTCTCGCACCACCTCCTCTCCTCTTTTATCTGTCACTCTGCCTCCATCCTCCTGTCTCCTGTCCAAGTGGAAGGAATGTGTCAGGTCCTCTTTCACGTGGATGTTGTCTTCTGCACAAATTAAATAAAACTATCTGTAAAAAATATTTTAAATAAAAATGAGAGTCTAATTATTTAAGTTCAACCATGTTTGCTTTACTGTATTTATTCATCCATTCATCCATTTTCCACCGCTTGTTTTTATTCATCACTTATGAAAAAAACATACAAAACACAACCTTTTATTTTTTATTCTTTTTTACAAATGTTGTCTCTGTTATCAGATAAATTAATATAAATAAATGACCAATAGCAACAATACTGCTATGATCACTTTGCTACAGCAGCTAATTGATCATCATTATCATTTTATTATCATCTTTTTTTCCTCTGAACTGTAATATTTATATTTTATTTACTGTATTTGGAACTCATACATGTTTCATTTTATCCAACATGGTGTTTTATTCCTTAGTTTACCTGTTTCTGGGTTTTATTATTTTATATTATTTATATTTGAAGGTGTGGAGATGTGTATAGTCACTTTTATTTTATTTTATTCCTTTTAAAATTCTGTGACATTAATATTTTTGTTCCAATATGTTTTCTAAATGTAACAATCCCGGTTTTTTATTGTTTTTTGTTGCAAGAATCAAACATAATGCACTAATCCTGTACAGTCTCCAGCTAAATTATTCAACCACTTGTGAGATTGAAAAGTAGTTTTGTTTCTTTCTTTGAACGTGCCCGGCATCATAGCATCATGATGAAGTTTTATGGATAAGATCTTGCTCCTCTTGATGCTTAGCTTTTACTTTTATTTTGAAATGCCTCTTTTTTTTTTTTGCTGAATTTACATATTAATGCTGGATTTACCAGAGGGGGCTAAAGAACAGAAAGTAAACAAAAGAGTAATAAAGAAAAATAAGAGACAGAAAGATAGAAAACAACCACAAGCAGAAAAAATAGAAGCAGAAACAGACGTCTTCCTGCAGTCTCTGTAAGAAAACAGTGAGAAACATTATGAAGAACATACAAACAACTGCAGAAGCGAGAGCTATTTATGTACAAGTTAAGTGATCATATAAATGTAACTGCACTGGCTCTGAGGTGGAGAAGCAGATAGAAGTCCCTGTGCATCTGCAAAGCCCAAAACCAGGCATCTCACCACAAACAGGACCCTTCACCCCTAAAGAGGCCGAGGAAGACCACAGTCAGAGCAGCCATGGCAGCATGGCGTCAGCCAACTGGCCCAGCCGGGCACTGGGCTGAGATCCTGACCCTCTGGAAAGTTCTTTTCTGTCACAGTGATAATGCTAACGGAGGGTAGCATTCCAGTGGGAAGGGTGGCACTCTCATCTAAACCCACTCCACTTCAGCTCTGCTGAAACATTATTCATTATACTGTAGAAAAAAGGATCAAAGCAGAACAAGAAGAGCTGTGTAAGAGTTCATGTGAGTGGATGAATGAAAAGCAGATGCAGGGGCACCGTGACGCTGTGCTCTGGAGGTGTGCTTCATTTAGGATTTAAGCCATAAAATTAAATAGCACAACAATAAATAGGAAATAAATGTACTTTATGAAGGAGATGCTTTCGTAATGTTTGGCATTTCACAAACAACCCTGAATAACATCAGCTGTCAGGTGTTTGCCCTGCACCTGGATGAGAGAGACCGCGTCCAAATATGCACTTTCCTTCAATCTTCAAATTCCATCCACTGTTTGGGCCCTTATAATCATTACATAATGCATATTCTACATATTCTACATGTCAGCGGCACATCACTGATGAAATCCTTCAATTTATGGAGCAGCTTAAGTCAAGTCACCCATTGTGGAATGTCTGCTGAAGCAGGCCCCGTTTTGTCCAAATTACAACCGTCTGTCTCTTCTCAGTTAGTCGACTCATTCTGCTTCCACACTCAGACGTAACATGTAACATGACAAAAAGCAGACTTCAGCAGGGTGTGCAATGACTCGACCCGCCATCACACGGGTCTTCTTCCCAAAGTTCACCCTGTGAGTGTGTCTCCCGCCTGTGAGACGCTCTTCTCAGGTCATCCTGCTAACATCACTGTCCACTCCTTTACTAGCTTTATAGGAACTTGTGAGGAAACTAAATTGTGAGCATCTTCTGGGAAACATCTGGGGGGAAACTTGACAATAAATCGGTGATTTACATCAATTAGATAATCCCGAACAGGACAAATTCTGGGTCAAGCGCCCGCCTGCCCTCCTACGCTCCCTGTCAGGCTCAGGTGAGTGGGATTGTCAGTTGGCAAGCAATGGGTTAGTGTCTGTCTCCCCCCTGCACCTCCTCGTCTCATCTCTTCACCCCCCTTCATCTCAGAGGGCTATATATTGGAGGTTGTGACTCGTCTGCATCTTAAGCATCATACGCACCTGCAGACACTCATACGAGAGCAGACTTGAACCATGAGGTCCCTGCTGAAGCTCGCTGTGATTCTTTTCTGCATCCAGAAGGGAGAGGGCCGCTGGCTGAGACCACGGATTGGTAAGTGAACAGGGGGGGTCGTGACCTATGGCTGACGTGTAAATATGGCAGAAATTTTCCACAATACTTTTATAAACAACGCTTTTGTCTTTTCCAGGTCAGAAACAAGAAATGGCATCGTTTCCCACATCTCCAGATGGAGACAGAAGACACAGACATTCAGCGGTAGAAGACAGCTGGACATCTTCTCTCCCTACAGCCGAACACCTCGCCAGGAAACGTCGCTCACCTCTCGACTCCGCCTGCCAACTGCACTCCATCCTGCTACAGGTTCCAGACCTGGGACTAGGCTACGACTCAGATGAGTCCGTCTTATTCAAGTACTGCAGCGGGACGTGTCCACATGTTCGCTCCAACCACGACCTTACCCTGACTAACCTACTGCTCAGCGGGGTGCTACCGAACCCCCCACCAGGTGAACGGTGGCACAACGCACCCTGCTGCAGGCCCACCCACCATGAAGACATGGCCTTCCTTGATAATTCACATCGCTGGCACAAAGTAGAGAAACTATCGGCCGCTGGCTGCAGCTGTGTGGGTTAATCAGCTGCCTGTAGACGGATACAGGGTGGGGAACGGAGAATAACTTGTGAATGTGTCAATATTTTGAGGGGAAATTAAAAAATTGATATTAAGCTACAGTAACTGCAACCAGACTGGCTTTTACTGGTGACCTGCTGGGACCTTCTGCGGCATCTGCAATGCACATATGTAAGAAAAGTGAAATGAGTTCTCTGAACACGAGGACTTTGTCCTGAAACCGCACACACACACACACGATGTAACAGCTATCATGTGATCTGTGTAAGTAGAAAGCTGTGTACATACACGCATCGTGTCTGGACAAACGCTGCTTTACAAGCGAAGCAGTTCAGTAACGTAGAAAATGTATTTATGTAAGATAAGTTATTTATTTATTCCATGATGGTTTTGTCAGATAACTTATTTTGTACTGATGATGTGTGTTTGTGCAACACGGATCAGCTGCATCAATGTAAACAACACAAAACACACAATGGCTTATTCCAGGTGTTGTATTAAATTGTATTTGAAGCCAGACCATAAAATCTTAACATCCTTTGTCTTTATTTGTTCCGGTTTTTGTATATAGATCTTTACCCTTATTTGATTTTACAAGCAGAGGTTCTGATACGTCTTACACACAACACAGTCAGAACCTGGTTCAGAGTCTTTTATTCCTCTTTTTGCTCAGGTCAGTGAAAGAGACATAATCTATCTGATCTAATCTGAAATATCTTCTACGGCAGGATCAAGTCTGCTGGAAATACAACTAATTTACTTGTTTTTTCCAGTTGCAAACTGGAAATCGGAGCCATATTCCAGTGGTATTTTCATGAAGAGAACATCTTGGTTCTTTTAACATAAAACAGGCACATCTGACTGCTTTCACACACTCTATGTGACCATTGCATCATCCCCGGTCTCCTCTGGCTCCGTCCCCCACACCTGAACACACCCCTCCATGGCTGTGAGGAGTTGGGTCTCTGTGGGGTGGAAAGACAACGACTGGACAACTGCTTTCCCCACTGGCAGCTTCAAGGTCAGAGAGCCCTGGAAGAGAATCTGTGTTAGGTATAAAGACTTATTCCTAGATGACAGAGTTTTCCATCAAACACATAATGCATCTTACCTCCACCAAGTCCCAGCAGTAAACGTATCCATCCTCTGAGCAACTCAGGACATGAGTATCTTTACTGGACAAACAGCAGTCCAGCTTGTAACCCTTCATTTTGTGTCCGGTATACCTACACAAGCAAATAACAATGTTCTGAAGAGGCAAACAAAACAGAGGTACATGTACGTAAACATGAAGTAAATTATACCCCCATCTTACTGTGAATTTATGCTTTGATAAAATAACAATGAAAAACATTCACTTTAAAACTTTTGCTAAATGGTCTGCTGAGAACAATAAATATGAAAACTGCCCCTAAGGCATGAACCGGGAGGAATTACTGCAACTTCAGTTCCTATTTATGCAACATTATTTATTACTATACAGTCATTTGATGCTTTTATCCAAAGTGACTTACATGTTATTTTAAACCATTTTAACCATAGCTATTATAACCTAACATGCATGTGTTGTGGGTGGGAGGAAGCCGGAGAACCCGGAGAGAACCCACACATACATGAGGAGAACATGCAAACTCCACACAGCGACCTTCTTACTATGAGGCCACAGCACTAACCACTGCGCCACCATGCGCCATATTAAAATAACTTCATCCATCGTGATTAACATGTTTTATTGTAGGGATACGTCTAAGTAAAAGACTTTTTGAATTAGTTAACGTTAAGCCATAACGGGAGCATCTTGCACTATAAACCATTATTATACCACTATAAATGTATTATTATAAATAAAAGTGGTCTGGACTTACTCTCCCAGCATTTCTCCAGTGCTCTTGTCCAGTAGTCTGACTGTTGAATCTAAACTGGAACTTAATGTGCACTGACCATCCTGACTGAAGCACACACATGTAATCGGACCTGAAACATACAAACAACTTTTTTCTTTTCTGGCATTTACATCTATGTCTGCAATTAGCAGTAGATTTAGTTATGTTAAAAAAGACATACTTACTGCTAATGAAGTCTACATGTAGCTGTCCCATTCTCAGGTCATAGCGCCTCACTCGGCCATCTACTGACCTTAACAAAAACACAGTGTATAAATCAAATATCTGACTTGTAGGAAAGAGGAGAAGGAAACAAAATGCTGGTTTGTCTTGGCTTTGAAGCGCTGTAGCCTGAATAACACGCTCACAACAGGTCTGTGCTTTACTGACCCGGTCAGCACCTCATGTTGGACCACTTTGAGGCTGCTAATGCTGTCACGTGCTTCATCTAGAACTTGGATTGGCTCAGCTCTTCTGGATTTGGTGTCCCAGCACCGTACCGTCCCATCTATGGATCCTGATTGATTGAAGATCAAAACACAACGCATGAAAAATACACACAAACAAAAACAAGTCCATAAAGTAATTCACACTTTAAACGTAGAACATGCTGAACAATGTTACAACAAGCAGAAAGTGATGAACACATATAGTATATACACAACAATCTGAGTTACCAGACAGCATTACGGTCGCTTCCTCGTTGAACTGCACACAGTTAACTTTCTGTTGCAAAGAAAAGAAATAATGAAAGAGGGAAAAGAGTTTAAATAAAAGGTTCAAATTAAACAGCAACATGGACATAAACAAGGAAAGTTAAACGAGTTAGAAACAGCAGAACTTACTCCGGCGTGTCCTCTGAGCTTACGCGTCACCTGCCCTGTGCCAACATCCCACAGAATCACCGTCTTGTCTGAGCTACAGGAGCAAATCTGACTGTTGTCATAGGAACTGTGAAGGTAGCCATTAAAAACCACGTCTGTTATTATATACAGTGGGAAGCACAATGCATTCACTATATTATTTTAGTTTAGTAGCATATAAAAGCACAGCACACATAAATAAGGGATAAACTTTTAACTTGTGATAGCACAGAGTCATTAGTTAATGTATTTTTGAGCATCTTGGTCGTACTCCAGATGAAATATGATAACCCCCTCACCTATCAGCATCCAGCACCTCATATCCATGGCCACTGTACGTCTTCAACAAGGTTCCTCGACTCACACTCCACAACTTTAATGATTTATCACTGCCACAGGACAGCAGGTAGTCTCCATCAGCTGAGCAAAAACACACATATGGGACAGAGAGAGGTATGATCCAGCTCTATATCATGTTTTCCCCAGTATAAAGCAACACAACTTTATTAAAACATAGCATGCATAAGAATATTACCATTAAAACGAACAGCCCTGACAGCTCCTTGTTTACAGTCAATGGTCCTGAGGAGATGTTGAGGAAGCTGAGGAGCCTGAGGTTTGGGTTGAGGAAACGACATCACATCACCTGTGTGGTTAGCATAAACACACGTTAGCCAAAAGTATAGCATCTAAACAGCTAAATAAATAACTAAGCAAAAAATACAGCTGATGCATAAATGAAAAAAGATACTAATGGTGTTTAGACTAAAATATATAAACATTAACTAATTTTATATGCATTTTTCTAAAAAGTAATATTTAATATCCGTGCTCACCTGGCTAACTTTTTTTAAAAAATACTTCAGTAACATTCGTTTAAAAAAAGGTATATATATTCTCCGTTTCTAACTAGCTACCATCACAACATTTTAACTCGTGTTTTTAGCTAGCTGGCTTTCATTCGCAATGAATTCTGGGATCACGTTTTCCTTTCAAAATAAACGTTCAAAATCAGTTTTCCCCTTTAAACGTTTGTCTGAACGCTACGTTAGGCTTTTATTTTTTCATTAACCGGAAACAAGCCCCCTCTCTTTTTCCCTTCACAAAAGATCTTTCAGCTCTCTGTCACCGGAATTAATTTCCCCGTTACTATATAGTAAAAGGATATATTAATATAATGTCTTTCAACAATATGGCAGACCCGAGGAGGCAAAATAAAATTTTAAGGTATATTTACTACGAAAAATGTATCTTTAACCGAGAGAAATGATGTTCAAGAATTAGTTGACGGCAGCTAGCAACTAGCTAACCTTCATTGGATATGAGTACCCAGGTGGGATTAGGGTTAAGTGTTTAAGACTTAGCTGAAAAACCTTTAAATGATTAACATTTAGTATGTTTAATAGACTGTGTATGTGCAATTTGATTATTTTGTTAGTCAAACTGTTAATGTTTAATCAAACTATCTATTTCTTTTATTGTTTTGTATTTTAGTCACTTTTGTCTGTAAAGATTGTCAGTTGTGCCTTTCAGAGACTAGTCCTATTTAATGGAAGACTATCTTTAACACAATAATGGTTTATTTAACAAGAAAAAGACAATGTTGCACATATGGGAATAACCATGTAAAATGATACTTGATAGTCCAGATTGTACTTTTAGATTTATTCCTCTATCTAAGCTAGTACATCTAGTACTAACTGTGGTTTAACTAAGATAAAGTTATCCATAACTCCAGAATAGTTACACTGTATGTTTTGGTATATGTGTTGCGGCAGGTACAAGCCCCCCACCACAGAGACTAACCCCACACTGGAGGACCCCACTCCTGACTACATGAACCTACTTGGCATGATCTTCAGCATGTGTGGACTGATGCTAAAGGTTAGCTCACATCCTCATGTTTCTCCTCTTCATTGCTCTTTACGTCTGGTGTTTCGCCTCCACCTGAAAGACTTAGCCCCTGCAGGGCAGAGCTTAGTCTCCATCACTCCATTTAGAAGATTACAGGTGAACATACCTGTTAAATAAGCGGTTACTGACTCTCAGCACACAGGATGTGATGGGTGAAGCAGCAGGATACTTGGGCTTAAAGTGGGGACATTTACTTTCTGACCTTTGGACCCAAAGTTATGCACTTTTTTTCAGATACGCTTGCATACATTTAAAAACAAAGACGAGTTAAAACTAGGACAATACTGAGGATTACCACTGTGCTACGTTATTTATTTGCTTGATATAAATGAAGATGTTTTAAATGTTTAAACATGTTGTGTTCATGGCGTGTCCATCCCTTTAAGCAGTCTTTGTTTAAAAACTGTGTTTAATCGCAGCCTTTAACCTTTCTGTCTGATAACCAGACAACAGAAACCTAACTTGTGCTTTCGCTCTTCAGCTGAAGTGGTGTGCCTGGATCGCAGTCTACTGCTCTTTTATCAGCTTTGCCAACTCCAGAAGCTCAGAGGACACCAAACAGATGATGAGCAGCTTTATGTGAGTAAAACTGTGTTCTTATAAACGTGCAGATTGAAATAAGATGACAAAACCTCACTTTCTCTGTTCACAGTTGCTCTGTTTTTTAAATAAATCATATACCTTATCCTATTTATAACTCATTGTCTGCCAGCCAGTGTTATAGCATATATCTTTGACAGCCAATGAGTTCAACATCTACAGATAATTTTGTTCATAAGTTATATTGACCTATAAAGATGTGCACAGTAGAAACAAAGGAGCTGCTATTTCTATTTTAAGAGAAGAAATCTGATAATAGAAGCTTCAGTTTTATTGAATATGACTTAGTCTGATCAGTTTTAGTTCAGTGTGCAGTTTTAAAAGTGCAGGTTGGACCTTGTTTCTGCCTGTTGTTGAGACTTTAGACAAGCCCGTGGTTGTATTAAAAAGCTTTTAACTGCGTGACCTCCATGGGGGGAATCGTTTGCTTGTAAAAAAGTACTAAAGTAGGGCTTCCCAGACAGATTTACAATGAGGAAAAACCTTCTTGTCCATTGTCTAAATGAGGTTGTATTAAAGACGAGCTAAATGCACTCATTGCTTAGTAACACAAAACATTTGGCTCAGCAAATTTAGTCAGACAACACACTCTGTAAGGCAGCTATGTGTATGTATACATGATGCGGTGAAAGTGAATGAGTACAGCTGCTGGTTCAAGGCCAGTTTTAGGACGCTGGTCAACAGCCAAGATATGATTCAAGTCTCCCCGTGCTATTAAAAATGTGTGTGTGTGTGTGTGTGTGTGTGTGCGCGTGTGTGTGTGTGTGTGTGTGTGTGTGTGTGTGTGTGTACAGGATAAAAGTGCTTTGGAGGGTGAGTGTGTCATTGAGGTTATCAGGGCAAATGTTCCTTCAGATATGTTTGGACACATTGACACAATATCTCTGAGTTTTCCCAAAGTACTTCCAGTAAAGATCTCCAGTAGTACAAATAAGGAAAGTACTCGCTTCATGTGATACTTTCAGGCTGATGTAAAATGAAAATGGTTATATTTTTCTCTCCGTTTGGTTCCAGGCTGTCCATCTCAGCCGTTGTGATGTCTTACCTTCAGAATCCACAGCCAATGTCGCCGCCATGGTAACCAAGGACCAATCACTGATAACGGCAGCCGGACCGGGTGACTGATCGCTCCCGACCCCACCAATCGGCCATCGATGTGGAATAAGAGAGCGATGGAGTAGAAATGGACACTAGGAGAACACCAAAGATGGATCAATCGTCTTTGACGTTCTCAGATTTCTCTTAACATTTTCTGATTCTTATATTTGTGGGGGTGTTTATGAAAATGCCACAGTTTTACGTTTAGCCGACCTTTTGCATAATGATTAAAGCTGGATGCTTTTAAAGGGAACTGCTGTGTGATGCTTTATCTCTGTGGAGAAAAAGGTTGTTTCATCACGTTTCTGTTTCGATCATTTACTGGGTTTGTAATCAGATTACTCTCAGCTCTTTATTGGCAACACACAATGTAATCATTTATAAAACATATATCTGACTCCTCCAGTTTAGTTTTGAGCTTGTGGGCTGGATGATTGTTCTCTCTCCCAGTAAGAAGCAAAATAATGTGTTTTTACAGTTTATCATTCATCCTGATCAGCAGCCAAAAGTTGTTGAAAGACAACTAAGATGTTTGTTTTAGTCATCGAGCAAACTGACCGAGTGTTCAGTGAAAATGAGAGGAAGGACAATCAGTTTTCTCCACTGGAGGTATATATATGTATATATATATGTATATATATGTATATATGTATATGTGTACATATATGTATATGTGTATATATATATATATATATATATATATATATATATACAGTATATGTATATCAGGCTTTTAAATTTCATGCAACAAAACAATTCATATTAAAAGGTAAATTAACACAATACTATTTTTGTTTGCTAAATTCACATAAAAAAACCAGCTGACATCTGCCAGTAATTCAAGCAAATTGTCTCATCCTTTAAGCATCCTTTCATCATTTAAAGCAATATAAAGATGACTCAGCTATGCTTATCTTGAAATAAGAAGTTTAATCATTCATAAACACCAAGCAATGTGCAGAGAAACAATTAGAAAGTTCAGGAAAAGTGTGGATAAAGGGTCAGGATGTTGTGATTTTCCAGTTGAGTTAAATGTAAAAAATAAAGCCATGTAAACGCGCGGTGGGGCCTCTGCTGATCACAGAAGCTGGGACGTCAGCGGGATGCGAGGTGGATTTAGTGGCGTATAACTCTTGTCCCTCCAGGGTTGCTGCAGAGTGGCCACTGCTTGGCTTGCTGCCACGTTTCAGCAGACTCCACCAGATTTTCTCCTGACTTTGTCCTGACTCAAACTGCTCACTGACGCATTTCATGTTCAAGCACTCAAACGAGCCTTTTTTCTCCATTGTTGTGCTTTTTCCATTCTGTGAGTCACAGTCAAACTTGTCCATTTGCTGTTGATTGCTATCAGTGGAGGGGATATTGAATTTGTAAGCGTCAGCATTGATCGGTGGGCTGTGTAATCTGGATATTAAAAACTGTCACAGTTTGCTGAATGCAGATCTTAAGGTCAGAGGGTGATGTGCTGCAGCCGGCTTTAATTAAATCTGATCAACACTGTTTAGATCTGCTCAGTGAAAAGTGTATTATCATTATTAAACACCAGGGGGCACTAACACCACACACAGTTACATAAGAGTTGATGGTTTACTGGCACACATTTCCCCAGTTCAATGTAATTCACTTCAATTCTAAATGTATTTTTATGGGACATTTTAAAGCAACTTTAACTGATCAAAGTGCTTCACAATTACTGCAGTCAATTAAATGTAAACAATAAGAAGCCATGGTAAACTCCAATTAGTTGGTATTAGCAAGTTAAATTTATAGACTGCACGACGTCTGTTATGACTTTATTAACTGAATTCTTAGATGCATGGTCAGTAAGATAAATTTAACATTTTTTTTTTTAAAAAATACTCAATTTGTATGAAAACTTAAGTTAATCCAACAAAAGCATGTGTGAGATAATAAGTGATATGTGCTGTTGTTTCTTCTCAGGGTACAGACATCCCAGTGGTTATCTTGCATGCCACTACACGTCATTTTCAGCTACGTATGCAGTAAACAACATATACTACTAAAGAGACTGACTCCAAACATGCCATTTGTCCCGTTTTAAAAGAAAAAAAAGTTTTGTGCAGTTTTTGGGTAAAAAAAAGCAGCCGAACAGTGAAACGACCATCAGCTTTGGGTGAAACTGGCTCGTGCAGAAAGCTGCTGTGAAGATCGTGCAGCACATTATTTGGGGTCCCGTCCGGTGACTGACAACCTCACATAACACCTGTGACACAACCAGAGCACCTGGGTCCACTCGTCGCCTTGGCTCGTCCCCGTGTTCTGCAGAAGCACCAGAGTGTGTGCTCACCTGCAGGATCTCTGTGGTGTGTGAGCAGCTCAACAGTGAAACACCAGAGAGTCACGAGACAAGCTGAGAGAATTACCGGGGTCTCACTGCCACCTGTTGGAAACACAGATTAACAACACCACCGGTGGGGAAGAGAGGATTTTCTATTCCACCCATCTCTGTCATGCAGTTTGTCCCTCCTGGTATCAGAAAGTATCGCAGCCTGAGATGTAAAACTTCACAACTCTGTGAGAACTTTTATCCAACCTCAAAAAGAACTGTTGAACATCAATAAGCCTCTAAGATTTAAAGTGTTTGGTGCAACTTGTTGACCATATCACGGCCACAAAGTGCAGTATCAATTCAATAGATACATTTATTTACTAGTACAGTTTGTTTTAGGCTTAAGATCCCTGGTGAAACTAGATACGACAAAAAACAAACCTAAAACTCAAATATTAATATGTTAAAAGTAGATGGCTGAGGAAGCTGTTGTTTAAACACAATTTAAATCAATATATTAATAAAAACTAAAGTGTTTGTTACAGAATAACAGAATAAGAGCTTCCAGCATGCTGGGTTGCTATAATAACCTGAGGTGTGCTGATTGAGTCTGACATGTCTTTGGAGAGAAGCTACATCTCGAGTGGTCAAGCGTCCATTAACCCGCTAGTGACCTCCATGGATAAAGGTGTCCACATACAAAAATACCAGTAAAAATCATGATAAACTACTTTTCCCCTTTGCTATTTAACTATTAACCATTCTGCTCTTTTTTAGTGATGAATGAAACAGTCATTCAAATGTTCATACTGGAACATAAAGACTTAAAAAGACAGGGATGGTTGAATGTTTAGTATTTCTGAGGAAGATGGACATTGTTTAAACAATTTATGAAGAAAAAATGCATTAAAAGTTTAGTTATAGAAGATTTTGCACATGGACACTTATGGGTCACCAGAATGCAAAAATCAGTTAAAAAAAAGACACGATGGAAAAAGAAAAAAGGGTCTAAAAACAAGAGTTGTTGCAAAAATGTGTCACTAACACAACCTAAAAGATCACCAAGTAAAATAAGGGGCATAGAGAGAAAAACTTTAAATATACCTGGATCCTCCAAATCTGTAGTTTAACAGACACTAAAACAAACTAAATACACATTTTATACAGATCTGAAAAATATTTTCTATATTAGACCTGATAATGGTGCATTTACTGTATATTTAGATGATTACTGTAAAAACAAACAACCTTTCAGTCTCCATGCAGAAGGTGAGGAAGAGGAAGAGGAAGTGAGAGGAGGGACAGAGAGAAGGAGGTGAGGGCTGCAAGTTGAAGGGACTGAATATGACCCAAAGTGTGTGCAGGGAGGGAGGATAACGTAGATGATCCCAGCTATCTAACCCCAGCTCCGTTTGGGCTCCTCATCGCGCATCACCTGTCCCGCGAGCATCACTTGTGTCGGGATGTTCCTGTGAACATGGAGCTCTTCCGGTCCCCGGTGCAGGCAGACACGTTGCCGTTTCTCTTCCGACCTCCCTGCGTCTCCCAGCGGTTCCCAGCTGCATCCCTGCATCCCTCCGGTCCACCGGAGTCCCGGTGCGCGAGCGTGGACTCCGAGGAGCTGCTAGTCCTGCGACAGCAGAGCACCTGACAGGCAGGTAAGGGCGCGTGCAGGCAGAGGTGATTTCATGTTGTTTGGAACATTTCACAGGGCTTCACGATGTCAGTAAAAGTATAAAACATTTAAAGGGGACAAGAAGAGCTCCGCAGAGACGGATTTATGGATCAGGCTCCACTAATGGGGAGGTCTGTTAGACTTTGATCTTTTGGGATCTTCATATCCTCCAGGGTATTGAAAGTTTCCTAAAACACAACAATGGATCTCCACAGCTTCGTCTCACACTGACTCAGGTGTGTTGCTGCAGGTAAGGACACCTGATCTGGAGATCCCCGTTTTAAAGTTAAGTTATTCTTTAGATGCAAGATGCGGCCCATTTCATCTAAATCTGTACAACTAGTTTGCTTTTAATTCATTTTAATGGCTTTAATTGGTAAAACAAAAACCCTCCATATCGCTGATTAAATGTATTTATTGACAATTCACTGACTAGCTACACCAACCTCTAAAAACCAGCTTAGCTGTGATAGTTTTCTGTTTTTAAACACATTTAGTCTTTTTTTAAAGAAACAAAACACAGAAGTATTTTTTCCTGCCATTATTTTCAATTCAATTCAATTTTATTTATACAGCCCAGTATCACAACAAAGTCGTCTCAAAGGGCTTCACACAAAGTTAATCACACAACAACAACATAACACACAATAAACACAGTAATGACTACACTAAACTAAGCAGACATCCTGTCCTTAGACCCTCCTTCATGGTAAGGGAAAACCCAGTTGTGGGGATAAAAAGAAGAAACCTCATGGAGCCCACATTGAAGGAGAGATCCTCTCCTAGGATGGACAGGCAGATGTACCTATACTGTTATCACTCACAGCTCATCTACATTGTGAATAACACAGTTCAGGTTTGTACTGTTATTTAAACACACCTGGTTGGAATTGATGACTAATTATGGCCTCAAACAGAATTAAGAGTAAAAAACATTAAAGGATATATTTTTGAGCTGTAAACACCACATTACTTATACATCACAAATAAAGAAACCAACACACACACAGCCGCTCCTGTTCATGAAAAGTCCTGCAGGTGTTGTTGTGTTATGTGCAGGACCGGACATCAAACCCGACACAAGTCAGCTAAATATCCATTAATATCAGGTGTGATGCAGGAGACTCGCAGCGTAGTATACTGGTATTTATCCCAGTGCTCAGTTGGTTTCAGGTAAAGACTGCGCGGGACAGAAGAGAAGACATAAATGCTTTTACAAGTCATGAAAAACAAAAGTGTAATCTCCATTCCTGATGCAGAGTTTTAAAAGGAGCTCAGGGTCCACAGAGGTGGAAAACC
Source organism: Pseudomugil gertrudae (assembly GCA_037177535.1). Lineage (NCBI taxonomy): Eukaryota > Metazoa > Chordata > Actinopteri > Atheriniformes > Pseudomugilidae > Pseudomugil > Pseudomugil gertrudae. The sequence continues at coordinate 9,970,562 of JBAMHV010000012.1, read as the reverse complement.
TCTAACAATTCTGCTATAAGATTATACATGAATTACTGAATTTAATAGAAACAAATGCAAATTGCTATTGAACATTTTTATATTGTTAAAATGTTAAAATGCACGGTGGAGCAGCTGGTTAGCACTGTGGCCTCACAGCAAGAAGGTTGCCGGTTCGAGCCCCAGTGTGAGTGAGGCTCCAACTGGGATCCTTTCTATGTGGTGTTTGCATGTTCTCTCCGTGTTAGCGTGGGTTCTCCCCGTGTTAGCGTGGGTTCTCCCCGTGTTATTGTGGGTTCTCTCCGTGTTAGCGTGGGTTCTCCCCGTGTTAGCGTGGGTTCTCCCCGTGTTAGCGTGGGTTCTCCCCG
>JBAMHV010000012.1:9922056-9950067 GCA_037177535.1 Pseudomugil gertrudae | reverse complement strand
TGGTAGCTGGTTTGATTGCGGTTTTTCCTTTTGTGGATGTCTGTCTTTCTTCTGTTGGGGTTGTGTTTTCTCTTTTTCTCTTTCTCTCTTTCTATCTTTTCCGGTCGGTCCAGCAAAAAAAATATTCATTTAAAAAAAAAAAAAAAAGTAAATAAACACTTTATGTTGCTTAGACGCTTTCTGCTTTAAACACACTTTATAGAATTATAGTCTGTTGATGTTATTAAAGACAAATTCAACATCATTTATTTGAACTTGTTGGGAACAGCATTGCTTTAATTTTGTTATGCAAAGTACAAATTAGTCTGGCATCCATACCCAAGCTATCTTCAGCCAGTAAAAATCAGACTGATGTTGACTCTTGTCTTATTTCTTTCTGTCCCTTTCTTTTCTCTTTTCTTCTCTTCTTCTTCGCTTGCATTCCTTTGATGTGAAGCCACTGTGTGCATTCAAAATGGCCAATATGTTGACGTGCAGTAACTGAGGTGTTATGTGGTGTCATAAGCTTTAAAAAAAGGTGTGAGGTGCAGTTTCTCAGCCTTGAAACACTGATGGAGAATTTGGATGATACATGATTACATGATACATTTCACTGGGCCATCAAATAAGTCAAAAACAAATGTTTCTCCTGTAAGGTCAGACGTTTTCAGTCCTTATGGGACTTAAATATAAACATAAACAAAATTGTTTATCCAAAGTTCAAAACACTGTTACAAAAAATGTCACATTTCATTTATGTAGTGGTTATATCAATCTTTGCTCCATGTATATATGATTTACTTTACATTGGCTACAGCTGCTGCTATAGCTCATAGTTGTATACAAGCGTTTTTCATGTGGGATTGTTTCACTGCACTGCTCCATTGCTTTGTTTACTCAGTTGAACACCTTTGAAGTGAATAAGCATCAGAAGGCAATGTGCAGATTACAGACAATGCAGCTCTAAAGTATGTGTTTGAGAGGACAGCGAACAAAAAAAATGCATTTGGAAATGAAATCCTCCTCTTTGTATTTGTTCTTCTTATTCCTTTTATCATATACACAGGTAATGTGAGGCATATACCCCTATCCTGTATTCACAATGCATATATGTGTCTCAGTAATAAGTTAAATAAAGTCATTTTTATTGCTTTGGCTGTCATCTTTTCTCTACGCTGACTGTTGTAAGTTCAATTGGTGCACATACACATGTTTTATTTCCATTTTATTGACGATAAAGGTCTCGTTGAGATATAATATCTCTTCTTCCTAAGAGTCTTGCTTGATCTAAATCCCACAAGCAAAACTGGGCAAAAAAGAATGACCAAAAATGTCATAAGTACAATTTACAGGGACATATTCATTATTTTAAGTGACTTCAGGGCTTTGCTTTTGAACATTTTCTCATTAGCAAATATCTTAATCAGATATCTGTTCCTAAAATTAAAAACAATCTCTTGGTCTAGTAAATCTGTTCAAGTAGAACTGGGTTGAGGCATGACCACAATAACAAAGTCATTTCAAGCTGTGGCCCCCCTGAGAGTTCATTGACAGTGGAGGACAAATCACTGAAATGCCTTCTGCATAAAGCATGAGGTGAACTCTTCTGCAATGCTGAATACACAATGCTGCTGTAAGGATACTGTTAGGGGTTTAATGGTAAAATGTTTAATAAGTGTAAAAGATAATTAGTTTTTTTTTAATTCACACTCATACACTCACTCAAAGTATCAACATCTAAAGTTATCATCGGCCCAAAACCAATGTGAGCTGTATAATTGTGTGATTTGTGAATTTTGTGATATAACTGTATATCTCAGGGAAGCCATTTCAAGCTGTTTGAAAACAATACATTCAAAATAGAACAATACACAACATTTGACACTGAAAACAAACAACCAGGGACCCATATGTACAAACAGAAGCCTGTCACGTGTAAATATCAAGAGGTGCATTTTGCAAAGACAAATAATTACAAGTAAATCATGATGAAACCTCATCTTAATTCTCACTTTATCGCCTGCTTTAATCAGCTGTGGTATATTAGGACTGCCACTGAGCAACTAACAACTGGTAACAAGCATGCAGTTGCTAACAACCACAGAGAAATGAAGCCACAGGGATGCCTGTGGGATACTGGCTTCACAATAAAGAAAATAACAAACAGTAAACAAATGAATCCATTATTTCTACATGTCTAAACTGCTGAACTATTAACACCAGTACAGAGTTGTGTAGGCATGAGACACAGTTTAGAAGCTGATTCTTGTTTTGTTTCACTCTGGCTTTCTTTATGACATGGTGCATCAGACATGCCTGGACATTTTCTGTAGCTGTAGCTTAAGATTAGAGTTTTAATAATTAGTCATCTGATCCTTTTACAACACAGGAACAAACACGGGGCTTTGCACGTATAACTACCATGAAAAAAACAACCAGATAGCTCATGACGTGTTGGAACAGGTCTTTAGAGTGATTTCCCTCATAAAGAAATCAAAGAAAAAACTGAGTTTGAAGTCAGTTGGATTCAAAAGCCTTATTGTGTACATATTCATATGGACTCGACCGACTGTAGAGCTGTGCTGTGTTCTGGGTTTCTGCTGTTGGTCACATCTAGGTTCAGCAACATTATGCGCCCAAAAACCTAAGTCACCAGGCTACATGATTATACTGAATGACCAGATTATTCCATTAGCGGATTTTTGTCTTCCCTGATGGTACAGCCAAAATGATAATGCCAGGATTCATTAAGCTCAAATTGTATAAGAGTCGTTCAGGGAGCGTGAGACATCACTTTCACACATGGATACCTCCAGAGTTCAGACTCAACCTGAGAATCTTTGGGGTGTGTTGGAGAAGACTCATCAAGAATGTTGTGAAAAATAAATGATACTGTAGATAAAATAAAATATGACGTTGCAGAAGCTTAGTGAAATGATCCCACAGCGAATGTGTGCTGTAATCAAAGCGTTCAATGAATTGTTAACATCTTTTTGGAGGGGGGGTCAAAGGGCATTGGATTTGAGAGTGCTGGATGATTTATATCTACAAGCAAACCTTCTCAACTATAGTGATTAGTGGTGTTAAGAGTTAAGAATAAAAACAATAAGAATAAAACAATTTCATACAAAATCCACATGATTTGTATAACAAATAAGGTGCTTTCTTTAATCCTACTTAAAGCTCCTCTGCACCTGTCGAGGAAAGAAAAGACAATGGAGTACAACAAGCTTGCCTATCAACTCTTCTGAGCCCTTCCCATCTGGCTTCCCCTGATCTCTGTTTCCTGTTGTGCAGGAAGTGAGGCCAAATCTACTCCACCCTCTGGTCAAAGGCTAGGCACTTGATAGAAAGCTGGGGTGTGAGTGAGCAAGTTGTTGATAAACAGCCAGAGTGCATCATAGGCAGAGTTTGAACCTGTAAACAGATGAACTGAAGCCAAAGTTGATGTGTTTGAGGAGGGTAGAGTTAAAATCAAGAGCACAAAAAGCAGTGTTTCTGAATGAAACCAACAAAGGTAGTTTTTTTGCAGCTACCCATATCCATTGTAAGTAGCCATCAATGGTTCATTAACTCAGGAAACAGTCTGGCAGGAAAAGAACTGTTAGGTTAATATAGGGTGCAGGAAGCTTTGTGCTTAGACAGCCATCTCTTTCCTGCTGGAAGGAAAGGTGTGATCACTTCTGCACCCAGTGATCTGCAGCTGCAGGCCTCTTTAAGTCCAACTAACAATGTAGTGCAAGAGACATTTGTATAAGCAAACAAAATGTTTCTGCTCATGCTTAACAAAATGTATCAAATTACATAATCTATAAACTGAAAAGAAGGCTTTCATTATTACAACCCCAAATACATTGTTTGGAAATTGTGTAAAACATTAATTAAAGCAGAATACAATGATTCTTTTAACCTTATTTCAGTTGAATACTCAATAGCAGACAGATCCAAACAGTTTGTGGCAATTGCATGTAGGAGAAGATAGGAGGACTACAAATCCAGAAATGTGATGCAAACACAGAAGGACACTGTAAATAAAAATGAGCTGAAAAAGCAGAAATGTGATGTAAATACAGAAATATGCTCCAAACACAGAAAAGTAGTGTTGCATAAACAAAAACTACAAGAAGACGTTGCATGTTCACTCACACAACGGAAGTGCTCCGGGCCTCTGGGCAGCAGTGAGTTCACACCTAAAACAGAGGTCCCGATGGGAGGTTTGAGCATATGTGAGTGCAGGGAGAGAAACTACAGTAAGGTCCACTTTTTTTAGATTTAAAAAACTTTATTTATTCTCAAGAAGGCTTTTTGTTTCCAGGTTTGAGTCTCAACAAGGACAGGATATTGTTGCACACATACACATAGTTACGCAGATACATCAATGTCAATGTGCTAGATGCAACATCATGTGAGGAGCTAGCCATAAAGTGTCACATTTTTACCATCAGTGACAATTTTACATCAACCTTATTTTTTAACATTTAAAAAAATCTACTTTTTAAACTGTTGAACTCAGCTAGTAGTCCCTTTAATGTCAGAGCACTTCTGTTGAGAGTGAATGGCAGCCTTTTCTTCTTGCAGTTATTGTTCATACAGCACTCCTTTGTGTTTGCAGTGCTTTCCTGTGTGCAGCTTTTCACACTAGAATTTCTGTTCATACATACCGTGGGTTTCCACCAGTCTTCAACAATAAAATGCTCCACAAAGACAAAAATAAACTTTATGGGATTTTGCAGATATTTACTCATTTTGAATTTTATGTCTGCAACATGTTCTAAAAATGCTAAAACAGGGGGGCATCTTTACCATTATGTTACATCACCTTTACTTTTAACAACACCCAATAAATATTTGTGAATGGAGGACACTGATTGTTGAAGCTTTGTAGGTAGTATTCATCCCCATTTTTACTTGATAAAAAACTGAAGTTGCTCAACAGTCCAGGGTCTCCATTGTAGTATTTTGTGCTTTATGATGTGCCACAGTTTTCCCTGGGAGAAAGATCTGGACTGCAAGCAAGCCACTTTAGTACCTACCATCTTTTACTATAAAAGCCCCACTGCTGTACCACGTGCAGATTGTGGCTTGGCATTGCCTTGCTGAGATAAGCAGGGGTGTCCTGATAAAGATGTTATTTGAATGCAGCAAATGTTTTTGCAAAACCTTCATGCTTACATGATGTTTTTTAATTGGACATAATTCCATACTGGAAATAAAAAATTGGATCTCCTGCTTCTCATCTTTTGGCTACAACATGGAAAACAACATAATAAGTATAGTTTTTGTTTCAATTTTGATTATATTTTTTAAATACCAGCTGAACAGCTTTGGGTTTTTTTTCCAGCAGCTGGGGAAGAGAAGGAAAATAGAATACTGTAGACCGGAGGCAGAAGACGGAGCATCTGTGTCATTGCAACGAGACAAGATAACGAGTAAAATGACCGAAATGAATCTGCTCTGGTTTAAATGAGAATAAACCAGCCACTTACTATGGAATCAATTTTAATTCCAAATGGTCATTTACATTTTTCTTCTCCTTTAAGTGGAATTAACTTTCACTTTAACATAATTAAAGAAACTCATGTAAACCCTGCAAACCCTTTCAGCAATAATGATGCTTTCATCGATATCCATGCCATGAGCTCTAACACACCCCCACCCTAATGCTAGCTTTTGAGCTTTGCACTAATATTTTTGATGGTCTTTTGCTCTTTGACCTTGAGAACAAAGTCCATGATTTCCAAAAAACAGTTTTGACTTGTCAGAACAAAACACTATTTTTCACTTTGCATGGGTCCATCTGACATGAACCCAGGGAAACCAGTGGCATTTCTAAGTGTTGTCAAAACATGGCTTTCCCTTTGCTGCTTATGTGCACAGTATTCTCTAGATTCTCTGAATTGTTTGTTGATATTATGAACTGCAGATGATGAAATCCCAAAATCCCTTGCATTTGCATGTTGAGAATTGTTGCTTTTAAACTGTCGGCTTATTTGCTCATGCAGTTGTTCACAAAGTGACTAACCTAGTGTTTGCTACTAGATAAGTGTTTCTGAGAATTCCTCAACTTTTCCTGTCTTTTGTTTTCCCTGTCCAACATGTTGCAGGCATCAAATTTAAAGAGTGAATATTTGCAAAGTAAAAAGTTTATCAGTTTCAACATTAATATAGATTAATATAATTTTCATATCATTGCATAATATTTTTTTACCTGTTACACAACATTCCAACCAAATAGGATTTGTTGTAGTTAAAAGTCATTTTATGATTATATCATAGACTTAAGGATTTTCTTATTGTAAACACATACGATATCAAAGTTTAGACCAAGAAGTGTAAGACACGTTTTCAGCCACTGCCTGTGCTTTTTGGGTCAGTGTTTAAATTCTTGTGATATACTGTGGTTAATGTTTGTGACTGGTATGTTACTGCTACAGTATGCTTTTTGTAATTTATACAAACAGAACTGGTTAAGAGTAGAAACATTTGCCAAAATGAAAAAGGTCTCCATAAACTAAGTTTTTCATATAAACATCGCAGTATTTTGAAGTTGAGAAATGACTATGATGGTCTGCAATGTAAAAGTGTTGTGGTGAGAATAATTTATGCACATATTTTAGATCTCAACATTTTGGACAAGAGGAAAAGTTTAAATTGTGTGATTGCCTAACCGAACTATGTAGGTATAAGCTAAAGAGTGTGTAAGGCAAGGTAAGTTAAGTTTATTGATATACTGTATTTAAAATTTCATACTGAGTCAAGAGGTCATTGATGTACTTTGCTTCTAAATCAATCACAGCTCTACAGACCAGCAACAGAACCTAAAAATCTGAACTCTCACACAGGAAACCAGTGTAAATATCTCAGAGCTGGACTTGAGCAGCAAAGTTCCTACTGATTTTTTAGGTAGACCTGTGAAGACACTTTTCTCAAGTCGACTACAAATGAAAGCAAAGAAACGAAAGAAAGAGATAGAACAGGGCACAAGACTAGAGTCAAGATATGACATTTTTCTGGCTGAAGAGAGCTCACAGTGCAGGTAGTATGTGACATGGATGCTGAATTAGCCACTGATGAGGGAGTATCATTGTGAAAATTTGCAAGAATTTTGTACTTTAAGCTTTAAACTTCCCCACAACTTTCTCGTTAACCTGTCTGGTGTGCTCTTTGATCTTTATAATGCTGGTTGTTAATTGCTGTTGTCTCTGAAGCCTTCACAGAACAGCTATACTAAAAATAAATTTAGCATGAACTCTGTCTGCTAATCAGGTCTCTTCTTATTTAATTTGTTGTGGATTTTATGCAGGTAATCAAAGTAAAGAGGGGCTAAATCATTTTCTTTCCATTTCTTAATTATGCAACACTTCAGAAAAACCTTTAAAGGGCACAAATACATTTTAAAGTTTTGTGTTTGGTTGCCATTTCATGGTCTAAAACATGCTGCTAAACTAGATTTGGAAAAATGAAATAGGAAGGAGATAATAAGTAAATATGCTGTAATGGCATTTCTCATATAATCATCAAGATCCGATCCGTACGCGGTTCTAGTCCACTCACTCTAAAAACCTGCTAATCAGCTAGATGTTATCCCATTTCTGCTTTCAGAATGATTCAGCATAAACATGAAAAAACATTGGTTTAATTTGGAAAGAAAAATTCAACAGTGTTCCCACAGCTAAATAATGAGCTGTGATTTATGCTGACGTCCATTAGAGCTTCACACACTCAAAAGTGTACTCTTTTGTGGAGTTATATTTCTGAAAGGCTATTCTGAGACAAAGGAAATGCTTTCAACATCCTCAGTTAATATTCACAGGGTCCCCTCTGATGCAAAAACTTCATTGTGTGATGTTTCTCCTCACAGTGAAGATTTGACAAGCAAATGGCACGTCTATTGTCATTTGGTTGCATTTACCTATGAGCTCTGGTATCTCAAACTGCCACTTTTCAGGTCAGCTATTGTGAAACTTTGAGAGCCACAGTGCTACTTCTGAACTTATTCAGAAAAAATGGTTGAACTTTCTGATTAACAAAGCTCTTTTTTCACCAACCCTTACACACATAAACACACAACTATAAACAGAGTTTATAAATATCAGTGCATTCACCCTTTGTACTGATTGCTTTGCTATGAATGTAACTTGTCCTGTTCCAGAGGGCTGGGCAGGATGATTGCAAATTAAACCAAAGGTTCTACTGTGAGGCTGCTTCATCACCTCATCATCATTCCAGTCTCTGACCCAGCCACAACAGTCACCCTACTCTTCCACCAGTCCCCTTAGCTCTTCTCTTGTCTTCATAGTTTAGCTGCAGATGCAATCAAACACTAAAGTAATTCAGTTAAAGCCTAAAATTTCACCTTTCTTCTCTTTCCTATGAAGCAGAAGTGAACCCTTTTTCTGACCTCATTTTCATCATAATAATAAAGCAGTTACATTCCTTCTCAATCAAATTTACAGACATTTTTGCTTCTTCAGAAATTTGTAACAGCTTGAGGGAACATGCCACCACTTAGCTTCTGAACATGTCTCCGCTGTTTTTATTCAGTTGTAAAAGAAAGAAAGAATTACATCAGGGGTGCATGGGGATGCATGATCTCATCATTTTGTCTATCTCCTATCAGAGCATGTTTAAACATGTGATTTGATTCTGTGTGTGTCCTATGACTGGTACGACATGGCTTCATCGGTAAGCAGAAACAGACAAGAGGTGCTGGTCTCAGAGTTTTATCGTATCATCAGGGTTTCTGAGATGAGTGAATGAGGGATGACTCATACATAGATAGATAGACAAAATACCTGTTAGTTAATTATCTTTCTTTCTTTTTTTTTACCTGAGCAGCTGTTTTTCCCAGGTGATGAATCTGACATAATTTCACTCAGCACTGTTTACTGGAAGTCTTTGACTGATTTATTTTTGCAGTGCTTCATGGGTTCCTCTAAAGAACATTTAGGATAGTCATTTGTGTCAAGTCTTGATCTGTAAATGTTTTTGGGTGGTAGATTTTTCATTCCGAATGTCTCAAAGCTGATAAATAGTACCTACTTCATAGCTTCAGAGACACACATCTTTAAATCTTTATTGTCTTAAGGTTTTTGTCAGTGGGTCCTTACATTAAGGAACATAAAGAACAATAAACAGCTTATTCTTCCCAAAAAATCCTGCTCGCGTTGCAGATAAAGCAGAGTGGTTGCTACATAAACAAGTAAAATATCTTCCTCATTCTTGATATGGGAGGTTTGCGAATTTGAATCGTGTCTGGCCTTGTTCAAGCCATTATAAAACATGGTTTATTGAAATGGTTTTCTTTGTAGACCATTAACAGTATGTCTTTAAAGATATCCATGCTGAATGTTTTTCTACAGCTCTTACCAAACAGTTCAGGAATTCAAAAATTATTCTCACAGGGCATTTTGAGCTGTCCTGTACATGAAAGGTGCTATATAAATAAACTTGCCTTGCCTTGTTTTGGAAGCGTTTAAAAACACACTCACACACAAACAAACAAAGAAAAACTAATATCCTGGAAAATATCAAAATGTACTTTATTTATATATATATTTTATTTCCATTCTTAAATAAGGCCAGAAAGTCTCTGCAGTTAGTTAGTGGGCTCTTTTTTGGAAAATGATTGTATGTTTATGACATTTCCTAAAAATGTGTGTAATCAGCTTTGGTTTTGTACTAGATTTAATAACAAAATCAAGATTATTTTAGGCACAAAGAGCAATCTAATGGTTGACACAAAACTTTGGGTCTGTTCCCTCCAAGTCAACCAATCTATATAGCGAGAAATATCCTTGAATCAAAACAGAAAACATGTCGGCAAATCCATGCACGTGAACAAAAACGTGAATACACCCTTGTTCCAAGTCTGTAATTTCAATCCATTGACCTGCTGAAAACCTGACACTGGCGCAGTTAAACAGTGTTAGTCAAGCACACATTGGAGCCTGCAGGTGGGCTTTAGTTGACACACACACATGCACATGGATACAACATCAACTCACAAATACTTTCATTTGGGGTGAGGCTGAATAATACTATTTGTGCTGCTGAGCTCAACTAGTGAAGTCACACACATCTGAAGTCAGAAGAGCCTTGACACATTTGATGACACCTGTTCCTCAACATGGACAGCATATTTATCGGGAGAGAAACCAGTCTGTCCTTATATGGATGGAAAAGTATAAAGAAAACAGAAAAGATATAGGTTAGAAATATTGTGGTGTGAAGTGAAAGATTCACTTTACAGTATCTTGATAGTCAAGAACAGCATTCTAAATGTGTGTGGTTTATTTAAAGGAGGAAGACAATCGGGTTTACATGATCTAAACAGAATGGAGGAGTTGACATGTCCCAACTTGTATGTGCAGCCAGACCAGCTGCCAAAAGAAGGAGAACATGAGGTGGATTTATGAGACACACAAGGTGAAACAGCCATTTGCCCATTGATTAGGATAAACATATACTGCATGAATAGCCAGCTATCACCTGCATTCAGATATATTGGCTTGGTTCATTTCCAAGACAAATAATTTGCACAGTATAATACTTACAAGAAGAGTGAAATCAAGGATGAATGACATACAGTCATCAATACAGTGTTCTTTGTATTGACTGAGATCAGAAACGAAACACCGGAGCATCTTTACTTAGCATAGAGACTTTATGTTGTTCTTATTACAGCAGAAACGTCTGGGTTATTTTGCTCCATCCCTAATCACTGGGCACTGTATCTTCTTCATCTCATTTTAGAATGAGAACAAAATAGAAGCCGTAACCCAAAACACCTGTAGTGCTACAAAATGGAATTACATGTGTGTGCAGCAGAAAGCTGTTAACCTAAAGTATTTAGTAAATATTTTCTCATAATATATACTTATGGCCAATATTGCATCATATTTTGTTGACCATTTTAGTACATTTTAAAAAATGTTTTAAAGTATTTTAATAAATATATCATAATAAATGATAACATATAACCTTCAGTTTATTAAACAGGGTAGATAAACAGTGTAATGTAAGCTGTTTGATCCTGAGCATTGCAACTTTCAAATGGATATGAATAAAGTATAACTTGGTTTGTCACTGTGCTCATAAATACATGCTGTGGAACACTTTTGGATTCCTATGTGTTTACTCTGCAGGCAGTTTGATTTGTAGGCTGGCTCATTAGGTTTTCCTCCCTTATTACTTATATCAAGCAGTTATCTGTTCATTATTGAAATGGAGGTCTTCGAGAGACTTTTGCCCACCTCCTTTTCTTTCCAGCCTTCTAGCTTATTGTTTCCATTTCATCCACCAAACAGAGGATATCCAGTCGGATGCATTGCTGTTCACTTCCCCTGAGAAGAACACAAACAGTGACAACAGCTATTGTCCCTCTGCTTGGTTAACAGTAAATGACATGACAGTTTGTCAGCAGTTATTGTTTAACATTTCTAGCTAGAGTTGAGGGTTTATTCTTTAACGTACGTACCTCTGTGACTGTCACTCTCCACCCATCCTTTGTCAATCATTTTGAGTTATCTATTCAAGCTGATTTTTATTATTTCTATAAAAACGTGATGAACAGGTTTAGATCCACAGTATTTAAACATCAGACAAAACTAATTTCTAGTCAATGTCGGGAACATATATATGATTTTAGTCTGCCTATAACAAATATATATGTAATGGTTTAAATCTTGTTTTTTTTTTTATTTTTAACAAGCTTAAAGGTAATTGCTGTGTATCCTACAATCGAATGGTTAAAGTAAATCCCATGGTTCAGATAAGAATATTTGTTTAGCCAAATATCTTTGGAAGGATTTTATCTGGGTGGACACTTCCTGCGGGTGTCGGGGGAATAACACTGATGGCAATTTGATGCTGGTTTAAAACAGCGTAGTGATAAGAGAGATAAACTTTGGCACAAAAACAATTTAGGTCCAAAAATATTGCAGTAAGCCTCACGTCAAAGTGGAAACATTTATTTTTTATATGTTGACATAATAATGTATTGCTATAAACATGAAAAGCTGATCATGTATCAACTCTATACGAATGTATAATAGTAATGATACTGAGCAGAATTAGATATACACTAAGAATCAAAAGTTTTATCAAACAATATCATCACCACTGGCTGAGGAGGTGACAGCAATACACGGTGACTAAGAGAGTAACCAAATGAATTGCGGCTGGGTGTTTACGTGCTGGCAAGAACGAGAATATCAGTTGCCATGGAAACAGTTGTGTCTCCTACTCAGCTCGAACAACAGCAGAGCAAGTGGAGAATGCTGATCTATTATCAGAAATGATGCATTGATTGGCTCATTGATGGGACTGTCATACAAGTGTACATGCTCACCTGATGTCACATTCTCTCATTTCCTCCTTGTTCTGACATTTTTCTAATTCTCTTCCTCTGGCTTTGTGTGCTCAAGCGTAGACCAATTTTTCATGAATGAGAGCACCAGCACACAGTGTGAGGGCAGGAGTTGAACAGACAGTGAGTGCAGAGAAACTGCATCTTCGTTTGCAAAGGACTTTTTATCCATTTAGTCTCTCCCCTCTTTTTTTAAAGCAGTCTCAGATGCACAATGAGAAGTGGCCCTTTCTTCCTTCCAGTGAATACATTCAGCTGTTGCCCTACATTTTACACACATGTGAATAAACATCATCTATGGTTGATCAGAGTGACCTGGTGGTTATGCCACATGTTTGTCCATTTTCAGGGAACAAAAAAGGAATCCCAATACATCTTTCCTTTTTTGCATTAGTTATTTTGTGGCATTAGTTATGTGTGGCAAAAGAGAATGATGGTTTTGTGGATTCTTTTTTCCCAGGCCTCCTTCGGGTAACATTGCTGTCCATTTATTGTTTCATCTACCTTGTACATGCTGAGAAGAAAGCACTTTTTTATGTATCAATTCTTTTGTTCAACAGCAGAAAAATGTGCATGAAGGTGGGGTGCACTTAAGTAACTATTTTTTTAGATAGAATATCTTGCCGGGCGTTAGATCCATATTTCTTAAATGAAACCAATAGTATAGTTAAACAGCCTTCAGAGGGAGAGAGTAAATGCTCAGTGTGCTTCATGGAGCAGTTAGGAGGTAAACTGACAAGTGTGTGGGTGAGATATAATGGTGAAGTACTGAATCAAGGAGTCTTGGATCAAATAAGTTATGTTATGCATTAGTTACTTCTTTGTTTTAGCTACAGTTAGGTTTTGGTAGCTACTAACTTAACAAATAATCTGACAACTGTTTCTAAAGTGCCAACCGGAAGCTAGAGAGAAAAGTTAACACTGAAATGTTACACATTGAGCAACATAGCCCCACCTGTGTGCTTGTGTGTGTTTGTTGGATTTGCCTTATCCTTCCATGTCTTTTATGAATCACAAGATTGAAATGCTTCTCTTAAGCCTCAGGTGTTTCCTCCCTCTACAAGGCAGGGCTGTGTTTAAACATTGGCCACGCTTCACAGATGTTGCCTAAGTGCATTCTATGCTCATTGATACCAACAATGCTTTACTTAAACAGCCTTTGAAGCCTTTGAACGACGTTTTTCAGTGTTGGAAAGCTAAATTTATCCGTTGACCATTTCTAACACTACCTTCTTTTTGCTTTGTGTATTTGATCATGATGTCTGATTATAATAGCACGCTCATTTAACAGGTTTAACTGAAACTACCCATAGAGATTTTGTAAAGAATATTTGGTAAATGAATCATAATCTGATCCTTTGAATAAATACTACATGAGTGAATTGTCAGTCCTTTGTGACACACAGGCAAGTTGAAACTCCAAAAAGAATTTAAACATGATATGGGAGCCAAAACCACTGATCTACACCCTTTGTTTATGGTATGAGTGGAATGCATCCTTTGTGAAGCTATTGCAGAGATGACAGAAGTTTCTTAAATGTAATACAAAGCAATACATAATGAAAATAGTTTAATCAAAATACTTTAACATCTCCTCTTAGCTTCTTCCTTTTTGTAGGAGGTTTGACTATTTCGAGTATGTCTAAACCTTTAAATAATCAAGCTTTACATTGTTCTTCCTTCCTGGATGTAAACAAACTATCGCCCCAGCCGATTAGGATCTGGAACATTGCTAAAAGTAATTAGGTTGTCTAAACTGTAGCAATGTTCTTTATTTCGCTCGTTCACTTGTCCAAAACAAAAATGTGCTAATGCACATGCTTTATCTTTATCCTTTATGACTTTTGAACATCAGTTCTGCCACTGGCAGAAATGTTGACCTTAGGGGCCTCAAATATTTTGTTTACCACTGTGTGACGTCTTTGCATTGAGAGCAGAGGAATGACAGGAGTTTTATTATTTTTTCTAAATGTAAAATGGCTTAGAGATTGTAGTAGTGTACTTTAAATGACCACTTATTTCTATCGTGCATCTATATAACGTATGAAATTGCAGATATTCCTGTGAGTAATGTCACTAAAGAGGTCTTTGTGTCTATGTTTTATCTGATTAGTTTTTTATTTCCTCTCTTTCCTGTCTTCATGTCTGCACTGTGTCAGAAGTCTGACCTCCCACGCACGCCATCATATGATGTTCTTTTTTAATGAAAGAGCTTTGCTGGTCTTTAGTCCATTTCCAGAAAGTCACATTTGCTGCTGACATGACGAAAGAAAGTGCTGCTGCAGTCAGGGGGCACTAAGAAAATCTATAATTAAAAATGGAACAAAAAGTATCTGTCGCTGGGATACAATGACGTAATGCTCATCCGGCACATGTGACAGCATTTATGACAACCCTACAGCAATTTGACGCAAGTTGTCTGCAGTGGTTCATTTGAGTTAAGAGCTGGTCTGACACACAATATCTGGAAAAAACTCTGCAAATTAGATTTAATTTGATACAATCAGCAAAACATGAGATTCATGCATTTACATAATGACAGTTTAATTAAGGACTGGACAGGTGGACATGAGTTACAGAGCAGGACAAACACAAAGGTAAAATTGAGGTACTCAGCTTTAAGCATGTAAATGGAACAATATTCCTATAGTATTTATTAGAACAGAAGCCCATAAGAATATATCTGTTAATTAAATACTTCTCTGAAACTTAATGAAGCGTTATATCCAGATTACGCACAAAAACACACACAGTAATTCAATAACGGCAGGATGTTTTCATGTGTAGTGTCAGTTGATTACTTCCTCTTACTTTGCTTCCCAGATGGACTAATTTAACACAACCCTTTGATGCACAAATAGATTGAAATCTATTTTAGAAAGGCAAAAGGCTCTGTTTCAATAAAAAAAACAGAATTGATTGTAGAAAATCAGGGATCATATGAGGGAGAGTGAATGTCACAGTGAGTAGCTACTTGAGCTTACAGGGACTCATTTTGCAGCCCAAAATATTGTTAAACACAGGGAAGTAAGTGAAATATGTGAAGAGAAACCTATGTTCTCATAAAATATATATAATATTGGACTATGTGAGTACTACTGATGTGTGTTGCTCATCTCTCCAGTCGATACTGTAGGAACAGAGAAAGCTACACTCATCCTAGCCCTCTCTACAGTAGCCTACATCTGCTTTTGTTCATGTAGTAGGAGGAGGCGCACTGACATTTGATATGCAAAGGCCTTCTAGTCCCCCAAGTGTATCCCAGAGTGTGTACTTATCAAAGCTTACTTTTTTCTCACCCCCTCTCTCTTCCAGAGTATGCCTACAACCACATTTAATACTAAACCGACTCACTGTTCTATAATAACTTTATCATAGAAAGTAATGAAAACCCCCTTTGTGACTCCAGTTTAGATGCATTCTTGTAATTTGCCTATCTGCATGCAAAATGCTTTTCTCACTGTCAATGTTACATGAAAAACCATTGGTTTTATGTGGGTGTTCCAGAAAACTAGCAGAACCACAAACATATCTTCTTCCACATTGTAGCATCATTAAGAGCATCAGCTGGGCTTGCTTTTTTTTTTTTTTTACTCCACAGGGTTTCATAATTAGTTCATTTCTGCT
Organism: Pseudomugil gertrudae; assembly: GCA_037177535.1. NCBI lineage: Eukaryota > Metazoa > Chordata > Actinopteri > Atheriniformes > Pseudomugilidae > Pseudomugil > Pseudomugil gertrudae. The sequence goes on along the minus strand of JBAMHV010000012.1, from coordinate 9,934,091 downwards.
CACACAAGTGAATAAAATCCCTGTGAGGCCAATAAAACTAATCAGCAAATATTTGCTGACTAACTTGTGATATGAGCTGAATTTTTGCCAACAGCTATAAGTATACATGCTGACCCTATATAAGACAATGAAATGTTTTTATTCATAAAACCTCAGGGAAAGAGCCACTTTTCCTCTTGTTTGTTTGGAGCGGGTTATTACATATAGTGCATCTTCTGACATAGATGGTGCACTTCTGTCCACATTAGAACTAGAGCTAAAAATACCCTAAAAAGCCCTGAAAACTTTATATCAACAACTAAATCTATTCTTGTCAGATTGAAGTATCCTTTCCAGGGGCCATTACTGTCAAAACACACTTTCAGACCTGGAGGTGTCGTCATGAATAATTCTTGATCCTTCGTCTTGTAGGCTACTTCCTGTTCTCTTTCTTTCTGTGTGGGTATGTTTATGGATGAGGCATTCATTATTGAACTCAGAAGAGCACAGATATTTTGAGAGAACATCTAAAAGTATGACTCAAACATTCATCATTGCGTAAGCATGCGAGGTGAATACGTGTTCAGCAGACAGCTAGATTAAATACTCATGAGGAGAAAAAAGACCCGAGTATTACTGAGGCCAATTAGTGACAAGTGGATCCAATTTTGGTACATACAAGTCAGGACAGAAATTCAGTATGAAGCTTTACCAGATGTCTTTCACACTGGGATCTTGATCTCCAAATCTCATCAAGTTGCTCAGCGGATGCTCGTTTCCATGGTTACAGAGAGTGAATGTGAAAGGATGTGCAAGAATGATTGTAGTGACTGTGCCTGACAAACAATGATGCAATCAGTGACACAGTTTGACCAAGTCTGCGTTTGTCTTTGCATTTGTCTCCGTGTGTCTGGTTGGTTGGTTGCCTTTTTTTTCGCCACATTTCTGAACCACCAGACCAGCATACATATTTTTTAATCAATGCCATTGGTTGTATGGAAAATAATGAGCTCCTGTGTGGGCGTGTATTCGCAAGACAAGGTCAGCTACGTTGCACAGACAGTAATCTCTGCCATCCTCCATTCATCAATGCGCTATAAAACTGAAAAGAGCCTTGATCCCCAGTATAAGTAATTTAACTGTAATATCCGCATCACTGAGTGCTGCTTTTTCCTGTTGTAATTTGTTGAATCAGAATAATACATAGATTTGTTCATTAAGTTTCATTCCAATCCTCAGCAGCTGCTTAGTTCATATGGAAAAATGACACATTTCTCTAGGATGCATTATCTAACAAAAGAGACAGACCAGGATGTGTATGTTATTGAAAATAGTACAAGAGTACAAACACTTGAAGAAAAGAACAAATACTCTTATGTTTTTTTAAAGAAAATGTTCTTATTTATTAAATAAATAAATACTGCACTTTTCTTACACAATAAGTTATTTAGTACATTTTTACCAATGGCTCTAAAGGGATCCTTAAAAGGATCTCTAGTACTGTTTTCCTTCTGCCTCTCCCTTCCCTCACATCACCCCTCTGAATGTGCTGAGCCCATCTGTCAATAAAGAGAACAAATGACAGTTTTAAATGTTAGTGTGATATTACGCCCATCCCACTCAGACAGACGCACACTCACACATAGAAACAGCCAAATCCTGTAGCATCCATACACATTAACAGGTCATTACTTTGCACTGCTAAGATGGCTGTGACATAAACTGTACATCATTTACAATATCTCACAGCTGAGCCCTGTTAAAGTTTAGATAGTAAGTTTATGCCTCGAGGGTCAAACAATGATACTCTACATGATTTAGCTGGTGCCAGCCCAGCGTTTGTCTTCACTTCCAAAACATCCCTCACATTCGTACCAACATACTCGGTCCTTCCTCCTTCACAACAATCAACACACAAATCGGTCTTTTCCATCCACGTTCATTGTGCTACATTTCATATAAGTCCGTTTCTTTCAGTCTCTCTGCTTCACCTGCACCGATGCCGAGTGGTGATGGTGCAACGGTGAAGGGATCTTAATTTATTTTTGCATACAGCTCCTCTCACACATGTTCTTCTAATCCGTGTTCCTCTACAGCACCGCAGAAACACAGTGGATCGATTTGTCACGTCTGTCCATTGTTGTAGATTTAGCTGCATCTCTGTAGGAGCATATTGAGGGAGTACACCAAGCGCTGACGCAGGTCAGTGGGGCAGCCGGATGTTAGCAGGGAGCTAAGCTGGAATGTTTTGGAGACACGATCCTCATTGATGTATGTGAGCATGTACTCATCCCTCTGGGAACACAGGATGATCTTGGTATGATCGTGGTAAAAGTTGACCTTGGAGATTAAAAGAAAAAGGCATGTTATTTTTTTTTTTTTGTTGTTATTTGTGGTTTACATTTCCTATTATGTAAAGGAAAATGCATTCCAATTTAACAATACTCGACTGAGCATGTCAAGAGTTCTGTTTCTCATGATCGAGGGTGTCTTTACCTGGAAAGTGCCATCATTAAAAAGCATCATGAGGGCGCGGTCAGACTTGAGCCACTGCAGAAGGTAGAGTCTGGGCATGTGTGCATCTGTAATAGGACCGAGGTCTCCACCCTGAGCAAGCAAGAAAAACAGTAACATCAGAATGAAACAAGTTGCAACATGAAACATTGTGAAGCTGCAGGGTGTGGAAAGCAACAAAGACAGGAATGCATTGAGTGGGTAGGAGAACAGAAATGTTTGCTTACATCCATCAGATTTTCTTCCATGTAGTGTGAAAAATACTTGAGGACAGTCACTTGACCCACAAAGCGCTCGGGAACTTCACAGGTGGGGAAAATGGAGCGCTGTCCTAACTCAGCATAGTAATGGATGGTCCTGAGATAAACAGTTCAACAGTCAGAAAAACTCCACCTGAGTTTCATAATATAAAACATTTTTTTTATATATATAAAAAAGAATGAATAAGCATTTCCCTTTACTCTGGTGAACAGTTTAGTGTTTGAAACAAAAAAAAACAACTTACTTTCTGTCTGGCAAAAGGCTCATGTGAGTCCCGCTGTTGAAGAGAACTCCCACAGTGTAATCAGATAACTGGTAGCCAAAGCCATATTTGTTGGAGTAGTCCACCCATTTAGTCACCCACTGAAGGTTGCAGCTATTTGATGCTAGTGGAATGTCATTTGCTGCAGGGAGAGAGATCACCAGAAGAAAATTAATATACAATTTTAGGGAGCATCTTAAAAATACTGAAATGCGTGCAAGTGCCTTTAATTAACAAAAGGCTAATAACAGGCCAACAGGTTTTACTGTAATTAAACAGCCACACGCAAAAAAAATGGTGGAATTTCGGGGTGAGACAGCAATGTGAAGTGGTGCCACTTATAAGGAAGATAATTGTATTTTTTTAATTGTTTTTCCAACATGCTGGTCTCTCTCACATGTCAGACAGATATCAGGCCTTAACAGCATTCTGAAAAACTTTATTGAGGATTCATGTGATTAACAGATGTATTCATACGTTCAACAAGTTCACTCACCTTTCGGCATTTTCTCCAGGCATCCCCTTAACACACTAGCAACAGTCTCAGCAACACTGCCTGTTGTGCTGTCTTCCAGGCCTGCAGAAACACCAAAAGGAAGCAATTTAACTTCATATTATAAAGTAAGAAAAAAATCTGTTGGAACTCTGTGGAATGAAGACACTGAACTTACATTCACTACTGCTGCTGCAGCTGCCCAGACTCCCCCTGACGATCAGACGGATTGTATCTTGCCTCGTCGGAGACTGGCTCTCTGTTGCCAGGGCAACGGGGCTCCCGGCAGATGGCGGAAGTAGACTTCCATTCTGAGGTGGGAATCAGTGACGACATGGTTTAGAATCTGTGAGTTTAGATCATCTCTTCCTACTATGACTCAGTGGTCACCCACAGATTCAAAGTGGCTGGCTAAAAGGTTGAAAATAAGTGCTTTTAGCTTGCTCTGAAAGTGTGCTTGTTATAAAGTTTAGTACAGAATCAGGATGAGTCATAGGAGTCTCCACAGCATGGTATCGCAAATTTACCCATGTGTTTAAATGCTGCATGAGTAATGTGGCTGTGAGCAAACACACACTATTTAAATATTATTTTTTTGTTTTCTCACCTCAGACATCTTTATGCTTTGTTGTTGGCTGATCACAGTTTTCTCCAAGTCCTGCTGGAGTTTGTAGATCTCCTCTTCTTCTTTAGTTAGCTTATCTATAAGTGACAACAGAACCATAGGAAAATTAGTTTGCACATCAGTATAAACTAGCATCCAAGCAAAAAGCAAAAAAATGTATTAAATGCTGCATTAACGCTGAGTAAATGCTGTGATACTTACTCAGAGTCTCATAGTATTTGACCTTGTCCCGCTTCCCACCAAACAATGCAGCAGCAGCTTTCTTAAAAAAACTCTTGGCTGGACTGGATACATGAAAATCTGGTGCAGAATGGCAGCAGCTAGGCGGCAAGCGCTCTGGACTGAAGCCCTGTGGGGAGAGAAAGTGGGTCAGCAAATGGCAGGATGCAGTGGGGTCACAACTGAGCTCCTATAGAGTGACATTTATAAATGGGAAAAAAATGACAGTGGCATCTAACCTGAGTGAAGAAATCATGTCTAAGAATGTGGTCCAGGTTAGGTCTGTCCTCTGGAATCTTGGCCAGCAGGTTGGCAATTAGCTGCTTTGCTTGTGGTGACAAAGAGGAAGGAAGAGAATATCGCGCCTCTCTAATACACTTATACGTTTCCTTCAGGTTGGTGGTTTCAAATGGTGGTCTTCCCAATAGCATAGTGTACCTGGACCAAGACAGACAACAATGAGTAAGTGTGCTGATTTCATGTAAAAAAAAGATGCACTTTCCACACACACAATAAAAATGATGAGTGATTAAACAGGGATTTGCCATAAATAAATATCCTAGGCTGTTAAACAATGGTAACTCATAATAATGACTAATATTTCTGAAGCATTTGATGTATGATTAAAGGGATATGGTTACCCTACTCACATTACACAGCCTAAGGCCCAGATGTCTGATTCACAACCATGACCCTGCTTGTTGAGCACTTCAGGGGACAGGTAGTTGGGAGTTCCACAGATCGTCTTCCTCCTGTTTCCTGCTGGCTCCAACTTGGCAGCCAAACCAAAATCCCCAACCTTCAGTTCCATCGATTCACTCACAAAAAAGTTACCTGTAGGGAAAACCGAGAATGAGAGGATGAGCACTTGTATTCAAACCAAGATCAAAGGACAAATACTTCACAGATCTACAGCGAGGAAAATTCAGTGGGCGAAACAGGATATCCATGCACAGAATACACCTTCAAAAATGATGTGGATGCTTGCCATTGAAGGATTCCTTACCCAGTTTAAGATCTCTGTGAAGGATTTCTTGCTCATGTAGGTATTTTAGTCCGGAGACAATCTGTCTCAGGTAATAACGAACCTCTGGCTCAGTAAGCACTTTGCGAGCCTTCAAGATGTGGGCTAACGACTGTGGCAGGACAACATAGAGAAGAGAGCAATAAGAGGAGATATTTTCTGAAAAAATGCAATATTTAGTGTGCGATTTAAATATTATATCTGATTAATTCATTACATCTGATGCAGTCAAATGTGTGGGTGTACATGCAATCAGTTACAACAGAAAAGCTCTGAAAAATGTTGGTGACTGCAGACCAAATACTGCTGTACTAACTGGGAGCATTGTTGGTATTACAGAAAATTCCCTTCACACATACTCACTTTTCTACTACAGTATTCCAGTAGGATGTAGATGTTTTCTTTGTCCTCAAAATGATGATAAAAGTGCACAATGTGCTTATGGTGCAATGCTCTGTGCATCTCGATTTCTCTATCAATCTAACAGTAGAAAAGAAAAGAACAGTTATGACCGTAACTGAAGATAATTCTGTGAAATGTCCAGATGGACAGCTGTGCGCTTACCTTATCTCGTTGGTGAGGTTTAGAGACGCGCGCGTGTGGGATGATCTTGGCTGCGTAAACTTTGCTGGTGGAGAGGTCAGTCATCTCATAGCATTTTGCAAAACCTCCCTGGAAAAAAAAAAAGACACTGTTAGCAGGCTCTGCTTTCAGGTTGCGTGGTAATTCCAAAGACGGATGATGTGCTTGCGCTACCTTTCCCAAAACTTTCCCACGGCAGTAACACTTCCCCGTGGCAGGGTCGGTTATTATCCGTGCCATCTCCGAGGGCGCATTGCGCTCATCCGTCCTCTTTCGGCGAGGTTCGGAGGACCTCTGGGTGGATTCACACATAGCGCTGCAGTTTGTCTGTTGGAGCTCGGTACTCCTCTGTACTTCCATCAAAATTAAGTTTGCGGTCTTGCACAAAGAATGCAACCCCAAACGTCTGTCTGTGAGCCTTTATACTCCTGCACTCAACCCTCCCCGCTGTGTGCCGCCCTCTCTCTGACGTCACGCAGTGATAAGAAAACATGAGCTCTGCCTGCGGAAGATAATCCTGCATATACTGTATCTATGTATTCGTGCTGAAGATGACACATAGAAGGAAGGCTAAATTGTTAAAGCAGCGTGTTGAGCCTTAGGATTCATGACATTTTGCATTACTGACATGTGATTAAAAGACACATGTAGGCTATTTTCCCCATTCTATTATTTCTGGGACTTCAGAAGGAAATGTATCTTTTATACTGTAGAGTATAAGTCGTATTTAATCCTGCTGCAGGTCTTTTTTTTATTAATAGTATTAAAACAACGCAGAAGAGAGACATTTGTATTCTGTGCAGCATCACCTCATCTCTATTCTGCAGAAAACCTAGTTTGGAGCATCAGCACCCTCCGCTGGAGATTTGCAACACTGTTCATGGCACAGTTCAGGTAACAGCTTGTGATGCAACTGGACAGTGAATGAAAGATATAACTGAAATTATAGGTCAAATGGAAGCAATAGTAGAAATGTTATAGAACAGGGGATAATTGTATTACTTTGCATGTGTGTGTGTGTTTAAAAAATTATTTGGACTGTGGGTAAAATCTTAATAAAAACAGGATTCTATTATTTTGCCATCATAGAAACGCCATATTTAACTAATAAAACTGTCACCTATCTAATGTTGAAACTAAAAAGAATGCATATATACATATTAAAAACTTGAAAAATGCACGCTTGCTATAAAAATGTGTGTGTGTGTGTGTGTTTCTAGCAGCGTTGCAGTTACTGCATCAATTTTTAAATAATCATTTAATGACCAGAGCAGTAAAGCTGCCATATGTCTTCAAAATCACCAAGTTCTGATTTCCAAAAGCAATCAATATCCAAAAAAATACACACTGAATTAAATTATAGCTCACTTGTGTACAATTACATTCTTATTCTGAAGTAAACTTATTCTTTATTTAAAGAAAAAAAATCACATTCAAGCATCTAATATGTTACTGACATAACCACATTGACAAGAATGACCACAGTTGCCACACGGTCATACAAATATGGCATCTCATCCTTTTGAAGCTGAAATATTACAGAACTATTATTACACTAAATTCTTGAAGTATCACATCTTCTATTATTCATCCAAAAACAACACTAAGATTTAATTCCACTTGAGGGTGACAGTGTAAGGAAGCAATTTTCACTTGTTTGGTGCTGTGCTTGCTGAATTTCTCAAATGCAAGCGGACGGTGTCTATGTCATAAGCAAAAGTCTGGTCAAGTCCAAAACCAACAGATGATTTCTGAGGCCAGTTAGGAAAAGGATAACGGCAAGCAATGACACAAGCATCACCGGGAAGTTCCTTCAACAGCTTCTCTCCCAGCACCTCCATCTGTGAACCAATCAGAAGATGGTTCAAGAAAGTTCAGCAGTGTTAAGTATGGATCTACAGTCTCCAGCAAGAGAAAGAGATAACTCTTACGGACTGCTACTCACCACTCCCGGAGCAAGAAACGCAGTCACCGTGTTAAATGAAGACAAATCAGTCTACAGCAAAAGAATAAGACACATTTGTTCAAACCAAGACTGATTAGGAAATAAAATAAGTGATAGTTGAAATTTAAGTCTTACCTTCCAGAAATCTGTTTTTACAAAAGTGGCCTGACTGGAGGGAACTCCACTCCAGCAGGCCTTGCTCCTGGCATACGTCACTAAAATAGAGTTAATCTCAAACCCAGTGCACTGGAAACCAGCAGAAGAAGCTGCAAACACCTGGAATTTCAGCATGAATGTATGACAAAAACACATCACAAAAAAAGACCCGTTTTAACTCAGACTGTTCATCTCACTCACCAGTCTTCCATCTCCAGATCCCAGATCTGCTAAATGGCCTTTTCGTCCTTCAAGCAGTTTCATAACATTTTGTGTTTGAGCTTTACTGGAGGGCAAGTAAGGAACCTGAAGCACAGTCCAAACATGTGGCGAGTCGAGACAGGTTGTATAGTAATAAGAGAAAACAACAAACTTATAACATTATACAAATACAGGGAAATTTATTTTAATTAGTCTTTGACCCAATGGAACATTATATTTTACAAAGGGTACAAAATCCAACCCCTGGGAATTTTTCTTTCTTTTCACCATGCATCACATAAAATATACTTAAGCTCATAATACTTCAACTGCTACATAGCATTTTAATTTAAAATATCAGATCAAATCTTTCATTTCTAGCTGTGGTAAAATCATTTAAATCTGTCATATTGTTAAATAAAATCCCCATCTTCTGTGTATCACATGATCTACAACATATAGTGTTGCATTCTGTTGCTCGCACAGAGCACTAAGCTCCAAAATAAGCAAGTTATTACTATTGTGCAAGTGAAGATATTTCTCATCTGATTTTTTAATGATTTAACACGTGAGCATATTTAGAAGATCTAAAGAAGGCAGATTAAAATAAACAGAAAACAAAAAACATCAAGCACCTTGAGGCTCCATGGGATTTTGCGGAAACCAGGCAGGGCGAAGAGGCTCCATAACCCGTACATGCCTGTGAGCAGAGCGCCTGTGCAGGCTGACACAACGGGATGGGGTCTGTTGGTTGGAAAAATGCTGCTGTGGTCTTCCAGAATCAACTCAATCGAGTCCTCCATTGCACAGCCTTTTTAACCAACTGGTGAAAAGATACAAAAATACCTTTCAAGACAGAATCTTCACAGATATTTAGATATTTCTTTATAAATCCTAAACATTTTATAAGGCTAAATCTGTTATTTTCTTTCCAGGATAATGTGATTTGAAAAAAGTCACAATAAGAAATCTGTGAATGTTTTTGTGAATAATGAAGTAAACAAATCTAGACAACCTGGAACATACTGGATTGTTAGTTTCAACCTGTAGGTCTACCAGACACACACACAAAGCATATTTTCATGAAAAGACCAAGCTGAATACTGCAAATGGAAGGAAAGCAGAAAAAAGCATCATACATATCTTAGATAAGGTTCATAAACCAAAGCAGAACTCTTCAGAAACGCAGCTTGTGTGTTTAAAGTCAACAAAACAAAACACTCTTCATTAACATCGCCCCCATAAAACGTTGTAAGGCGAGTTATTTGGTCTCTACAAACATTAATCCTACAGTGTCAATCATTAACACTTTTCCAGAAGGCTGGCAGCGTGACGCAGAGCGCCTCTGCAAACAGCAGGTGGGGCTACAGCGTCCTTTGTTACTAAAAAAAATCCTTCTAGAAAAGTATTACTTCTCTACACAGTGGATCGGAAACTATTCTAAAGCCACGGTTAGTCTGTTCGCTTCAAAACAAGACGAGCTCCAGAAGCACAGGCGAGATAAGGCGCCTTTTAACAGCTCCGGACGGAGTTTTGGGAACATGCTGAACGTGGTATGGTGCAAAACAAACAAACAAATAAATAAACAAGAGCAGCGATCACTTCGTTTGTGACACAGATAAACAAACACGCACACAGAAACTTTTATAAAGTGGGACATTTGACGATACAAAACATTTAGCCTACATTAGAGAAGAGACAGTCCAGCCTGACCCGCCCCCTTCTGCTGCGCATTCAGCAACTTGCTGACACACACATGGTCCAGTCAAAGGCCAATCAGTTACCAAATCCCGCCCTGACACTGTTTTTACCACTATAAAGTTTTTCCCAAAAGCACGATGCATATGATGAATGCTTTGAGGTGGAGTCCACGGTTATGTAACGTCTGTTGTGTCTAGTGCCAGGCTTCTTAACCGTATTATAGCCCCTGGGATAAACCGTGGTTCCAGATAAGAGAGGAGCATTAAGTGATAGTTTCTCCTAATTTGTGCACAACAGACAGGAACAAGAGAAAAATAAATACATTTAAAAAGACCTGATTTACCTTTGCCTCATTACTGAACGGTAATTTAGCATTTGCACTTTAATGCAAATTAATGATGCATGTTTTTAATTTGCCTTAAAGAGATGTAGCTAAACAAATTATAATTGCAAAAGATGTCCATGTTCTTTTTTTTTCACCCCCACTTCCAAAATTATAATTGCAAAATATGCCTATGTTGCTTTTCTTTTTTTCACCCCCACTTCCGCCTCTATCTACGCGTTTGCTCACATTGAAAGCCCATAATAATATTCAGCAGCACTCAGCCTTTGCTTTTTTGCTCAGCCACTTGTTCTCTCTGAAGCGGAGCTGGCTTCAGGGGCGGGCGCGTGGCAGCAAAACCGGGAGAGAGTGACGCATGTGAAGAGGTTTTTATTTGTGCTTCCTGAAAAAAACAAAACAAAGGATGAGCAGATATGTGTTGTTTGGACCATGCATAGCATTGTAAAGATACGTTAAGTATTAACCTACTGAAGATAAAATGGACCTGTATGGGAAGGTAAGATATAACGGTGAGGGTGTATTTGCGATATAGTATGTCGGCACGAGCTACTGAGTTTAAAAGCTTTTTAGCTAAAACGCCCACAGCTGCATGCGCTGCAGGCTGAGTAAAGTTTTCAAACGTATACTTTTGAAGCTCTTCTTTACCTTTGAGCTTAAAACTAGAAAAACTACAACCCTTTTCTTTTTCCTTTTTTTTAAACCGATGACGTCAGACGTTACGCACGAAACGCTCTTCCCATTTGCTTGCGCTCGAGCCAGCCTCGTCAGCGTAAGCTCAGGGGCGCGTGCGTGCCAGATCCGAAGCGGAGGGACAGCTCCCAGGTGCTGAAACTGGTCGGAGACAGAGGGGGGAAGAAAAAAAAAAAAACAAGGTCTGCATTAGATTGACTAATAAAACCGAATCCAGCATAAAAGGGGCAGAAACAAATAGACCCGAGGCCTTCAAAACAGGTTTGTTCGCACAATGTCCTCAACGCATTTCTCGCAGTTTCGTCTATTAGTAGCCTAGTTATGTGGAAGAATTTCATGAAAGGATAAAATGACCTCCTGCCCAGAACTGCTCGTCTAAAATAAGCTGGCATGCAGCTCATTGCTCTGCAACATCCTGTAATTTTATATAAAAAAAACGGCTGCTTTAATGTTGCGCGTGTAAACGGCAGTATTACGATGATATTTTGGAAATCGATGTCCTTGCAAACACATTGGTGTTAATTATAGCTTTCAGAGTCAGCTAAACCAGAGCAGGACGTGCTTAATGGAGGTTCGGGTATCTTTTATTTACTGCATACGTTATAGAGATAGCTTGTCTGCACAGGTTTAGCAGGCAGTCTAAAATAGTCTAAAATATTCACCTTGGAGGAGAGATTATTGTTTTTATGATATCTTGTTAGTAGTACTATTATCCTCTGAGGTCTCTGATTTCTGACAGCTTGGACAAAAAATGCTCAGTGAAGATAAAATAAGTGTTCCACTTTGTGGACAACTGTGAATAGTCACAGTTATAACCTATATTGAAGTAGATGTTATGATTATTTAGGTACGACAGTGTTTTGGAAGGAAATCAGTTTATAACAGGGATGTAAAACATACTCAAAATTGTTTTTTAATAGTCAAACACAGCTGTGGTTGGAGATGCTTCTAATAGCCCTTACAACATTTAACTAAAGTATATTATTGAACTGAAAAATGTCCTTTAGGTAACATATTCAAGACAGTAATATACATGTATA
>JBAMHV010000012.1:9891049-9911681 GCA_037177535.1 Pseudomugil gertrudae | reverse complement strand
CTACATCACTCACATGTATGGAAGGAAAGATGACAACAGACCCCAGGTTAAAAAAAAGCGAAGTTCTCCTTTAAGGAATGCAAATACAATACTCCAAAGACCTGCACTTTGTTTCCAGCCTTCTGAGGGAAACCCACCTGTAAAAGTTTCCCTTAAAACAACAAAACCTTACGGTCATTATTCCAATGTTACATGTCACTCATATTTAATCTTTTCTAAGGTTTTGAATTCTTTGAGACAAGCGCCAAGGACAACATCAATGTGAAGCAGACCTTTGAACGTCTTGTCGACCTAATTTGCGACAAGATGTCTGAGAGCTTGGACACTGATCCGGCCGTCACCTCAGGAGCCCCCACTGCCAAACTCACAGACAGTGCTCCGCCTCTCCAACAGCCGGGATGCAACTGTTAGTGACCAACGTCTGGAAGCAGCACAGATCATGTTAGTTGGCAGTGTGCAGCATTACCACTCCTACCTGTGCTGCCCTCTCTGGACTGCAGTTCAAACCCTGTTCAGTAGTAGAGTTACAAATCACTGTTGTATTATCTCCCAATGTTATCACCTTATATAAAAAGCAAATAACCAGGAAAACGGACATGGCTGTTATAATACAGGTAACATCATAAAATATCTAGAATGTCCTGCAAAGTCATGTTTTCATTCTTCAGTGAATTAGTATAATTAACCAGTTATGTTGTTGATAAGGCTTGAAACCTTTACAATCTTTAAACCCCAGAATACCCACTTAATGAGGCATCGGATCGGAGGGTGCTTTTAAAGTGTTTTGTCTCAAATTTATGTTTAGTGAGCATTTTTTTTTTACTTTTAATTTAGATTCCTACAGCTGCCAAATCCATGATTTAAAACACCAGAAGATGTAGCAGCTCTCTTTTGTGTAATATCTGTAGAAATTACTGTATGGCAGTAAGTAAGTAAGTGAGGATTTTCGTGAGTAAAAGAGTTCCATCTCATTGCCATAAAGAAAATCATCTACTTTTGGAAAAAAAAGTGTCCTTTTAGCATCTCCAACATGGCCTCATGCGTCTATCCCTACTACTTTACTGTTGGAACTATATATATTGTTGATGAGTCCATCCTTAACGCTGTGTAGGTGTGTTTTTTCTCTGATGACTATATCTTTAAGTCTTAAAGGCAACTCATCTGTTGTGCTCAAGCTATAAAAAGACCCTTTATTGTTTGATGCAAAGAGCATGCTGCCAAAAAGTCAGTGCTATGTGCTGTTTTCTCTAAAGATAGGCCTTACCCAAACCTCATCTATCCTAAACTCCATATGGTAGCAATGATATGGCATTTCATCTAATCAAATTCTCATACTGTCAAAGCACAGTAAAGCGTGTGATCTTTTCTGGCATGGAATAAACAGCCATAATTTCTGAGTCAGCATGCTTGTATTCTGTAAAACAAAGTCCCTTCTTGAGGAAATATTCCAGTAAGTTGCTTAGAAAACATATTAGGTATACTGTAGTTTAAAATGGGAATTATGCCCTACTACAGTCATATTGTACTGTACTGTCTCGATAATAAGTCCTTGTAGAGCAAGAGTTGTAGCTCATTTAAAAATCCTGAAATATTTCACTTAATACAAAAAAAAAACTAAAAGATATTTGTGCCAAAAACAATTCCTTCAGCACCATCAGACATCTGTTACATAGTGGAATAAAAGCATTAAGAAAAAAACATTGCATGAGGTCAGTCCTGACGTATCTATGTAGATTTATATTTTAAGAAGCTGTATATATCACTCCGTGTTACAGATTTAGGAGCATTGTCATAGCACTCACTATGACATGCAATGGGCCAATAAGTGCAATATTTTATGAATTAAACTATGTAAATAGTTTCTCCTGTCCTTGAGTTAAAAACTCTATCTGCAGTATGAGTGACAGTCTGTTGAAGTGGTTCTGAAAATGTTGTATACTCTAGAAAAATCAGCGAGTGCTTCATTCAGTACCTACAACGACTGAATGCATGACCTGACGTGTGTATATGTGTGTGTGTGTGTGTGTGTGTGTGTGTGTGTGTGCCTGCCATATTAAGGAGAAAAATCACAGTTATATAGTGTATTGTTTGTGCATACCTTTTGTACAAATGTATTCACATACTGTTTGCTGTTCCTGCTAACTGTTGTGTGTTGACTGAACTTGTGTTATCATGTCATAATTACGTAATTGTTGTGAGAGCTAGTCAGGGAGATAACTTAGTCCATGCCATATACTGTACTGTTGTAATTCTAAAAAAAGGGAATATAAACTAGTTCATAGATCCTGCATACATTAGCACACAGTCTGTGTGCATGTGTGTCTGTGTGTGATAATGCTACTTATTTGCCACGAAATTAATTATTGTAGATCTCAAGTAAAAATTCATTTCATAGAGGAATAATGATGGTCACACAGTCAATCTGGAAATATCTCATTTTAGAACACTATGACTTTGCATATAAATGAATATATGTATTTCCTTGGGTGCAAGCAAAGTGAAAAAGTATGTTTTTGAAATTATAGGAAATAAATCCAATTCTATAAGCAGGTCTTTGTGTTTACTGTCTTTTAAACAGATGTAATGAAAAGCAAGATGGAGGTAAATGCTGCCCTCTAGGACCCATAGTATCAGCATCATTGTTTTATTCTGTTCACTTAGCATCATTTCTTCCATTTTCAAGCAGTGAGTGCCACCTAGTGGTATAAATCTGCAAACTCAGACCTGGAAGGAGATGGAAGTGTGTGCTAATGTCACCCATTTTTTGGGAGGGGGGGACTTAAACCCAGATGTGTGCTGTAAATTTTAGGTGTGCCTCACACATTTACCACACACAGCCTCAGCAGAAAATGTGATACTTTTACACCGTAAGCAATTTTTGTAGAATTCATATTCAAGTAGTTGAAGATGAATGATTAGAACAAAAGATAACAGTGTAATGTTGGTCTGATGTCCAAATATGAACAGTGTGATGAAGAAGACTTTAAATACAAGCCATCCTGGAACCAAACAATTTAGTAGACGAATCATTGGTCAAGCACCATGAGGTTTTTTAAGTGGTAAACTAACTTGTTAGAGAACATTTTATGCTGAGTATTTTACCATTAAACAGTTGTACATGTGGATTCAAAGGCTTAAAAAAAGTTAAAATAAAATAAATTAACCTGTAAAAAGGGAGGAAAATGGAGTACCCAGGGAGAGAACCCACGCTATCACAGGGAGAACATGCAAACTCCACAAATACAAAACCTTTTAACAGATCTGACTATAAGAACACAAAGCATCCACCCTTCACCACGTCCTACAACAAAAGTAAAGAAAACAAGAGAGCAAATAGTAGGCAGAATCAACCCATGCTTTTATTTAATCCTTTGCATATAAAAACTTTTTTCATTCTTTTTATTAGTTTTTTTACATAAAGTTGTATGATCTACAGTGCTATCCAATAGACTGCAAATAACAAGGAATCCATTAAAATAACATTTTAATTGTCCTGTGAAACATCCACACAAGTTGGCATTCTAAAGACATAACCCAAAAAATAATTGTCCTGAAGACCCTTTTTTTAGTTACAGTTTGAGTTTTTCCTTCAACACCATAAAAAAATAGAACACATAATGAGAAAAGAACCCACTATTTCCATTGGTCCAGGGCTGTTTAAAATCTACAGTATGTGTGTCAAAAAGAATAGTCCCTGTTTTGGGACAACAATGCAGTCCCTCTCCCTGACCCTCCCTGCTCCCTCCCACTTTCCCTTCAGAAATATACTAAATATACCCTTCCTTCCCTCTAGGCAGAAAAATGTTAGTGGTTTTGGATATTGCAAGTAATATGAGTGGAAGTCTGGGCCGAGCATAGATAAGGAACACACTGTCAGTGTTTCAGCCATAATAAATGCAGCAGTGGCTGAACACGCAGGTGTGTCCCAAAGCCTCTGTGCTTTGTAGATCCGCAGTCCAGCCCCAACGTCACACTCTTGTTGCGCTCCATTCAGTGTTTGTAGCTGCAACACAATCAGAATGTGGACGATGCTGTAAAATCACTCGCAAATCATCAACATCCAGCAGGGCAACTCACATTTTTGAGTATAGTTGCAGAGCGTAAAGAAAAGTGTGAGTTGTTTTGAACAGGTCTACAGCAAATACGACTCATGGACATCTAGGCCACAATCACTCATATAGTAAATCTATGACTTAGAGTTGACCTGAACCTTAACAAACCCTTGCGCAGACATACGATGTATTCTACCAAGTGATAGAGCAAATTGTTTTTTGGCTGTGGTAATGAAAAGGCAACTTTTCTAAAAGAAAGACCAGGCCAACCAAGCCAAAAGATTCAGTAATGCAGCAAATTGGATCTAGAGAATAAAAGCAATACAAAATAAATAAATAAATAAAAAAAGGCTAAAGTAAATGATGTGTTGAATTTAAGGCACAGCCCATGGGCCAAGGAACAGTTTCTTTAAAAAAAAAACCAATTTGGCTTTCCCCCTCTCCTCACTGAGCTAGTTCTCAGATAAGCAATAAGTCAATGGATTATTTTTACACTGCAGTTCAGGTATAATAAACATTCTCTCAACAAGAGGTACATAATACAGCCACGCCATCACCAAAAGGGATGATAAGAATCAACCATTTACAGCAAACTGCATTATGATAGTAATAACATTAATAATTGTATATTATATACAGCACAATAAATATGTGTTTGTAAACAGCAATAAAACCAGAAATTTTTATTACAGGTAAGGGCTTTGGGTGAAGATGAAAAAAAATTCTTGGCACAACATAAAAAGATTAAATTAAAATGACATAATTAAAACAATTAAAAAAAGAAAGTGGTGTGTGGTATTTCAAGTGTTTTTTTTTCTCTTTTCATTTACATCAGTTGATTTTAAAAAAAAAGTCCTATGTACACAAAGAAAAAAGTATATTTGGGTATTGTAACTGGCAAGCCTTATGGTCTATGCTACAGTAACATATTAACTGTACCACTTTTATATATCAAAAAACTATTCAACAAATAGAAAAATATCTCAATAAATAAAAGCATCAGGTTTAAGTGATTTTAACATGGCAGAAACATAGAAAAATAAACGTTTGGCTGAGGCGCATGACAAAAACTTTCAAGCCTGTGTTTAAGAATGAATCAGTGTTTCGGCGAGTTTAAAAATATTTTTAAAATATTAAAGAGGTGCGATATGAATATATTAGTGCATTTGGGAATCTACACAGAGGATAGTCTTATCTCATGACTACTGAATGGAACTGATTGTCTTGTTGAAAACAAAGACCGTAACTGGATTTAATGTCATGATGGCAAATTAAATATAAATCCAATGAAAAAAAGAATGATAGCCTTAGTGGCTGCTGTATACACCAAATTAAGCCAGAGATATAAAACAAAGACTTTATAATATTAGTATAAAATCCTCCTAATATTTTTTTACCACCACTAGTATTTCTATACACTTGAAGCACTAATTAGGCCTCCAAAAAAGTGCTTTTTGTATCAACTACAAAGCATTGCATTGTCTTGGGGTGTGTTCAAAAGAACTGCAGGCAACATTAATAAAATTTAAAGGCTTCATCCATGTCATGAATGATTCCAGTAAGAGTTAAGCATCAAACTTACCTTTCTGCTTTTTAAGTAAAAACTCCCACAAATAATAGTAATGGTTGAATTCCAAATTTCAACACACAGGATGACTGGATATAAGGATAGTGGCATATGAATCGTAGAATAAATGCTATTGGCACGGGTGAAAACAGTTCATCACATATCGTCTAGCTGTGAAAATACCCCTTCAAAACACTGAAAAACTCTGACACAATTTTCCTGTTAGTTTCCAAATGCTCCTATCTTCTTTCTAAACAAACAACAAGAAAAGCTTTCAATTTCAAAAGTAATTCTATATAATATCGGAAGCTTACATACAGTACAATATGAAAATAAGAGAGATCAGACAGCATCGTGGCTGTTAAGATTAACCCTTTGTGTCAGACAGGTTTTCAAGGAAGACTTCCACATCAGAAATGTGTTTTGAAAGCTCCCAAGTTTGCTGCAGCTACTATTTCTGCAGCGCCCCATTGGGATTTAAGCTGTATGGCAGCAACACAAGCTTCCTAATCGATAGTGGGGAGGATTAGATGTAAGGATGGAGAGGGAGATTTTGGGCACTTAATAAAACAAAGACACTACTTAACTTTCAGGAAAGGCTGAGACAAAAGCAGAAAGACAAAAAGTAACAAAGAGCAGCACTGAACAGCATGTGAACTGGTCATTCACATCCTAAACATAGGGTTGTAAAGTGAAATAAAGTCACACCTCAGTACAAAGAGAAATAAAAAGAAGTTTTCCTGAGTGCAAAAAAAAAGAAGAAGAAGAAGAAGAAAGTAGTAAAGGTGGGCGTGCCTGAACAAAGCTGACAGGAGGAGTTGCCAAGATGAAGAGCAGCGCGCACTTTGGAACCAGAAACATAGATGTATAAAAAAACAGATTTCACAAAACCCAAAAAATATTCTATAAATAATCATCTGTCATTACTAAGAAGCGCAGTTAATCACCTGCTGTCCATAACTGCTATGTGTCAGGGGATTTCGCCTCTTCCTCCGCCTCCTCCTCGGTTACCTCTTCCTCTACAGCACATGCTTGTGAGCAGGCTGTTTCCCCCTCTTCCACTACCCCCTCCTCCTCATCATCATCATCATCATCCTCCCCCACCTGTTCATCCAATGGAATCTCTGTTGATTCAGAGTCCTGTGTACAGAGTGTTTTTGAGTCTGTACAGCTGTTATCTTCCTCATCCTCTTCTTCTTCCGGCTGGCTGCCACTGTCTTTCTCTGTGTCTGATTCCCCATCCTCCTCCAGGGTGAGCTCAAATTGGAACTTATCCCCTCCAGGGGGTCGAGTGCCATCCTCGGGCTCGTCCAAGGCTGGAGAAGGACTCTGAGGGATGGTGCTTTGGTACCACTCTCTGTTGTCCTCTAATGTGTCCAGAATGTCCTGGGCATCAGGATGGACCAGGTCAGCCCATGTCTCCCACAGTGGGTGAGCAATATAATCTATGAATCCAACCTGGAGAATACACACATGAAGAACAAGAAGGTTCACCTGTGACTACATACTATACAGTTGTGCCAAAAATGAAGACTGTTTATGTTTTTGTGTGCATTACCTGGCTCTTTTCTACTGAGGCATTGTGTTTGTCACACATGGGGCTTATCTCCATTCCCCTCTCCCGCTCTCGATCACCTTGGCTGAAAAACTCCTCCATGATGCGGTCCGTCCACTGTCGGTACAGCTGAAGAGGCTTAGTGGGGTTGCTCAGGTCTGCACAATGAACCATGTTCTGAAGAACCTGAATATAACAAATGATAAGGTTTTAAAAATGCTAATGATGGTGATCATAATGATGGCAACACAAGGAAATCACACATTCTAAGAAAAAATATCTATAGAGACATGGATTAGATCTTTGTAGAATATTCCCAGGACATTTTCCAGTAAACTGTACGGGCACTTCTACACCATGTGCTCTGTTACAATAACAGACATGTCTGTTAAGTCAAAAACATAAAGGTGTGTACACTCATAGTAAACATCTTGTTGTATCCATTAAATAATACAACACTGAAAAAAAGAGATTTTCCTAACAAAGATAAATATTTAGTCTCACTAGTTACAAGGGGTTGTAGCCAGTTTATCCAAGATCAATTATTACGTTCTTATCTAGCATAATATGTACTTGTAATATGTTAATTAGAGTTTTTGGTGCTGGTGGGTGTCACTTTCTGTAGTGCACAGAACACTCAGGGTGCCAGCATTAACTTTCAAACATGTAGTAAAGCACATATCTTAAATTCAGAGGGTAACATGTTACATCCCTGCTAAATATGCATTTCTCATGGGTCTTTATACAGTTTGTACTATGGATCTATAGTGAAAAAAATGGTATGTGTTTAAGACTCTAACTTAGCTGTTAAATTTTGATAATAAAAAAACTAATCTTAGATGACACACAGCCCTAAATCTGATTCATTTTGAGAAGAATTCTTGTTTCCAAGATGCAATGTTGGAGATTAAAGAAATACAGGTAAACCTACTGTTAAAAAACAAAGGTAGAATACAATTCCTTCAGATTATTATGTTATATTGTGCACTATTTTTAGGGACACAGGGATACTTTTGCACAGTTTAAGCCTAGGAGTCCATCAGGTAGCAGGGGACTCATCCTCTGCACAAAAATAAACCCCATTGTGAGATTGTGCTCCATGGAGACTTTTGTTTCCCTGGTTTACATATTCAGACATGCAACTAATGCAGTTTTATTATATATAAACTAGTTTGATGTTTTCATCCTAAAACTGCTACAAATATGTTCTACTACTATTCCTTGCTGGTGTCTTACATGTAACAATGTAAAAAATTTTTTTTTTTGGGATGCTTCTGGAATGTGCCAGCGAAGCATCAAATTGAGTGGTTGCAAAGCATTTTGCACCACCAAAGCAACCCAAATGGATCCGGTGGAAACCAGGGATTACAAAACTTTAGCCTTACCTGTATTCTGTCAGAGTAGTTGTCAAGCAGCAACACACCAGAGCTGGTCACCTTCTTGGTTTCCACCATCGTCTTCAGATCGGCCAACAGATTCATGTGTTTCGACATGTCCGTCGCAAGCACCTTGGAACACCCACAGCACACAGAAGTTTAGCCTACAAACCGTGATGTTATTTATTTAGAGAGTAAAGTGAAAACATGATGTGGTGGAAATGTTTCCACTTACGATGTCAATGACCATCTTTCGCAGTGATTGTCTTTGTTTTTTGGTCAAGTTTTGGAAAATGTCACAGTTTTCCTCTTGTAGAAGCTTGAAACCGACCGCTAGATGGTGGTTCTCCAACACCGATGAGTCGTTGTACATCAAGGCTAGTTCTGAATCTGGAGGGAGGATACAGCTAATTAATTTTGTTTGCTGAATATTTGTTTTCATTTAAATTGGATCAAAATGAATATTGTGACGAACACTCAGTTGAAAATGGGATAAAGCATTTAACACTTTTTGCTCTAATGGTCCAGTATGTTTTTCAATAATCAATCCTGGGTCAACTGTAGGTTCTTTGGCAGCATTTTATCTTTCCATTAGATACATTAGTTTGGATGGCAGTGAAACAGTGCAGCAAAAGGGAGGAAGGGGATCCTCGCTTCCTTCTCTTCAGCTGACGGGTGGATTCTAACATGAAAGAGTCATACTGCTTTTACTGCAGGGACTCCCCATTTCAGATTTTGGGACATATGCACTGCATAATTTACAAGTGTATGAGACAGCAAAAGATCTGTTTGTTCTGATTCCTTCCTTATGCAATACTGAAATTTGTAATGATCTGCTTAAAGAAACACACATGGGGCTTAAACTGTGTTTTGCTCAAAATTGACACAATAAGGTGATTTTTTTGTGGCATCTCAGGCCAAAATAAAATCAGCCATTAAAAGACATAACAGAATTATATCTTGCTTGAGTAAACAGGTATTAACACAACAGCTTGATGTGTTCAATATCGCTTTAGTGCTCAGTTCCCCTACATCTACCACGACCCTTACGTGTACTCAGACAATAACTTTTCCAGTTCTTGATACATTTTGTTTGAGATCTCTGCCCTACTTTTGATTGGAGCAACTAAACTATTTTCCCATGTAAAAAAAAACCTCCTTTATGCAGTGTTGGTGTCTATGTCTAAAACAGGATGTTTTCCCGAGAACCTTAAATGTTGTTGTGTTACACGGAAGAGGTAACACAAGAGGATATTGATCACTTCAGTGAACTCCACTGCCTCCGAACATGCCACACGTGACTGAAAAAAACCCATGCTGGAGGCAACATTTGCAGTATATGCAGTACTCAGTAAACTCGTGTTTCATGAGTATGATTGTTAAGTTTTAACGGGTAACACTACTTATACTGTTATGATGTAATATTCCTCTGGGAAGACGAGAATCCAGGAATTCACATACATGCTACTTCAAAACCTGTCACATATCTCAAGGTTTTTGCACACTTGGCCAACAGAACCGCTCCACAGTAGCAACTTAGCCTGCAGAATAGCAGCACGACTGCTTTGAAAAGAATATGAATATGAATATGAAGCAGAAAATCCAATCCTATAAGACTTCACATCATAAACCATACAGTCCAACAAATCTACAGCTAACATTTAGCACATCTGGTTCCAGGCACACCAGTCCAGTCGGAACTCTTTGGGAGGACACAGGAGAACCTGCTTATGCTATGGATATTGGCATTGTGCAGTACATGTGCACTCAAGTTGTGTTTTCACTATGCACTATTATTAACACAAAATAAATCAACATGTGTGTTAGAGAGACAGAAGCTATAGTTTTGTATATTTTTGCCAAGATCTGTGAGCATATGTTGCCGTTACTATAAGTCACTGACGTCTGCTGAGAGGAAAGTGTATTTAGACTCACTGGTATTGATGAGGAATTGGTTTGACACTCCAGGATGATCTACATCATGAATTGCACTGGCGAAGATGGCAGCGAGGATCTCAAGGTCTGTGAACACAGCCTGAAGGAAGCGAGAATGACACACACACAAAACCAGAGAGGAAGATTATTGATTGGACTTTGAGTAGTGGTTTAATTCATGCGGAATCTGAGAGCATGGATACTTTTGAGAATATGTTTGAGTGCACTTGTGCAAATGAACCTCACCTCAAGGGCAGGGGTGGATAGCAGCACGTGAGTTGACTGGGTGACGTCAGCGGCATGGATGTTATTATGGTAAGCCACGTCACCATGATAATGGTCTTCTAAGGTCATCAGGTATGTTATAAAGGTGTCAAGTGGAATTTTAAAAGTTTTTAACAAGTCTCTCTCCTAAACAACAGACATTGCAAATTGAGTTTTACATTCAAGAAGCCAAATTCAAGAAGCATTATTTTAAATGAGATAATTATCTACCTGAAATATTGTGTACATCATGACTGTCAATGGTCGATTCCCAGAGAATTCTGAGATCTTAAAAACATTGAGGCCCCATTTATTAACATGCTCCAGTTCCTATAAAAGAAAAAAAACAATCACAAATAATATTATTCACTTTTTCCTAATGATTTCCTAAGCCTCATTAAAGTACAAACACCGTCTATATGAATGTCTGAGGCAGGATTTACACGTTTCAGGAATCAACTGGCTTGGTACATTTACTGTGAGTAAAGTGACATCTAACAGCACCAGATTATATTCTGTGTATACAGCTTCACAACTGCAGCAGTAGTGCAGATGTTCATTAAATTGCCTGTCTGATCGCATGTTTCATCTCATAACTGGTGCCTGCTACCGTCTGTGAACACATCATGTAGGTGGGAATACTGTGTGGCTGTTCACACTGTGTTTTAGGACCCACAAACACACCTTAGCTAACTCATCCTCAGTCTCTGTCTTGACCCCAAAGCGTGGGATATTGGAGTTTGTGAGGCTTGAAGAGTGCTGGAGCTTTTTCACCCCACTGATCTGTGACATGGGCTTGTTCTTCTTCTCTTTTTCCTTCTGCGTTTGCGGAGATGGCATCTCCACTTCATGCTGCTTATCTGCAACGAATTAGAGTACACGTTGTACTTTTTTATGTTGTTGTTTTGTTTAAGCTAGTCCAGTGTCATCACTTACCTAGGAAGGTGTTAGAGATGAACTCAGACACTTGATTCCCAGAGCGGCTCATCTCTGATAAGTGAGTCAGCTCCCGATTCAACATCCTCTTAAACTGAAAGAAAAACATACACAAACATGGTGAGTTGACTGTTTTTTTATTTATTACAGGACAGAAAAGTATCTTTTTTCTTCCCGATTACAGCTCAGACTGTAATAACCTATAGTCAGTCACTTTATTTGGATTAGTCCCCTACACTGAGATAATGTAGCAAAAAATCAAGTCTATTTTATTTATTTCTGGTACAAATTAATTTAGATTTAAATGTTATACTATCAAGGTTTTTAAGTTTTCCAGTAACATCGCAGAAGATGCTCCCAGAGGGTCACCCTTCCACCTCTCCATCTTTTTCTCATTCACTCTTCCCACTCCTGGGTCTAATCAAATAGATAAACCAGCTCAAGCTTCTGGTTTGAATTACAAACTAATGCAAGAAAGGAAGCTTAAAATCGGGTTTGTGCAGTATCGCTCAAATATAACAAAACTGATTCACAAGCAAAGGTGATAGATTATCAGTACAGCCTGGCTTTGAGCAAATCAGGAGCATGTGCCATTCATATATAAAATGATCCTATAAATGAATCCTTATTATAAAAACACACCCCGGCAAATAGTTATCCAAGGCATGTACTGAAGGACATTTTTATTTGATGTGAACAGCCCAAAAAATACCAATAGCAATTTAACCTGATCAGCAAATGCAAAACAGTCAAATGATATCAAGGTTATGCTAAAAAATTAAGCATTAAAACAGTTTTTCTAGGATTTTGTGTCTATTGAAAAAAACCTCTTTAAAAAACTGAGAAAAGAAAAAGAAATACAGGCCAACCAAACCCTTTAGGGAGCTGTTGACCTACAAAAAAAATAGATCTGAGCATTGCTATTTCTGGGGGTCAAAAACAACACAATAAAGGACAAACAAGAACAAATGAGTAATCGTAACAAATGCCATCACATTTAAATCCAAATGCAGTCAGAACATACAGTAAGTGTATATTTCTGAGCCAAACATCATCCAAGTATACCTTCCTCATCAACCTTTCTTATTACTAAAATGACTAAAGGGATTACAGATCCAGCACACTATGCACCTATGAAGTGTGTATCTGAAACTAACAAGCTTGTGAGATGCTATAGATAGCATATGTGTTGATAGAACATTGCACTGTAATTACCCTCTTTAATAAATATAATCTGATTTATTAAAAAAGAACTCTAAGAAGTCTCATTGAAATAAGCAAAAAAAAAAAACAACATAAAAACATCTATTACCTTGATATATCCCCAGGATACAGAGAGGAGATAATTTGCTTCTGGCATTTTGACAAATCAGAAAAAGTAGATCCAGAAACAGAGAGGCACGGGTTTATAACCTTTTGCAGTGTTCAGATTATAAAAGCACAAGACAGTAAAAATAAAAGCTGTCCACACTTCTTCAGTACACCTCAACCCAAGCAGCCCTCGTCACTTATTTCAGAGCAAATCAGCTGAACGGAGTCCACAAATAAAGCTCCACATTCCTGCCCTGCAAACATCCACAGACATGTGCCAAAGCCCCAGAAAGCAGAGAAGAAAACCCGATTCTGGAAGAGAAACGGCAGGAAGGGGGCTCCCAAAAGATCCGATGAGAGCATATTGTGAGACGCACAGTGACATGTACGCACTCACAAACACACACACATCCACGGAAAAATAGACTGCTGAGCTTTGTATAATTGATGATGGGGCGGAAGCTTGGTATATGCCAAAGCAACAGGACAGCAAGTTTTTTTTTTTTCTATCAGCTGCTCTCAAACAGGACTGGTTGCTTTCTTCTGTGTGTATGACACATGCTTCCATGTGAAGAGCACAGGATGCCTCTCTTACTGTGTCACGAAACATCAGCAAATCAGGGCTCAGATATGAAAGAAGTGTGAGCTCATCATCACCTCTAATTGGTTAGAATGGAACAGACCTGAGATTCCCTGCTGTTTGATTGGCTGCTACTGAAGGTGGAAAAATCTACGCTTTCCTTTTCCCATATTTCCTGCAGTGCAGCGGGATGTTGTTTTGTGCATATGTGTGTGTTCATGGTACATTTATTTGTGAATATGAATATACACATGTATAGACAACAGTAATACATAATTATACAGTATATATAAAATATTTTACAGTATAATTTATAAATCCTGCATAAGTATGAGTGTGCACTCACATGTTGGCTGACCTAATCTTTTGTACCGGATGATATAAGCAGACAGGTTACCTCATCCAGCATGCTACAATACTGAAAAACTGAGGTCACCCTCCACCCCAGTATTCATGAGAAATGAGTCACACTAGCAACACTGATTGGTGATGTAAATACATTTACAAAAAAACACATTAATCTTACAAAAAGAGCGAGCGTCACACTTGAAGTGGGCTCAGTAGGACAGAAAATGAAAGCGCTATTGTTCACATGGCCTGCTGTGTTTGTCACTGAGCTCAAGAGGATGTTGTTTTATTTAAAAAGCATAAAACCGTAGTATATGATAAGGTCTTTTTTTATAGCAAAAGCATCATTAAACTTCAACTGATACATAAACAAAATACAGTGGTGTATTATACAATAATTTTGAAATATATTTCAAGTCTCTCTCAGACATTTAATCAACTGCCATCAAAATGTTTTCTTTATTTACTTTTTAATTTTCTTTTGCATTTACATTTTTATATATAATATTCAGTAGTTTGCTGCCAAGAACTGAAAATCATGGTTAAAACCATTATTAATGTTAGCAAACTCAGTCAAGGCTGTTAACTGGCACAAACCACTCAACAGAAAAAGATTGTTCTTTGTAAACTTCTGATTTGAAGTTTTATCCAATTAGATAAAACTGTGGATAAATGAGCCTGGATAATAAACCATGGATAATAAAACGAACAAATGGAGCAGCTAATGTTAAGCAGTTTAGGATTGTGAAGTGTAATTGCATGAACCTAAATGATAGCAAAAGAAAAACATAAGTTTCCTTATCTTACATGATCAATGTTAGATGCTAAAGTTCATCGTTAGAGGTGTCTAAATACAAGATTATTTCCTATAATTACTTACATGGATAGATCCGTTTTCCTGTTTAACAGTGGATGGAAAGGTGAGGTTTGCCACTGATTGTACACACTGTGGATCATATTTTTGTAATATACCTTATCAATAAGGTTTATAAAAACAAACCCTCGGTGAAGCAATAAAACATGCTTATTTAACTGAAAAATGATGGTCAGTTTTTTTTTTTTAAAAAAGAATTTTTTTTATTCCTAAATAATTATTTTTTAATTGTGAATGTGAATCAAAGATGTGTACATCTAATAAGCATGAATACATCTTTGAAGAGGAAGTCGCATTCTTTGTTTACCTGTGTCTATCTTGGCTCGCTATGATGGTCCGGTGGTCTTATGAATTGAAAAGGGACCAAAACTGTCTCTGCTTACTTTACACCTCCACCTCCACAGCAAGCCTAGCACTGTGAGTAATTTACAGCTATGCTGGAGCAGATGAGACCACCAACTAACTGAGATCCAGTTGCTTTGATTAGAGTCAGAGCCAAGCAGGTCAGCGCAAGCCCACTGCCACACACTCTCATGCACACATAATTTACTCCCAGATGGAGCGTAAATACAAATGCATTGCCCAGAGACACCCCTCCTACCCACACAGCTCCCTGTTGCTGTCACACAAATAGGCAAAAGCTTAGTCAAGAGGTGTGAACACAACTATTGAGTAAAAATGGGAAAATGTCACACCCATCATAGCTGCGACTTGTGTGTAATTTGTTCCTCAGTGTAGTGACCAAAAATATCCATTCCCTGCTGTATATAGCCCACAACACCACCAGATCTCTTTGAAGTTGTTGTTTTATTTTCTCCAGTTCAGCATTTATCCTAGTAGGAAACGCCTCTACTCTTGTAAATCTTCAGTCTGTTATCTATGAGAACACGTTAAGCGAAAAATTTACATGAAAAAGATTACTCATAAACATGAATACACCTCAGTTTTCATACTGTCTATTAACAGGCAATGCTTTAAGCTCTGGAGTTTCCAGATCTGCTTATTATGACTGATTGTGAGCTTGTTTACACACAGGTTTCCCGTTTTTGCCATTTGACAACACTGATTGCAGAGGAGTAAGGTGCTGAACAGGAAAGCTGTCTTAAAAAAAAGGCACACACCCACTTTTTGTTATAAAGGAGAAACTAGAGTAAGTAAATATTTGCTCTGAGGGATATGTATATAATCAAAAATTTTGATGGATACAAACAATGTCCAGGTTTATTGTAACTGAGGGCAACAGCTCACCATTAACTAATCTGATACCAGAAAATATAAAGGAGATAAGGAAGACATAACACAGCAGACACAGTGAAAATCCTGCCCACATTACAAAGCTCCATGTTTGTAACCAAACTGGGAAAAACAGGCTGATGGCATGCCAGAGGGAGACCTGGGAAGAGGGTGGAAACTGGAGGGACATCCAAAAGTAAAACCCTCACACAGGCCATGTCAAAGTTGGAAAGAGTTACACAAATCTAGAAAAGTGTTCATATTTCATAAACAAACATATGCATGTACAAACATACACGGTGCAAACGGGCTGCAGCAACTTTTGCAGTAAGCGTGTTTTTTAACAACAGCTACAGAGAACAAGTCAAATACTTGTGATTTTCATAAAAATGTTATTAAACATTGCATTTAAAGAAGGTGTGCTGCTCTAATTAAGTTAATTTGAATGACAAAATTCCACTTTTTTAATCTATTTTTTGTCTTGATTTTCCCTTCACTAATGAAGTAAAAGGCACACTGAGTGAGGATACGAATCAAGTCTGCAGGCTGCACAGACAAAGTAATGGTTAAGTGTGGGGGATGTAACAAATGCATTACCTGTGATGTTTGTGTATATATGTGTGTTGCTGGAGTGAGATAGCAAGGTGGTTGGATCTGTGGTTGTTGCCATGACAACCAGAGATAGCTGTTGTGGTGAATGACGAGGCAGAACATGTTACAGTTTATCATTGCTTTTTTGTAATCTTCCTATGTTTAAATGACACAAATTTATATGTGTCTTGTACGCGACGGTAACATCAGAGGTGAGCACGCATTTGTGTTCGTACTTTGTCTGTCTTCCCTGCCTCTCCTCCAGGTCCATCCTTCTTCATGTGACCTCACAGTGTGTGACATCATCAGAGTCTAGAGCTGATCAGCATTCAGAGCAGTGCAGCAGTCTCCATACACACTCTTTCGCTCCCTCTCTCACACACAGAGACATACACACACGCTAACTGGAGGCAACTGAGCATGCGCATACCTAAACTCCCCGTCTGTATGACGATGCTATCACTAACATGCACAGACAGATACAACAACAGTCCAATGTGTGCTTTGATGGTAAAGTGCTGAAAAAGGCAAAAATCACAGCACATAACGAAAACACCATATAGCAGCTCGTCAGTATGTACTATAGTATGATAAATGCTTTACATGTCAACCATAACACAACAGGGGCTCTGATTACTTTATGTGTTTCACATATTGAAATATATATAATCAAGACTAGGATATTCTGATATTTATGAAGTTATGCTGAACAGCCGCACAATTTCAGTGTTGCTCATTGACTAGGTCACAGTGTTTGGTAATTCAGCAACAATGATATACTGCATACCAGACAAGGGCATCCTTGGAGAAACATGTATATAAATGCAGGTATGACTGAAATGATGCATTTATTTGAATCCTCTAAAATTGAGAGCATGGTGAAGTGTTGTTTTGCATTTAGCTTCAGTGCTAGATTCTAAAACTTTGCCTAACACAAATGAATTCTTAAACTAGTGCAGATGATGTCTAAATATTTGCTATTGCACAAATATAAGTTAGAATTTGCTAGGATAAAATGCTATGAGGACAACAGTGTATACTATCATCACTGCACCTGATTATAACCTCACACTTAAACATATGTTTAACCACACATGTTGAGGAGATACATGGAAGTATCACGGTAAACCCTGGGAGCAGCTTCTGCAGGTGAATAGTTTAAGGCATTGCATTCTAGTTATTTTGCATTTAAAGTTCAAGCAAAAGACAAAAATATATTAAAAGAAGCTTAAGTACAAACTTTTAGTTACTCTTACCTTGTTAGAGGCCATCTCGCTGACTGAATGTCTCGTCTGCAGCGTCTCCAACTGGTCCAGGCACCAGTCCAGCTCCTCCAGTGTTTCAGTGGCCAGTTTCTGATAGGCCTCCTCTGCAGGGGCAAGACAGGAGGGCAAGGGGTCAGTAAGGGCCCGCTTCAGAGGACTAGTGGACGGTCCAGGCCCGGGGTCTCCCACCCCACAGACACCTAAGCTGGGATATCCCGTGTAAACACATGGGTGACTCTTCATACTGGACAGGTGAGTCAGCTGTGAGGGCCTGGTGTAGGACCTTCTTGTCTTCAATGCCAAGCCACAGAAGAGAAGTCCCAAGTCAGCTGAAGCAAAGCTCACTGACTCCCTTTGAGAAAAGAAAACCTTTGATGCAGTTCTTTAGTGTAAATCATGGATGCTTTGTTCCAAGATTAGTCTGGTACCATTCTCGGGAGTGTCGTAGCAGGTGACGGATGATAGTCACCCTGAGTCCATTTTGTATGCCAAGATGTTCGTTAAACCTCAGCAAAGGACACAGATTAAGTGGAGCAATAGTACGGAAACAGATGTTCCCTGCAGACTTTCTAACCCCTATGCACAGAACATGCATTAAGTCAGTTGTCTGTAAAGGGTGTACGGTATCATTCATAAAAAGTGTAATTCCAGTCATGTAGCAAGATGACCAACAGTCTGCTTAGCAGGCCCATGTCTGCCATGGGATGGATGGAGAGGAGACAGGAGTAGAAGGAGAAATAATCCAGAGAAAGGCTTAGAACCAGTTAACAGGGTTGTTCAGTACAGAGCAAACACACAACTGTTCACAGCATCTGAACATGCTCAGAAAACACAAAGACATGACATACATTCACACTCTGAGGTAAATGGACATACATGCATTCACAAGCACACTCACTAACACTAGACGAAAAACAAACCATAACATATCATGATTTTGTCTCCTTAGCCCCCTTGCCAATAAAAACACCAATGGTATCCGAAATGTGAGGAGTATAATCCAGAGCTGTGTGTGTGCTGGATTGTGTATCCTATAGCTGCTGTGTGTATAGGGGTGGGCTGCTGTTGCTTCGGCGTCCCTGGTAGCCAAACGTGCTGCTCTCCCCAAGCTGTACCTAAAGCCTGAGAGGACTGCACTGTGGATGGGGCAGGGAGATCTACAAAACATGGATTGGACTCATAGAATAGGGGAGCCAGAGCTGGGAGCTCCCAATGCTATGTGTGCATGCATGCTAATATGTGCTCAGCATACAAATAAGAGCAAAACTGAAAGGTGGTCGACAATATGGTAGGGATTGCAGAGTCTCAGCGTCACAAGCCCTGTGGGACAGTCGCTCTTTTATTTCATCTCACCTCTCACAACGACAGCCTGTGTTAACAGAAAATGTCACCTTGTCAGATGCCAATTAATATTGATACCTTGACTAATTTGGGAATGCACAGGCTTTTAATGACATGTGATCTCATACTTAAGCCGCAGTTAGATTACACAGAGAAAGCAGAAAAAAGACGACCCTTTAGTTTTTAACATAATGCTAACATTGTGGCTGGTGTTGATTACATGCAGTATTTAGTTAAAATTTTATTATTACTGTTTTATTAATGTGTTTTTTAATATGAAATGTGAAAGTGGAACTTTTAGCAATCAGTCAGAGATGGACAATAACTCCATCATATTTTAACATGTGGTTAACTAATTGAAATTATGACCATAAACTGCATTTGTTTAAATTTATCTAAAGTTTTTTGGCCATCCCTTATTCACCCCACCCACCCCCCATCATGCTTCATTATCACTGACATAGTCTCTCATTGTCTTTCCACAAGTAGCACTTCTTCTCCCTCACTTTGATTTTTCCTTTACTGATCATCTTTCCTCTTGCCTCTTTTGTCTCTCTCATTTCTTTCCCTTGGTCTGTCTTCCTGCATCTCTCTCTCTCCCTGATGTGGTGTCAGTGGCTGGGGTGCTACTTTTTCTGACAGCAACTGCACTGACGTCAATGACATTCTTCTCATGCTTAGTGCGACATCAGACACCGGCGCTCGGAGAGGCCACTCTGCTGCACAGACGCAGGGCTGCAGCAAAACCATGTACCGGAGCAGGTTGACAGTGAAGTTGGATTGTGAGCGGGAAAAATAAAAGATAAGGTAGAGGGAAAGATGAAAAGAAAGGATACATTTCTTTGCAAAACTAAGCAGGTTATCATGATTTAGCAAATAGCCTTTGATATTAATATCTTGTATTTAGTTAAAAGTGTGTATGGGCAAAGACATACAAATAACATGAATAACAAATTTATTGACTTGAATCAAAAATCAACTATAGGGTTAAGTTGATGACAAAAAACAGGCAAATTAGTCCGACAAATGTTAATATGCAAGAAAAGATGTTAGACTGTAAATGTAATTTTATTAGCCGATATCTTATCCTTAACAAATTTATTAAGTTTATATAATTTATAATAGTTTATTACAGGATGACTTGTTGCATACTCTGTAAGCCTTGTTTCACAAGTATTAGTCAGTACGTTTTAAAAAATGTATTATTATTTTTTTAAAATACGATCACGACTCTCAGCCTTCACCACTTTATGGTAGGGGCCTTAATGGCTAGTATGATAGTGTTCTAAATATAGCACAATGGCACCCTCGTATAAAAGTGGGTTATGAATCAGGAATGTCTTTGCAAGGTGGTATTTCTGGAACAATGCAAACAACTCTTTACAAACACACACATATGTATAT
>JBAMHV010000012.1:9852796-9875144 GCA_037177535.1 Pseudomugil gertrudae | reverse complement strand
GTGATTAACTGTGTGTGAAGCCCTTTGAGACGACTTTGTTGTGATACTGGGCTGTATAAATAAAACTGAATTGAATTGAATTCTTAGTGTCATTGTTAGGAAAAAGTCCCACAAATCAAATCGCATAATAAAAAAAAACTTTGCCCAAATCTTAGTCCAGACTTTCCCACACACAATTCCTCACACCTATTAGGAATTCACATTTAGTTTACTATACTGCCATCTCCAGGAAGCTGAGATGTAAGACACACACAGGGAACTTTGTCCTGCTAAAGAGGCTCTGCTTTCACTCTGAGTACTTTAACCTGTATTTTAAATGCTGCAGTTTATTATTAAAATACATTTTACTTTATTTTACAAAGCTTTCACTTTTTTTTTACTATCTTCATGGTTTTTCAGTTGACTTTATGGCTACATCAATGTTAATAATAAATGCAATAGGTTTAATTGAAAGTTAAATGGACAACGTTACTGGAGTCAGATACTTTAAGATACTTTAAGAGACATTAATTATAGGGAGTAAAACTCATTAGAAACCTCATGTGTGCTTATTTGTGTAATCTAGAGAAACACTGCTGACACCTAGTGTCAAAAGTAAGCTTTGTTGTAAAACAATGGGTTAAAGCGAACACAGTATTTGTCAAGATTATTGATTCTTTCCTTTTATTTTTTTTAAAGCTCACCCTCTATGAGCCCGGTTCAGTATCATTGCAACCAAACACATCCATTAAATGCTGATATAAATTGCACTTAACCAGGGAGCAGGGACTGGAGCACAGATGGCTGATTCACAGTATTGACAAGTCTCCGTCATATCTATATGTACAGTATGCAACTGCCACCAGCCCTTTCTGCTGCATCTTAACACTGCAGAAGAACATATGTCTACATGCACGCTATCAGACATGCACACACACACACACACACACACACACACACACACAAAACAGTTGGGAACATCAGACGGCAGCTCTTATTGGGGATGTGCAATACGTTTTTTACAGAAATGCAGAGAGAAAATGGATGGGCATAACAAGGTCTAAAAAATTCTGTGAAAGCTTTAATGGACAGAAAGTGCTCTGATGATTAGCTCGCCCTCTACTTGTTAGTGAACGCACCTGACCCCCTGTAGTTGTCTATGCTTTAGATGGCGAGTTGATGGAACCTGCTTATCTGTCATTTACCTTGCTCTTAGCTCTGTTTTGTGAAGGACTAGAGAATAGCTTTTTCTCATGGAACACCAAGAGACAAAAACATGCACATACACACTTACACTATAGGTTTTGAAGAGCAAACAGCAGAACCATACAGCTTGAACAAAACCAGCCACTAAGCAACAGCCGTTTAAACAGTGCTGTGAGCGCACCTCCAGCTCTGTGTTGTCCAGTTGGAACTGTTTATCAGCTCATGTTATGATAAGATAGAACAAACACACTTTGTGTACTTTCATACAAGTCCTACAAACATATAAATCCAAACACAAATCATTATGTAGTTAATTATACACACAAAGCAAAAAGAGACCTCTAGATTTCTTTTCTCCTTCACTTATTTATGTTGCATGCTCTTCTTACAAGCAAGCAAGGGCTAGATGTGAACTTTGTAATAAGAGTAAATAATTAGGTAAAATCTATAAGATGATGCATCTTTCTACAAATAGTTTCAGAGAAAACCCATACCCTCTCCTTCCACGAGGTTTGATGTCGATGGGCTTATGCGTAGCGTAGGGTGAGCCATTCGAGCAGGCGTGGCGGTAACGGGCTATCTTCTCCAAAGATAGATAATCTGAGTTGACTGGCAAACTCATTTTTGATGAGCAATGCTACACATGCACTTGTGTCTTGTCAGATGCAGACAGAGGCAGAACTGAGGGTGTGACAAAGCTGCCTCAAAAGAAAAGAGGGAGCTGTGAGGAGTAAAGAGGAGAACACAGGAGAGATGGGTGTGACTTAAAAAAGAGAAAAAAAGATGGAGAAATATGGAGAGTGAGACAGAGAGGGGAGAGAGAAAGAGATGTGGCTGAGGGAGGAGCAAAGTGCAGAGATAGAGCAAACTAATTTAGCTTTTCTCTCACACAACCAATAAGAGTCAGTATTGATAGCCGACATGTGTAGTTTCACTCTACTTTGTTTTATGATGGCGAGTATGGTACAGAAAGAACACAACTCGAAGATAGCAGCAGTATGACGGTCATTATAGGTCAAGATTAAACATTTATGTTTAATTTACACATGAAGTCTATTCTTAACACCAGATGTTGCAATGCAGTGAGGAGGAATGTGAGACAGCTTATAGTGACTGCAACACAAAAAACAAATGCAAAAAAAAAGAAACAACAAGGTCACAAAAGCTCAGCACAATTATTCTTCCATCTTTTAAAAAAAAAACCTATAACTGGCCTCTCATTTGTATCTATGAAGCCCCGGCATTCAAATGTTTAAAAGACCAGACTTAAGCAGGTGTAATGTGTGCAAATGCAATCAACCGTATGAATTTTCAGTACGAATCTAAACAGAGGTAGGTCCACTAAATAAATTAAAAGGAAATTAAAAGATAGACTTATTACAGCTTAAACAAGTTATTCATTTACATACTGTTCACAGTGAATTGAAGAAGATATATTTATTCTGATGAGTAAAATATTAAACCCTATGATGGACTGGCGACCTGTTCAAGGTGTACCCGCTTCTCGGCTAATGGTTCATAGACTACAGCTGACTGTGACCCTTCAATGGAATAAGCGGTACAGAAAATAAATATGAAACCATTTTCAGGGTTTAATATTAAATGTGGTATACTGATAAAGTCACAGAACAGGGCAGCCACATTACATCTGACACATTATTAATTTGTTTTATAGAAAATTACTTAAAAGTGCTCCAACATGACTTATATTTCTAACCATTAGAGGGTGCCAGAGCCTAAATTAAATACAACAATGCAAAACCAAGTCTCTTCTCACATAACTTTTTTCAATGCTACAAAATGTGCTTGAAATAGATTTTTAATGGTTTTAACAAAATAAACAGCTATTATTAAAATCAATGTTTATGCAAAAAAAATTACTTTTTTAAGGAGATTGCGATCACTGTTGTATTTCTTCTGCTGGTGGATATTGGGGTGTTCTGTTCTGTGCTGCCAGCAGGGGGCAGTGTGAAGCAACATAATCCACAAACAGACCAACAGAGCCACACACTGAGCAGCAAATCTCTGGAGCTAAGGCTTCTGCTCAGCTCTGACAGAAGCAGCCAGCATGTGACAACATCTCCATGGTGGACAGGAAGGCTGTTATACATGCAATGACAGACATCGACAAATTACTTCATTTGTACTGAACATCTGTACATCAGCACACACACAAACATATAAGACTTGTAAGAATATAGTACAGGATCACACAACCTATAATATAAACACCTATCATCAGACTAACACTACACAGAAACAAACAAATTGGTAGTAGCACACACACACTGCATAGCTGTCGACTCGGCCACACTTCGTCAGGAGCAGCGACATGCTGTGACAGAGCACCAGGTGAGATGACTGTCGTCACTCGTGTCCCTGAGGCTTAAAGCTGTAAAACTTCATTTGCTGTTTTTGGATTGCTTTGATACAAGCTGAAACTTTTCAACAG
Organism: Pseudomugil gertrudae; assembly: GCA_037177535.1. NCBI lineage: Eukaryota > Metazoa > Chordata > Actinopteri > Atheriniformes > Pseudomugilidae > Pseudomugil > Pseudomugil gertrudae. The sequence goes on along the minus strand of JBAMHV010000012.1, from coordinate 9,871,507 downwards.
TAAGGATTTTTGTTTGTTCTTTTTTAATAAAATACCACAAAATATATTTTTAAACTGAAAGAAGTAAGTACTGAAAGTACTTTCATTTTTAATGTGCCTAAACCGGTGAAAAAAATAATGTCCTTAATAATTTGCTAGTTCAGAATCAGACCCAACAATCCATCACCTGATGAGATGTCTCAGAACTGATTAGACAAACTGTCGGTTAGTCAGTAATATTACTGGGAATCAAACAAGCACCCAGAACCTGAGCCTTTTATAAGGTGGACAGGTCCAGACACCCTGAGAAGCTGTTAGAAAATCACTGCATGGACAATGTTAAAAATCACTGCATGGACACAGAAACATGTCTGAAACCAAGTTAGTTATTGCAACAACAAATACAAGTTCAAACAAGCATGCAAGAAGAAAAAAACAAGAAAGGAAAAATATACAAACACGTGAACACAATTTAGAAACATCCTCTCTTACCCGAGAACATTGATGCATTGTTTTGTGGTGAAAAAAACTACATTGTTTTTGGTAACCATGGACATTGCACAGATTGTAAAGAATGACTGTCCAAGAAAGTACTAGGGTGCATAGAATGACAAGAGGGACTTGCACATCTCTGAAGCCATCATCAGTGCTGATGGATAACCAGTTCCAAGCATCATATGTTACAACTGAAAAAAAGTTTCTTTTATTTCTTTTGGGGAAGTAAAGATGGTGGATGCTGGATTCTGGCAGACCTGCCATTCAAACCTGTCAGCTCATGTAAACTTTTGGCTCATAATGAGCAACTGAAAACCCTCATAACGAGATAGTGAACCTTCACAGTTATATAAAAAAAACAACCCCTCTTGACAAAGCAATGGCAATGCTGTACATGTGAAATTTTATGGTTTTATCTTACCATCTGTTTAAAAACTTTAATCAAAGTTCAAAACATATGCCATAAATATTTTCTGTCTGGCATGCTCAACAAAACCTCAACATTTATGGAAATAAGGTCATACTGAAGCAGACAAAAGTAACTAACAAAGCGTGCATCATTTCTTTTTCAACACATCTAATAATTGTGGTTAATAAATAAATGTATTTGCTTTTTGTAGTTGGAACTCTGATGAAAACCTTTGTCCATAAGCAAGCACAGAAAACAAGGAGAAAGAGGATTTGCTTTGTACACACACCTTTCATATTCTCGGTTTGTGCACCATGAAAGCCACTTTATGCAAAATACTGAATTCTATCAGAAAGAAAAGGGCAACAGACTGTGCAGTACAGCACGATAACAAATAATTCCCAAGCTACTGTTGCAATGCAGCGCCCTGGTAGCTGCACCTATATTTCCTCTGGAGAAAAAAAAACAACCAAACAAAACCTGAATATGATTACAGTGATTGCATAGTTGTTTTCAAGTATGTAAATCAGCAAAGGTAATGCGATTAAGAGGCAACAAAAGGTAATTGAGATTCATGCAGCACTGCATTTGCTTTAATGTGTACAGCTCTCAGACAGTATTGCTGCCTTGACAGGAGCTTTTGTTACGTGTAGAAGCCATTCCTTTGCCTCTAGCCTGCCTTCACAGTCCCTTGCTACATTCATGTTTATAATGTGGTTACTATGGCGACCTGGCAGAATTCAAAAGGGACAGGTACGTCCTCACAACGAATCAGCCCTCAGTTGCTAAGGACATGACGGCAGATTGTGTTATAAGAGATTGTGAATGGCAGGGTCAAGGATAAGAAGAATCAGGGAAGTTACACAATCAGCACTGATTCTGAGGGGATACACTTTTATGCTTGATCTAAATTACCCACCCAAATACTTGCAGATTAGGATGTGACTGTACCTTATACCAAGAAATTAATTATGAACAGCAGCCACCTCACAGCAGCCATGCATGACTTACCTGAGCACTATTTATACATCAAGCTGACTCACAGGCTAGAGAGGATTTAAGCTGTTTGTCTCACACACTCACCAGAGCACAAAGGAGAATAGAAAGCATCCCCATGCTAAAATGAAAAGTGTAGAGAAGTGTGACCACTCAATGAAAGACACACAAAATCTCTGACTTATGCTGTGCATGTGTGTTTTCCCAAAGCATGCGCATTTTGCTGTACACACTGACAACCGAGCACATCAGGGGAAGAGAGTGTGTGTCGTGATGTGTTAGTGCTGAAGTGATGCTGGACGGTATGAATTAGAGAACCATGTACTGAGACCAGCATTGAGAAATGTGTCAAGAGGAGAAAACACTTGTCACTACAGACTTCACAATCATCTAAAACAGAAATAAGTCTTTTTCAGTCATCTATCAGTTGAGTTATTTTAGAATAAAACAAACAGACAAAAGCAAAAATCTCTGCTTTCCAACGATGGCACAACCTGCGACACTATAGTGATTTATCACAACAGGAATGTGTCTCAGGACAGCGTGTACTTGACTACCAATCTTCCTGAACACAAAAGCAAATTTCATGCAGACCTGAGGATTTGTTTCCCTGTGTTCAGAAATACATTTTGAGACCATGAAAAGAAATAAGTCTCAGCTTGCTGGCTTGTAGCTTTTGTTAATGTGTAAGCAGGGGCTTTGATTTCCATTGTCACTAACATTCAACTGTGTCACACCAACAAAGTCACAGGGACCACTGGCTTGAACACACACAAAAGCTGCTGTTTACAATCAACGCAGGCACTTTTTGATAGGTCTGAAAAAAATACTTCAATCTGGATTTCATCTATGTTTGTGTAATTCTCCTACCAGGATCTAATTAAGTGTTAGTGCCTTTTATACTCCACGATGAAAAAGTCATCTATCAGCACTAACAGCCCATGTATAAGATGTTGAAATATTTGATCTCTGTTGCATTTGCAGAAGATGCTTAGTAACACAAGAATTCTGAACACTTCTTTAAAGGGGGCCTCATGACTTATTGAGGAAAGCTATGTGTGCTAGCATGAGTCACATGTGATCATAGTATCAGCCACTAATCTAATCTAATCACAGTGGTTTTGCAAATTAGGTTGTCTGTGCCATGTTTGGCACAGAGCATTAGAAAACTCACACATGCTTTCATTGTGGCTTTTATGATCATTTAACTTGCTACCAATTTAACACCACAAAGTAAACCCACAGTTTTGGACATCACATTGTTTGGATGGAGAACTAAAACTTTTCTCTTTAACTGACAATTGACTAGGGAGACAAATGAATGGATGAAAGCAGGAAGCAGACACCAATAATTTGAACAATTTACTCAGCCGGCTTTTACATATCACACATAAGCACAGCTCTAGCTCAAGTACACCTCAAGCACAAGGTGAAGTTAAGAGGTTTAGCTTGGAAGCAGTCCCAGTGATGTCAGAGTAATCCTTCATTAAAACCTTGATGACATCATTGCACTGTTGAGTGTGTGAAAGCTGCATATGGCCACATATTTTTGTGTGCAAGGGATCCCCTGCCACTGTGTGCAAAGGATGCCCTCAGCAGGTACTTATCCATTTTAAGCTGGACCTGGAAACAATCTCAGGTAACACTGCTGTAGAAGCATTCTTAATATTACTATGGCTCCATATGCAGGTAATTAAAAATAAAATCCCTATTCATGGAACTCGCACAGTCAACTTTAACCTTTCCACAGAGAGATTAAAAGAAAGGGTTGATAAGAACTTGTAAAATGTTAATTAACTGCAGGTCACAGCTCAAAATGAAAAATACCAAAACAAAAACTTGACTTGTAAATACCCTTTGGGTTGTAGTTGTTTTTTTTCTTCTTATGAAATTTTACTTAAAGCAAGACATGAGTTTGTCTAATTAAACTAAAACAACCATCCATACAGTTCTGTGCACCTACATGTATAGATTTACTTTGTATTTATACATTTTAGCTGTAACAAATATTGCCAATCCCAGTAGGTGAGCAACTAACATACACAGCAAGCAAACAGAAAGATATGGATGGTTAGTTCTGAAAGATACGATAATAGAAAAGACAGACAACCACAATTATAATGCAGCCACTAAAAGTTGAATTCCCTGGTGTGAAGACAGGATTTAAGTTTAACAGTAACAGTGAGCACAGCTAGACCTGGATTTTTAGTGTGACAGTAAAAAAAAGATCTCCAATTGCATATTTCCAGGCAGTGTAGAACTATGTCCTCTCACTTTGATAATTGTGCTGATTCAAATACACAAGATCTGTTAATATTTTCTTACATCATATTTTCTTACATAGCACTTCCCATAATCTCAACCCAACAACACCACTCTCAGGAGGAAATGGAATAGGATATCTGCGAATAGACAAAGATGCCATGCTAAAATGGGAGGGAAAAGGAGTTAAATAACAACCTTGAATGGCAAGCCAGTAAATACGTTTAGTGTTGTCATAAATGCTTTTTTTTATTCATGTGTTGTGGTGACTGTCCTTTTCTGCACCTCCAGTGTGAGAGGTTGTCTTACATAATGGATGGGAAGAGTTACGGTTAGAATTGTGCAAGTGGGAGTTTCCACTAAGGAAGCTATAAACAAACACATTCATAATATGACAGTGTTTGAAAAGGAAGGTAAAATATGCAGACTAAATACAGGTTATAAAAAGAAACTGGATATGTAGAATTTGAGGGGAAGCTTGACACAATGTGCCAATAAAATTAAACAGAGAATACAGGAAACATTAATGTGACATTTCAAACTGACCAGCAATTTGGGCCAGCTTAATAATTTAACATTGCTTAGACCAAAACTAACTCAAAAGTCATTTACTTTCCTCTATCTTCACAGGTTTCCTTTCAAGCATCAGCAGGTATTATAATAAGGCATAAGTCTTTAATATTTCCAAATCCAATGAGGAATGCGTGCACACATGTCTATGTCAGGGGACTCCCTCACCCAGGCTAAGCCTTTCTAATCTCTTTCTCTGCCTTCTCATACATACTGTCGTCATCATGGCAATCCTAATCACCGCCATCGTCAAAAGCAATTCCCTCGTGAGATGAACAACGTCATTGCCATGTTTTTCTGCTAATAAGAGGTAAATCCCATTGCGTTTGTTATGCTCGGTCTGTGCAGCAAACCACAAGAGAGGTGGTGGAAAAAAGAAACAAAGAAACAGCTGAGAAAATATGGCATCTGCTCTACATGAGTGAGAATTTCTTCAATAAGTCAACACTTGCTTAGAAATTAAACATTTATAAGGGTTCCCAGGTAAAGTTGGGGCCTCTAACAAAAGCAGCAGCCAAGAAATGAAAGCAAGATGAACGGCCCCTCCCCACACCACACCACCCCCTCCACCTTCAGACAGAGTGATGCAAACCCCCTTCAGACTAAGTTTATCTTAATGAAAACCCCAGGGCAAGGCCTCTGCACTGTTTTCCTTGAAAACTTACTCTCCACATCTTTTTGTTTCATTTCAGCTGTTTGTTTTTTAGCTGCGGTGGGAGTATCAACCTAGCTGCGCTCAGAGAGCTGCTTTGTTCTTACAGGAAAAGGCTTGGGCATGATAACATCTGCTGGCAAAAATCGGGTTTTGTTCGGGTCATATAATGACGTGTAAAGATATTCTATTACTCCTTTTCATTATGCCATCGACCCATTTGAATGTCACAACAATATGATCCCGGTTTGCATCAACAAACTGATACTTTCCATAGTTGACAGGGAAGATGCTGATTCAGTCTTTTTGTGTATATATTTATCTGCAACTTAAAAACAGCTAAAATGACCTTCATCATTTGTGCAATCCTAAAGTAAGGCTTTAGGAAAGACACTCCTAAAGACAATCCTATTCAACAATACAAATCAGAAGAAACAAACTTAATCTGAACATTTGGGTACTATAAATTACTATAAATTACTCGGAGCAAACAGCTGGACAGTTTGCTGGGTTCAAGTAAAATGTATGTTAGTTACCTTTTTAGTTACCACATATACTATCTCCCACTGCACAGTAGTCTGATCTTCTTTGGTTTTCTTTTAAGAAGCTCACAAAAGCACCTGCAGCTATTTCCTCTACAACAATATGTGTGGCTGCCACGTTTTGTCTTATTAATTTCTCCATCTTCTTGTCTCTTTCTAAAAGATGAATACAAGATTGAACACCCTGCACAGCAGCTGCCTGTGGACAGTAGTAAAAGACGCATTGCGTTGAATTTCCTGTGCTTTTGATTAAATTAATACAAAAACTTAAATGAGATGGATATTTAAAACGAATGTGATGTCAAAGCTGCCTCAAGGTCTTAGGTCATTTTATATGCTCTCAGAGACAGTTATGTTTTCTAGGGTGTCACAAAGACATACCCACTGAAGCCAGTGGCAGTGCTGTAGAGTGTATTGTATTTCTCTGTATCCTACTGATGTGTTTACATTAATCATCTTTTCAAAACACATATTGGAGACAACGCCAGTCGCATATTTAAACATGATCCTGGCAGAGATCGCAGTTGCACCAACCAAGATACTGTCTTTTTATTTCATTGCAAACCAAAATAATCTTGCAAATGCACAAGTGAGACATGATGATCATTAAATTATTTCTTAATGGTAAGAGAGGTCCAACATTAACTAGATAAACAGACAAATATGCACAAAGGTTGAGTCATGTTATTTGTCTGAGTGAGAGAAAAAAATCTGATGTTATTTTTTTTCTACATCACTAATAATGCTGTGTGTTTGTGTATTGTTGTCTGCCAAAGTGAAGTTTTGGCCATGCAGTGCTGCAGTGACTAATGACTGCAAAGCCACCAGACATTCTTCTTTTCTGCATCTCATCTGATATGTTTTGTGGAATCCATGAAGTAGTGCTATAAGTACAAAGGAACAAGGGGGTTGGTGGTAAATAAGTAGCAGTAAATCACACAATGTAAAATCCATGAGCAGCAATATGCGACAGTTAAATAGGATAATGACGCAATAGGGCTGGAAGGTATGAGAAACAGGAACAGCAAGATTTATAGAAAAATAAGTGCATTAATATGCTGAAAATCATTTTATTGTTTTGCCTTTTTCCTATTGGAAAGTGTTTGTTTTAGCAACAGTGGGCTACTCTTGTGTGGATGTTACACCGAGAAATGCAAGCACACCACTGAGAACACGTTTCAATGCTTTAAGTCACCTTATAATCAATTCAGCAGTGAACTGGCTGTACAAAGGGTAACAGCAGCTTCCATTTCATATCAATTTAATATCCTGGTGATTTTTCACACGATGGAAACTTGAATTCAGCATCAGACATTAACTAGGAATAGGTGCTTTTTCACTCTTTATACCACTTTGGAATTGCAATATTACGTTTTAATATGTGTTTGAAAATAAGTAAACTGCATTAGATATTTGATTTAAAAAAACATGTAGCTCAAAATTATTTTTATACTTAGATATAAGCAGATTTATGATCATCCACGTTTTTTACTTTAAGCTTCAGGATGCAAACTGTGACATGTACTGTAATGTCAATCAAAACACAACTGGCAGAATAAAGAGTAACACATTCCTGATAAAATACATCCCAGAAACAATCGTAAACAGCTCAAATAAATGGCAACTGAAAGCTATCATTTATTTGAGCTGTTTGTTTGGTAATCTGTTTGTCTTTCAGGCACTTTTCTTTTGTAATTTTCATTTTAGACCGTATTAATAATCACTGCACTGTGTACAAGCCCAGAGTGGATATCAATCATTCCATTCATTGTTTCATCATGCACACTCAAGGCAGCCAGGTTTCTGTGAGAAGAGGAAGTGCAAGAAAAAGTGTTAAGAAGAAAGAAGTGTTAGACTGTGTGGCCTTTTCAGGGGGGAGTGAATTGGGGAGCGCTCTTATAAAAAGACGAAGTACACCAGCATTGCCCTGCACAGCAGGATGACTAAGATTGATGCTGGAAGTGAGAAGCAGATCTGTATTTTTGTGCACACGCGTGCTCACACAGTAAGTGCTGGAGGTTCTATGGGATGAAGGTGACTGATGATAGTGTGGCCTTAAGCGTGACAGCGAGTCCCTACCGTCTTCAAAAAGTGCATTCGAAATTCTCTGCTCTGTTCCAACAAAGTGACTCTGAGTGATAGAAAGCAATCTAAAGTTTGGCTAAGATGGAAACAGCAGCATTAGAAACAATGACAATGTGCAGTGGGACAAAAAACCACAGAAATTAGATAACGATTATGTGTCTTGTTATCATATGGACAAAATGCATGTGAGGATGCAACCTATGCAAGAGAGGGAGGAGGTGAAGAATGAGACTCGATATTCTTAAACAGCAGGAAATCCACACTTCTAAATTTCCATTTAAAACACTTCTTATCCACAGTCACCACACATGCTCCAACATTTAGTGCATGACAGGGAGAGAGAAAAGTCAAACAGCAAAGCATTGCAATCCATGTTCTTAAAATAGACTTGTCCATGCTCTCTCCTCGTATCTGAGGCACTGGATTCACTTAATTGGATTACTACACACACTTTTCAACTCATTTCTGGTTAGTGTTTAATGAAGTTTATACAATCATTTATCTCCATTTATTCATTACGAGCCTGAAGGCAGCACCCAACAAAAAATGTAGCAGCATAGCAGAGAGTCTCCATACATTAGCATCATGCATACAGACTGGAAGTATATTGGTTAAGTCAGATGTTTTATTAACAGTATTAACCATTACCATGTCAATTTCATGCTGGTGACACAGTTGGATGCCTTGCCATTGACAAATGACTCTACTGAGCTGCAGGCTCAGACTGCCTTACTTTGTGAAATTAAGGCAAAAAGCATAAAAGTAAATGAGAATAAAATATTTTAAAAGATCAAGAGCAGCAAGCGATAAACAGAACGCAGGGCTTAGTGGTTTTATCAAAACAGATTAAAAGACTAATCATCAACTTGGGACTTGTGTCAGTCTCTTGACATCAATTCTGATATCAGCAAGATAATCAAAGTATTGATTCTGTCATTGAAATATTGATGGATATATATATATATATATATATATATATATATATATATATATATATATACAGTATGTTACATGTTTTCACACTGTATAAACTGCTTTACTATGCTGCTATATCTAAAGCTAAAGCTTGTTGGGCTGCTTGTTTGGATGTACTAAATAAATAAAGCTGAGTTACAATGCTGAGTGTAAAAATAACTACAATAGACTTAGGCTCTGAAGCCTGCTGAGAGATGGCAAGAGTGTAATGTGTCTAAGAAAGGCTGCTATGGCAATGGCAACACTGCTATGGCAATTTCAGCTTTACAATCTAAAATTGTGTTATTTCGCCTTTCAAATGGTTCAGCGTGTATATTTATAAGTGGTCATGTGCATTTCAGAACACATATTGATGTGTTTTTTTTGGTCTTATTCTCCTAGAGCTGCACAGGTCTGGAACAGAAGAGGATTTGTCCATTATCAAGGTGCAATATATAATACAGGCCCTCTTGAAAGCTACTTTTACTCTCTCTCTCTCTCACACACACACAAACACTCAATGGTACATAGATTTACTGAAAAAGAAAGTAAATAGTCCTTACTGAGGTTTAAATGGAGCCCAAATGGCTGACATCCCATTTTCAGAAACTAATGATTAAATGTGACAACTATGACAGCTCTGAATTGTTGCCCCGATGTTATAACTAGTTTGGCAATATCCATCCAATTCAACAATAGAATACATTCCAGCACACAGTGAATCACTGTTCAGCTACATTTTTCAACTAAATTTAATAAAGAAGTTAGAGCAACAAAGAAAGACTGCATAGATGACAATGCATGTTAAACATAATTCAATTCCTGTGATATTTGTTTTTTTTTTTTTTTTTACTTTTTTAACGTGTCTGTCCAGCATCTCAGCAGGCAGAATGAGGGTCTGGCTGCTATATTGTGCTGAAATTCCTGTGATATTTGTGAATATTTTCATTGTATTTGGCTTCTTGGCTCACAGGGCAGCCTTTCTCAGTTTGTGCACAAGTTTCTGACAAGTTCGGTGGACATGCTCATTAATGAGATTTTCCTGTGTTCCATGATATCTATGTAGAGATCATCAAATTCTTCTTCTGTCTTCTCCCTAGCTTTCTGGCTCTAAACCAGTTTTGTGCTCAGTTTATTTAGATGATGCTCAATACAACACTTAAATCTACCAACTGCCACGGTCACAGTCACATGTATTACATGCAACATGAGCAGATGCACCAATTTGTGGCACACACTTTGTCCAATCTAGAGATCGTCATTCTACATCTTCTGTTTTCACGTGCATCATGCACAAGCAGAAAGAAAAAAAAATAACAGGAAATGATCAAATACAGGGCACATGTCTGCGCTTAGCATAACTGAAACAAAGCACAAACAATACTCAGAGGCCCAGGGCTGTTTAAGAGTGAAAAGAAAACTGAAAATGTGGGCAAGACTGTTCTTAAGAGTAGAAAATGAAGCATGTGTATGCATGACAAGAATCTTGTGACAAGGAAGGGCAAAGCTAACAAAAAATAGCTGACAGCTTTGTTAGACAGCAACTGCATCCAGTTAGTCAAATCAAAGTCACGCAATGAAATATGCTTTGCCTGACTGGGGTGAAAAATTCAACCCACTGAAAGAAAAACATTGTTGAGAATAGAAACTTTCTACCAACATCTGATGACGTCACTGACTGTGTGTGAGGGAGACAACTATTCCCATTATACGCTCAACCCAACGATAACCATTCAAAACAAGGCAGCAGGACAAGCCAAACAACACATTACTTTAAGGGAAACATTTTTCATCCTTTTAATAGCAGTCTCAATATTACAACACCTCTGTGTGCTTGGCTGGCTATTTTTGACATGCCCTCGAGTTTATGGATCAAGTGGAGCATTTAGTGTGGGAGAAAATGACAGGAAATGTCTGGCCCATTTAACAATAAATATCCCTGACTACATTTGAGCTAAGCTCAGGGGAAAAAAAAGTTAAACTGGCCTGGGCAAGCCATACGGGAACTATAACCACACCGTTAAGGCAACAAACATGATAATAACTCAGAATATTTGACAGTGATGACAATTTTCTTATTAGGATGAACTCAGCATATTTAGCAACAGCCATATAAAATGTATATTTCCAAAAAAGGACCACTACTTCTATCACCATTAGCAATACTCACCATATCCAGGAGTGCCTTCTGAAGGGAAGATGGCTGAGGTGCATCATGGACCTGTCGCTGGAAACACCTGGGCATTGTCCAGGCTTCATAGCAAAGCAGTCAGGACTGATGCCTGTTAACCTCTGGCCTTTCACGCCCCCTTATCTATTTAGCTATCTGTCTGCAGATACTGCCCCACAGCATCTGCAGGCCCCAGTATAAAATGTAAGAGTCCATACTGTAAAAGTCCCCTGCTGTGATGTATACATTCAGACCAGTCCTCCAGAGAAGAGCCTTCACATCATTCAAAAAAGCTCCAGCTTACGCCTAATAAAATAGTCTTAAAATTCCCACAATATAGCTCCATAAAATCCATTGAGTTCCAAAAGGAAAATAAAAAAAATCCAATAAAAGTGGTGCTTATAAAAAACATTAAGAAGTGGAAGGAAGTGTTAGAAGACTTAAGCTTAGTGTGAAGTCAATTTCTAAGTGAGAGTGTCAGCAGTACGAGTACACAGGCGGCCACCCAGCAGGAGCAGCTAAGCTCTCTGGCCACTGCTCTTTTTTCCTTGGGATTCTTCCAGCGAAGGTTTGGAAATCACTGTCCCACATCCACATGGTGAACCGGTTCATGGAGTCATTCCTCTGGTAAACGTTCCTTTTCCTGACAGTCAACGACGCCGTTTGGAAAGGCAGCGGTAGTCACACCAGCATGACGGAGCATGTTACACACACAGTCACTCACACAGTCACAGGTCCGCTTTCATCCTTTCAGCTCTGCCCTCTTTGTCTCTCTTATTTTGTGTCTCCTTCTCTGTTCTGCCCTTTCACAATCTCCTGGGGAGGGAAGTAAAGAAGGGAAGGAGTGAAAAAAAAAACAGTGAAGCCTCCCTTCAGTTTCTTCCCTGCACTCCGTCTCGCTGCTGATCTTCTTTGCCCCCTCCCTTCTTCCAAACAGAGGGATGTCCTGACTCTGTAATAGGTGTGCCTGCTGCGTTCAGTCAGCTAAACCTATTGATCCTCTTAAGACTTCATTCAGACAAACAGGTCTACACAAGAACAATTTGTATACACAAGAGTGCCAAGAACTTCTCTGTGTATCCTGTAATAAATAATGCTAATGTGTTGACAGAATTCTCTTCAATTCTTCTGCTCTACTTGTCTTTCTTTGGATTTAAACCCTTCACTGTCATGACAACAAGTTCTGCCATTACTCCGTCAGTTCGCGTATTGTTTTTGCTTCTCTAAGCATAACCTGCATGTAATGTCTGCATGCCAGTGAACTATAAAATTTCAAACAGCACAGCAAATGTCTCATTTTTCCTTTGCACACGTATGTTTATGTTAAACCTCTTGTTGGTAAGTGTGATGATAACAGCAAGCAGGGGCTCTATCAAGGCATGTTTACTTCAAAGAACCTGCTATACAGGATGTCAATTCCCTCACTGCAGCATGATGCATTCTTCTTCTTCTCTCTTTTTTTTTTTGACAGGCAGCTTTACGTCAGATGGCAACACATGCATCTGTACAAAAAGAGTAAGTTATAATGGATGGATGTGTTGCTTTTTAAAAAGTAGATTAAGAGCAAAACTGGAAACAATTAAAGTCTGTGATATTCAAAGCATGTCTGAATATGTTTGGATTCTGCATGTCTGCTTGTACATGAGTGACTTTACAAGCACATATCAGCTTGAGAATTTGTGTGTTCTGTGATTGGTGTTGGCATACACATCATGAGAAGTTAGGGCTGGCATACTAAGATGGTGTGTGTGAGTGTGTGTTTGCATATAAAAGCCAAAGCTCCAGTTGCTGCGGTCTGAAAAACAGGATCCAGCACTGCTTCTTGCACACATCCTGCCCTACACACACGTCAGCAGCTTCTCAGCCGTTGCCAAAAGTCAAACCACCTCAGAGCCTCTGGGAGATTGCACCTTCAGCTACACCCATCAGGGTGGAGGAGCTGTGGATACTAAGGAAGGGAAACTACTTGTGGGAAAATGATGAAGATAGAGATGTGTGTTTTCCAAAGTATTCAGGGGCAGGACTGATAGCTTAGGCTGTAACAGCAAAATAAACTCACGTTTCTCTTTACATATTATACAAGCAAGCAACTAGAAAACGCCAAAGCACAGGTTAATAAATATGAGACAGATAGAAAAATATTTAGCCTCCATCTGTCTCTAATTGTATTGTCTCAGACACCGTGTGCACAAAGAGAGAGAAGGGCCAGATCTCTATTTATAGAGAAAACACTGAATGTTTCACTGCAAATGCGTATGCATGTGTGCTATTGCATAATCCTAGTCCCTGCTTTAAGGGTTGTTGGCCCTTGGTTTACTCAACACTGATGAGTTGTCACGACTCATCCTGCATCCTGAAAAAGACTACTGGAGAGAGAAAAAATAAAAGGAGTGTAAATGCAGAGAGAACTATATATAAAGCAAAATTAAGACATGGTGCGAAAGTGACACAGAAGATGTGAAGTAAACATAACCACGACGTGGGCCACAGAATCTTTGAAAAAATTATGTGCTCAACACTGTAAATATGGTACGGGAATAGTATTAACATATCATCATCTGTGACCCTTTGTTGTAACCAGAATAATGTATTTTCTATCTACAAAACATCACATCAGATTTGAATCAGGAGCTCTTTTCCTTTACTTTAGTGGTCTGTCTCTGTCACTGGGCATCTGGGGGGAGGGGAGGGAATTACATGGTGGAACAAGTACATATCGATTTCATGTGTCCTGACATTTAGCAGAGTACTTTTCTTCATTTTTCTGAAGATCGATTGTCCTGAGAACACAGGCTGAACAGCCTCTACAGTTACATCATAAAAGTGGCTCAGCATTGCCCTGCAGCAGCATGACTTCTTTAGCTCCTGATGTTTGCAAAACAACAGATATGCAACTCTTGAGGTTTTAGAGCCTGTAATGTGGGCCAAGCTTTGTGATGTGAAAATCAATATATAAACTATTTTGTGTATTAACATATAATCACATAATGGAACTGCTGCACATTATTGAGGGCGTACATCTATCTCAGCAAATGCATTTGATGGTGCAGCTAGTCAATCATCACATTAACATAAAAAACCAAACATATTTTACATTCAAATAGGAAAACAAATCTCTTCAGAGACAGAGACAAAGCCGAGCCATGTGCACATTGTTCCCTTGAGGTAGGCCAACTGTCTGTCACTCTGTGTGTCACTGTGGAAAAGCCTTGGGCTGGTCCTCCTCCTTGCCATTCACAGATGGTTATGCAGTGGCATTTCAGCAAAGGTTAACTCATTCCCCCTTCAAATCAGATATTTGTAATTAGATTCGCACATCTAATGGAGACATGGAGGCTTCAAGAGCCATTCTAAAGAATGTGAAGAATGTTTAAGTGTGCAAAAAAACGACTCAGTTGTGGAGTGGAGAGGTTTATTCGGACTCTGATTTCAATGGGGGCCAAAAGACAAAAGGGACTTATTTGTTACAAATTATATGTTACATTACAAAGAAGCAGGAGCAGTTAGCTGTGACGGTACCGAAGATATTTCATATATATCTTTATATATATGTTAAACACAATGGCTTTAATATTTAATATTATTTTATGTTTGTAATTATATCAGAAAAGAAAACAAAAACTGCCACAATATGTCAATCAGGATTTTACTTTGTGCTGATGGTGTGTGTGTGTTTTTTTTTTCTAAAGCAGGTACAGGGAACATACCGAAATCTATTTTACTAAAGTCAGGTTTAACTGAACACCATCTGGTGTTGTTGCTTCTTATAAGCACTGATATCTTAAATGCATTTTTACAAACATAAATCTGTTATTTTATTAACCTCTCATTGAAATGTTTTCTATGTAATTCTTGTTTGAATTTTTGCACCATCTGTAACAACAAAAACGAGTCACGGTGCATTTTTGTACATAAGTGTTTTGTTGTGTAACTGAGACAAAGTACAGGATAAAGTGTTTAAGTAAAAGCTGGAATCATGTGGGAAATGCTGCATTTCTAAACTGTTTGACTCAAACCACCTGCAGTTGTTTTCCATTTCTCTAATACAATATTCTGCTCTTACATCCAGATGTTGTTGAAAAGTACTGACCTCAGCAGCTTCAGTTAATGCAACATAAGTTAGTACTTAGCTGTTTCAGCATATTGTAATAGATACAATAAAAAATAATGTATACACATTATTTAAACTAGTATTTGCCAACCAGTAACAGCAGACAGGGTATGTGGGCAATAAAAGCAGTGATCGCTCTAAATATCTGTTACATCTCTCAAGTCTGCTTTCTGTGAAAATCTGAGAAAAATACTCACCTTTAAAAAAAGCAACATGCACAAAGCAGTGCAACGATGCAGCATTTTCCCATCAAGGCAGTGGCATAGTATGATACAAAGGGAAAAGATTCCTCTTAACAGATACTGGCAATCAAAGGCTAAGAAAACCAGTTCAGCGAACAGGTATCAATGTAACGGAAACAATCATTTTGCAACATTTAATCTTAAAATAAGTTGCACTGCATTGTTTTAAAGCAGTAGTTAATCCTCAGAAGAAATTTTCCATAATGTAGCAATTGTTGAAATGAAAGATTTAATATGTTTTCTGTATTTTCCACTTGATTTACACTTTAGATTATTTTTTTATCTGTAAGATAAGATAAGATAAGATAAGATAAGATAAGATAAGATAAGATAAGATAAGATAAGATAAGATAGTCCATAAAAGGAAATTTGGTTTACAATAATATTGACACAAGTGACAAATTTAGAAAAGACAGACTTTGCAGTTTCTGTACTGAATTTTTAGTCTTGAATAAATTATATGAGAGCCGTACAGAAACACTATGTTATCTTTTTACACATTTTTAAAAAGTTCAGATATCTAGATAAATGCAGGATTAACATTATTATTATAGGTTATAAGCTAATGGCTGTGCAGTTATTTATAGCAACATGAGAGTTCTTATTTAATCTTTTTTCCCTGTTTTTAGAGATTCTTTATTTTTTGACTGGTTTTGATTAATCGGAACGTGGTGGCATATATGTTTTGTTTCTATACAGTGAATTATTTTTTAAATTTTGTCAAGCCACATCAACTTTGTGGCAACAAATGCACCGATTGAGCTTGCATGGTGACCTGTGAATTTACAGGTGCTGGCTAAAGATGAAAATAATCATCAAGTATTCTGTCAATTGCCAGCATTGTGCTTTTGAAACGCTGCCATCAGAGCATAAATACCGCACTACATACTTCAATGAGAGCTTTGTACCCAGGCCATCAAATTAAGCTCACTCACTCACCCAACAGGGGTGAATGCATTTTGGAAGCTGGTGAAGCTCTTTGAGAACACTAGTTAAAGTGTCATAAAATGTCAGTATTCACCAATCAGATTGGACTCACTCTGAAATCAAAGGCCTCACAATTGTCCGGGCCTGTCACCACTATAAATGCTGCTGATTTGCTACAAATTGTTTTCTTTTTTTATTGAGATTTTTATTGTTTTGCAAACATTTTATTCCATATTTTACATTTGTCTCACAAATTATGTTCGCATACAATTGAGGTTTAGAAGTCTAAGCATGTAACAGATGCAAATAAAGGACCAGATGAAGACATTTCACAGATGTTCTCAAAAAGACATCATTTTTGTATGTTTGTTGTACAAATCTATGGTTTGCATGCACTCTTAGGCAATGATATCTATAACCATTGTATCAATGCACTCTGAGCCTCCATTTCTAAGCATGGTGTCAGCTCTGTTGCTCAACCCCTCCAAAAATAGACTTTTTCTGCATTGCACCAATGTCGTGTCACTGTTGCAGCCAAAGCGCTTGACTGGCTCCCCCTACACTGTCTGACTAGTCTGAGCCTTGATCACAGCACTGGATGAACTAAGTGGCTATTCGTGTGTGATTAGTAGTACCTTTGAGGAATCATATGACCCAAGATGACCTCGGGTGATATGTTAATTACTGTGGACTCAGGGGGAAATGCAACTCTGCTGCTGCACTTAATGAATGATGGTTAACTTGACTGAAGCCCTGTTCACTGTTTGCTTTTAGATAGTGAATGTAATTTATCAACAGCTGATAAATGCTTACTTGTATTTTAGCATTATTTAGTTTTAGCATCACATGAGAAACCAAGGCCCACTGCAATACCTTGTTTCATGGCATCATCATGTATAATTTATTTCTTGTTACACAGATAGTGCATTTAGTGTTTCTTTAGCTAATTTAAGCTTAAAACATGCATTTGAAGGAGGACTTTTATACCTTTTGGATATCCTAAATTTGCATACTTGAATCAACATTTGCTGTAACTTGACATCCATATGACTGTGTCTGAGTCCTAATTTTATTATTTATATAGCATATGCAAGACAACGTGTGATGAATTTGCATTCTGTTACATATTTGCATCATGTAAACAGTGTAATTAATACAGTATGTTCTGTCAGATAGTCAATATGTGAGAAGAGAGGATTATTTATGCAGTAGAGAAATTGTAAATCTTCAATAGTGATCACCATTAAGCTTCACAGGCAGACTAATCCTAACTTCTGTAAAAATTTTCTTTAAAAAGAACAAATACACAGCATGTTAAGTATAAAATATAAGTTTAATACGCTTGTTATTAAGCAGAAGATATAGAATAAAGCAGCAGAATGATGTGCCAAATAGATAAAAAGTCACTTGTATTTAAAAAGTTTTGTAATCATTAAGTAAAGTCATCATTATTATCAGTCTATGTTAAAGTAGTGTCAATTTCCAGGGTTGAGAATGGCTTAATAACTAAATCAGTGTAAAACAGAGAAAAGGGATAATGGAGTAAAAGAAACAAAGAGACAGATTCATGGCATATAAACATGCAGATGTTTGAGACGTGAATGACTCCTGCACTGTAAAAAGTTGCTGTTTTTCCCAGTTGCTTTGAATCCCTGAATAATAAAAACATGAAAAATAAAAAAAGGAGCACTATGTAGGAAGGAACACTGTGGCGAGACTTCTGTGACATGTACCTGTTAATTACATGTTAGAAGAAGATTTGCAGGTTGTACAGTACCGGTAACTCATGATGACGGAAATGGTTTCATTTCTCAGCAAACTGTGGAACAAACAGCCAAACTCTGCTCATACACACAGAACAGCACACACCCTTCCAAATAATTGGTTCACATTCCAGCTTCCAGCTAAACAATGTGAGTAAAGCAATGCACTACAGAATAAGAAGAAGAATAAGGCACTAGACGGAGTCACAGAAAAAATAAATTAAATTTAAAAGGGCCAAAGTGAAAACCAATATTTAAAGATAGTCAACAAAAAACTGCATAAATTTGTAATGAGATTGACTCATAAAAACCAGTAAAAACAGATTACATTATTTTCCCTTTACATATCATTTTTGATATGTTTGCGATACATACTTAAAGTATATGTATGTGTATATTTTGCTTTTGTTTATATTCCAGTGCACTAAAAACCTGCCCAAATGATCAATCATTGTGAAAACAGTGACTGATTTCAGTACTCAGCATGTACATACATACACATACACAGTACACATATACTGTACATGTGTGTATATACATACATTATATATATA
>JBAMHV010000012.1:9824884-9840654 GCA_037177535.1 Pseudomugil gertrudae | reverse complement strand
CACAATAAGATAAATTTTGAGCACATCCGGTCGTTGTTTTTTATAAGAGTTAGGGGTCTCCTCATGACAGAAAACACTACAGAAGGCTATTTAAGCACTTAGAAAAGTGATTTTTGCATGCAATGTCCCCTTTAAAACCAGACCTAAGACTGGGCAGAAAAATCCCATTCTGACCCTTTAACTAAATCTAAAAAAAACATTTATTTTATCAATATATTTACTATTTATTACCATGTAATAGGTTGAAATTATAACAACGTAATCTTCTGCTTTCTGATATTTACAGGGTGTAGGAGACCAGATAAACAACAGGGTTTTGAGTTAAGTTTCGCCCATAAAGTGATGCAAATGTTTCAGAGACTGCATGTGTCAAATATGATACATCAGGCCTTAGGAAGTTAAGCCTGAATGAAATGTGCTCTAAAGATCCATGACTCAAAGCTATGTATCACAGGGTGTCCTGTATGCACTATGTGTTAAAGCCCAAGTGACTAAGGCTCCTTCTGCTCTAAGACCCCTTCTGCTTCATAGCAGGGATATAGCAGACCTTTCTCCTCTAAGCTGATTCTAATGAGGCGTATTTCTGTGGTGACTGCATTCTCAGCAGGTGATTTATTGCATCACACAGTCTTCACCTCCGAAGCTTCTGGTCCTAGAGTGAAGGACAACAGCTTGTGATGGGGAACAGCTGTGGAAAACAGGTGTGTGTGCTTCCCATTACAGCCATAGTAAGTTAATGATGGCTTTTAATCACTAGCCACCAACAGAGAGTGAGATGTGGACTTGTGTGCCTGTTTGTGCTTTATATACAACAGAAGAGCTCCATGATTGGATGTATTTTTGAGTGCATCACTGTGTGTGTGCTTGTGTCAGAGTGGTCAGATAATGAAAGAAAAAAATGAAAAGGGAAATAGGGTGCATACAAAAATGCCATCTTGCCACAAAACACTTAGTGTTTTATAGATAATTCCACAATGACTGCACTAAGAAAGAGAGCAATGACGCAAATACTGGTTGTGCCACAACCCACTTCACCACAAAGTGAAAAACATTCTGCTTTCTAAAGTGGATTTGAACCGTCTTATCTCCTGTTCTTGTTTCTTCAAAAGTGAGAGAGAAAAAATGGAAAAATTTCATGGACAAATGAGGACAGACTTAAAAGAAAAGCCAGACATGAAAAGAAAATAAGTTACTTACAAGAAATGCACATATAAGAACTTAAGCTCCAAAGAAAACATAGATACCAAACAGCAGCTCAGCTAACCGTAGCAGCTTATTTCCAATAACTTTGCCTGCAATTGGGAAACCACTAACAGCTGCTTTCCCACCCTATGCAAGCACTGCAGATGCCTTTACTGTCTCATACTTGCGTACATACCCTTACATAAATATACAAATGCACTCTGGAGGGGCAAAACCCATACAGTCAATGGGCAAAACACATCCAAGTTTTGAAAGTCATAGGCACTCCGGCAAAGTTGGCTCTAGGAATATATACATGAGGGGGCAGGCAGAAATGAGAAGGGGGCACCATGAATACACATCATGCTTCAGCACTTTTTTTTCTTTTTTTTTTTTGTTAAGTGTTTTCTTTATGAAACTGGGTTGTTGGAAGTCCAAATCCCAGGAAATGGATTGCAGTTTGTCAGGGCTCTACTCTAAGACCAGTCCAGCTTTGGTGTCCCACAAACAAAAGCTCCGCTGGTGCAGTTCTTAGTAGAGTGATCAGCAATTAGTTTTGGCCTATGGACAAAATTTTCCAAATGAATGATAGGTCAAAGTGACCTTTTCACAACTAAAACCTGTTGTTTCCAAATGAATTCTCTTGTTTATACATCTCCTTCTATATTACTATATAAATGGAAACTGAAAAAAGGTTATTAGCATGTGTGTCTTTCAATCACTAGGGTTTTTTTTAGATTATTATATTATTATCTTTCTGTACGGTATTTTCTTTCCAAAGACATTCTAGTGCTCCCACTATCTGAGAACTCCGACAGAAACAGCTGTTAAACTTCCCGCCTCCAAACCAGTTCGGGAGGCTGAGTGAAGAAGAAGTATAGTGACACTAACAGCTTTACCGAAGTGCTGAAGCAAATGCAGGACTCGGCTGGAACTACAAAAGCTGCCTGGTGCTTTTCGTTAAAGCTTGCATGAGCATTCACTGCTAAACAGGCAGCACGTCACAGCTAACTTCATCTGGTCCCAATGCAGTGGACGTGCTGTGGGTATCTAGCTTCACCCTCACCTAGCCACCATTTTTAAAGGGGCCATGCTGTTCTTTGTAAACAGCACTGTGTGTGTGAACTGACAAACAGCTCTTGCGACCAGTTGTTACTTCCACCAAGGAGGATATGTGTTTGCCAGCGTTAATTTGTCTGTCTGTCGTCTGTCTGTCTGCAACATAACTCAAAAATTTATTGGCAGATTTTGATGAAATTTCCAGGAAATGTTCCACGTGGGACAAGGAACGGGTGGTTAAAATTTAGAGATGATCCAGATCACCATCTGGATTCAGGAATTTTTTAAAGGATTCTTTATCATTGCAAGATAGGGCTATTTTCAGCTTATGTGTATATAACTTCATAAAAAATGCTTAGATTGCTAAGGGTATGCTTCTATGGTCAAGGAATTAATTGAAATAGATAAATGAAAAGTAGGACTTATAGTTTGGGGTTTAAGTCACAACAAGCTGGGGGGACTGTGAGGCTTAGTGGAGTTCTGCGCTCTGACTGTATTTCTAGTTATCTATTCTTGCGGGCCAGATAAAACTATTGGTGGGCCAGTTGCCGACCTCTTCAGTACATCCTGTACAGCTTAGTGTGGAAGAGAGAAAGGAAGAGTTTAGGAAGATTTTTGCCTTCATCTGCATATTTAATTTGAGGGGGCGCCTCTTGTGCCGACCTCGCACTCAGGTAAAACCTAATCAGAAACACAAAAAAGGGCAAAGGTCATAAGTGCCTAGTGTACATTATGAAAAGTAAAAGCTGTTGCCTTTCATTTTTTGGGAAAGGGTTAACAGATAAGGATAGAAAGAGATACACTAATATTGTTTTATTGTTTGTTTATTTTTATCCTATCACCTTTTATCACATGGTTTTACTTCTTAATTTATAATAGAAGAGATTAAAGAGAGTAAGTACAACGGCAAAATCCTCGGGCCATTTTGGCGCAGTCATATCAACAATATATCTAAGTCTTGTCTAATTAGCAAGGGATTTATAGTGTGAATGACCCAAAATGAATTAAATAAATAACTAGCTGCTAAACGCTGTGCATGGTGCCTCATACTCTTGGAAACCATGCTGCTGATATCAGCTCATTACTACATCACTAGAACAATGGATATATCACTTTAAGTTCACATGATCAAATTACTTTCACAGCCTTTTTATCCAATCAATAAGCTGATAAGCTATGTTTCCTCTTTTTGTGTCATCACTTCATGAATACAAAGACTAAATTAAAGTGTAGAGCAAATTAACATAATTTATGCTCAGATTTTTAAATAAGGCATGTGATCTCATTCATAGCCAACTACTTTATTGTACTTGTAGATAACGTATAAATAATTTCCTGCACATTTGTAAATAAAAATAAAGCATTAATGAAAGTGTAAAACAGAAAAAAAAACGGGATTTGACTGAACCTTTGCACCTCTTGCATCACCTTGCAGCACTTCAGAGTAAGTTGCTTCTTGCTGCATCATACCAAAATATACTGGTCAGCAGCTTAAGGCAGTCGCCTAATGCACTGCAACTTGCTGACACATGCCAATATCGACTATCTGATTTATAGTGGATCTTCAATCAACTTGCCTCCTTGTAGCTTATGATTAATTTTAATAGTCCTCTTGTTTATGTCTTGAATACTTTCTGGTGTTTTGCATAATATCAGTATTTACAGTTTATTACTACATCTCTTAGGGAACACAACTATTACTCTATTCTATCTGAACTGTCCTTATAAATATTGTATAACAAGTTGTACAATATAGTACCAGCTTCAGAAAACTCATCTTCAATTCAGTGGAGCTCTAGGAAAAGCAAAAAACACTTTCACAATTTTCACAATCATTTGCAGTCTATAAGCTACAGCACAAGAAAGGTTTTAGTCATGTTAATCATGCTGTGGTTAGAGCGCTTCCAAGCCTATGGGGAACATCGGCAGAATTTTGGGATGCCAAATTCAGTTTGTGTATTTTAGGTTTGCTTCAAATTGAAAGTGCAGTGCTCTCTAATGTCTACAGGCAACATCCTCAAGAAACCAGTTCAAGTCCAGTAGGGGTCTTTGCCCATCTTGTTATGAGTAAACCAAACCACCAAGTGAGTGAAATCCATGTTGGAACACAAATGTCACATTGATACATATGTTTCAGTGCTGCAGAATACCAGTTTGGGAGATTTAGCATCAATATCCAGTGTATTCTCCTCTGAACAGTGGGAGGCACAAAGAAAATCTGCAGTGTTGAGAATGGCTTTTTTCCAACAACACTGATTACCATTCTCTAGATGCCTTTCCCAAGCTTCATCAATTGCAAACAAGTTCAGTCTGAACAAAGAAGTCAATATAGAATCAGGCCAGTGACGCAAAAGGCACCAATCCTGCTCTTATTGTTTTACCCTTTTTTTTCTCCTCATCCTCCTTTTCTGTTCGAGATAAGCTTTCTGTCAAATACCATTTTTTTAAAAGAAGATTAAGTTGTTCTGGCTTTCAAATCAATTTCACTCCTCTACTGTAACACGAAGACAAGTGTGCATATATACAAGCAAAAATATTACACGAAAAAGCCTGCATGCACCGATAACACAAATCTCAATCCTCAGAATGGCTGTACAGTGTTTTAATCACATGAGGAAATCATGAATAATCATGATTACTGTAAACTGTGGCTGTTTGGTCATTGTTTCCCTCATTCAGTCATCACCTGAATTAAAAAATATCCTCCTTATTTTCAGATTTATTACAAAAGGAACAAGTAGTTAAAACCTCACATGCAGGCTGTTTTTTTACTATTTCAAACTGTGCTACAATTTGTCCAGAGCAGCTACAGAGAAATTCTATCAACAAGTCAACAAACAAACTACAAGCAATTAAACAATACAGAGTTTGGAATGAAACTGAGGTGTGTGTACCCTTTAGAAAAGGTTGACAAGACATGAAATCAAAACCTTATGCCAAGAGAAGTGGAGGCACACAGTGATACAGAAAGGTCATCACTCCACAAAGGATAAGAAAGCAGAGGGGGTTTGATCACAAAGCTGCTCAACATCGCTGGACATGCAAGCAGGAATGAAGAGTTCATATCTAGCGTAGGAGCCTGTTGTCAGACACAAATGGCCTTTTTTTTCCAGCAACCACTGCATTACTGTGCCTTTTCTTGGAAGCCAATAAGTGATCCAGGAGTGGAAACAGTCTCTGAGAGCCTTCTAGAGTCAGCTTCTTCATTTACTGTCTGCTGGCTCACACACTGAGGAGTACACACAATGTGAGTTTGAATTTATTTTGGGTGAGACCATAAAGCCACAATAAACAGTGCCCTATCATAACAACATATAAAACATATAGAATTATTATAGTTATATTTTCAATCCAGGCAGCTAGAAATGTCAGACATTTCAGAGATCCCACCCTGATGTAGCAATGTTAAACAGGTATTGGATCATGACATCTTTTTGTTCTGACAGTCCTTTCACAGAATTATGCTGACAGTGGATACCTAAACATTCTAGGTTTGGGGACAAGATGCAGGACTTTTCAGTGATTGCATCCAGCAACGAGGAACTTTCATTTCTAGAGCTTGTACTACTAAGTCTTAGTAACGCACAGTATAACACTCAGAATATGATCCTGTACTGGATATGAGCTGACCTCTTGTTGGCCATGCTGTGCTGATATTTAAAGTCAAAGAAAACACTATTTTTTTCTTCATTTTGGCACAACTCAGTGAACTGACTTTTTACATTTATAAGTTATAAGTTATATAAGAACGCTGTTCGTGTTATTACAGTGCAATGTTGTGCTATGAAAATCTGCACCCTTCATTCACATTAATGATACTTGGACATTTTCCACCTACATTTTTGTAAACCTGTCACACAGATGGCAACAGCACACAGTAACAGCATCCTCCACAAGAATATAAGTAGGCAAAGACATTTCTGGAAGGGATCACCCAGCACCCAAAACATCCCAAAACTTCCCAGACATAGGTTTTAGGAAATTTGGTGGCATCTCTGGGAAACAAGCCCATTCCACAAACACACCATGCCACAACCCAAAGGAATTATAGCAAATGTCCTAGTACCAGACACTTCAAGACACCCACAGATGTCTTTCTGGTCCAAATCTTTACTGGGCAGAGCTTTATTAGCAGTTACAGTCACAGTATCATAATGTTATGGCTGACAGACTTTCAATGTTCTTCCAACAAATAAATATATAGAGAAGGCAACCTATTGTCTCTGATACTGGCAGAAAAAAGCTTTTTTAGAGCTTGTGCATGAAAATGTGCTTGTTTTAGAATGTTTGCGAGGGAACTGTGATGTAACTACTTCCTGTGTGTTCCCTGTTTATACTATGTGTGGGCATTAGTGCAGTGCATGTTGCCAAACAAGTCAGCATTTAAGACAGCAAAGCAGACATTTATTTAATAGCTGCAAATTGTGAAATATAATCAAACACCAACAAAAAGGAATCCAAATCCACATATAAACTTGTTTAAACAAAACAAACAAACAAAAAAATCACAAGACTAAGAAATTAAGAGAATAGTTAAGTGTACGAGCGCATAAAAAAATGATGGAACAAACACAACTGCAGCACATCATATCTCTTCTAATCTTACAAATCCATGATCGACCTTTTTACTCCATTGTAGTTTGACACTTGCTTCCGGCAAGAGCATCCATTCAAAGCCGTAAGAGTTGGTGTAAGTCTGTGATCTGTTTTAAGCACCTGCATTAATCCTTCCACTCCAGGTCAATATCCAGACACTCTCAAAAAGCGAGCAAAGTGACTGTTAACCCAGCTGGCAGCCAGTCACAACATACAGCTTCTGCTAAAACACATTCACAAACCAAGATTGAAGAATGTTTACCAAAACTTCCATGTGAATTTGTTACAAATGATAAATGTCATGTACTTACAAAGCACACATAAATTGTTGTAGGTTATACAAAAACTTTACAAATGTGAAAATTATAGTGTTTTAATTAAGGACACATGCAGGGTCTTGGGATCATACTTAGTTTAGTTGAAGAATGGCCACTCTCACTAAAGAGTTGTCCCAACAACTGGCATCATGTACGAGATCATATTTTGAACTTGGAAACCTCATCCAGCCTCAGTTAAAGTGCTAAAACCACAAACGAGCATCTGGGTGTAACTTTGCTCGGTGATGTGGGAGTTATCACTACATCCACGCTAACCACCTGCTGAAGAATTATTCTTCCAATAATCTGTTTGCTCACAGATAAAGCTGCCAGTCAGGCATATGGCACATACACAAAAATGACTCTGCAAAGCAAATATCATCCTCTTTATGTGTCATTTACTCTCCTTTAAAGATGTCTGAAACAAAAATGAACACCAGAAACTTTATGAATTGAGGATTTCCTGCAGCATTGTTGTGCATGATAAGCTAATTTTGGCACCTAATCAGACTTGGATTGGCAGTTTAAATAGACTTTTTAACTGGTCATTTTTTCCCAAATAACATCACACCTACCTATGAACATGAGATACTGGGGTTTTGCCTGCTGTCTGTCTAAAACAGGCAGTTATGCTTATACAGAATTACTGCTTTTGTAGGATACATGTATACGTGAACTGATCCAAAATCATCTAAATTTCTTCCATCTCCCTCGCCCTCTGCTTTCTAAGTACCATGAAAAACTAGGTGCAGACCAATTATCTCATACTCAGAGCATGCTGTTCATTTTTCATCTTTCATTACTGCATGCAGCGGCACTAAATCAATGCAATCAAAGGAGACAGCCTCAATGGTCAGACAGACAGCAGAAGACTGGTAATAAGGTTGGGTCTTGACACAAACAAGAATACAAGCAGTTGTTAAAAGGAAGGGGAAAAGCACACACAGAGACATGCATGCATGCATGCATTAGGACAAATTTATGTGTTTCTTTATATAGTGCACACACAAAGGCACCAATGACTCTACCAGATGTATTTGCGCTGTCTATATTTGCACACACGTAACGCACACAAATGCTGGCACATAAAAGATGAAAACCGACTCTCATAAAGAGCAGGATATTGGAAGCAGCTGTGAAAAATGATCAAGGGGTGACATCAATAACAGGACAACACTCACAACACAGAAGGCAGCTGCATCTTAATTGGACAGGCTCCTCATTAGAACTGCTCGAAATGGACAACGTCTCAACGTTGGACAATGTGTAATGCCTCATTCAGACAGCACAAGCCGAACTGAAGAAGGGTGGGTCACAAAAGTGAACGAAGAGCAGATGAATATCTACCATCATGAAAAAAGGCAGCAAAAACACAAACGTTTTGTTCATCAGCATTCTGCGTTATTCCATAAGACCTAGGACTTCCTGAAGCCTATAATTTCATGAAGCACTTCTTTCTTTTCCATCATATGTCCCAACTTAAGATCTTGTAAGCTTGTAGCTCTAATATTGTACCAGCTACTGAAAAAGTGATATTAGTTGCAGCCAGAATAAATGTGTGAGCCGCTGCCTGAGGAAAACAACAACTGAATAAGCTGTGTGGAGAAAGAAAAGAACACAAAGGCATTTACTCATCTATCTGGGCAAGGACAGGATGCTGTTTTCACAGAGAAATAGTGCAAGTTCCATCAGGACAGCTTTAGCTGCTTCCCAAATCCAAATAATGAAAAAAACCTTTTTCTTAAGAAACAGAAGCAACACAGGTTTCAAAAAGGATCTGCAACCATAGGTTGTGTCACTCAGCAGTGAAAAATATACATTCTGACTTGAGAGGGTCATGCTTTTTAAATATGGTTTACTCAGCTGAGTCTGGCAACCATATCACATAAGACCAATGGATTTGCTGTAGCCTTGCATTGTTATTGGATCTTGCCTCAGGCTAATGAGGCCCTTTCTGAGAAAAAGATAATGAAAGCTTTTGGCCACATCCAAGGTTCCTTTTGAATGGAGACATTTTTTCTTTCCTTGTGATAACGAGAATCTCCACTGCAAAGTTGTGAAAAAGGACAGAAACACAGCCAAAAAAAAAGCCCTCAGCTTCTGCAGTGGCTGCAAACAGACATGCACAAACGAGTGTGTGGTCAGCTCCAGTCCACTACAAAGATACTTGTAGATCCTAAAAGCTTCCCCTCACATTGCCACTTTATTTTCAATTGCATCCTACAGCTTTTTTTTTTTTTTTGCTGTTTTGAAGATCAGTAACTGAATTCTTGTTTTGCAATCATGTTAAAAGGTCTGCCAGTGAAATCAGCTAAGATGAAACACAGTGAAAAACATAAGGTAGAATTAAAAAAAGATTAGGGAAAGAACTGTGGGAAGAAGAAGGCATAGTGATATGAAGGATAATTAGACAACTGAGAGAGAAATAGAAACATAAGAATGATAAAAACAAAAGTTCTCAAATGGTGGACATATTACGCAACCACGGGCAGAATGTTGTTCAATCAAAAAGATATCAACATATGAAAAGGCCTTTGATGAAGCACTGCAGCTGTGGCCTCTTTAGTGCAGATTAATTCTGCTCTTGTAATTAATTCTGGTAGTGCAGTATCCACTGTTAAAACACACCTTCATGTGTCTGAACCTGCTGGATACAAATGCTTGTCAATATGCAGCTAACTCATTAATTTTAGCCCACTGTACACCCACTGAAGTAAAATAAGCTAACAACCTCCTAGAATAGCAACATTAGAGCTCTCATATCTTTAACAGGTGAAAATACATTTCCTGTGAGCAAAACTGGAGTCGATGTTAGTCTGGCCACTGGTTTTCACAGTGTGATAGAATCTGACATTTAATGGATGTGAGCCTGACAACATCTGACAAAGTGCTAGGCTCAATGATCACACTGTGAAGAAAATGAAAAGTGGAGAAAGGAGACTAAGGGTTGAAGTGTTAATGTTCAAGCATCCACTTATGGTAGTTTTTTTTTAATCAAAGAAAGCAAAGGTTTGTCTGTAGCCATTTTCTTTTAGGATGTTCAGCAATCTCGGAAAAACACATCATTCAGAGAATTGCTTTTCCCGAGATAACTCAGCAAGCTAATGTGTTTACCTCGACTTGGACACTATATTAATTACACCTTTTACCTTTTCTTTGATAGTAGAAAGACTGTTCCAGATAGGGATGTCACGATTGCCTAATTTTCTAATTAAACGCATTAAAGATTCATTGAGCGTAAAGTGTCCTTAATATTGTAATTTTTTTTATAGAAAATTATGTCTGAACCATACTAGCAGATCAGTGCAACTTCCATACAGAACATCAACAAAGTAGTAAAACATCAGGGTGTTGCTATTTGTGTTGCTGTATTTTACAGAAAGAGTACAACGCTGCAAAAGAGAAGAGTAATTTGCTCCAGACAAAAGGATTAATTCATCCTTATTATAATGAGGGGTTGGTCTTCACTGGTCAAACACAATCTACCTGGCATTAAATCTGCAGCTTCAGTATGCAAAGATAATTGAAGAAGGCACGTTTAATTCCATATACTTGCTCTTGTTTCTTTATTTCAACTGTTCCAATGCTCTGCTAAAGGTTAGCTGGAAGTTACAGCTAGCTTTCCAGGCACTGCCCAGTGCCATTTTAATCATTTAGTTTCCATCTGTTTTCTGCTAGAGAAATCATATAATGGTAAAACGGTCTCATTTTTCATCTCAGTTCAGTTGAGCAGATTGAGTCTCTATGAACAAAAATAGTTAAATGTGAAAAAGCATCTCCTGCAAATACTGACTGGTTAAAAGGAATCATCTTTCCTAACATATTTCCCTATAACTAACAGAAGAACTTATAGCAGACAAAATGTTTGTAAAGAAAAAAACTACCGTTCTTTGAGTTTGACATTTTAAAATCAAACTTTTTGAATGCCAGATGTCTGTGTGTGTGGTCTGTGGTGTCAAATGCTCCAAAAGATCAAATCTTTTATTCAAAACAATGATTCCAAATTATTCCATCTCTGCCATCTGGGAGTTTTCCTGCTGAAACACACCCTAGATTTGATATCATTTTATTTTATGGCTGATAAAAATTTGTTCCCAAGTTTATTTTATTTTTCAAAATTATTAATCCTTTATGAAAAGGCCAAATTCTCATATTTGTATTGGCTTTTAAACAATCTTAAAATGTATTTATTTTTTCATTTAAAGTATTTACCAGAGAAGTTTCTTAACTCGAGTGTTTTAGAGAAGCTTTAACAGAATATGAGAGTGCATTTATGGGTATTACTGCTTATAAAATGTAAAAGGCCATTGCGTTTGTATTACCTATTTCAGGGATGGGCAACTCTGGTCCTTGAGGGCTGCAGTCCTGCAAGTATTAGAAATTTCTCTGCTGCAACACAGCTGACTCAGATCAATAATTAGCAGAGTTTGATGTGAAGCTCTGCACAAGTCTGCTAATTAAGTCTGATGTGTGCCAGGTGTGTTGCAGGAGGGAAAATCCTAATACTTACAGGACTGTGGCTCTCAAGAACAGAAGTTGCCTATCCCTGACCTATTTTATTGATTCGTAAGTTGAACTGTATAGAAAACCAGAAGCCATTGCATGTTTATCATGTTGTACAAAGAACCGACCTACCACTAATGAAATATATTTTACTAAATCATTTTTACAGTAACTTCAGAGGTCATCTGCTTATTCATAAGATAAATACTCTGAGCTACGTATAATAATAAAAAGCACAATTCCCTTTTCTCTAAACTCATCCTTTTTCCTACTCTCCGTCACACAATTATGTAATTTTCTTTTAGCATTTGTGTCAACCAACATAAACTCTGCCATCACTTCAAATTCCCAAATTAAACCTGGATATGAACCTGAGTGTGAGCAGAAGTGTGTATGTATCACTGAACTATGGGGAATCATGCACATGTCTCTATTTAGTATAAATCTTTCTGTTTTTACAAATGAAGAGCCAATGAATTTTGGAACCTCCACTGGAAGCCTAATATAGCTAAGAGCTCATATGTATGTAAATCACTGGTAATCTGTTTTTTGAGGTGAAGAGTCGTGTTTGCGCTGATAGAACCTGCAGAATCCTTCGTACCACACAGGACAACAGCTGTAACCTCGTCCTACTGCATATGAATGGTGGGCACTTCCTTAAATAAAACTACCACCTTTTTACTAACCAAACAAAATATGCTGGATGAGAATACAGGTTTATTAATAAAACTAATAATAGATTAATAGAAATGGCAAAGAACCTTCATTTTGAAAATTCACTTTTTGAGAAAACAAGATTAGGGCTCCATTAAATGGATGGACAAATGTTTGCTCCAGAGCAAAGCAAATAGTTTTGTGTTTTCTCAAACATCTCATATTTAAGTTGTGTTGACTTAAAAGGTTGGGATTAAAAGCATCTTGTATTTGAGCCACTGGAAAAGTTGTGATTTCAGGAATTTACTGAAAGGCATCTTAGTAGAAAAAGGCTTTACAGGTTTTATCTAAACTATACAAGCACTGGTAAAAACAGATAAAATGCTAAAACACTGCCACTCGCTGTTTTTGACCATATTTGATCAACATCTATTGCATTAATGATTCTTTTACAAAATTATATAGTTAAAGAATGTAACTAAAAAATGACTGCATTATAAACAGTTGGTTTTATCTAAAAATAAAAAAAGAAGAAGAATTGCTATTTTGGATGACAAATTACAGACAGACAGCAAAATAACCCTATTTTTCACATGAATTCAATAACTCTAGAAAACATAAAGTGTTGTAGTCTAACGCTGCACAAGTGCTTTGGGGTCCTTTATAAATCTAATCAATAATTATGAATAAATTTAACAATTTTAGCATCGTCAGTGCATAATATTTCAACAAAAGCCCATGAAACATGTTTGGTGGCACAACGAACATGTATGGGCAGCATGGTTAGCATTTTGGCCTCACAGCTAGAAGGTCACTGGTTCGAGCCCAGGCTTGGGAGGGTTGTCCAGCGACCTTTTTGTGTGGAGTTTGCATGTTCTCCCCATGTATGCGTGGGTTCTCTCCGGGTACTCCGGCTTCCTCCCACCCACAAGAAATGCATGTTAGGTTAATGGCTATGGTTATAATGACTGCTTATCACATGTAAGTTGCTTTGGATAAAAGCGTCTGCCAAATGACTGGATAGTATAGTATGTATCATGGCCATGATACATTGCTTGGGCTGTACAGAATACTTGAAGCTTTTATTCAGAAGAATTGACTAAAATGTATCCAAAAACAGGACAAGTTTGTAAGTTTGGAGCACATTTTTCTTTCCCACATGTATGCAGCATAACATGATTCAGAAGTAAAGTGATTTTGTGCAGATGAGAGCCCTCGGAACAACGATTACTGTAGGAAGTTCATGAGCTATTGTAGAATGAAAATGAGACAAAATGGCAGAGAAGGCAATACAGTGAAATTGCACCAGAAAATGATGATATAACCAAGTGAGAAGTGCAGAGAATCATGCTCTGCCTTGATTAGCATCATCGCTTTAAGCTTTGGGTCTTCTACTCCCACACTATCTCTCTTTTCACCCTATCTTTCTGCATCTTCTCCAACCTGCAATTCCTACATCTACTCAAACCATCAATCATTAATCATTTATCCAGCTATCTATCACTCATTTCCCATCAACCTTTGGCCATCCCTATCAAAACTCCTCGTACAGACCACTCAGCCAGGGTGAAAAAAGTTATTTGCAATACCAACCACAGCTGGCTGTTAGTTCTTTCTTGAAACCATGCTCTGCTGTTACGCAAAGGAACACTCGCACAGTTGCAATGCAGCATTCGAAGCCATTGTGCAACAGCCTTAAAAATATCTCAGGGTCAGAGTGGGAAAGTTAAAAACAAGATATCAGAGTTATTCTAGTGGAGAAGATACAACAACAGAGTCGTGAGTCACTTTCATTGGAAGGAAGAATGCACCGTTCTGCACGTACTGTGCTACTGAAAAGCTCAAATGATATGTTAAATCGGGTTATTAAAAAAGGAACATTCAATCTTTTCTATTATTGATAATGCAGCATTTTAAAAAAGAGTCATCCATGACAGCGCCATAAATTTTTTTGTCAACCTTGTGATCTGTCTAAAAGACAGTCACTCGTTCTGTACATTCAGACAAAATTAAAGTTAAATTACATGTAATATAAGAGAACTCGTTTAGAACTTAAAGCTGAATATTTTAAACTATGGCAATAATGTAACTGTTAAAGCCATCTGATATAATGAATAACTTACATGGTTGACATGGTTTAATATCACAGCAGTACATTAAAGAAGCTAAATTAAGTCAGTTCAGATATTTACTGGCTTCAAACTTCCATCCATCATATTGTCTTCAGTTTTAAATGTTGTGTAAAACAGCAAATCAAGTAACCAAAATGCATCTGCTCAGAAAGGGAAAATTCACTCTTTAATTCATTGCAAATAAATCTAATTAAATCTGTTCAGAACAAAGAAGCCAATCAGCTTTGGGAATGCAGCCTCACAAGTATTCTCAAAGTGATTGTAAAACCATTTGGAATGGTTTTCACATTGTTGTGCCCCTAAGAATAACTCTGCCGTACATCAGGCCAATCGGTCCACGGAGGAGGATTTTCTTGTTAATGAAGTGTGGAGTGGAGCCACTAAGGACTGTGTATGTCACCAGATTTATACCGCAGCGGTTCTGGGTTTCCCTGCAGCTGTAAAACAATGAGGAGGTGATTGGAGTAAATTACACTGCAGTTGTCAACCTCCACACTCCTCACTGCCATTTCATGGTGTCTCTGTCTTTCAAAGAAATCGTCTCTCTCTTACCCTGGTTGATGCATGCACAGACAGACAGCTATATTTCTCCTAACCTCCCGCAATCATTTTATCCCTGCATGACATTCTGGCAAACACTTTTTCAAATGTCAAGAGAAAACAACAGGTGCCCGACCAACAAGTTAAACACTGATTACATGGTCATTCCATTTACATATTAGCCTTCAACGCTACATTTTCATGTAGAACTATATTAATCTCTGACTTGAGAACCAAAAAAGAGTCTCAAATAATGCACCTAAAGATAAACACTGGAAAGAGTATGGAGATAAAAATTGTGATTGACATTACTTAAAAACTTCTTCTGTTGAAATACTTGTATTTTTCCATTAAAGGGCCAACAGCATTGTTTCCCATATTTACCGGCTAATCTGAAGCTTTAAAGCACCTTAAGCTTCACACAAAGCTCAAAACAAGAGTTTTGCATGTAAAAAGAGATAACACAATATTTTGATTTTAGCTTGTTTACTTGTTTTCTCAGGGGAAATGAATGTTGCCCCATTTCGACGGTGCTATTTTCCGTAAAGCTACATTATAATCTGCATTGCTGGGACAAAATCCATGCTTCTGGCATGCTGTCAGTAAATAGATAAATAGTTATTACAGCTGGTGCTGTAATGGCATGAGGAGATCATCTCTATGGGCATTCTATTTTTATTGTTTATTATGAATATTATCAAAAATAACTGTAGATTATCTATCTATCTATCTATCTATCTATCTATCTATCTATCTATCTATCTATCTATCTATCTATCTATCTATC
>JBAMHV010000012.1:9768139-9824556 GCA_037177535.1 Pseudomugil gertrudae | reverse complement strand
TCCATCCACCCACCCACCCACCCATCCATCCATCCATCCATCCATCCATCCATCCATCCATCCATCCATCCATCCATTCATCTATAATCATTACCAGATATTAAAATCAAAATGACCTCAGTGCCATAACAATTGAGTCTGGCTATTTCTCATCATTGAACTGTGTAATCAGTTTGATAATGTAAGTGGCAAAATGACGTGGTCCAACCATTTTCCCAGTACACATCCAGCCATACTTAATTAATTAGATTTTAAATATAGCGGTACCTATGAGTTGGACTTGAAGCATGATGCTGATTTCCAGCTGTGAAAGTGATATCATCAATGTAAAATGGGAAAATAATGAAGAAGAAGGGAGCAGAGTTTTTGTAGCATGAAAAGAGAATAAATCCTACCAGGATACAGCCACTGCTGAATTGTCCCTTATCTTAATGGTAAAGTAACGACCAAATAGTAACCACTAATTTTATTTAAATAAGAACAATGAACATTGCAAACATGCAAACATTGTGCTCTTTACTTTGAATCCCACCCAGCTTTAAATCATTGGCTTTGCCACTCCTTACTGAGGAGAATCTAAAAAATAATTACCTGCAAATAGTGTCCCAAGTTTTATTCAACCAGGTATGCAGATGAAAGGTGTTATCCAGATAAACAAATGTTAAATAAAGTCACATTACTTGATTACTGTCATTTGTCTTCATTTTACTTCAATAACGCATGCAGAATCATACTTATACTTTAAACTGAATGTATGTATGCGCGCACAAGACACAGAACGAGTAGTGAGCATAACTAATATAAGATCAGACACTTCTGTTAGTAAAGAATGATCTGTGTTCTTTACCACATTTGACAGGTGAATCATTTCATATATCCTTTTTTGCAGTTTAAATAAAACAGAGCTGTTACTCTCTAGATGAATGTTGATCTTCCTGTTGTGAAATTCCTATAACAAGATAATTAGTCTTTACAAAACTTTATTTCTGTTACTTATGTTTATGTTGTTATGTGACTGGAGGATACAATAGCCCCACTTTTGTGAAAATCTGCCAAACCAAAAACCCAGATTTGTCAGACTTGAAATGGCAAATGAAAAAGGAAAGAAAATGCATGACAAGAAAAAAACAAAAGGAAAAAGAAAAGAATAGTCAAAGATTAAAAGCAATTTAAAAGGGAGAATTGGAGATGGATCATTTTTGCATTTATTGTCAGATTACTAACATATTTATTGTTCTGTGCATTTCTGACGCAGGTTGGTGAGATTTTTTTTCCTTATTACTATAGGATTAAGCCCCATTCACTGTCAAACTACTAATGTTTATCTCTGTGGACCACCCAAATAGTCCAAATTTAACAGTGAGCCTGAACTGATATCGCTGAATAAAGTCTTTCTAATGTGCCTGAGAATATGTGAATTTTTTAATTACATTATTTGCCTGATCCAGATGTCAGAAGGAAAGCATCTGTGGAGGAGGAGATTGGGAGCTGAAGAATTGGTACACAAGAGAAAGACGGGGGGTCGTAAAAAAGGGAGAGGGTGATGAAAATGGTGGGGGGTGGGGAGATGGAGAGGACTTAATTGGTAAGAGGGAGAAAAATGAGAGCGTGGAGGAAAAGAAGGGTGCAGAGTAGAATAGATATGAGTCAAAGGGAAGGGATGTGGTTTGAGCAAATGCAACACAGAGATAAACAGGCAGGAATAGGAAAAAAAATTAACTGGCAAAAACTGCAGGCAAGCAAATGTGGCAAGAATACCACTGCATAACGGAGGAAATGCAGTAATGCAAGACTTCCTTTAATATCTACTTAATAAGAAAGGCTTCATGTGGCTCCTTTCTTCACATATTTAGATCACAGGGAGGTAAAAGCAGACAAAGTATCTGGAGGGGTGCAGGGGTAGCAGACATGTGGGAGAGAGATGTAAATAAGTAATGGACTCATAAAGGAGAGAAAGTGAAGAGACACTGGAATAGAAATTAAGCTCGACAGTGAAGAGGAGCAAAGCAGAAACTCATTATGTAAAGGTGAGAAGAGGGTTTCCTAGGAGAATTCATATGAAGAACCTACATGGGAGATGTGCTGACACATGCTCCTGCCATTTCTGTGAGAGGAAAGCATTAAAGTTAAACTGCAAACAAAGTTTAATTACTCAAAGAGCATATCGCCCTGCTGCCTCCATTGCAAATACTGTTCAACAAACAAAGCTTTAACCTTGAAAGTTTGCATCGTGTGTGGTTAAAAGCACATGTTGTCTAACAAAAAGCAAACACATTCACTTTATTAGCCCATGCAGCGCCCTGTACACAGCCAACACTCGGAACATCTGTACATTCAGTGCTCACCATGTGTGTGCAACAGTAAAGCGCCTCTGTTTGTGGATGTTGTTGTTGAGCAACATGCGGCGAAGCAGTCGCGGTGAGTTGCGTGGAGAAAGGCGGGGGGAGATGGACGACGGCGACCGCCGATGTCCTCGTGGCCTCTCCGGCTGTAGCAGGTTCTCCCGCAGGATCTTCACCAGGTCTTCGTTCAAGCCGGAGTGTTTGGGCATGGGGGGCACTGCCAGGGTGTCCTGGTGGGTCACCCCCATGCCTCCTTGTTGGGCCATGCCTACCCCGGCTTCACCACCACAACCTCCACCAGCAGCCAAATAAATGTGCAGGGAAGGCAGTTGCAAGAAATTAGAGATGAAGTAGTTTATGCACCAGAGGTATTCTTCTTCTCTGCTCTGAGTCACATCTAAAAATCTGTTAAAAAAGATACCAAAAAAATCCTTTCGGGGATGAACTGAAAAAAAGCTCTGCTGGTAATCTTTCACACTAGGACCTCTCTTTGTGCAAAAGCAAAGGAAATAAAATAGAAAAAAAGGTGCTGGCTCTATTTTTTCATCTTTGCCGAAGCCACCGGAAGAACCGAAGCGCTGCCTTTGTCTCCTCTACACTGAATGTCTGCGGTGAAAGTAAAACGGAGAAGATGAGGGCAGGATGAAAGAAGGCAGGAAGGAGGGTGGGATGCAAAGCCGGGAATTCCATTCTAGCCTGTTCTCCTCCAGGCCTACAGGAGGACTCCACACAGTGATATCGAGCGTCGCAAGACTTTAACTGTGCTAATTCAGTCTCATTCAGCCAAGAGTGGTCTTGTAAAAGTCAAACCCAACCTGTACAGCTTCTAGGATACAAAAATGAAAGAAAAAAAGAGAAGAAAAAAAGGAAAAAGAAAACCAAGTCCAATATGGCCCAACTGAAAAATATTCAGCGGAACTCTGTTCCATCCACTCAAAGCAATTTATCTTTCCTTTCTTTCTCTTCCTACTCAGTGAGACTGACTGCTGAGTGCAGCCAGTTTATAAGCTACTGATCCTTTAGAGCTGAGCTGAGCAGAGCGTGAGCATGTGTGAGTGTTTGAGAGAGAAAGAGTGAGAGAGTATGTGTGTGTGTGTACACAACAGAGGGGAGGGAAACAGTGAGCCATATAGAGAGGAGAGATGCTGAGCTTTAGAAACCCTCTACAAAAGTGCTGTATGCATACCGGCGTCTGGTAAATCCTGGCACATGCATCTGTGAAGGTGTATTTCTCAACTAATCTGACTTACAATGCACTGAGTAGGAGAAACACCAAACCAACATACCCACCTATAAATTCATCTGATAGCCTATATCATCGTCCACCTAGCACATGACAATTTATATTGCATCCATAAAACTTTACCTACATTTAACTTTTGGTTATGCCAGCGTTAATCTTCCTATATCTTAAAAAATATGTATGTCTCAATGTAAACTGGCTTTAATGGGTTTAGCAGTAGCCCACATGAACACAGGTAGCATCCTGAATAGTTTCTTACAAGACTGCTGATATTTCAAACATCAGAATACAAGACTAATGTGCTTCTGACCTACACAGCCACAGCGGATGGCATTGAGGTCATACTAAAGTACTA
Organism: Pseudomugil gertrudae; assembly: GCA_037177535.1. Lineage (NCBI taxonomy): Eukaryota > Metazoa > Chordata > Actinopteri > Atheriniformes > Pseudomugilidae > Pseudomugil > Pseudomugil gertrudae. The sequence goes on along the minus strand of JBAMHV010000012.1, from coordinate 9,820,616 downwards.
ATAGCGTATGACCTTAATGTCAGCATCAGCATTGATGTTTACATGCACACAGTAAGAGTGACTACGTACCATTCAGTGGCTGTTTTTTTTTTATTGTCATTGTGGTTATATTTCTTTGAAATATTAACAATTTTAAGCATTTACACAGTTCAGCTGAGGTTACTGGGGACATCGTAAACTTTGCAGAAGCTGACTTTGTTGGTGACACAAAGGGAGAACTCACTGTGGTTAAGATTTATCTTCAGGAAAACACCTATATCTAATGCCATTTTATCTTCTATACACTGAAGGGGCTGCACGGTGGCGCAGTTGGTTAGCTCTGTGGCCACACAGCAAGAAGGTTGCCGGTTCGAGGCCGAGACGGGGCAGAGGGTTGAACTGGGAATCTTTCTGTGAGGAGTTTGTATGTTCTTCCCGTGTAAGCGTGGGTTCTCTCCAGGTACTCTGGCTTCTTCCCACAGTCCAAAGACATGCACCTTGAGGATAGGCTGATTGGAGACTAAAAAAATTGCCCATAGGAGTGAGTGTGTGTGTGCTTGGTTGTCTGTAGATCCTCTATCTATCTATGTGTGTTGGCCCTGTTGACCTGTCCAGGGTGTACCCCGCCCCTTGCCCATTGTGAGCTGGGATTGGCTCCAGTTAGGGGTTTCCCGTTAAGGGAAAAAGTGGTAGAAAATGGATGGACACTGAAGGATTTTCTGAATTTTTTCAGAATTTTCACCCACCACATGTGATGATAGTATTTGGAAGAAAAGTTGTTGAAAATGATAGCTGTATGTAAACGGCTTAATGGCAATTCATGCAATATCTAATTAGACTTATAAAACCGGAAGAAAAGTGATAAATTAGCCAAATTATAGCAGGATTATTGGCCTTTAACTTGTCCTTCCACTATGAATTCCTTAAAGTGCATTTGTACCAGGATAGTTTACTAGAATCATTGTGATTTGGTTTAAGCCTGTTACATTCATGCACCAAGAAACATTATATAATTGGTTGGACATTTGAGGTGGGCATGCTTAATACAAAAAAAGTGTTAACACACCTGATTCAAATTAAATTAATACAATAGCCTCTTTTTAACTTCTTTACAAAGATCCATTCACTTCAGCCAGGTGTGTTGGAGCATGGAAACCACCAAACCTGCTGGATATCGTCCCTGAAGGACCACATTTTGATACTTGTGCTTGCAGTAAAAACCGAGAAGACCATACAAGCCACATGGTAACATTTAAGCAAGATGGATCTAACTGGAATGCTTCCACAGACCATACAATATCCTAACAACTACCGTAACTAAGGAACATGCTGGCATCAACCTTACACAACTGTAATGTTCTTTTACACCATAATATACCAATCCAACACATCCTAAATGCACACAGGCTAACCAGCAACATGCATCTTGGAGCCAATGCATCACTTTGGTAACAGGTTCTTACATTTCAGCACCTGTAAACAATAAATAAAACTTTATTTGATTTATTTAATTTTATTTACATACATAAAATGCATGAATACTAGCTAAAGAGTCATTTTAATATATAATATAATATGATGGTAGCTTTAATTTCATGTAGAGGTTTCTATTTTAAAAGATCCAGGGGGAGAATAAAGGATTGAAGACAGAGGCAGCAGAAGCTCTGACTCCAGCCATAAAAAGTGTAAAATTTCAAACTGACATGCTTGTCAGTTTATAAATATCCCACTTGCTCAATCGTATTGTAGATACTGTACCTCCAGACATACGTGTTACTGTGATCAACACAAAAACAATCTTCAGTAAGCCTCATCTGCTAATCCTGTCATTCTTGACAGACTGTGAATAAAACTGTCATTTCTACAGGATCTTTTTTACATTATATCCTGTCTCCACTACACTTTAACCAGGTTTCTATTTTCAGTTACAAAAATGTACCTCCTGCTTTAAAATGCATGTGTGTACATTGTGTGCAGAATAACTCTCGACTTAATTCTCCAAATATTCTCTGTCATTTACAATATGTAACATATAATTTAACTACAATTGATGAACATAATAACACCCAAGATGTATCTTATGTTATCTTATCTTATATCAGTTAACTGTCTGTTTACATGTGTCCCTGGAAATAATGAAGTATTTGTGAATGTCACATAATAGCATTGAAGCACAGCTTTGTGGTCTGTTTAACTGATGAAACAATGTCAGGTGTGTAGTTATTTTTAAAAGAGGCTGAAGAGGATCCTCAAAAAGGCTGTATAAATACTTCCAAAGTCAAAGTAATGTGGGGAGTATGCCACCATAAATTATTATTGTTTTTATACATTTATACATATCAAATTTTAGACGTCATCTTAAATAAGCACCATCCAGAAGTTCACAAATAATTGCAGGAAATTAACGCCACTTTTGTACAGAATTTGATCTTCTTGGCCTTTTGAAAAAACATATATATCCCTATCGGTAAACATGGTTTATAAGCCAATATGACAATATTAATATTGCAAATTGATACCGGTTAAAATATTCATATCAGTGCATCCCTAAAAAAATACCTGAGCATATTAAATGACATTTCTTTTAACTGACAATTTCTCACACAAAACTCAATATTCTGAATAAATATAAACTAACTAGCTTAAAAATATTTAGTTATACAAATCAATACAGCTAGATAAGCATATTTTAATGGGCAGGTTCTGGGCTGCATAATTAAAGATGTGCATATCTGATGCTTTCTCTGCTGCTCCATCTGTATCTAGCCCACTCTATGTGAGCATGCCAGTTGTGTTTGTGGGTACCAAGTGTGTTGGGGGTATAAATGTGTGTGTGTGTGTGTGTGTGTGTGTGTGGGGGGGGTGTCATGGGTGGTACAGACATACAACATTGTTTTTAATGTTTTTTTTTTATTTTAATACACTGTAAAGCACTTTGAGTTACATTTCTGTATGAAAGGTGCTTTATAAATAAAGTTTGATTTGATTTGATTTGATATGAACATATGGAAAACAGCAGTTATTTGTTTGTTTCATCTTGAAAGTTTCTTTGTAATTTAATTATAAAATGAAAACAACAGAGCGGTTAACTTTACCAATCACCTAAAATATGTTTGAAAATAGTTTGAAGTTCCAAGAGAATCACAGTCATGTGCAAAGAGCAGAAAATTGCAGCTATAGGACAGAAAAAGAACAAACTGAGGTGTGTGAATCTTAACGGTAGCAAAGTCTCAGCAGAGTCCACGTTGTGTCTAAAACACTTATCCAATGTTGAAAAACGTATGTTTTGAAAAATTACACAGAGTACATTAAAAATCCATCTAAAAATGAGCTAGCTCACTCTGACACAGAGGCTGTAACTCATTACATTCTTAGTTTGGGCTTTGCCATTTCTGTCAAATCCTTAATTATGGGCTGCTTAAAATTTCACCATGCTCTGCAGAGAGCAACTGTGACACGCTCTTCCTGACTTAAAGGACTGAGGTGTCTTTTCTGTCAGATGTGGCCGCATATAAATGCTAACATTTAAAACACAGTGCTGTTACAACCATGTTACCGATATTCTCAAACCAGGTGAGAAATAAAAACAAAACCGCCAGCAATCATCTAGAAACATTTTCAGCTTTTATGTGCCTCAAGTCTGTATAAAAAGTTTGAGGTATAAAATATTATTTTAGGACTGTATTATTTCATTATTATGTTGGACAGAATTTACAAATGATGAAAGATAATTAAGGAGATAAATGCGAACTGTTGACCACCAATGGTTGTTCTGAACAATGGATGTGTGAGCATTCAATCTTAATGTTAACTAAAAGCAAAACAAAAGCTACCAAAGCAGCATCATGAGAGGGCATGTCAGAGGAGTTCCACATTAAAGCATTGAAGCTGTTACATCCTGTGTGAAGTGGATTGGCGGGTTAATTTCCTTCCACATCTACAGTAAGTGTTGCTTAAGAAGAAGCTGCGAGGAAGAGCTTCAAGTCTGTCTCTGATCCTCAAAAAGGGTAAATCCCTGCCCACTACAATCCTACAAGACACTGAAGACTTGACCTAATAAAAAAACTCTGCCAATGACATCATACTAGTTGCTGAACATGGAGGGGTGTGTCCATATTGTTCTCACCACAATCTTATATAGCTCCTATTACAGAGATGAAAATGCCATTTACTGGGATGATGCTTTGCTTTTTACTCACATGATGAATTCACATCACTGCTGTTATTCTGTTTTACTTCTCGATGAAGCCATTTCTCGTCCCTTCTCGTTCCATTCTAACTCTATCTCTTCTTCGCTGATGCTTTGTAATACATTTTTTTTCATAACCACTCCCCGTTGCTGAGCATGACGTCTATGAGCATTCCCCCCTGGTTACCACGGGCAACATGGATGGAGAGGGACAAGTAGGTTTGCCAAGAACTAATGGCTGAGGGAACAAAAGCAAGAAAAGGTAAGCCAGTCCACAAGACAAAGTGAAGTACATCCAAACGCTCAAACTGGCCTACACCATAAAAACATTGCAAAATATATGAGGAATCAAAGAAACACCAGCACACAACACTGCAAAGATTAATGACATTAAGGTCCTAACCACTTTTACTAAAGCAGCAAAAAGGTTTATTTTCTTGGGGTCAAGATCTAAATTAGCAGAATTTAAACTAGTAAAACAAAAAAGACAACAATGAACCAAAAATCTGATTAAAATATAATATAATAACCCATCAAATAACATTTGGAATCATAAATCTGAATGCACAGATGTCCAGTTATGAAGTGGAGACAAACTGCCTGAAGAGTCTTAAGGGGGAAAATGACCCTGATTTCACTGAAGTAGCATTTTGTGTAGGTAACAATGTGCCCTGAAGCTTAGAGTGTTATGTAATAGTTTCCAAACAACAGATCAACACGAACGACAAGATTTAACATACAGAGAAAAACCTGAACGGCTTCAGGTTGTCATTTAACATGTAGTAACCTCCATACCAATTTTACCATTGGCTCAATTTTTGTGCTCAACTTTAAGGGTTACGATGTCCATTCAAGTATATATCAAATCTGTGTAAAAACAGAAGCACTACGCAAAATGCTGGTTAATACCAACAGATTGGATGGTATGATTCTCTTTGGCAGCACACAGCATGCTGTCACCTAACAGAGCACAGTCTGGAGTCAGGCTTAGTACTGGCAGAGGGCTTGTTCATATGAGGATTTCTTTGATGACTAAGATTTACTACTTTAACCTGTTGCTATAGTTACCTCTTAATGTTCATCATTTTTTGGTCTGGTTTATGATGAGTGATGTGACAGTGCTGAAAGACAGTGCTGTTAAATGAAGTGCAATGAGCTGGGCTGTCAGTCAGGTTTAAACAAGAAAAGTAACATATATCATCACAGAGGGATGTCTTCAAGAACTTCTTTAAACATAAGAGTAAAAGCAGGTCATCGTAGGCTATAATATCCTTATAGATATATGTGGAGATTTTTGATGCAACTCTGTCTCCCTCAAGTGGATGTCTTTGCCTTTTGCAACTGATCCAGGAAGCACAGGATATGTTTGCGTTGCCTCAAAAGCAAATTAGTAACAACAAATTCATTATTTAGCCTAATATTAAGATTTACTACTATTCTTTGACTTTAGGAACACTTTGCCCTTAATAATCCTTTGGGACGAAGGTAGAGCATTGGAAAATGAAGATTTTGCCCTGTAAAGGAAGGAACGTACTGAAATGTTTACAAAAGACAAAAGCATCATTAAGTGCAGTAAAGTGCAATATAATACAAGGTTTGTCCTAAATATACTGCAGAAACAGACAGATGGCACAATTTTACAAATGTATTCATCATGTACTCATCATTCAAAGAATAATATTAATAGATAATTATAGGATTTCCACCAAACCAATATAAATCTGACCATTTTTTAAACTGAAACCAGTGAGAAATATAAGGAGCAGAACATAGTACAGCTTTTGTTACAGTATGCTCCTACAATAATTATGAGGTATTTATATTTATCTGAACTAGAAATACATGCTTTTAAATTGATTTGTTAGTTTATTTGTGTGGCAAGAACCATTCACAAGAGCATTATTCTGATTACCTAATAAATAAATAAATAATAGTTCCACATTTAAGCTAGTGGTCTCATTTCTACCTGTGCTAAAAAATCAGGTAAACACAAAAGTGAAGATAAAATGAAAATGCATATCATGTAATCCAACTGAGGTTAAACGTAAGCAACAGTGCATTTCCACTTAAATAAAGTAGAAACATGTTGTGACGTTCAAAGGGCCAAGTTGAACAGAAATGCTAAATTAGCTCCTTAATGTACTACAAATCTTCCACAAACATAAGAGCAGGTCCTTCTGGAGAAAATTCAGGATAAACAATTCATTTATGTATCTGACCAACAGATGGCAGCATATGTTTAAAAATGAGTCCACCTGAGTAGACGTCAGCAAGATGCTGACTACAGTTCATATGTGCCAAAAAGAGGTAAGACAGTGTCCCCCTGCTATACTAGTTATCAATGATTGTTTATCCACTATGGTACTGTGCTCAGTTTAGAATACATTTAGTCATCAGTCATTTGTTGAACATCTAAGTTATGACTCCTCTTTAACTTTCTTCGTCTTTGAGACAAATATTTTAGATTCTGGTTTCAGATTATTCACTGCTTGTAGTGAAAGAGCTCAGCCTTGTAAAAGTAAAGCTGAAGATATATAAAAAGTGGAATCAAACTTTATAGTATAATGAGCTCCTCTAGGTTTCAAGCAAAATGAAGAAATTATGACAGCAATCATGAAGAGTCATGAAGAGATATGACAGCAATCCTCAAGTGAACTATGGCTTTGCAGCGCCTCTCTGCCACAATAAATATTACAAATAGCTTCTGGACAAGAAAGAATAATAACACGTTGATCCAGGTTGAGCCAGAGTGAGCAGACTGAGTGAGTACTCCCTGTACAGAGGATTAAGAGGCAACCAGCCCAGGTTCAAGTTCCATCTTAGACCACCTAAACCTGCATGTCTGCCCTCTCTCTGAACCCTTTCTTTAAAAATAAAGAACAGTGTAGTGTTTTTAACAAAAGCAAAGCAATACCAAATGGCACAAAGCTATCTAAGCACACAATCAGGATACTTTTAAAAACACAGAAACTGTATGTTCCCATGAGCTGCTCCTCTGATTTTCTTTCATGCATGTGGGACCTGGTTGAGTTTTTGCAAGTCTGAAACTTTACATAAATGTTGTTTATAATGTCCATTCTCATCTATTAGCACCTGAGTCCAAGACATTTTCCCTACATTTTCTTCGCATTCCTACCTTTCACAAAGCAGAATTCTGCCTTCTCTCCATTATTAGTAAATCTCGCTGCAGTGCTGTGCAGCTGTGCAGCAGACATATTGAGAATATCTCATGGACAGTGGCCTGATTTGTACAGCTGTACCCAACACTGACAGGGACTGAGGACTGATTCTCTCGCTCACGGCTGGTTAAAGGTCACACACTTTTCCTTTTGGACTAAAAGCAAACGCATTTACCAGGATGGCTGTGGTACAGCAGTGTTATGTTGCTGTTTACAAATTCTAAACAATGACCACCTAATTCTCTCCACAAACAATAAAGCAAAAATTTTTGTGACTTTAATTCATTTTATTTTAAAATTGTGGAAATAAATTCACCAAATTATGTTCACTTTTCACTTTTGTTACTATTCTACTGCTATTCAATCATTCATTAAAAACATTTATTCTTATTAATCTGGTCAAATGGAAAAGAAAAATGCATTGAAAGCTTTGTCTGAAAGAAACTTTTAAGCATAGTTAAAACTAATATGTAACCATAGCATTAATGAGATAAATGAATCTGTTCTAGAATCTGCAGAGTAAATGGGACAGAAACAAACACTGGTTGTTTTTGCAATCAATTCAAAACTGTCCGTATCACAAAATGCAATTCTAGAAGCATCACAAGTCAGAGCTGGTGTGCATGAAACCTGAATAATCACCCATTAAGCCAAAACTCCAGGGAGTCTTCAGTTATTACCAGGTTTCACAGCTAAGGAAAGAAGTCATATAAACCCTGGCAAGGATTATTTTAAAAATCTCCTGGAATGCTTGATTAAGTCTGTGCATGTGCACTTTCATGCACCTGAAAGGCAACCTTTGTGCATACATCTAATATTTAGCTATGCTTGTTTTAGAGCAAAGTAATAGTTGTTATTCATTGATTGACACTGGCATAAATGCATCCTGCCATGATGAGAGAAAACACGTGGGGGGAGGGCAGGACTGAGGGACTGAGGCGGCGAGTTAGGGAGAAAAACTAGCAGAACAGCTTGCCAAGCGAGAGGGGAGCTCAGAGCATGCTGTAGCTGACGCGGGGTGACAGTAAATGAAATTAGATGAATACAAATGACCACGGGGATGAAGAAGAAGGGTTAGGAACGAAAGAGAGGGAAGAGAAGGACACAAAGATCAGGGTTGTTCCAGAAATAGCTCAGGGTTGTAAACACAGTGGTCTCAGGAAGGTTGTACTGTAAGCATTGCGTGTCTGCTTTTATGCTATAAGAGTGTGAAGTCATTTGCTTGTTCAAATGTGAACAAATGCACAAAGATATGTGTTAATTAGGTGGCATACAGAATATATATATATATTCAGGTAATACAATAGGGAGTATATTGTTTATCATATCACTACAAAGGTTAAAAAAGCACTATGAATCAGTTTAATTTAATGATCATAGAATGCATGTACAATGAACTATTTTCAGAAAATATGCTTAAAACTCATCAATGTACTGTTTGTAATATACAGACTAAAGTCCACCAATTCACACAGGGGGAATTTAATACGAATTGTGGAATCAGTATGCACAACATGCCAAAGGAAACTGTGCACTAATATTGCTTATATGGGAACTTTTTAATAGAATGACAATGCTGCAGACTTGAATATGAAATATTGCTGAAATATGACAGGCATTTTTTGCTAAATTGCATAATTAAGGGGAAATGAAAGCTTTAAAATAACATAACATTTGGCTGAGAAATGTTTGGCAAAAAGCGAAAATAAAAGCATGAATGCTTGGTTGGTTTAGAGTAAGGGAGTACTCGACATAATGTCATGTATCTCAGACACATGACACTGTACAGCAGTAGTTCTCCAACTGGGGGAGAAATATTTTCTTTAAAAAAAATTTCTTACCAACCCTCAAAAAATGATGATGTTATTCCCCATTTCTGAGAGTCAGCCACACAAACCGTAGTTAACATTGCAAGGCCCGAGGCTATTGTCATACACAGTGGTCCACAGTGGCATCAGAAATTTCCTGACTGCATGGACATCATTCTCCAGACACAGAAGTTAACAACAATGACAGCTGAATTATGTTTTGGCTCTGGGCCGTGGTGTGGTCAAAGCTGGCCTTCTCTAATACTGTCAAGATTTACTGAAGCACCAGAGCATGAGGAATCAAAGAGTCATGTGTTTTTTTTATAGAATTTATAAAGTGGTTGAATTGAGAAATAGTTAGATCACCTTGTATCTTAATTCAAACATGTTTAATATGTATAATTTATTACATCCTAATTGCAGCTTATCATTATATCTTTATGTTACAATGGAAGATGGCAAGTCTCTTTTATTATGAAAGCATTTTCTGGTATAAGTAAGAATTACTCATGAGAGCTGTCTTTAAACTCAGAGCAAATCAGTGTCAAGTGTGGTCTCATTGCACAACGAATATATAAAGACCTTGTTATTTGCACTTGTAAACTGAATGGGGCTGAAACTTAGGAGGTGGAAAAGAAAAATATACTTTAAGACTATGATTTAAGACTGATTTCAGACAGTTCACATAGTTTCAGACTATGATTTCACACAAGTTTTGCAAAATTGTTGTATTAAGATTAAGATAAATATGAAAATACAATCTTTGAAAGAGAAACAACACAAAAAATATTTGAGAGTTTAAATTAAACAAAAAATGCATAAAATGAAGGATATCTACTATCAAACTCCACATTTTTAATGTAATTGTAATATTTATGTCTTGATAACACTACAACCTTTTAGTCTCAGTTTCAAGAAGCCAGTATGTTAATCTTAAGGCTTCCATTGAGGCTTAACTAAAGGTCACGGTGATACACAGGTCACGTACCTTACATAACTTAACTATCCAGTTTAACTGCATGCTGACCGGGTCATTATTCAAGCATTGCAGAGCAAGACAAACAGAGAGTGTTGAATTTAAAGCAAACAAATTCATCTTTTGCAAACCCACAGAGAGGTGTGCCACACATTCTAACCAACCACAGAGAACACATTTCCATCAACAAAATTTAGGCCAGCCATAACAAAGAGCACAATGAGAGCTTGTGGGAAATGTTAAAAACAATGAGGACAACTGGGAGGTTAAAGTCCAAAGGTGTTCAATTCATACTGATCTTATAATCGAAAATAGAACAAGAGCAACTAAATCGCATGTTAATAGTTGATCCAACCACTTTAACTTTTACTAGTTATTTCTAAAGAAAAGCTCTTTAATTTTTTCAACTTTCTTTAATAGAATACAAAAAAACGTAATTTTTAGTAAAAGTTACGGCTGCATGTACAGCAGGTTACCACACAAGGCTAAAAGGATAGATTGAGATGACCTGTGCTAACTAGTGTATGTATCGAAGATGAAAGAGACGAAACCATGTGATATGTGTGAGTGTGAGTGTGTTTGGGTAAGGGGTGGGGGATCAAGTGTTGGCTAATCGTGTGAGTTGCACCTTCTGTCATGATAATCTATAAAATGAATGGGTCAGCTGGGATGCCTGGAGGAAGACAGGTTTTCCTCCACCCACTTCATATCATTGCATTTCTCTTGAGGTGGAAATATGAAAACATATATGCTGAATTATTGAGTATTATTGCTTCAAACATACTTCAAACTGAACTTTGTACAGCAATAGCATCTTAGAGGCAGCACAGGTTAAGTTTTTAATCTAATTCTAGTCACACACATGCTTACTGCAGTGTGCACACATCATTGTGTTGCTTTTCTAGATGCTCATTGCTTTTCTGCAAAATACAATATCTGCTGTTGCCTCCAACTCCTTAGAGAGCAACAACATCCACTTGACCTCACTGTCCATCCACTCCCCCCTCCAATCTTGCTTTTCTCCCAACATGCGCTCTCCCAGTGATGTGGCTTTAGCGAATATGGTTGGTATGACTCTGCTTGAGCTGGATAGTAGAGAAAGAGGAGTGGGGTGGGTGAGCAAGGCTCTTTGTCCCATCTTCACGCTGGTATTCAGGGGGGAATCATGTTCAGTGACTTCATTCACGTGTCATGTCTTCTTTACATGTGCAGAAAGCAATCAGCAACTGCAGGGTAATTACTGTGCACACCTGCCATGATCCCGCTCTTGGGCTAGAATAATGTCAGCAGTAGTCAAAAGAGAAGAAAAAATTCAATGTTAAAGAGTAAACATGTACTTTTATATTTCTGTACAATGATGGTTATAATATCTGGTGACTTCTAAATACAGATGCTGGTATATCAGTATCAAATACATGAAAAGTAGAAGAATGAAATGAAACCAAATCTTTAGCAGCTTGTATGAGCTCTATCTTGAGAAAGCCCCACCAGCATTCAATGTGCTGTGCTCCAAACTGCACACATGTATTAACATGTAAACACAGCAGTGCTGGCTGTCATAAAGCAGAACATGAAGCTCAGATCACAACATGCGCAGAGGAAATATAACCTCCTCTCTCGAAGAGCAAACCATTATTCCACCATGTGTCTTTTCATTACACAACATAAGTTGAAGGTGCTATATTAATCCCAATCAAACCAGGGTTTATTGCCAAGTGTGTTTGTAGATGAAAAAACATTTTCATAGTACAGGGACATTTTTGGTAACTATATACAGCAAAAGGGATGATAAGAGATGGTGAGAGTATGTCAAAAACTAGACTTGGACCTGTGGCAAGCAGCTCATTTTATATTACTGTGTCCACAGTTCCTTCCGGATCACTCTGAACTTCCATCCAGAACACCCTGAAATTATATTAGATCAAGACCTATTCCTAGAAAAAAAAGCACAAAAATCTGACAGGTATTTTTTGGGTAAAGTTCCTAACAGATAAATAAACACGGTTTAAAACATCTCCTCTTGGCAGAAGCAAAAAGAAAAAAATACAAGAATCAATACAAGGCATGACTTGTAGGGAGATGTTTTTGTGTTCTAAAGCAACATTTATTTATAAGGTCACAAATGAAACAAAAAGGTGGTGACCTGGAATATAGGCATTAGATTTTTTTCACCTGCTCTTGTACACATCCTCTGTACAGATCCTAGAATCTGGGCAAAGAAGCACCACTGATCTTCTCAGCAGTACAGAGTGTCCAATGCAGTCTTCTCGAGTCTCATTTGTATGCTGAATCAAAGCACACAAATATAAAAGTGCACAGGGCAGACTTAATAACAGCTGGGTAGAACTGGAGCAGCAAACTTCTGTGGCAGGGTGAACCCTCTTAGTTGATTGAGCAAGCACAGTCTCTACTGCTTTTTTTTTCTTTTTACAGCAGTCTAAATGGGTTTCCCACTTCAGATTCTGAGAGATGATAGTGCCCTCACAGCTGCCGCATTGCTATCCAGAATGGTGAGCAGGAGGAGTGCAGGGAAGTTCCATCTCAAGTGCAGTATCATTTCTGTTTTGAACATGTTCAACTCCAAATTATTGCAACTGCACTTGACTGATATCTACTCAGTCACCTCCCTCTATATTTAAATGACTATAATGAATATTTATCAAAGTGAGCTAAAAGCTCGTTTGTGTGAGTTGTTAGCACATTCTTTTACAATCAAACTCAATTATACTAGATAAAAGTGCCCCCTGCTTTGCAAATTTGCAAAACCGGGACACTTTAAACTTTAAGCCTGTCTTTCAATCTGCATTTCTCTCTTTCATCCCATGGTAGGTGCCCGTCTGTGTGCATCAATGTGTCGCTTAGGGCTTTTTTCGACCAAGCTGGTTCCCTTGCTAGTTCGGTTCTTGAGCTAGAGCCAGAGCTTTGCTGGTTCAACTTCGGTGCTTCCAAAAAAACAGTTTTGTTTTCGACCGAAAGAGCCTGGTCGGTTCTGCGTCATTACGTAATCTACATCATGTTTACATGCGTAATAAAAAACGTCACAGCCTCCCATCACAGACTTCGTGGTGTTGAAGTTATGAGTTTTCACCACGGCATTTTCCACCATAGACAGGAGGAATAACTCAACCATGGCGGAGTGTAGGGCGCCAGTTGTTTAGTTCACCGGCCGTCGCCAAGATCAGAAATAGGATCGGGAAAATGCAGGTTGCTTTTGGATCGCTTGTTACCGCGGTGTCCCAGCTTCCTCTCCTGATTTATCAAATCTATTTAAGTTTTTATCATATGTTGAGCAGCTGATCATTCGTAGCTGCGGCCGTCTCTCACCGCGGCCATCTCGCGCTGCGGACTTATCCCTCTACGGAGCTCTCACCGCGGCCGTATCTCACTGCGGCCGTCTCTTGAACCAGTTTTGATAACCAAGAGCCGTTGCTCAGGCGGTCGAAAACTAAAGAATCAGTGCCTAATCTGGCTCTGGCTCCGAACTAGAACGGGAACCAGCTTGGTCGATAAAGGCCCTTACGGAGATGCAAAGTTACATAATTTCATTGCAGTTTAATTGCAGATACCTTAATTCACATGCTTGTATCATGAAGCTCATGAGAACCTGAGGAAATCTGATTTCTCTAAAGAGAGTGATAAAATATTCTGCTCAGCAGGATCTTGTATCAGCATGTGTTTCTCTCTTGCTGGGAGTTAGATGATAAAATCAATACAGCTGTTGAGTCCATGAATTAAGCATAAGACTTCTTTTTCGATGTTCAGTTTATAAAAGAAGCAGAAACAGACAGCTCTGCTTGGTCAAATGACAGAAAGGTAGATTTTTAACCAATTTATATCTAAAATTTCCCAAATGAAATGTACATGTAGAAATAACAAGTCATGGTGTTACCAGTATTCATGTGTCTGATTATTTTTTGGTCCAGTGCAAGTGACATCAGAAGTTGCCTAGCAACTTCACCGTCACAACCAGCCACACACATAAGCAGATTGTATAATTGCCAAGATTTAATATTTCCTTTATGTTCAGTCTAGTTGTCTTTTTTTCCTTACTTCTTGTAAGTTTGTTCAAAGAAAATCATGGTTTCTTCCTGACTATAAGTAGTCAATTCACAACACATTTTTTTTATTTTGATAGGTTTTCAGGGGTTTAAAACCAGTTCAGTTGTTTATGGTCAGTGAGACAGCCGCCTTTTTGCCTTTTAATGGATGCAAACAGCCGTAATCACAGTATAGTTGTCAAGGATTGGGAGGCACGGAGGTGAGGTGTGGACCCAAATGCAGACAGGAATGGGCAGGAGGCAGCAGAAATCCAGACAAAGTGATTTATCTTCAAGGACAGGGAATACTAACTTGGGAAAAACAGCAACTAATACAAGACTTTGGAAGACTGATACAAACTAAGGAAGATTAATCAACACAGGTGAAACTAATGACCAGAAAAGGAAGCTAAAAACATATGGCACAAAACAGGAATACAAAATAAAAGAGGAAACCAAAAACACCCACACAAACCCACATGTTTGATGATATCTGCTTTCCCTCTGTAGCATTTGTTGGGCATGTATTTTAAAAAAAGCTTGCAAAGTTTCGAATATCACACCAAATAAGAGTATTGTCTTTGTTTGTGCTTTTTGTATTACAAAGACTAAGCAGCTGCCTCATTTGTCATTTTTAACCAGTTAGCTGACCATTACAATTACCTTATTGCCAATATACTTGCTGGACCATGCAGAGGTCCTTAGTTTATTGCCTCCTGTGGCACAGAGACCCTCCCATAGAGTCATGATTATTAAGAGCCATTTCATTTGACCAGTGAGTGCCCCAGTTGTACCACTTAGCAGTTCTCCAGTGGTTCTCTGGAGATGTTAGAGTAGTGACCCAGACAGATAAAAATTACTTAGGAGAATATGAAGAGAAAGTTTCATTTGAAATTTAAAGTCCCAAAGTGAAAACCTCTTGAAAGCTACCAATAAAATGGAAGATAAAGTTTGGAATGAAAGCTACAGAAAAGCAGAGGATATTATTTCTTTCTTCTTGTGCCTTGTGTAGTTGCATACGACCCAAACTGACATAAAAGTGCAAAAACTTTTTTTACTGGAAAAAAAATATCAAGTTTATGTGAAAGTACAAAAGACAACATGACATAGTGACTGTAATTCCACATGAAGAAGTACTCCCTCTCATACAGTTAAGCTTTTGTCTGTCTGCTCAGACTTACCCTGCTCATTTTTTATGTGCTTGTTGCCGAAGAGTCACTTAAGACTCTGACATCTGTTCAGCTTTCATCTCTTCTGCTGTAAAGCTATAAAGCATTTAGCCTCATTCTCACAACTTCAAATACCAACTGCATTGCTCTATCAGGCTTTTAGATGTATAGTCTATTAGTACATTCATGCACAGCATGTAAGCTTTAGCCAGGTCATCATTTATTCATATGACTTTTTTGCGATTATGGTTTGCCTGTGGGCACTTTAAACCCAGTAGTATTTCTGACTGATTCAGTCATTATGTCAATGCTTTTACTGTGATTATTTTAAAAAGGGGAATTAATTTATAGTGATCAAATTTAGGCACAAAGTGCTGCTTGACCTTCAAATTGCAAAAAAGAAAAAAAATACTCAAGCAGAGCAAATTTGTCAACAAGGGTATATGCAGTAATATATTTTTGCCACAGTGGAATAAATTTGTATTCATTTTTTAATAAGCCGCATAATTATATGGTCAAAGATGAAGACATAAGAAAACCACAATTAACCCTTAAAACACACGGAAAGCATGATGAAGCAAATTGGACTTATAATAAGCAACAGATAGTTATGCTGTCCCGCGACCCCGCTCTGGGATAAAGCGGTTGAGAATGGATGGATGGATGGATAGTTATGCTGTCTCCTCAACATTTCTATAGGCAATTAAAGCAAATTGAAAAAAGTCTTTCTTTGAAAAAAGTATGCTGCCCTCAAAAGACCCCCATAGTGGGTAGTTGACCACTGGAAATCAGATTGTCAGGTCCTAAAGCACCGATTGACGAGGTTGGGTTGAGAAAAAAAGAAAAGCCCAATTGCAGCTCATCATTTAAGCTGTGAATTGTATCCAAGTCCAAATCAACAGAGGAATTATGATGGTGTTGCTCAGTGAAAGAGGAAGGACAAACAAGACTGAGAAAGCTGATTGTAAGTGCAGATGTTAAGCAGATGTTGAATCACCTGGGTGGCAGGTTGCCTAGTGAGTGCGTGTTTGGTTGAGCTGTTATCTGTATTTCCTGCTTGCACCTGGTAGGGGAATTGTATTTAGTGCTGTGTGACTGATTGGCTGGCTAATTTTCTGATACACCTACTGCTTCCAAGAGCCCACGCAGCAGAACACAAACTTTTTTCTCCTTTGCCATACTGCAACTTTATTATTAATAGAATTATTGTTTTTATTAACAGCATTAAACATGTTAAAATGATAACTTATTTATTTGATAAAGGTTGGCATGTGCCAGTGCAAATGCACGCACCGTTCAGATGTTTTTGCAGAAAATATTCTAGCAAACTCACTGCTTGTGTGCAAATGAACATGTGTAAGTCCCAGAGAGAGTTATTCTCCTGTGCTGTCCTTTCTGCTACCGTATATGTTGCTTTCCATTTTCTCCTCTGTATCATGGACGTGTACAAAGACATGCAGTATTGATATGAATGCAACGAGGAGCCTCATATTCTATTCTCAGCAATGTATAAAGAAAGCTGATTTCCAAACTGATATCTACATTGCATCCTGGCTCCTGCTCAATATATACACAGGAGTTCTCCCACATGGGTAAAAACTCAGAGTTGCCTGCATCTTCCTCGGTTTGTGTCATCATGTTTTATGAGAAGCAGGCAATAAGTATGTTTTTGCTTTTCAGGAACATCTTGTTTCACAAAAATCACTCCATTCCCCATCACAGTGTGAAAGTGGAACTATTCCTTGGGTTATGTGCAACTTCTCTGTGGAAAAAATGTAACTGAATTCAAATCAGTTCAGTGATATATGTGTAGTGATGATGCCAATTCACCAAAAAGTCATTTCAAGGCACTTAAAAAAAATACAGTCACATCCAATTACATAACCATTTATTTAAATTAACCAGAATCCTATTACAATCCAATTATATTGTCCATATTAGTCCAATTTATAATAATTGTGTTTATAAAAAGCCTATTCATAAAAAAAAATAAACAAGCTAAGAAAGCTATCGGATTACATCTCCTCCACTAATTTCCTTATCTTGAGCAAAAACAAAGCAGTGGGCAACAGTGATGAGCAATGCTTATTTACTCTGGGGAACAAGATATTATCACTGAGGTGATAATTGCCGCTCTTATTACAACAGCATCTTCATATAATCTCAACCAGTTTGTTGATTTAGAAACAGCTGATAATTACTTTTTATTTCCCTTTTATTTCACATAAAGCATCTGGAGTATTTGTTCAAACCTGAATGACGTTGCTTGTTATGTATGACATGCAATTTGTGGATCATGCTTATTTTAGCTTTTTTCTAATGTGACAAAATTATTTAATTGGTTTTATGCTTGACCTGTAGAGCCTGACTAAGGTCACGCATAGGTCACTTTATCAACATCCAAACTCACTGGTTGTGATTTTAGCCCAGGGGAGTGATTTATATCAGTTCTTCATGGCCAGCTGTCTATAGGTTTTTTTTACCACTCACACCTATATTGAATTTATCTTTTCCTTATTCTCTTTTATTCTTTGCTTTCTAAATCTAAACACCCATTTCTAATGGTAAAGTATAAATAGGATGAATTAGCACACATAAAAAAATGGAGGGACGTTTGACAGTTAATAGGTTTAATTGACAATAACATGACTGGATATAAAAGGAGCATTTCAAAGGGACAGCCTCTATGATAGGGAGAGGTTCACCAGTCTGTGATCAAATGCAACTAAAACTGTGGAATAATTTCAGCATACAGTAAAAATATAACGCTTGAGTATTGCTTCAATGCATAATATAACCAAAATATTCAGAGAATTAGGAGGAAACATGGTGTGGAAAAAACAAGGATAAAAACTCATCTGGATTATCAGGATCTTCAGGCCCTCAGGCAGCGCAGCATTAAAAGCAGACAGGAAATCCATGCATGGGTTCAGGAACACATCCAAAAATCACAGCTCACTTTGCAATCCACAAATGCAGGATAAACCTCAATTATGCAAAGAACAAGGCACAGGAAGCATGATCCAGAGTTCCTACTGTCTTCTCAGGGCAAAACCCCAATAAAAATGTTCAGAGGGGAAGTGGAAAACTGTTCTCTGGTCGCATGAACACCAATTTGAAATTCTTTTTGTAAACCATGGACACCTTGTTTTATGTACTAAAAAAGAGAGGCAATATAGCTTCTTTCATTTTTATTAAACAGATCAAAAGCCCAGTGTCCAATACTCCCAACCACCCACAACCCTTCCCAAGGTCTCCTTTCTATATTGTGAATAGCGATAGGATTGTTATCATCTTTTCAGCATTACGATGTTACAGGGATAACTTGCAATGTCATTGCTGTGTAATTTAGGTCTTCAGCACACCAATGCAATCAGTGTCCACAAATGATCTGTTTTGATCATACAACATTATTAGATGTTCAATTCACTGCAAAGAGATCCACAACCTCTAAAACCACCCCAGTGGTGCAAACTATCTTCATACAATCACCTCTTTGTCCACAGATGCACAGTTTCACCTCCGCAGCTTACCCACAGAGAGGACGGCCCTCTCAAACATTATTCTCCTCTTTCTATTCATTCCTCCAGTAACATTCAACATTTGAGAATGTCACCTTTCTTCCTGAAAAATGAGCTTGCCCAATTAAATTCATGCTAGTAAAGGTAAAACTCATGAGAACACCTAGAACTGCAACTTTTGAGCAAATGTGTTCGGAGCCATTATGGTTAGAGTATCTGTATCAAGTATTTTACATTATCAGTGATGAGGGGCTAGTTAATCAATATAGTACCACACTGAACTACACAGTGAAAAGACCCAGATGTTTATGCTCTTTAAATGCTTATCCTTTCAGGTTAAATTATTGTCTTTTTGAAAGGAAAGCATGGTGTATGTTGTGTAATGGTTTCATTGCAGAGCATGAAATCAAATGACTAATTTAAATACGTTTCATTCTTAAAGGCTGAAGGCAAAAAGGAAACTAATTACACTATTGTCTGTTAGTAAATCACAAGCTGTCCGAAACCCAACAAGCTTTCATATCTGCAGCAGATATTTCCTAACTGTATCCCGGAGGGGTTTGAACCTACAATGACAGCTCATTAAGGCATCAATCATGCATGCAATACACTAAATGATATCCGTCTTTAATAAAGCAATGACAGACAAATGAGGTCACCAGGAGAAGAAAAAGCTGATGTGTGTGTCTGTTTATGTGGGTCAGCAATTAAATCAGGAACTCAGATTGTATCTGTGTTGCTGCTGTAAGAAACAAATTCATTCAACAATGCAGTAGTGCTGTGAAAAGCTCAATGTCCACATCCTAATTGTTAATGGACGTTCAAATGTCCTGTAAGTGTGCTGCACTCACCAGTGTTCACCATTTCAAAGGCAAACTTACAAGTGTGAGCTTCAGCATGATCTGTGATCTAAAACCATGGTAAATTAGACGCTTTGTGCCCTGAATCCATATGTCTCACTAGTTACAGAACAAAGCAGGTGTTTGGTGCTTTGAAAGGATCCAGAAAGGCTGTTAATTCAGGTTACTCTCTCAGTGCAGCACAAATCAGGTAACAGACATCTGCAGAGGAGTGAAGCTCATAACACTTCAACCGTTCAGGCCAGATGGCAGAGACAGGATGAACCCCACTGAGGCCACTTCGAAACGGATAAATGTGTCACACATTAAGAAGCAAAACCTTCAGATGTTACACATCCCACAGTGAACATAGCAAATGTTAAACATTTGAGATGTTTACCAGCATGTTGTCAATTAATATTTTTAATTATAAGAACAGAGAGTTCACTCACTCTCAAATAACTGCAGAATGAAAATCAAGCTACATCACTGAATTTACTCAATAACTTAATTAGCTCATAGCAAATATGCATAACAAGAATTTAATTTCAAAGGAAGCTGAAAGTGTTGAAAAATTGGGGATTCTGGTTTGATGACACATTTAATGTCACGGTAATCTGCAGGCACACAAAAACCATGGAGATGAATTAATTATCCCACCAGTTCAGAGGTGTGTATGTTCCAGGCATGTTAACTGTCTTAAGTGTTTAATTTAAGTGTGGCAAGCACTTGCTAAATAAATGTACTGAACAACCATATAATTACGAATTTATTCATCAAAAAGAAAAAAGTAAAGGTAATAAATTTGCAGTTAATGTTTATTGATGTTTATTTAGTACGTCACTGGGTGCTCTGCTAGGCTTTTCATATAAATAACAGGAAGATTTCATTCTCTACATAGGCGTGCATCCTTAAACCTTTAGTCTTGTATAGCTGAACACATTTCCACAAAGAGGAGAGGAGAGGGAGGTAGAATACTGAATTTTCATCAAATCAGTCACAGTTACCAGCAGTCCTGGGAGGCAGTGATGGAGTCAATTTCTATTGGTATATTAAGATTTCTTTAGGTCGAACCAATCAAAAAGGCTCCCCCCTTCAAAAGCAATATCAGTTTTGTGCATCTTTATATCCAAAGGCAACATGGGAGGCTTGCGTTGCTGCACCATCCAAACATTTGCTTACTACACCATTTTTCAGCCAATAAGCTAAACGTTGGGATTGTGTATTGAAAACAGTAACATGCAGACTCAAGATGAGAAGTGATCCATTCAAAATTAGCAGCCAATCGGCAAAATTATGCCTCAAGCAAAGTATTGAGCTACAACTGAACAATAGTTAAATGATACAGCTGTGTCACACATCATATTTAGTTGGTGACAGTTTGAAATTATGCGTTGAAGCAAGAATGTCTAATTTTGGTAAATGCCTGTCACCTCGCGTCCTCGTGTCTCTTATGCTTGTCTCACTGATGGGAAAGGCGAAGACACAAAATGAGGAGACGTGGAGGAATCAAGTATGTTCAAGGTGGGAAAAAAGACTAGTTATGTGTTATAACCAATAAGTTGGCTGGATTTTCTACCCTTAAGTTAGAAAGTCCTAAATGCCAGATTTTGTGTCTCACTGTTATTACTGTAAACAGATCCAGTTTGATATAATAGAAATGGCATTTGGAGCAGTGTTATTAAGTCACTGTTTCAAGTAAAAAAAAGAGTAAAAAGGAAAGCATGAAAACAAAAAGCAGCATGCAGCAGAGAAAAACACAATCAAAGCGTTAAAGCTAGAAGTGTCAACATTTAAGGGAGACAAAAGATAAGAACCAAACCCTCAAGCTCCTGCACACCAAATGTACTTGCAGAACCTGCAGAGCCAGAGAATTAAGAGAGTGTGCACATCCAAAGAAACATTTGTTTGTACAGTTAAAGATGGTTTTGTGATTTCATTACCCCTTAGTAAGTGTTACTGTAACAATAACAGGAACTGTATCAGCTGCTTGCAAACCTTGTCATAAGAATATTCCGTTTTCATCTCTGTGCCTCAAAAACCGTGAGTCACCAAGCCACACAATTAATGTGCAACAGAAAGAAAAGAGTTAACAAGAGCAGTGTTATCTTTTGTCAAGTCTGTCTATTTTCCTCTGTTCAACAACACCACTGACAAGTCTGTTTCTAATTATAGAACCCAGAAACTCATGAGGAGGGGCAAGTTTTACTGTTCCTTGAAAGCCTCCAGGGCACTTTCCTTTTGCTACAACGAAACCACACATTTACTGGTGTCAACTTTGTTATCCTACTGGTTTTTCTTGATTTTTTGGAATTGTTTGGCTGTATGAGTTTGGGGGCGTTTGGTGCACTTCAAACTTGTCACCACTTGCTCTCTTACAGATTTAAACAGCCTATGTGGCCTCAGCCACAAATAAAATAAAATACTAAGCTCAACTTTAACCAGAGAGGCTTCAAAGTGATTTGTGCCTTCTTATTTTCTTGAGCACACTCAGGGCATTGACCAGAGATGAAAATTTCAGTTTGCCAGCTGGCTTGTCTGTTCTTTCATGTCCCCAGTCTGAGACAAATCACATTACATTCAGCAGGCCCTCTTATTTAAAGCAGCTTGCAAGTGATAAACAAATTTGATAATTGACTTTATTTTAGATTCCAAGCAATCTGTCACAGACTTTTAATTTTCGAGAAACTTTTTTGTACACAAATGAATCCCACAGCATTGTCTTCATCAATTTAGGGGTCTATTGGTTTTCTTTTAACTAAAAGGATTCATTTTCATCCATCCATCCATCCATTTTCTACCGCTTGATCCCAGAGCGGGGTCGTGGGGGGGCTGGAGCCAATCCCAGCTCACAACGGGCAAGAGGCGGGGTACAGCCTGGACAGGTCGCCAGTCTATGCCACCAACAGGTTAAAACTCTTTATTATTATCTCTTTTTTTCAGACCATCCAGCAGTAAAACTGTGGGAAGAAATTCATATCAAAACCACACCAAAGAGTTACACTTCTACTGTAGTAATCTGTCATGTAGTTACAAAGAGATATCTTATTTTCCTTATATTTTCCATTTTTCATAGTGTAAACATCAAAATACTAAGACTAGCACCAAATCTTAAAATACTTGTTCATATGTTTAATATGAGTCTGAGTAGCTATATGAGTAATCAATATTACTGCATACCTTCTCAGAAATTAGCTTTGAAAAACACACTGCAGAAAGTTAATGCATATAGAGAAGTATATGTTTGTTTGGGTCTTCTCTATCTAAAGTTAGGTATCATAAAGCAAGTCAAAGAAAGCACCAAAGCTGGACTGCAGCCACTAATTTTACAATCACCAATGTGCCATTACATTGTTTCAAGATAAGAATTCTGTTAAAAATTGGGCTTTGACACATGTATTATTTTGCTTCAGTGTTTCCAGCACCAGCTACAGCTAGTAAACTTCTCAGATATTGCTGTTCCATACAACAACATGGGATGCCTTTTTAGCTGGTTGTGTGGTGGATTGGCAGCACATTGATAGTGGTTTACAGCCTCTGTGCATTTGGAGCAGTTTAATCCTGACTTCTCTCAGATATGTGGAGATGAGTTCATCACCAGGGGATACTGAGTCAACAGGGAGCAGAGGCACATATATATACTAGGAGTAAAGTTATATGTACACAGCTCTACTCCTGGGAGGTTAAGAGAAGCTCACAGAGCACAGCAGAGACAGTAGAGAAAGCAAGGTTAGATGGCTGGAAGAAAAAGAAGGAGCGAAAGTCTGACCTATAACAGAGGTGGCAAGGAGAAAAATGAGAATAATTATAACCCATAAAGTTTTGTGTAAAAAAAAAATCACATTAGCAGACTGTGTGGCTTTACAATAATGTTTGGTGTATCACAAAAAAATTAACCCCTCAGAAGAAGTTCTTTTCTGAATATCACAGTGTAGCAACAGGGAAAAAATAACAAACAAAATGTGCTCATTAATCCTAAAACAATAATCTTAAAGGCACAAACCTACAAATGTGTATTTATGAAAATGTGCTGATATTATATTCACATTTTGCTGAGCTCAATGATCCTGTATTGTCTGCATATTCAGCTTCATGTCCTTTTATGCACTTCCATCCATCCATTTTCTTCCGCTTGTTCCCAGAGCGGGGTCGTGGGGGGGCTGGAGCCGATCCCAGCTGTCAATGAGCGAGAGGCGGGGTACACCCTGGACAGGTCGCCAGTCCATCCAGGCCTTTTATGCACTTATGTGGCACATATTAGTGTTTTCTCCCAAACAAAAACTATTCATGTTGCAGGAAGAAGACTTTACCAAATGCTCTGCACACTGCATTTTGCCACTTTGTTATAATCATTGCTTTTCTTTCTTGGCTTCCAATTGTTCACTGGGGAAGAATTTAATCTGAATAAAAAATGCAACATAAACTTTGGCGGTGGTGCAATATAGAAAGGTCCCAACAACCTCTGTGTCAAATTCAAACAAGCAGTAAAGTGTTAATCCTTAACGAGGAGTCTTGATGCCTAAATTAAAGCCTACAAAAAGCCATTTCCTTCTCATGGTCAGTGCTATTGTTTGCAATAAGGGTGCTAAAAGTACAAGTTCTTATGATTTGTATCTATAGTAGTCTTGCAATTGACACATGATTATCTAAATCTCTCTTTTTTTGGCAACAATTGAATGATCATAAAAAGAGCAGATTATTTCTGTAAAAAGGGACACCATAAAAAAACTAAAAGAATTTGAGAATAAAGAGAAGAGTAAATACTTTTCTGTATAGTTCCAGCTCTTTTGTTTATGTGTGTCATTCATGCAGCTACCCACGCTTATTATGAGTGTCATGGGGTGATTTTAACATAGTAAGCAGGCACTTTAGTGCAGCAGCATGACCCAGTTAGCCATCTATCAGAGGGACCCATTTCTGATAGAAACTGAGGACAATGGGAGAAGCAATGGTTCAGTGTGAAGGACAGAGTTGCAGTCTGATTAGGAGAATCATCTGGGGAAATATAATAGCACTTTTAGCTTACTATAGCTTTATAGCTCACAAATTCTAGGACATGTTAGAAAAGTGCAGGACACAACTTTACATCCATACACAGAAATTCAAGAGCATTATCAAACTATTATACCCTGTTAAATATACATATTATGTAAAATAAGGTTATATTTTTTATATAATGGGCATACAAATTTAATTTAACCTGCCCCTGTAATTCATCCTTTTTGACACTCACCATTTGTACCAGGAAGACGAACTGACAGATTCAACTTGTGATAAATGAAGCAAGACAAGAAAGATAAATGGTTACAATGGCAGAGAAATTTTAGTGTTTTATGCTACACTGACAGAACAGAAATGATGTGTAAATCTCTTTCACAACCTCTACCTTGTTAACTTCAGGACACTTAGGCTTTTAGAGTTATGGAAACAATCCTAAAACAGATTACTTTCAAATCTATAAAGTTTAAGTCTGATGTAACCTGAAAGCACCATGGCAGCTCGTCTCCCCTCAGAGTTTGTTACCATGGTGCTTTCAGGTTACATCAGACTTATAAACTTATTTTTCTTTAGTCATGTGGGCCCCTGCCAGTGTGAAAAGGTGTGGAAAGATGGGTTCACCAGATAGCTGGTGTATGAGAGTGCCTCTTCAAAATGTTACCACAAATCGGTGTATAAACTAGATCTGCTCAATCTGTGCCTGCTGATGATGTATCACTACATGTATACATGTATCATGTATCATGGAATTAAATGCTCAGAATCTCTTTTTATTAACAAGTTTGTTTTTATTTCACATTTCCTTAGTCAACATAAACTTATTTTCCCCATAGACTACTAATAAAAACCCTTTTGAAAATGAAGCTGTATCGATGTTATTGTCCTGACAACTTGTCAATAAGCTGCAAACTTGTGCTTAAAACACTAACAATTCTTCGAGGCCTTCTGAACAGTGGCCTTTCTGCTCTCAGGATGTTTAGAGAGGATGTCAGACCGTGGTCCACCCCTTTCGATAGGTAATGATGGAGTCGTCTGTGTTTTCAGTGAAGAATACCAAGTTTCTGTAATTCATCCAGACCAATCAATAAACCAATCATCATCTTTTAACTTTCAACCAGTCATATAGAGTGATATGATTATATACCAAAACAATGTCATCGACAGGCGCAGGCCCCATCAGATCTGGATACACGAGCTAATCTTGTACTTACGCCTGAAGATGCAAAAATGGCATTTAGGTATTAACCCATGCTAATAGATATCTAACTAGATACTACATTTTTGTATCAATTAGTATCCAAGAATTGATTTTTAATTCTTATTATGGTTATTCTTATTATATGATTAATTATATTTGACTTAGTGAGCAGTCTCAAAAAGTTAGGACACAGCATTTTTTAATCTTTCCTGAAGGAAGTACCGTATATGAGATGTTATGGGTGAGTGTAGAGTTCCATTGTGCTAAACGATACAAATGGACACAGGCAGGTAGGGGTTTTTTAAAGGAAAGAAAGGAAACAAGATACAAACTGTCAACCAAATGCTATAAAGACATCTCCTTTATATTCTTTTTGTTCAATCACCGGAGCATCTGGACAAACAGATCAATTGCAACTGACAACATCTTCCCTGGCTCGCTGTGCTCATAAAAGACGTAAAAAAAGCATGGCAGCAACAGCAGGGTCTCTACAATTGCACTTTTCACACAGAGAAAGCCTTGACTTCTGCTTTAAAACCCCTTCAGAGCAGTTGTTCTAACAGGCTGTCCAAAACTATGATTAATGGTCCTAATAATTCCAATGTTCCTTTGGTTATGAGAGAAAATAACCAGCAAGTTTTACTATTGAATTTTTATAACATTACAGCATTACATGTACTGTAATTTCATCGTATTTTCATCTTTAACTGATATATTTTGTAATCGTGATACAAGTGTAATCAAGGAAATGGTCAACTGTTTGGTAGAGGACACTCACTGTGTTATCAGACATTGTTTGGTACGCCCTGTACCAAGTCTGACATAATAGCCTATAATCCGTTAACCTTGAAAGAACTTTCAAAAGAGGATTTTTTAAGGGCAATTTTTACAAGGCACATTTTTGGCAGTGCATCAGATTACTGCACATTTTAATTAGCTTTCCCTCAAAATGACAATGTGGGTCTCCTCTGCTGCCACAAAAACACATTCTGTAGGTCACACTGAAAATATACAATATGGAACCTGTAAAAATTCCCCGACGGCTTTAACAGTTTATTTTAAGTTAATTATGAATAATTTGAACCCTTTTCAGTAAGTTTTTTCTTATATTTCTTGTGTATTTTTGTCCCTTTTAACCCTTTACTACCACGAGCATCACTGAAGACACCACAGTGCATGTGTACTTCAAAAAGAAAATATCTATTATTATGATGGTAAAAGTGCTGATTATTTTATGTGGTTTGTAATTTTTGTTAAGGTAAGAACCACTGCTGGTAAAACACTTTCGGTACCTGCATTTTTCTACATAACTGATGAAACCATTCTAATCCGTACATTAGCTGCCTCCAGAGACAAGTAAAACAGTAGTCTATATTTGTTGGATAAAAGGGTTGTAGCCGTCATACATTTTTCCAATGTTCTCATTTCTTCTCATGCCTATGTGTACTTGTGAAAAACAGCCCATGTTACAATAAACACGTCTTTTAATGTGTATACATTATAAATGTATCTTCAGGTCAATGACTGTGACTGGTTAATTCCAAATGACTGTTCTCTAGTAAAAACGTTTACATATAAAAGTGCTTAAAATCTTCATAAGCATGCACTAAGCAATTTAATTCTCAAACAGCTTTAATTTCCATTTTTTATATGTTTGTTTTTGTTTTTGGTGATTTTTATTGTTTGGTTTGTTTATCCACAGTTCTCAAGCCAATGCCTGGTGTGCTGCTTCAGAAAATGTTCTCAAATTCCATGCCAGGTCTAAATAAGTTAAATAAATGCTAAATTCTAATGGTGGCTACCTCCATGCTCATTAATCCTCAAAGTTTAAAGAGATGTCTTGAAAATGTAAATGCTTGCTTAAGGGAGATAAAACCACTTTAGACAACAACTTTCTCATCTCCACCTACCCTTCATAAATAATCTCACTTTGCTGCACTCCGCTTATTGTCCATAAAGTATCCTCATGAGATCCTATTACTAATGAAATCAGTGCACCCCTCCAACTAATGTAGTCATGGTGACTATTCCCCAAATGAGTAAGGCGACCTTCTCTGAATGCATTCAGGAAAAATGCAAGTGGATTATGATTCATCTAAAATAGGCCGCATCTTTTTCATACTTCTGATAATGAATCTTATTTAGTGTACAAGTGACCTTTGAGTTGCACATTATCATTTGACAAGTCAAAGCCTGCCATTGCTGAAAGGAAGCCACAGTCAATATTGTCTTTGATGGGAGCTTGTGGGATACACTAGTTTTTACAGGTTTTTCTTAAAGATTTCTTCCATGCTGGGAGAATGACAGGTAGAGACTATTGCTTAGGACATTTCAGAAAAGCTGTTGATTGTGTGCTGTCAAGTGCCACAGTATTTGAAAGGTTAAAGCTTGAATCTCTGATGTGGTATTTAGCTACTCTCCATGGGAAAGAAACTGACTATAAAATATCTATTTTTAGAATATGACTTACGGTATGTACACCATTTGTCACATTGTAGACAAGACAGAGGGAACCATGTATACATAGGATGATATATATATTTATACAGTACCAATATAAGGTTTGGAGAAAGCCAAGTATTCTTATAATGCCAAAAATGTATTTCACCTTTCCTCATCATTCTATACACTGCAAAATAGGCACTGTGTAGAATATTATACCATATAGAAAAAAGGAATAAGGCTTTTTGTTTATTGGCTAAAACATCACAGATTGCATCGGTTTTACATGTAATACCTGCATTTCACACAATGACAGAAACATCAATGATGGAACTCAGAGATAAACTCTGAACTCCGCACCGAACAACCATGCCAACATGAACAGATTGGAAGTATGAGGGGCAGCAGAGACTTTTAAAATGAACTTTTCTATTTACACATGTAAAGGGAGTAGAAATTAGGTTTTACTGACCTTGCAAGGCAGGCAGGTTTATTTGTAGAGCACATGTAAGGAGCAGGAAAACTGAATATTGCCTCTCCATGTTAGGTTCTGACCGGGAACAGAAAGTAGACTTGACCCAGATGACCTGAGGGATCTGGTTGGTTTCATTGTGTCATACCAAACCAGAAGATGCTGAATGTTATTTGGCTGTAAAGTATTCAGTGCTTTGTAATCTAACAGCTGGTATCTTCTGTCAATTCTTACAAACACAAGAAGCCAGTGTAAAGACTTGAGGACTGGAGTTATGTGATCCAGTTTCTTGGTCTTGATAAGAACTCAGGAAGCAGTTTTCTGGAGTAACTGGCTCTGAAACTAGTCCTCAATGAGCACTGTTATGTAGTGTAGGCTTTTTGATGGTTGCCTGTAGGGCTGAGCAACGTATCAAATTATGTCAATGTATCCCGCAACATTTTATGTACAATATATAAAATGTCCACTGCATGTCATGGACATAAAGTGGTTGTTTCAGGAAAGACTGGAAAAAAGCATACAGACATGGAGTATGCAGCTAGCAAGCAAGTTTACGAGTGTTAAGAGAGAGAAGCTATATATGAGACATACATTTTAACTGTAATATGCTTCAGAAAATTTGACAATAACATCAATTATTCAGCTGAATGTGGCTCCCAGAGGACATGAAGTTCTGAGTACACTGGAGCAGGAAATCTCCTCCACTTGTTTATCCTCTTCCTGTTGCTCTTACTATTTAATAAGAGCTGATCTAATGCCTGTTGTATAGGTGTTTCATGCATGATAATGTTGAATCCAACACTTGCACTGTGTTTTAGTGGAGATTTAAAACACATTATTTTATTTACAGTAGTTATAGGCCATACCGCCCATTCCTAGTTCCCTGCTTTAGAGCAAATAGACAATGACATGTCAAATTCTGTGCAATGACCCATTTGTTTGTGTCAGGCATGTTAAACCAATAAAACATCTAAAAGCTGCAGGACAGTGGTGCTAGGAACATGAGTATGTGTATAGTGTATAGGGTAAGACCTTAATACAGTAAGCACCTATATATGATTAAGTTGTGGTATGTATATATCGTGTGTATGACCATGTCTGAATTGAAGATGTGCTGGTGAAGGTCTTATATCAATAATATAGCATAATTTTTGTTTGATTTGAGCCAATAAACAACTCTGATATCAGGATTATTTAACAGTGATATACCTTGTTAATATATTGCTTAATTTTAAACATTATATGCCATACATTCATGAAGTAAAAATGTTCTTTCAATTTAAAACCTGCAATAATAATATTGATGATGCTCACAAGCGTTGTAAAAGTAATACAAAAGAAAAGAAACAGATAATCCTGGTGGGTCACATTAAATCTTGCGGTCTTTAATGATGATGTCAGGGCAGACACTACTCAACAACGAGGTCTACTAATGGCTCTGTAATAGGAGCCATCAAGACCAGTATCTCTATTATTCCCCATGGATGAAATCCATTTCCTGTTAATAAGGATATAGTGCTGGTCTGATACATTAGTCAGTCAAATATCTCTAGTGAGATCAGTCTGACTTGTGAGTCACAGTATTTAATTGCCAGCCCACCAAGTAAACTATTTAATATCAAATATACACACGCCATGGACTTAAAAATTGATTGTAAAAGCCTCTTGCAATCTTCACAGAAAGCTTTTCCCGGTCGTCTTGAATTCACATATTTGAGTTCTTTTATTCCTGCAGCACAAAACATCATACATGAATAAGTGTGATAGAGTGTGTGTGTTATTACCATTCAAACTGATGAAATAATGCTAATATCTAGCCAAAGGCATATATTTAGTTTCTGTTTTTATAGTCTTTCTCTGCATACATTTTCTTAATTCCTATTAGATTTAGAAAGGTATGCACTACAATCCATGTTTAATAAACAAAGAGGAACAGCTTTCTGTTTTGTTTTTTTTTTTTTGCATCGGCACCTTGAGCAAAAATTAGAGACACATGAAATTTTCATTGCTGCAGGAAAACAAATTTAAGCATTAAAAGATAACTTAATTCTTTTATTTCAGTATGTTATAAATAATGTAGTATTACTCTCCTCATGCAGTATTTCGACATTACTGACAAACAATGAATTATTCATGCTATGTCAGATGGGCTGTTTCTGCACCCATCTCAAGGAAACAGTGCAACATGCAAATTGCAGATGACCTTACGGATATAACATGTTAGACCACAGAAGCTGTGGCATAACTGCTGGCACTATTTGCCATTTGTTTTTCTGTTAATGCTTGAAGCACGATTACCTTCCAATTAAATTGGTTTTCTTAAATGACACATTTTCAATTTGATTTACAACTACTATACCCCTAAAAAAAAAGGACAGTGCAGCTAATTTAAAAGCCACATGTCTCCTCGTGTATACATGATATAATTGTGAAGCTGCCAGTTGGACAATGTGGGAAACTGCCCACTTAACCCAAGTAATCAAAACGTTAAAGGTTTTCAATGCTCAAAGGTTTGAGTTTACTTAAATTAATTAATTAATAACAAATAACAGGTCATGCTGTGGACTTAGGGCCAAAGCTTTTTGCAATGACTCTGTTTGCTGCCAAGTTATTCTTACATTCATCTATATATATTCATTTGTTATGCCCACTGATAGTTACTGACAGCTAGAGTTTACTGTAACGAGCTGGCTTCAGATAAGAGCTGGAGTACTCCTTCAAATTCAAAATGTTTTATCAGACTGCTCAACCGTATTACTCAGATTTGTTATTAAGATAAATATTGTGTAGCTGTTTTAAGATATAAAACATCTATCATCAAACATGCACTTTATCTCAAACATACCACATGATAATGAAACTTGACTCAGTTCAAAGGAAGAAAGCAGATACTTTTGAATATAAAAAATAAATTGACTGGGACTGCTCAGAGAAATAAATGTACTTTATTTAGCTTCTGTCCCAATTTAAAAAGGGCTTGAGGAAGCTGGTCATTCAGGCGGTTAGGATCCACTCACTGCAGGGTTACTTTCATATTTCATGACTAGACCAGGCTTGTTCAGATGAATGTATGGCCGGCATTATGTTGCAGGCTGACAGATATGACAGGAGACATGTGGTCTTCATACGCAAATCATTCAAGTTATGATGCTGAAAGGCGATGGGAAATAAGTGGGTATAAATGCGTGCTAGCAAGATGGACAGAAAAAGAAAATAGGGGATATTGAAGAAAAAGTGGAAGACGTATAACTGTATATTGGTTAGGAATAATCTGCACCAGCCTTTACTGTATTTTTTTTCTGCGTATCTGTAAATCAAGAGATGGAGAAAATGCATCTCAGGAGGGCCAACTGATTGCAAGGAAAATAAATTTGGTGAGGGAAAAACAGCACAATCAAAAGCTGAGAGAAATAATTTCAGGAATGAATCCCCGTGCATTCAGTACTGAAACCCTGCATGAGTGACAGTTACCACATTAGCTCCCTTTATTATTCCGTAGTTTATGAAAACCTTATAATGTCATGGGAGCCATGCAACTTGTTGTCAGGATGTTTATTGCTAGTCTCTTTCAGCACCTGGTTACCACTTCCTTCATATCTGTTGACACTGGTAGAAATAATATTCCAAGCACTAGAGATCATGTTTTTCAGGCTGTCGTTACTGGATCCGGGGGTCTGCACAAATAATAAACATTTCACCAAGATTATTTATAAGATCTTTTCTGTATTTATTTCTTTTAGTCTTATATCACCTCTGATGCTGTAATTCTGTCTAAAATACTCAACAAGTCTGTTCTGACTTGAAGCAATTAGCAGACCCCACATCAGAACAGTTGCTCGCTCAGCTCCAGTCTTTATCACCCCATTGAGTGTAATACGATCAGAACAGCACAGCCAGCTAAGAGCTCAGGGAATCACCCAGCATCAAGCAGGCAGTCTGGAGAGGCTTTGGCTCATGGCCCCTTACAAGTCTGTCCTTCAAAAGTGGTTTTCATGCATTTTATTAGCCTAGCAGATGACCAGTGAGGGAAAAGAGTGCCAGGGGAGAGCTATGAAAAGCAAATGCCTGTTCCTGCTGGTAAAAATGTACCCTCTGCTTCACATACACTGTTGGAGTTCTGTTTCTATTTGAGATTTTACCATCTTATGCACAGCTATTCTCCTCTAAGGGCCAATAATGCCAGTTATGCACAATGGTTTTAGCCTGGTTGTGTCATTTCCATCAATGATACCACATAATAGTGAATGTGCACATTGAACATTTATTTTCTTGATTTACTTGATTTGGTTCAAATAGTCTAATGAACTTGATTTCATGTTTTTCATGCTTATGATACAAAGCTGGTTTTTCTCAGTTTTTGTAAAGGTGTAATTTAAGAGTGACAATTTGTCTTCAGAAGAAAAGAAAACATTTCATGATACCTTGTTCTTAAACAGGTTTCTGACACCTAATGAAGCAGATTATTGCCATAAATTTAAGCTCCACAAATGTGTGTGAAAAGCAGTTTAGCACAGTAGTGACTCCTTCAAAGTTGCAGCTTATATTTTGTAGCATTAACACAATCTACAGTATACTTAAATGCAATTTATCGGTGCATTGAAGTCCAATAAATAAGCCAAATTTCTTCAAATGAAAGAAAACCTGCTTTCGTTATGGCACATTCAGAAATGGTTAGTCAATGACTGATCCAACAAAATAAAAAAAAACAAACATGAAAAATGTCCTACAGTACATAAACCATAATGTTATCATATAAATACAGTTTAGTTTGAATGCTTTCCAAGTGGAATTGATTAATAATAGGTTTAATGTAATTTAATAGCTGATGCCTGATACATGACTTCAGCTGCTGTAAAACAGATGCTTAAATGGAACAGATGTCCACAAAATCTGCTGCAACAACTATCAGTTCAGGAAATCAGACAGTATTTGCAGCTGAAATGCATCATTAGCTTGAACGTTGCTGAAAGCATGTAATAAGAGTCCTGCTCCTCCTAATTTTTAGCATGGAAGCAGCTACTGCTCAATGCTGTTGACAATATCTGTTTTAATTATTTTGACAACCTACTGCTTTAGTTTTATCAAACACATTGCCATAATTTCCAGCCAGGATAATTACATTTTTCTACTCAGGACATAAGGAATATATGCTCATTTTAACAACCAAGACACGTGTTGCATCCACACATACTTAAAAGAGGGAAGTACACACATATAGTAACAGTAACACCCTCCTCTTGAACTTCACTTTCCTCACATTCTGTCCTAATTTTATTTTTACATCAATTCAATTCATGCAATTAATCAAAATACATGATTAGAATAGAAGAAAGAAGCACATGCACTTTCAATGACATTGGGTTTAAACAATTATCAGGCATTTTTCAATGTAAGTGCTTTCCTCTGTACAGCTCGATATTCTAAAAGTCCTCAGGATGTGAATACTTCCCCTTCCTCAAGGCTTTCATGTTAGCCAGAAATCACGTGCAACTATTACCACCATCTTAGTAAGATTAAACAGCAGGGAATGAGTTTCTTTCTACCACCACAATGCTCACTTTCTGTGGTTTCCTGCTATGCATTAGCATCTACATGGAGCTTGCAGGAAGAGTCCATTTGGCACACACAGGGCAGGAATGCACATTTGGACATTCATGTCACTTCGTCATAATATTGCAGTAGAGATTATCTATTGGAGCTTAGGTTGTTGTTGCATTAGGTTTATATCGTAAGCTAATATAAGGTAGTCTTGTAAAAAATCTGTACTTAGATACCAATCAATGCTAAAATCTAGTATCTATTTAGTTAATAATTAATAGAGAATGAATACTTCATTGGCTGTTTTGCATCTGTAGGTGTGGTACCAGATCCACTCGAGTATCCAGATCTACTCAGGGTCCTACGCCTGTCGATCACGCCACACTATATCATGGGTAAACAATTGTGATTAGTGTTTACAGCCTTGGGTTGGTCTGGACAAATTAAAAAAGTCGTTTTTCAGCAAAGTGGAATCGTGGTTCTCTCCAGGAAACAGTTGACTGTTACAAAGAACTCCATCATTACCAATCAAAAGGGACTGATTGCAGCCTGACATCACCTCTAACTGTGCCAGGAGCAGAAAGGACACCATTTGGAAGACATAAGAAAAAGTCTTTGTGTTTCATGCACAAGTTTGTAAATTTACAATGTAGTATGTCATCAGAAGGTGCAGATTGAGCAGATCTAGTACCTACACCAATGCATGGACAGGACCGGCTTCCTCTTAGCATTTCAAACAGGCACTGTAGTGGGCAGCCGCCCCCCTACAGCAGCAACCTTGTGGATCCATTGTTTACACGGGAAATGCACTTTTACTGTTGCAGCAGCAAAAAGCAGGCTGTGCCAGTAGAAAGTAAGACCATTATTCAGACTCTGAAGCGAAGCTTCACCTGAGCTGCACACAACAGAAAGGTTATTATCCACAGAAGTGGACTGTGGTCTGTTAAAAAAAGACCAATCCAGAACTCCAGACTATATGCAGAGTATCAGGATGTGAGCAAGTTAAAACAGAGAAGTTTCCACTGTCCAGCATAATTATCAGTATAAGATAACTACGTGACTGGTTCTGACTTCACGCCTCTCTTTTTTCTTTTTACCGTTGTCTAAATGCCATTGTCAGGCAGCTGTAGCTCAGGTGGAAGAGCAGTTGTCTTTCAACTGGAAGGTTGGGAATTCAATTCCAGGCTTCCCCTGACTACATGCTGAAGAGACACTGAATCCAAACTAGCCCCCCGATGTGCCTATCGGGGTGTGTGTGTGAATGGATAAATGTGACTATGTAGTGTAAAGCGCTTCGAGTGGTCAATAAGACTGGAAAAGCACTATATAAGTATGAGTCCATTTACCATAAACAATGCATTTTTTCTGGCTCAGAAACAAGAAATTTATAATTAAAGTCGAAGGTCATTGTTTGCCATGCTGCCATCAGCCATAGTTACAAGCTGCCAGGCTTACACAAGCAGCCATTCATATCTGACTATCATTATATATATATATCTTAAAGTCTCAGGAGGAGACAGAGAAGGGAACCAGCAGTTAGACCTTAACAACCACAAATCCAACCTCATCTGCCAGCAGCAATGGAAATAGACACCTAATCACCAGACACACAAAAGCTTACCAGCACTGTTACCGAGTAATGGAGCATGATCCTGTCTGAAATATCATGTGGACTTTTTATTCAGGCTTGTTGAAAATATGAATTCAGAACACTGCACTCACAAGATGTTGATCTTAACTACGTAGATTTTTTAGTTTAACTGATTTGTTAGATTCGTATTGTTAAGCAAAGGACACATTTGTTAAAAATTGTAGTCTTTCCGTATTTTTATTCATCTTTTTTCATTGTGATGTTATTTTTGTGGTGTTCTGATTTCTTTTAAAAAGGTTTTTTCTCCTCTGTCGTATCAAAAGCAGTACTGAGTATCAGCACCATCGTTAATTTTTTTTATCAGGTTGGAAATTCTATGATGAAGGTCACTTGTCTATATATTGTGCAGCCCCAGGCTGCATGACAAGAAGGCAGCACGTAATAGAATATAGGCAAAAGGAGTGATGCTAACTCGCCAATGAGCACTGCTGGTGTTAGAAAATTACACGAGGTTGTAAACTAACACACTTTTTTTCCGATAATAACGAACAAAATGCCTCCAGTGCTTTATCACTATTTATCTAGTTTTGTGTCACGTGTTAATAAGTGCCATTGTGGGAGGTGGCAACCTGTGCAGAAAAGCTCTGCTGCAAATATTTTGAAAAGTAATACTGCTTAAACATTTCTCCACTGTTACTGAGGTGGTCTGTGTTGGTAAATGCAGCCTATGGCTGCTCCATGTTTCATCCATTGTAAAGCAAAAAAATGAATATTTTTTATTACTTTTCAGTTGATATGTGAACAAATGTAACTAATCCAAGTACTTTTAGTTTTCTAGCTGCCTTGTCACCGTCTTAGCAGGAAGTAATGCAGTGGGCAGGTTATGACATTTAGATGGGTTCGTGGCTGCTGCCAGTCACTTACAAATGTGGCCCTTTACAGGTGAATGGTGTCTAAAAGCTGGCACCTGTCAGTGCCTGGAGAACAGCCACAGTCTACTTGGACAGCACTGAGTTGTAGTACTGTGCAAAACACTGAATTTTCTTTATTTTGATTTCAGCTCCAAACAATAAAAACAGCAACATTAAAAAAGTTCTGTATTAGTAAGATAAATCTGTCCTATCACATTCTACTATTTTACCATGTATTCAGAGTGGAATGCTTATTTCTGCAGCTTCCTGGGAGAATCTGGGCTAATAGTGGAACTGGAGCCTCCACCATTACAGCACACTGTTGAAAACTTTTTTTCATTATCATTTGCAAGTAGTCCGACCCCTCGAGCAAACACTTTTTCAACAAAGCAACAAATCTAGAAACTTTCTGTGTTACTGGAGACTTATGAAGGCTGATCTGAAAATTGGTCTTATTGAAGAGGAGTAAGAACATGGCAAAACTGAAATCTTAGCAAGATTAAACATCTTAAATCAAGGACACGTTTATTTTTAAAGGCAAGATAATTATTCATACTTAGGGGTTTTTTAAGATGTTTTTACTTGATTTAGGAATTCTTGAAAGCCAAATTTTCTTCTTTTGTTGGCAGATAATTAATCTTATTTCATAAAACATTTACCTAAATTTTTTCTTTTTTTTTGTTTGTTTTTTTAAAGCCAAGTTTTAGTGATGAATGCCGTAAAGGCAACTCCTCCAGACTGGTTTCTCATCTTTCAGCCCCTCTCTGTGTTATTTAAAATGAGAGATGTTCAATACTTCGCCACACCCAAACTTCCATAGATTCATTTCTCATCCAAAACATCCTTTTTTTAATTCAGTAGCAATTCCATCAGATATTTTAGTTAGAATATAATTTCTGCACATATATGAAAGGCAAGAACAGAGAGCTCACTTCACCTTGAGTGACTAATGTGCATAAAGCTTGGCACTTGCACTGTAAATACATTTAATGAAACGATCAATGGTGGGATTACAGGAATCATCAATATGATTCAAATACATTTAATTTAAATTGTAAAGTGTTTTTTTGGATACACTTCTGCTGTCTGGAATTACAAGCGCATGAGGCTGAGTAAAAAACTTTTTCTTAATCAAGAACTTCAGAAAATCTAGATCAAAAGCTAAAGTTTATGAATTGAACTGATGTGTGTATCTGTTACTTTACCTGAGATGTTCTGACAAGGATCAAGCCTCCAGCATCTAAGTGTGTGTTCCAAAAAATAGTATGACTGACGAAGAATGGCCAGGCTTTATTACATTTCTCAGCTGCTTATCCCAAAATGTCTGCATGAGAAACTTCTCAATCCACATGAACAGGTTTCTGAGAAACATATTCAATTGGCTTTCCACTTATGGCTGAATCAGCAGGTCAATAAGACCCAGCCAAGAAGTCTGGCATTCCATTAATCATCATCTCTGCCTGCTTGTAATTCTCTGCAGGACTAAACATGGCAAAAAGTTTTACTGTACACACTCTATACCACGAAAAATCTCACTCACAAGTCATTTCACTTAAAAAATCCTACTTTATGCTTAACCATGTAGCCAATGGCAAACCCTGCCTCTATCCTGAGCACACTTGGGTTCTAATGACATAGCAAGTGAGGATTACGCTTTGTACTGGTTAAAAGCCTGACTCTGGCAATGCCATTCAAAGTGGGAGAAGCAGCTGGAGAAGAGAAAATCAGTGGCTGTTAAACACAATGCAGAGTGAGGGTGCAGTGATATGGTTTCAATCTGCAGAGAGGAGATAAAACACCCAGATATAGCCAGATTCACACAACAAAACACAAAATCTTACATGTTGATTGGGAAAGGAAAAAAGAAACCAACATCTCAAATGATAAAGTAAACCCCTCTGCAGAGACCTCATGGCAGGGACAGGCAAGCAGCAGGAAAGGAAAAGGAGAGGTGCCATCTCCTCATCAAAGGATGCTTCAAATTCTGCAGTCTCAGAGAAGCCTTGAGCACCATCCAGACCTAGCCTAGACTCTGACACATTCGGCTGATATGTTTTACCTTGCGGCTGCCGGACACTGTGCCAGATCAGCTGCTTGAGCACACGCAGCTGACATTACCAGTGCTCTCAAGCAAAAATTTATGGTTGCTCTCTCTATAGAACTGCTATCAACTGCAAATAGCTGGCACTTCCTATTAGCTTACTGGTGGGGGTGTTGCCTCAAAAGTAGTTTGTATTTGTCTGTAATAATCAGCATATACATCTTGTTTACCTTACTTGCAGACACAACTTGATTGCAGAGTTTTTCATGCAGAGATATGTGACCTTCTGCTGTCTTGCTATTTCAAACAGTCATTCAGAGCTTGGTTACAGAGTAAACAACACATGCATCACACTAAAGTATCATGAAGGCTTGGAAATATTTGAAAGCTTAAACACTTACATGTCTATAAAGGTAAAATAAGATTTCCTTCTTTCCAAGTAGTCATAGCCTGACTGCATGTTTGCAATAAAAAAAGGCCTTTAAATACATACATTTTAATTAATCCCAGGAAATTTGCTCCTTGTTTAAGGCTAAATAAGGAGAAATACCTCTGTGAGGAAGCGGAACGCAGACTTTATATATTTTTAATGTGTATTTTTACTTTTCTGATATCTAAATAAGGCTTGAGATGATAAATCCTTTTACAGTATTGCTTTTCTTTAGGTTGTCCTGCTAAATGTGTGCACCACATAATCACCTGCATGTGGACAATGCTTTATGACAGACATATGTAAGATTAAATTGGTTATGTGAGGCTTTTTGAAAAATTTATTTTAATAAGAAGAACGAACTGCAGAAACAAACTAAAATAACTAAATAATGCTCATACATACACATATACATCTAATTAACTGACCCTTTTGGCAGTAAATAGCGAGTCTGGGCTGTGGTGTATGAGGGCCAAAGTTTGCCTGTTGTTAGTTTGCACATATGCAAGATAGCAATGTGCCTTATACAGAATTAGTGTGTGACATTTGATTTGTTTGGGTTAATCTAATTGTAGTCTAGTATCCCTCCTATCCTGGGACTAGTGCTTGAATGATGATTTGTGTAACTGAGCTTCATTGGTATATGTTTTTACATTTTATCATCAACCCTAACATTGCATGGGTGGTTTTAGTCCAACACACTATTCAGTGCCCCCACCCCTAACCTAACGATTCCCTTTATTGTGGCTGTTTTGTTAGAATGCCAAGAACCATTCTGTCCGAAAGTCATGCAAGCCAGTGTACGATCTATAGCTGACTGATGACAGGACCTGCAGGTGAGTATCAGTCACCTAAGCCTGCATTAGTGGAAGAGAAAGGAAAAGGAGAAAACAGCTAACCACCGGACAGAAACTTACATCTCCAGCAGTCACTTAAGCCGATGAGCTGAGGTGACCTTCTCAGATTTCATTACATTTTGTTTCTTTTTTTCCCTCCTTCTTTCCCAGAAGAAGTGAGTAATTAGAGCAGAAACATTTCCCCTCACACCCCTGCTGCCTGAGTGCGGAGCTGCTTTTGTGTGTCTGTCTGTATAAAGATGTGCTTCACTGTAATTGTTCTTACTGCAAACAATTAACAGTCATCACTTGCTTTATCGCTCATGTGCTAGTAGCATCTGAAGACCCAACACTTGCCATAGGTGTGCTATTAATATCCATTTTGTTACACAGTGAGTCAGATTCATATGTCGTTTCAGAGGATGTGGTCACTGTATATTTAATAGAGCTACTGTATATCACCTTCCCTTGCAATGTCCTTTCTCTACATAGAGTACTAAGAAGTAAATTATACCCATCATCACACACAACCACCGCAACCTTAAAATTAGGAGAATGTTGCAGTAAGTGATGTGCTTAATATTTCCTCTGATCATCATCTGGTCTAACCTAACTAAATTACTTTAACAATTGCAAAGAGAACACACCATTTTCTGGTTAATGTGCCCAACTAAATAATATGGATATCAACACAAAGGACTGTAGTAACTACTGAGGTGTTTAGCCTAGTTCCTCCTTTCCTTTTTGCTTTGTATCATCTCTTGAAACATTAAGCCATCCTTTTGAGGCTGACATGTCTTGCTGACCTAAATTAAACAGCCAGTTTTCTGCTTCTCTGAGCTTCAACGTATAAAAATGAGATGAAAATAAATCTTTGTATGGTTTGGCCTTTGGAAAGTGTCATCATTTCCTCTTCTGGTTATTATGTACTGTACTGTTATATACTGTACTGGTTATTTTAATGTTTTAAATGATAATGTTCATCCCTATTCTATTGACGGCAGTCTGTGCCATATAGTTTTACCGTTCCTTATTTACCATCACAGCATAAAGAGGTTTTGGACGCTGTTATAAAACAAAAAGTGATGTAAAACTGAGGCTGAGTCGAAAGAAGGAAAGAAAAAGGACGTTAACCTTCTCAAAGTTAGGACTAAAAACAGCAAAAAGACTTCTCCGCTCTCGCGCGTCTGTCAAGCTCACAACGCCCATCCTAATCGAGGGAAATTAAAAGAAACAAGCGAGGAAAAGCAGTTTCTCTCTTCTTACCGTCGAAGACCTTGAAAGGACGACGGCCACGACATCCTGGATTTCTTCAGCCCGGGTCGATGCCCTGTGTCCACTGCGTAAGTCCGGTCCATGTTCCTCGGGTTGAGGTATCTCTCGGTGTCCGAAAAGCCTCTTTGTCTCACTCGGTCGTTCTTGCGCACAACCAGCGCGTGGTGGAGCGGAGCGCGCGACGCCTGGTTCTGCTGCCTCCACAGATGTTTGGGCGCCTTTGCACTCACGCCGGTTCCGCCGCCGGCGACCAAAGACGCCGTCCCCACTTTCCCGCAAGCGGGTTCCATATTTTTAGTTAAAATATTTTCATATGTATTTTTTTTATTATTATTTAAATGTGTACTTTAAGAGCATTCAGGTAGAATGAGGGATAGGTGATGAGAGGGAAGTGACAACATTAAGGTGTCTTTCTTTTATTTAAAAAAAATTAAAACCCTAGAACTTTTTCTTAGTTTTTCTAGAGTTTTTCACGTGCAGTTTGTTATTAGAAGATCACTAATGAGTTTAAATCCATAAACTTTATGCGCAAACACAACATAAAGAGACAAAAACTAATCCATTTACGCATTACGGGGAAGACCTCATAGACAAAGGGAAAGTGTCCCAGTGAGGTTATAGGAACTAGTTAAGTCCGATCTCCATGTGCTCCCCTGTTCCTCCGTGCACGCCCATCTCTGCAGTGTCTTTGCAGCTGCGGCAGATGTTCAGTACAGGACGGTCTCTCCACAGTTGGCAAACTTCTGAGCTTCAAGCCACCCAGACATCACGACACTATCCTGTCTCTGATGCCCTGCAGGAACAAGTGCAGTCGCGGTATAGGCAACATATGAGCGACCCACCCAAAGCACCTCCCCTGAAATCCAGGATGTGGGAGTGGGCAAAGGTGCCAAACTAGGCTGTGAACGAGTTGATCACACAAATGTCACTTTTGATGTTGTTAAAGAGTAATTAAATTGATTACAGTGGAAAGTGGTTTGTAATACAAGTGATGAACACACTGCAGGTACAATCAGCTGCTTTCACAGTAATTAAACTAAGAGTCACTGCAGGATTTGGGTCTAAGCCGGTGATGTCCACAGGATGCAGAGGAGTGCAAACATCCAGTCACCTTGTTAAATCTCTCCTCATGTTCTGTTTATCATCATTTCCCAGAGAAAGGGGACTCATCGGGAGAGAGTGCTTTCTTTATTTCCTCTCTCTACACATTCAATGCAGCTCGAGCCCATTATTCTGGAAGCTAGCAGTGCGGGGAATGTAATCTCACCTGCTTTCACAGCAGAAATGTAATCTTCTGAGAAACAAGGTGACTGAAAACAGAAGTGGCAGGTAAGTGTAATGGTTGCAGGACACCACGAAGAACAAAGAGAGGCAGTGCACTATGTGTCATACATGCACACATGATAGCTCATCGGTGGACTTTGAAATGATCTGTGTTTACATGTGAGCAATAGTCCTGCTTCGGTCCCCTGGTTAAAGGTTTCATGACACATAGAGAGAGCTCAGTCTTTACAGTGTTTACTGTTATTGTTTCATTTACCTTATATTGCTTTCTTTCCTGTAAAGAATCACTCTGCCTCAGCTTTCAATGGACATTCAATATAATAAACACTATACTTATTTGCTTTATTAACAGCAAAGATATTGGGGATACTTTATTTGACTCTATTTACCATTTCCAAGTTTATTCCTCTACTTAGGCTGAATTTGACTGTTAACTGAAACAATAGGAGAGTTACTGAGGTAGGTACAGTGCAGTCAATAATTACTGATTCCGCCTGACTGCTCAAATACTGATCTTATTATACCGAGCAGGTTATCAGCCACAGTTGACTGATTCACATTAGCAAGTTTCTTAGTTGCAGCTATTTAATAAACCCTCCAGGATGTAATTACGATTGGCACAAGCCTGAGAAAATGTTTGTGTATAAATATTCCTCCTTCTTAAGTAATCTCAAGTTGCAGCTTCTTGTACCTCTACACATACCAGAGTAAACCATGTGAGTTTCAATGTAGAATTTTAAATAAGGGAAGAAAACCAGTATTTTTGATGAATTGGTATCATTTTTATGCTGTCTTTATACATCCTTTGAGGCATCCAAGTGGTAGGGAAATCTCTATCTAGACAGTATTCACACATATTCAATTACAATTACTTCTCTTTGTGTTTCAAACATTTTATTTGTTGAGTTTTGTCTTAAGTGCACATATAAAGTCACAGCCTTTAAAACATTGAAGCATTTACGCACATGCATGTGAGCAGAGTTGTA
The DNA here is from genome assembly GCA_037177535.1 of Pseudomugil gertrudae. Lineage (NCBI taxonomy): Eukaryota > Metazoa > Chordata > Actinopteri > Atheriniformes > Pseudomugilidae > Pseudomugil > Pseudomugil gertrudae. The sequence continues at coordinate 9,776,917 of JBAMHV010000012.1, read as the reverse complement.
TTTCATCCTATGTTTACCACTGTTGCATCATTAGTAGAACCAGCAGATCAGGCTTCCTTGCTTCCTTCTGTCAGCAGAATAAACATATGTTTGTGTATTATGACTAACTTAAGGTACTTGAGGCCACACATTTTGTGTGTAGTTTAATAATAAGCTGTCATAGAAAGAATATAATAAGTGATAATATTTGCTTTAACACTGCAGACAATCTAATTAAGCTCTTTAAGTTACCAAGTTCTCTCGGAGGTTTCTGTTTGGTCACTTTATACGGCTTGTTTTCCATCCAAAATGCCTCGAAATCGAACACTGACTGGCCAAAAAAAAAGAGTTGCCACCTGGATTCAATGGAGCAAATAGGTACAAGTCTCCTATTGGATAATAACTGCATGGGCAATTTTCTTTCTGGTGCAATGAGGTGCTTCTCATTTCCTAAACAACGATATCGGAAGACGCATTTCGTGGTTGTAGAAAAGATGTTAGCCTGTTTGAGAAGGGTTGAATCATTGATATGCATCAAGCAGAGAAAACATGCAAGGAGAAACAAAAATTGAGTTAAGAACTGGCTAGCGCATTATTAAAAACTGGAAGGACATTGGGGACCCTGCTGCACAAACCTGTGGGGGCAGTGTTATGATCTGGGGTTGCTGCCTTGGTCATGTCTCAATTCAGCAACAGTATGTGCACAAAGAATGAGGTCAGCTATATTTACCTATATTCTTTAACTTTCCCAGTCTTTTATTTCCCCTGACCCAGTTTTTTAGGCATTAAATTGAATCTTCCTGTCTCTCCTTAGTAGTGTATTCAGTTGAGGGTAGGTTAAAAAGATTTGTAGATCACTATTATTTTTCAAATTTATATTTTATGCAATGTCCCAACTTCATTTGAATTGTGCTCTTATAACAGCTTTATAATACTTTTAGAAAGTCCATCCATTCTTTTTTTTCAGCTTATCAAGGTTAGACAATGCGAACCAGACATCCTGTGTCCTCAGTAACATCGTTCCATGCCGAGGTGTTCCCAAGCCAAACTGAGATGTATAATCTCTTTTCCCAGAGTCAACCACATTGACCGTTAAGGCATCAAAAACAGACCAGAACCACCTCCTGTGTCACTACTCCTTAGTTTTTGGGCCTAATACTATGGATGCATACAGTCTGTGTCATAAAAACTTCATCTTTCATCTAAATCAAAAGACAAGAAGAGGCAGAAAATATTCCACAAGTGTGTCTGAAATACGGTTGACTATTACTGGTCTGTCCTGCTTTTGTCCTCCTGAAATAATAACTCAGCCACCACTTTCAAATGACACAATCCTTATCTAGCCTCAGTAGCACAGTTTTCAAAGAGTGGTAAGTTTGCTGTTTGCTTTGCATTACATCAAAGTTAGTGAAAAGTCATCCAAATACCGCTTCTGTACGTAATGCCCAGCACTTTGTTTTATACGTTAACAGATACCCACAGAAAATCATTGTCTAGGATTCCTCACACAGTCACAGCAGCTGAAAGCAACTTAGATGTGCGATGCATCAAAATGTCAAAGTGAACATATTCTAAATAGCCAACCAGCAATGATGAAGAACAGGAGACAGTTTAGATTAGGTGTTGTGCATATTCGTCATTAAAATAACTTGACCTGCTTGTAATATGAAACTTTTCTTGCTTCAATACAATGAAGTCCTCAAATCACTGTTTCCTGCTGCATGAGTATGTTGGAAAACATTTTGTAATTAAACATTAAGCAGCACCCCACGTGTCATTTCTGGATTGTTTGTTCACTCTATAGGTTGCCAATCTTCTCTCATCACTGGCAAAGACAGAAAGGAAGAAGGGCAAAACAAAAACAAGGAGAGGAAAGAGCAATCAGATGCTTTTTCTCCTCATCTACCGTACCGTGAGTCACTGAGCGGCGTTATGCAGGTAGTTTCATGGCCTTTTGAAGCATGCCATCATGATCAAAGAGAAGCCAGAGAGGACATCACTTTTTGAGTTGCTAATAAGAGGATTCTGTCTTGTTTCCATGTTTATAGCCACAGAGGACATTGGTGACTTTTCATTGACATATTCTTTTGACTTTCCAGGCTGCCTTAAACCTCCTGGCTGTATTTCAGTCTCCAAGTTTAATTATGATATCCCCTCTAGATCCAGCCATCTCCAATACAGAATACTGTGGGGGTTATTTGTTGCTGTCACTGCTCAGACATTTGAAGTGGATGGAAACTCTTTTTATGTCTCTACCAAACTACCTTTCATCTACAGAACTCTGATACATTGTTATAGGTTCTCCAGATAAGGAGTGATTCTTATTCGGAGTTATGGTCATGACAGGTGTTTTCTGAGAACATATTTTTATGAATGATGTTTCAAGTGTTGGTTTTTTTTTATCTAATATTTAACCCTACATAATCAGGTCGGCAGACTAAGAAATATTACTGAAAATATTACTTTCTTTAAAAGCAAATAAATGGCAGAAAAAGCATCTGATTCTTTTACACTATGATCCACAGTGCAAAAGTCCTCACACATTGTGCCAAAGCCTTTTCAAACTAGAAAGGAATACATATTTACTGCTCTTTCTGTGTGAGTTCTTCCTCATTTTTTATTCTTTACAGAGTGAATTTGCTTTTACCGTAAAGATTAGTAAGAAATAGAAGTGAAATCTGTTACACCTCAGTGTTTGATGAGTCACACTCTAAGGACTCAGACAGGGATCTTTTAAATGCCAATGGTTTTCGTATCATTAGTCCACTTTAAAGAAAGCATGCTTTGCATCACTGCCTATTGATTTCTAATTTCACTTTCTACCTCTCAAGATGCCTTCTGCTCTTGCTTAGGAAACATTTGTGCAGAGCCTCAAAGGCTGTGGGGTAAAGAGTCTATCACAATGAACATCAATGTTGCCTTATATTTTGAGAGCTTGTGTGATGCTCTTTGTGACATACCATACCAGATTGATGGTATGTTAATATGGCAGCAGGAAACAGGGTGTGACCAGAAAGCTGTCCATGTTAAGTATAGTCACATATACCTAAATAACAGATGACTGTTAGTTGAAAGCCTTTTCAAAACATGTTACATAACTTTCCAGTTATTTTGATTTTCTAAGCAGCATTAAATCTACATTGTCAAGATATAATGTATTTCTGCAATTCTGCTCTACCCATAGAGCTGTAGTCTAGCCTTCTTTTAAAACACGTCTGCCTCCAGGTATGACTAACAGCATATCGGTTCAGTTTCACACAGAGAATTGTAAATGATTGTGACACTGAATTGAACTATGCAGTATGGAAACTAAATGAATGAACGATAAATGATGGCTTATCCCACCAATTAGCAGGCGAGAGGTGGGGACAGGTTGCCAGGCTATCCCAGGCTCAACACAAAGAGACAAACCATTCACACTCAAACCAAATGCTATAGCGTGTCTCTAAGGAATGAAGGACTACTCCTTTTTTTATCAGCATCAAGTCATTTCCGAGCCAGTATCCATCTCCAGAATTATAAACCTCTACCAGACTTGAATCTTCAAGCCACTATCTTTATTTTCTACACACATATCTTATTGTCTTGATTCAAAATTTTGGGTATCGATCTGTAGACAGTAACTCTCAGATGGCCTTAACACCTGCACAGTGGCATATTGTCAAATCGTACCGGAGCAATGAAAGGACACAAGTAGCTATTTAGCAAAAAGTGTTTTAAAAATGTTAAATTGTACAACCTACACTATGTATAGCACTATATGAAATGCCAAAATGATTCTTGAATGAAGCAAAAATAACCTACTCTTGGTAATGATTAAGCACTTTAGATGCTATGTAGATCCAGAGTGATACTGTTAATACAGACATGCTTGTAAGGTTACAAATACCGTCCGTGTCTGCAGATACTTTCTGCAAAAGTGCATGCTCAACTTTAATCACCATCTCTTGTTGTTGGTACCATTTATATGCTAACCACATATAATCTAATTATACAAACAAATACGTCCAGAATTTCAGCCTGAAATAGTCAGAGAGTCTGAACAGCTGTTCAGAAATTTAATTTAGAAAGCTCAGAGCAGAGATAATATAGGAAACTTGAAATAAACATTGTATTATTTATTTATTTACTTCCACCTTTGAAGATATAGTCTTTTTCTTCTCTCCAGTAACACTACTGACACTGGCAAATACTGTCAAAAGAAAAAACCCTGCATTGAAGTTTTACTGATAGTAAGGATGTTTTGATTAATTTATCATTTAAAGATGTGCAGCATCTCATTATTTCACATTATTTTTATTAGATAGACACTTTTCAGATCACATATGTGAATAAAGCTTATAAGCAGTAAACTTTGTGCTTTATCAAGCAGAACAGGCAATAGTAAGATGTCAAACAAACCCTCTTATCTCTGTTCAGGATTATTTTCCGCATGAGGGAAGAGAAGTCCTGTGTCTTTTTCAGTGTTTGTGTGTAGTGAGCAAAGATAAGCTGTCAAAATAACCTTACTGGAGATAACATGAGCTCCTTGTGTTACCACAAGTTTTAAGAGCATTTTACAATCAAGCCAAACCTGCAAGATACAGACATCCACACTCTGGTGTGTCATCAAGCCTTAATCCAGCAGGCCTAACTGTATGACTGATGAAGGCTTTTCTGTTCATAGCGGTTAAGCTGGTCCCAAAAATATTTTCATCTCAAATGAAGAAGTTTATTAATAAGGGTTATTGTTGTGGAAGCAAGGAAAATTAACAACATTACCTGATGAAACATAACATACTATTATAATTTCACATCCTAATTTAATACTTAATTCTCATTGTCATGAAGACTAATTAAACAAGCAAATAACAATATGTCACATGATAAACAAAAGACCTCAAAGTGAAGCTTTCGGTTTTCATCAACTTTAATTCAATGATCCATTTTTTACCAAGGGGGTGTAAGAGAGAGGTATTGTCATTACTTCATGAATTTACTTTACAACTGTTAATGATGAAGCTTCTTGAATCTTGAATGCTTCAATAAATCATACATGCTAAACTTTACAACTCTATGAAATCATTTTATTTCAGAAAAGAAAGTAGAGCTATGTTGTTTGGTCTTTTTTTGTATTTGAAATAATCTAAATTTGATCCAAATTGACAGCATTAATTAAAAGGCAACATTAACATTTCTGACATGTAGAGATTCCACAACAGAACCACACTAATCAGACTTAATGCTCTGGTTTTATTTTCAAATTGCATTTCAGTGTGTTGGCATAAAAGTGGCTTCCCTGGGAATAACCTGGATTTTAAATTATAAATAAAGATGAGTAGTGTAACAAACATCTTGCAGTCTTACACAATGACCTACAGTGCACCACTATGTGTGAGGCTTTTTGCAAATGTTGATTTCCAATCATGTCACTGCAAGTGTTGATAGGTTTTCACTCATCCCAAGTGTTTGGTCTGCAGTAATAATTTAGCAAACACTACAGTTCTTACAAAGGTTTCTTTTGACAAGGCTTTTGCTGATTATAATGCAGCATTCTTTATTTAGCAAAGTCTGTACTTGTGATCACAGCTCTTTCAATCCCTCTAACAAAGCATGATGTATTGATCCTCTGGTGGCATAACAACTATTGGTTGACTGTGCTTTGAATTCAGTTGATGGAGTTTCTAAAAGCATAGCAGAGGGGTGTGCAGTATCCTTAGAAACTGTCAGATTATCCCTGGTTTCAATGAGAAAACCAGCCTGTCCTAAAATGTTTTGTTCTACAGTAAACTTTACTTTGATTCTTATCGTGTTTTGTGTGGTCCTAGATGTGTTGGATTGTTAAAATCTATATAGATGTCCAAAATTCATATATTTTATAAAGATATTGGATTTTTCATAGTTTAGATGGGACGAGTTGCAAACTTGTCACAGTAAAAAAAGAAAGTTTTACCATTTTTGTTGCACAATTAGAAATTATTTTCCCTCTCAAACAATTTCTACTGATTGCACTGTCAGCATTTTTGTTTAAAAAAAAAAAGAAACTTAATTTTCTTTTTAGTATTATTTTTGCTCCTTTTGGTCAAGTGTCACAGATTATTACCATGGAAATGGTAATGGGGCCATCTTCATGTCTGTCCTCAATTATTTTAGACAGTTGGTGGGTGAATCCAGAAAACCACTCCATCTGACAAACTCTGACTAACAAGCTGTTCCATTACAACACATTTTGATCACACACAGAGACAGAACCATATCGTCCTACCTGCTAGTGTCAGCAGAGGTGATGGCGATGAGTGGCGGTGTGCGTAATGGCAGTGTTGTGGGTCGTGGCGGAACTGTGACTGTGTCCTGCTCTGGCTTACGGTCACAGTAGTATTGCTCTGCCTGTCTAAAGGCCAAAGGAGGCAGCTGGACAGTACGGCAAGAAAGTCTCCGCACAAGGAAGGGCTCCATGCAAGTAACTGGCCCTGGCTCTGGGGAGTCTGGTGACTCATCAGACACCTGAAAGAGAAGTAATAACAAGATAGGTCACATCAGAAGTCAAAGGAGAGGTAGGTAAGGCTATTATGAGAAAGTGTTCAGAGATTTTTTACTCAAGTCATAAATAGTCCTGAAGGGATTTAACAGAAAGTGCAAAATGAGAGCAGGGCAGGTGGAGAGAACAATTATGAGAAAAGGACTGCAAGCAAAAAGGTTTTGGTGAGAAGAGATGAACATTACAGAGACCATGTGTCCATAGTGAGAGGAAACAATAAAAAAAGGAAAGAGAAAAGTCATTCCATGGTCTGTTTAATGGCTAATTATGCCCAGTAAAGGTCAAATGTCTCATGATTTCTGGGACGTTACGACAAGAGAAGACCAACTCATACACAAATTATCCATTTAGTATTAAAAAAACTAGTAAATGTCGTGTTATCTGATGCCATATGCAACAAAAAATAAAAGGTCAGTGGGAGATATTACATAATGAAAAAGGTAGCAGAAGGTCACTTTTTGAACTTGACAAATGCTAAAAAAAGAAAGTGATTCACTCAAGACAAAGAGGAAGCTTAAAGTGAAAATGACACTGCACAGGGTCAAGAATGAAGGAAAAGAGCTCTGATGATAAGAGTGTCAGCTGGAGGGGACAGCTATCTGAAGGCTGAGACTAAATGGTTGACATGAGACCAGAGTGTGAGGACCGACTTTCATTCCAGCAAGTTAAGCTGAAAGAAGCACGTCAGGTGGTCAGTATATTAGAAAGTGCTGATCAAAAAAGTTGATAGTGCTGCAGTGCTGGCAGTAGAATTTCCTTCTAAATCAGCACTCAGGGCAACATAACCGTGTATTTATTATAATTTAACTTTTTGAGCGCTTACTTTTGCAATGTCAGTGGTAAATATCAATCTACTGTTTGAGAAATACAAAAGAAGCCATCTAATTCATTAAGTATTTTTATTACACAATTCATTTTTTCTTCCTTTGCTTAGGCCTGCAGCATAGGTTGGTTCTTTACAATAGACAGAAGTTCAATTCTATGTCATTTCTTGAGGTACACTGTCCTTAGGGACAGCATGGAGGCAGTCAGTTATATGTGTAACGAATGGTTTCAAGTCTACCTTTGATTCAGGACATACATGAAAACACCAAGCACACATCTATGCAGTGAGCAAGTGAGACAGCATGATGAATTAAGGCCGATTCTGTGCCATTAATCTTGCTGCAAAACTCGGGCAAGTTTTTGTTCTGCATGAATTAAAAGGTTTCCTGTTAAGGTAATGTTAAACCATTAATGTTTATACACAGATCAGATCCTTTACAGCTGATTACCCTTAACATTGTGGAGTTTTTGAAACAATAAGCTGGGGTTTATCAAATTCCATATGTAGCAGGGAAAATAAGTAGATTCACACAAATACTAGAACAAAATTATATGTATGCAAATAAAAGTAGAAAAATCCATATTCCAACATGGTAATTTCAGTTCTGTTTTAAATGGTTTGTTTCAGTGCATGGACTTACAGACTGCCAAATCCCTTGCAGGAGAATAACAGATGAGCACCCAATGTGAAACAAGTAGGTCCCCCATATGTTCCCTTTGTATTTAACAGGGCAGCTCATTGCTGCTTGAGTTGAAAGTTAGCCAGCAGCGGGTCAGTGCTTTTTCTGCATTTGATGCACCACAGAACTGGGAAGTCAGAACTCAACTTAATTTTTTACCTCTGCGTTGGATGAACAAAGTAGAAAGAAGAAATAATCTGCAAATTTATTACTCTGCTGTTGACAACAATACATTTTACAACAATGATGTGGGTCAGTTACTTGCATAATCTAACATTTAAATATAACAATAACTGAAGGGTGAAATGCCTAAACTGCTTTGACTAAACAACATGTTGATCAAAGTTTTTTGGTGGTTAACCAGTAGCTGCTTACACTGTGCCTGAAATTTAGCTTACCGGTAACTTTTTTTTTCCTTATTTTGATCACCCACTGTGTTGTACATCTTTATACAGAAGATTCATTTGCTGCAGTGAAACAGTTGAGCTGAATGGTGCAAGTTAGCCCTGGGGCAACCTGCTGGATGAAACCACCTGCAGCTGCAATCAAATACATATCCCTATAACAGCTTGTGCTGCAGTGTGTGCTGCGCCTTACAGAAATACATGTCTTTTTTAGCCCAGAGGAATCATTCAAAGCACTCAGATGTGTGTGAGTGTGTGTATCTGTCTTCCCACTGGTCAAAACTGTTCTGCCTCACCTCCATCCATCCATCCATTTTCAACCGCTTGTTCCCAGAGCGGGGTCGCGGGGGGGCTGGAGCCTATCCCAGCTGCC
>JBAMHV010000012.1:9730908-9768039 GCA_037177535.1 Pseudomugil gertrudae | reverse complement strand
CCGGTTGGAGCCCCGCTCACACCAGGAATCGAACCGGCAACCTTCTCGCTGTGAGGCCACAGTGCTAACCAGCTGCGTGAAGCCCGTTCTGCCTCACCTATACAACTGAAAATCTCAAACCCTGGTCGTCCACTCCAGCATCAATCAAGATGTCAATCTTCCTCCACAGAGCTATTGAGCCTTTCATTTCTACATAATTACCTGTTTTAGACTCATTGCCATGTTGCTTACAAGGAGGAGTGGGGGGTGGGGAGGGGGGGGGCTGTGATTACCAGTTACTTTTCTGAGGGCTAAAACTACAGGTGAATGATGGATGTCATGAACGAATGACATTCAGTCAGCATAAATCTTCCATTTATGGTTCACTTAGAAATCACCAGTCTCCTTATAGCCTTTAGATCTTTCAGGTACTTCCAGATTTAGCCTTGCACTTAAGCTCAACTGAACTGCTCTGATTGTCTCTCTGTTGCTTTTACCATTCTCATCAAGCTAAATGATTTGCATGTTCAAAATAAGAAAATATACGTCATTGCACAGAAATAAAAAAGTGTATAGTTTGTGAGAAGGCAGTGTGGTTATTAGCCCTGTGAAGGACAGTAAATTGAGTGAGTACACTCATTTTAAGAGAAGAAAACAAAATTGCTCATGTGAAAAAGGCTGATTCTTATAGGACAAATAAGATTGTTGTGCTCATCCAGGTGAAACAATGTTTGGGTTGGTTAGAGTATCAGTCACATGAGTGGCAAATCCTCAAAGAGTCTTGCGTTGTATTGTAACAGGAAGATCACTCTTATCCACATCACCTGCCAGTGGTTTTAACGATGTGGCTGGAAGTGGTGGTGTGAAGTGCTGTCACTGTATCATGATTATGCATACAGTCACTCCATGACTTCATTTTTTCCCCACTTTAGCTGTCTCTGCTAATGTCTGAAGTAGCTCTCTATGGTAAGTGAGATCAGCGAAAGGTTAATTGGTCTGCTCTGACTCTCCTGTGCACTTCATATGCCAATCCATTGGTGATCAGGCTGAACCATTTGAGTGTGACTTGTCAGATATGATGACATTTTTAATATTAATTTGTGTATAAAATTTTACCCAGTATGTATGAGATAGTTTGTTTTAATAAAAAATGAATAAATGTACTGGTCACAAGTGACCATTTACTGAATTTTCACTCTTTACAACAACAGCAATGGAGGTAAATCAAAGATATTTTAAAGCAATCAGAAGGAAAGTTAAAGGGCTTTGCAATTAAAGCTAGACATGATTGGCCATTTTGCAGACTAGAATAACAGCTTGGCTTGCAAATGCTGCTCAGCATTTAAGTAATGCTTGATTGCTGTTCTGGATAGAAAGTTAGCATGACATGTAAATGGCACAGGTCAAATCAGTAACGGTTTTCAAAAGGTGGCAGAAGGCATTTTAACTTGTTAGTAAGGAATGAAAGATTCACTAAACATGTTCAGTAAAAAAATATAGATACCTGTTTACATTAGTTACCTTGTTGCACATTGTTGCTGCACATAATTGCAGCAAATCACAATGTCAATAAATAGTTAAGTCTCTAAATTTTTGCCAAAGGAAAGTTTAAGAACTTTAATATCAATTTTTACCACATTCCAATAATTTCAGTCTAACTTAATATTTGTTACTTACACTGCCTGGCCAAAAAAACAGTCGCCACCTGGATTCAACTATGCAAATAGGTACGAGCCTCCTATTGGATAATTACTGCATGGACGATTATCTTTCAGCTGGTGGCAACTAGTTATTTAATTCCAATTGGTGCAATGAGTTGCTTCTCATTTTCTAAACAACCATGTGGAAAGACACACCCCGAGGTTGTGGAAAAGATTGTTTGAGAAGGGTCAAATTACTGGCAGAGAAAACGTCCAAGGAGATTGCAGAAACTAGTAAAACTGCGTTAGGAACTGTCCAGCAAATTTTTAAAAACTGGTAGGACAACTGGGATTCATTGTTTTCCAGGAAAAAATGTGACCAGAAAAAAATTCTGAATGATCATGATCAGCGATCAATTAAAAAAAATCAGATTGAAGAAAAACAACAGTAGAACTCGGGGCTATGTTTAATAGTGAAAGTCAGAGCATTTCCATATGCACATTACGAAGAAAACTCAAGGAATTGCAACTTAACAGCTGTGTAGCCTTAAGAAAACCGCTCATTAATGAGGCTAACCAGAAACCAGAGACTTTAATTTGCTAGGGAGCATAAAGATTTGACTCTGCAGCGATGGAAGAAGGTCATGTTGTCTTATAAGTCCAGATTTACCCTGTTTCAGAGTGATGGACGCATCAGGGTAAGAAGAGAGGCAGATGCAAGTGATGCAGCTATCATGCATAGTGCCTACTTTACAAGCCTGTGGGGGCAGTGTTATGATCTGGGGTTGCTGCAGGTGGTCAGGTCTCAATTCAGCAACAGCATGTGTTCAAAGAATGAGGTCATCTGACTACCTGATTATTGTGAATGTCCAGATTATTTCAGCAATCTATTTTTTTCTTGCCTAAGGGCACGGGCATATATTTTTAGATGACAATACCAGAATTCATCAAGCTCATATTGTGAAAGACTGGTTCAGGGAGCATGAGACATCAGTTATACACATGGATTGGCCACCACAGAGTCTGGACTTTATCGCCATTGACAATCTTTGGGATGTGCTGGAAGGCTCTGCACTGCAGACTCTACCATCATCAATTGGCTAGGCAGTGTTAATAAAGAGACACATTGGATCCATAATTCAGTCCACAGCACAGTGATACTCTTCTTTATTCATGGTTTAAAAAATTATTGTATTCACATATTTAGTTTTGGTGCTAAGGTGTGTTGAACAATCAATGTTAAATGGGTCAGGTTCCAACTTCAGTACTGCTTCTGGGTGTTTGTCCTGCAAAAAAATCTAATGGAAGACTCTTACTGTGTGGCTGGACAGCTTGGCAGTTTGCTGGATAAAGGACATTTTAATAGTCTGAGAATAAATTGTTTTATCCACTGAAATATTGGCAAAAAATATTTTTTTAAAAAGGTAAAATAGGAGGATTTTATAAGTTTTTACAAATGCATGGAATCTGGCATTTCAGAGACAAAAAAGATGATTCAGCACTTTATTGTGTAGACCAGTAAATCTGGTCCTCAAGGGCCGGCGTCCTGCAGGTATTCCATGGCTGTGTCTCAATTCAGAGACTGCACACTTTGAAGTGCGGATTCATCGACCACGTACGTTATACTGGTGCGCCAAGTGCTGTCCCAATTCAAAGTGTAGTTCTGATCTACACTTCAACGCACTTTGTTTGGGGCTGAATTAGCTTAAAACAAGTGTACATGCTACAGTATGTATCCTTCATGGTCTCCAATCACCCAGAATTCATTGCGTGGCAGATAGAAATGAATAAGCCTGCAAAGATGTTTTTTTAAAAAATATTTATAAAACATATTTGTCCCAGCAGACAAGCAGACAAGCGTCAGATGAGGATTATCACAAGGAGAGCTCTTCTGGGCTGCCTCCTCCCCATGTTTGTAAGTCAAGGTAAATAAAAATAAACATTAAAATATCTGGCTTCATTTTCTGTCCTATAAAAGGATATTTTTATGTTTTTGTGGATAGCTAGGCAACAGAGGACTAGAGCACTATGGGTAATTCTCGTACAGTAGGTGGCGGTCTCATTTCAAACAGAAGGCACTCGTTGGATTGCGCAGACTACGAAGGACACTTAGTGGACTACGTAGTCTGCGTACTTAGAAGTATGCAGTCTCTGAATTGAGACACAGCTGCTTCCTTGCAGCAACACACCTGATACAAATGACTGGCTCAACAACAGACTTGTTAAGATCCCTTTGATTTGAATCAGGAGGGTTTTTCAGGTGGGAAACCTTCAGCACCTGCAGGACATCGACCCTTGAAGGCCGAATTTGGAGATCACTGGTGGTTTTGTAAACTTAGATGAAGACTTGAGTACAAAGCTTCTAGCTACTGTATTCACAGGGTTTAATCTAACCTTCATTTGAGAATTTTTCCCCTAAATTATAAATTTTTTTATGTGAGGGCTTCTTTTCCACTTTAGAACATCCCCCTTACTTAGTTTGGGGGTTTCCTAAGGTTCTTCACCAGGAATCTAGTCATCTCAAATATACATCTTTTCAAAGTACCCTCTTGGTTGTGCAACTACTGAATTAATTCATGTCAATTATACAACTACAACCATTTCTTTAGATAAACTAGTTTTTATAAGCACCTTTCATAGATTAATATAGAACCAAAATCGGGTGGGTGTGACTTGGTTTTTCTACGAGTAATGTAAACCGTCTCTCGACAATACCTAAGCACTCTCTTTTCTTTTGTAAAAATTATGCTTATAGAAATATAGTGTTAAATCATCAGTATGCAGTGTTTTCTGCATACTAATGATGAACAATCTTCTCTGCAGCATTCTTTACCTTTCTGCAGTTTATACAGTCAACACCCTCAGTTAAATATGTGTGAACATTACACTGCCTGAGGCAACCTGAAATGCATTCCCTTACTCACCCTTCTTCATGTTCATGATAGTATATGAATGTACATTACATTATTTTACTTTTATAGACTAGAACCTGTGAATCATGCACAGAGTTTAGATCATAGGATGACTCACATTAAATGTTGGGAAGTTATAAAAAGTATTAAAAAAATACTTAACAAAATTTTCTTAATCATGAGTTTCTTTAAGGGGGGAATGAAACCACAGCAAAATATTCAAACAGGGGGACAGGATGGGGAAAAGGTGGGGTGCAGGTTGCACCATACGCTGAGAAGATACTACTCTTCATCGTCAATGATATCATTCATCTTGGTGCTCTAAATTTAGGAACTGATTTTATCACAGAGTGAATCTTAAATGAATTGTAGGTAAAGCCTAGGGGGCAGTGAGAGGAGTGGAAGGACGTTAGCACAAATGAAAGATGACAGAGAGTAGTTAAATGAGGAGATAAAAAAAAGGGTTTTGTTGGAGATGGAGTAAGTCTCATGGTTGGGAAAATGTAATTTGCACTTCCATCCATTTAACAGTTTGTGGGCAGCTTTCACCTTTGAAACTAACTCTTCATTAATAATGAAGAAGAGAGGAAGGTTTTCTCAATAGAGACCACTTTTTCTCCAGTTTTGTTTGAAGAGTAGATGATGAACATTGTGCACAGGCAGATTAATGCAGAAAATGCTAAATCTGTGGCTTATGTTACTCTGAAATTAAATTTCCTCTCACAATAACCAGCTGGCTTAATGGATGCTGTTTTAGTAAAAAGGGGCTGGTGGTTTATTTTGCACTCCATGGTGAGAGTAACAGGTATTTACAGCCGGTGTATGCAGTTTTACTGCTTGATCTAGTGGCTCATGTAGCTATAAAAGGCAATCATCTGTGGGGTAATAAAGATAAACTCTGTTCATCATCTTCCATACACAGTACTTGCTACTTAACAGCATGTTATGAATGCATTACATTTTGAAATGAAGAGAAGAGCATGGTGGGTCAGGTGGGGCTACTTTTTCGAAGACAGGTTGTTTTTAAAGTTCATTACGCTTTCCTCTTATTATCAATTTCTTGGGTGAAGGTTTTTTAATAGAAAAGAGAAAAAAGATTTGACCACTTGATCCTTTTATGATGGTCCACTGTGTATAATAGAGATTTTTAAAGAAAACATCAGCATTTTGTAGAATTTTTATTGCTTTACTGTGGTTCTTGACGCTCCATTAACAGGAAACGATCAGAATCATCCAGTCTTTACTGTGTAAATACAGTTTGAATAGATTTTTTAAACTATTTCTGCTATACATCCAGCTGCATGGGTGTATCAAGCAGCCCCTGCTCTCTGCAACATGTCTGCTGCTACTCTCTTACACAAATTGGCTCCAAATTTAGACATGCATGGCATTTCTGAAGCCATATGTTTCTTCTACACTCTGTCTGAAATAAATCCTTAACATTTCTGCTCATTGCATTACTCATGTTATTCAGACTGTACAGTTCAATAAATTCACTTTCATTTTGTTACAATGCAAATTGGTGGCATATTCCTCTGAGAAGGTTGCTGAAAGTGCAGTATGACAATACAGTACTGCAAAACAAACACAGAAATCACTACAGCAATTTCTTTGCTTTTTTTATTAGCTGCAATAGTGACAAAACCGAAGTGAGAGACAGGCTTAGTGGAAGAAAACTAGTGGGTGCAACAGCAGCGTACTGAAGTGCTAAATTGAAGGTTGTGAAGATAAATAAATTTGTGTGAAAGTTCTGCTGTCTATTGGAGTAAAGTAAAATACACCTTTAACTGTAGCATTATAACATTCAGCCAACAGGTCAACTGATACGTGTTACAAAGGTTTTTGTAACTTTGGGTCACGTAGGTTGTGAAAAAATAAATTCCCTGGATTTGTTTTTGGGGCTTCTGGATATTTTAATTAATTGTTTGGTCAGCTTTAAACCAGATGGCATGTTTCTAACCCAGGGATGGGCAATTCTTGTCCTCGGGGGGCCACAGTCCTGCAGGTATTGGGATATTACCCTGCTGCAACACAGCTGACTCAAATCAATAATTAGCAGACTTGTGGAAAGTGTGATGTGAAGCTCTGCACAAGTCTGCTAATTATGTCTGATGCATGTCAGGTGTGTTGCAGCAGCCGATCCCAGCTATAATTAGATAATATCTAAATATTCAATAGTATAGTTGTATCATTTTCTTTCCCTGTTTATCACTAAAGCAAACTTAAAATATATGTGTTTATGTTCAATCATATAGTATATTAATTTATTCTTCAGTGAGTGTGTCGTTCATGCTTGAGTGATATCCACTGAAGTGGATTAATTCATGAATACAGTGGAAAATAAATGTGTCTATTGTAGTGACCACTTTGCATGAAAGGGTCAAGATCATCTATGTTCACACTCTAAGCTTTACTCCCTGACTCTGATCTTTACTGAGCAGCTACAGCTGTCATGCAGACGAGTCCTTGTTATGTCAGTAATGTTACAACATGACTCCAGCAGCTCCTGGTGAATCTACCTGTTCCACTTACGAGGTTGTTAGGGGGAACTGGCAGATTCTGTAAACACCTTCTCTCTCAAATCCGTTGTGACAACTGTCCACAACAAAATCAAATCAGTTAAAGAAATGTGTTTCTTTTAGGGTTATTTTCCTCATCATCTTCTACATTAATCTTTTTTTGTCTGTGTAGCCCCTTGCTGATTGCTTCAAAATATCTAGAATGCTACTTATTTGATTGGCATCTGGGACATCTCCGCAAGCCTCGAAATCACAACCTTGAAACGTTCACATATAGGGATTAGTAACTGCTGATTGGATACCTGTAAGAGTTTTCTCTAGGTAAATTCTCTGAAACCTACAAAAAAAAGTGGAATCAAAAGCAGATTTTCATCTTGCAGCAAAAAAATCATTAAGGCAATAAAACTGGCTGTGATAAGACACCAAAACAACTTATTTAGGTTCAAGTAAAGATCAAGGCTTGGGAAAAGATGCAATCAGAAACATTCTTTGAGTATGCATGTTTTCTTTTTACAAAAAAAAAAAGTGTGTGCTGCAGAGTCGGGTGTGTACTATAAACATAGCATATATGCACTTCTATATATGGAGCATCCCGTGAATGCCAACCTGGTTACAACATGGTCAAGTTTTAAAGGCCAGATCAATGTGTATTGGTAGTCACATAAAAGTGTCCCACAGTGTTTGTTTGTTGTTGTTGTTTTTTTTACTTAATGTTCGATGACATCTTGTTATGAGTCTGCCCTGGAAGATAGGGTGGTTTCCAGGCCAGCCAAGAGATGTGATCTCTCCAGCATGTCCAAGGACTTCCTTGGGTCTCCTCCCAAAGGGATCTGCCCAGGACATCTAACCAGGGAGGCATTCAGGGGGCATCCTAACCAGATCCCAAAGCATCTTATCCGGTTCCTTTCATTGCAGAGGAGAGCAGGTGGATCGAAGAGCACAGGGTAAGCTGGGCAGCAGCCAAAGGAAGAGAGTCTGGTGGTGCAATCTTCAGCTGCAGAAGCCAGTTTTACGTACATGGAATGTCTCTTTCCTGTAATAATTTTATAAAAGTAAATCTAAATGTGATCATTTTGACATATGCTTTGCACAGGATTTGTGATGTTAGAGGAAATATTATTTTTTACATTATATTTATAATTCTATTTTAAAACATGCTAAAATGATTATGATCAGTTTATTTTTGTTTGTTTATCTATCTTTCCTGTATTATATACTATATTTATCATATCCGTTGTAATGGGTTATAAAGCAGGACTGAAGCGATGACGTCAATGGAGAACATGGATCAGCTGCAGGGACCTGTGCCCATTGTCCCTACCCTCTTCCATAGCTGTGGTTGGGTTCCTTCAACTTTTTCATGAAACAGGAATTTGCTAATACAACAGAAGAAAGCCTTTACAGCTGGAACAAAGAGAAGTTTGGGGGCGGGGGACGCAGGTATATGGAAGGGCCAAAAACCATAAAAGAAGAGAAGTTTTGCAGCAGTTGCAGAGGCAATGCCTCGATTGATTGAAGTTCGTTAAACTTATAGGACATTCTCTCGATTTTGCTTATTAAGGATCATGGTTACCAAACTGAAATATTAAGACAGACAGAAATGAAGCTGAGCACCTTAATGCCTTAATAAAGATGTTCAAAAGAAAAATCATTAGTGCTTGGATTTTTGTGTGTGGGCATCTGTCACGCATGCACTGAAACCAAGTAACCTTTCACTCTGGCAGCAGAGCAGATTTATCACTTCATGCATCCTCAAAGTTGACCTTCCCTTGCAGAATTTAAGCGCCATTGTTCAAGTATCAACTTCACATCTGGAATTAGCAGACTGCCAAACATCTTAAGCAAGATTAATGGCACTTGAAACACAGTCAACAGGCTGCAAAACGAAAACAGTTAATAGGTGGTAATGTTTCTTCACACACTGTCTACAAGGAATAAATAAATATCAAGCTTGCCTTACTTTCTGCTTACGGGCACAAAGAGTTAGACCACATTTACACAGACACCAGAACATGCTGCCCAAATCTAACAAGTGCATTGAGACTAACTAGGCAAAATCCATTTGCATCTGTCAGGTGTTGGCAAACATGAAAAGTGCATGTGTGCAGATGCTAATTTAATTAAATGTTTCTAATATGAAGTGGATAACTCTACCTTTTCATAAATAAATAAGCTCGTAGATAAGCAGTGGCTCAAAAGCAATTAACACTGTTTGCAGTCAGCCAGACAAATCAGTGATAAGAAAACTGCTTTTTATCAGCTTTATTGTATCAGTGACCTGTGCTGTGTGTGTGATGCAGTAAACTGTTTGAGTAAAAAAATAGTATGAGTTGAATTTACAGGAAGATAAACAGCTGTCCTCTTTAAGCTGAGACAGCAGAAATATTAAATAGGTTATTGTTCCCAAGAAGTAACCCTAAAGAGGATTCTATCATTGAAGGCAAAGTGGCTTCTTTCCAGCATTTTCTGTAGATCGCCATGACCTAATGGATCCATATCATTTCAGTTTGCAGCATTTTGTAAGATGTAAGTGAAAGCGGAAAGGGGAATTATATAAATCATTACATGCTGCCTCAGCCCTTTATTCTGTTATCTTGTTGTCCATTCTCTTCATTTCATCGCCTGCTGCTGTCTCTGGTCCTGTCCTTCAGCCACTTTCCCTCCTTTTTCCTCTCTTCTTCTGATCCTGTTTAATCTGATTTCCCAGCTCTGTTTATTAAATATCTTGTCATCCACCCCCTCAACCCCTCCTCTCCTCTTCCTGCCAACCTTTACCTGGACATGATGTGTGCCAATTGCCTTTACCAGGGATTAATGTGATTTCAAGTCATTAAATAATTCTAGTTAAAAAAAAAGCCCACCCCTTCATCTCTCTTTGCACACTTTCCCACGCATTCAATTTCAAGCCATCTTATTTGCCATCTCCCCCCTGCCCGTTCAACTCATTTCAAACACATTCACTTCATCCACAAAGTGAACCCTGTGCCTGGATGCTTCCCCAGTCTGCTCTAATTGGTGATCAAGATGGGCGCGGGAAGGAGACAGAGACGCCTTTGGCCCATTTCTATTCCCTCATCACATTCGCAGGGCCACAGTCACATCTGTGTAACCATGGTGATGCTGATAAGGTGACTCATGACTATTCATCAATGGTGCTGCCTGATTGGACAGCCCCTGAGATCCTAGTGAAACATATTCATCAGTCTGTGTCCCCGCTCCACCTCAATATGCCCCTGAGGATGGCGAGGAAGTATCTCTGCTGCTCTCTGTTTGTTTTTCGCTTTCACCTCTTGTCTTAGGCCCACCTCCACCTCTCCTCTCTCTAATTAACTGTCCCCACTCTCTCTCCCATGGGAGGGACATCCATGTCTCTCTACTCTGACCCAATGACCTGCGCTCTTCCCTCTGTCCTAACTGATGAAGGCATTAATCAAAGGCACAGACACATGAGCTGTTTTTCATCTGACCATATCCCCATTCTGCTACCCAGTTACATGATCACTAGTAATTTAATCATAGCTCTCACTTCAGAGGTTTTTCTCACTTCAAACAAATGGTGAATTTCACTTGTTAAATAAATCAATCATTTTTCCTCAGGATGTGTCTTTGGTAATGTTGACGTCTACAGCCTTCTTAAAAAGATGTGAATCATCAATCAGTCTTTGTTCCATCAGTAATATTTTTATTGCATTTTAAAGGTCGTTTACTACTGTCTATGACAGTTTTTTTCAGTAACCTTTTATATGTATGAAACTTTTTTCCCCTAATGCCAGTGGATTACATTTTTTAACATAACATTAGATGCCAGCTAAGTGGAATTTCTTGCAAGCAGCTGTGCTTCAAAAAATCTTTTACGCCTTTACTTTTTTTTCCCTTAAGGGGTGGCTCAGAAATTTTAAGACATTTTCAGCTTTTATCTTTAACTAAGGTGAGGATTACAATTTAGTGAACCATTAAAAAGTTTCTCAATTTAATAACAATATTTTTACAACCCAACCCACTCCCTGTTATAGTGTAATGACATGCTGTTGCTATATTACAGACCTAAATTAAACTGATAATGCAGGAACCTAAAAGTACTAGTTTGAAATTGCCTTTTTTTAATCAAATATGGAAATTTCATGTAACAACTTTCAACAGGAGGCCTGTTTTCATATATCATGTACAGTTAGACTGATATCATCACTTTTCTTTCCATTAAGAAAAATGATTCATATGTTTTGCTAGAGTATTCATCTCAGTTCAGCATTGTATCAGTAGCCCTGTATTTTAAATCAAGGTCAGGGCTATGACAGCATATCTCATTTATGCATTGGGGAATGAGACTGATAGTGTTTGATGCTACTGCATCTAAATGCCATCTCTACTTGAACATGGCATCTCTGATCTGTCTTGTTTTTGTAAGAATTTACAGGGACCTGCTATTACATCTATTACTTCCAGATGGATAGAGGTGGGTGATGGACAGCTTGCACACAACTCTGACAACGCCACACGAGAGCCCCAATGCAGTCAGTCTAGATTGTAGTGTAACAGTGGTGGGGGATGGGTGGAGAAGCTGAGTGGAATAAAAATAAATAAATACCAGCCTTTCACAGCTCAGCTGTGAGTATTTTACAATACATAGCAGCAAAAACTCAAATGAAACATTTGAAATTACAGGTTGCTGAATGGGTCGAGGATTTGTAACCAAATCAAAAATAACCCAGAGAATGTGTGTGTTTGGATTATTTCTATCCAGAAGAAAACTACTAATTAGTAATGCTAACTGGAGAACAAGGCTTTAATTGTCTAGGGGGCGTTTAGATTGGACTGTAACTGCAACAAGGTTGCATGGCTTGATGAGTCCAGACTTACCCTGTTACATAGTGAATGGTGCATCAGGGTAAGAAAAGAGGCATATCAAATAATGAACCCATCATGCACAGTGCCTATTATACAAATAAGGGCATGATTTGGGTTGCAGCAGTTGGTCAGGTATAGGTTCAGTAACATCATATGCCCAAGGAATGAAGTCAGCTCATGCTTATTCCATCAATGGATGTTTTGTTTCCTAAAAACACAGAATTTATCAGGCTCACATTTTAAAGAATGCTTCAGTTAGAATGACACATCATTTTCACACCATAGAGTCCAGACCTGGACCCACTGATAATGTTTGGGATGTTCTGGAGAAGACTTTGCTCTGTGGTTGGACTCTCCCATCATCAAAACAAGACCTTGGTGAAAATATACTGCAACACTGGATGGATATAAATCTTGTGACATTGCAGAAGTCCATTAAAACAAAAGCATAACGTCCAACAAAATATTAGAATCTTGTACAAATGCAAATGTGTAAAAGCACATTAATGAAGTACTTATACAAACACATGTATAATTTAATCAAGCAATTAGCATGAAATTAACAAGAAATACTGAAAAATAAAAGCAATGAATTTGTAAGATAAAGAGTTGGTATTATAACTTACATTTTCTTGCTGGTTGTCGTCCCCGGACCGGTCATCCTTTTGCATGTTGTGGGCCACCTCTGGCAGGCCTCAGTCACACAGAATTAATTGGAAAATTAGCTAGAAAAACATACATAAATAGAGTTTTAGCATGTATATTAGCTCATTGTAAATGTAGCCATTTTTCCAGCTTTATTTAATTTATTTTGTCTATTGATTTAGTAGAAATAAAAACAAAATGTTTATACTATAAAAAAAATAACTTGTCCTTTATTCTTATTAAGTAAAATGTCCTGGAGGACTGTGTTGCTAAAGAATATGAAATCTTTAATCTCCTAGACAACCAGGTAGCCTACTTGTGTGTACATGTGTATTTATGTGTGTGATTAATGTGTGCCATAAAGCATGTGTGTGTTCGTGAGAAAGGAGATTTGCTGGGATTCACTGGCCTATTAGAATGCATTAGAGTGTAAAAGGTAAAGGTCAGTGAATTATCAGCCAGAGTTACACAAGCCCCATTCTGTTTACTTGGCCTAATAACACAGAGCCTACACCTGCATCTGACTCCTTTCTTCTCTCTGTCTAATACACACACACACATTTACACACACACAGCCAAGACTGACTGGAGAAAAATGGATGTCCAACATCATTCACAGAGTGTAAAATGATGTGGCACATATGGGAAAATTCATTGAAAGATAATCGTATTTAAATCTTTATTGACATACATTTGTTGAATTTGTGCCCCAGCATGCTGTTGGAATCAAGCTGCAAGAAGCATGCAAAAGCAACTCAGGAATCTTTTATTTCACAGCAAATATTCATCTTGGTCCTTGTTATTATTTATACTTCTTTCAAGATCCATTAAAATGCATCTGTGCAGCTCCTGACTAATGTTTTCCATGTAGTTACTTTTGGGTCTACATTTCTGTAGTAACACCCAGGCAAGCAGTGGAGTTTAACCTGTTCATTTCATGTAAAGCAATACATGTAAATGTGGCTCACTTGCAATTTATGTCATAATCTTTCATTATCATGCTCCAAAATGCCAAAACAGCACTACCTCTACTTTGTTCCTGTCTACCTACCTTGTTGGCACTGATGGAGGTATCAGAAAGCGAGATCAGCCAAAGAAGGCCACACATTATCCTTTACTTTGTGGTTGAATTTCTCCCTCATCTATATTCATTAAAAATACATGGAATGGCTTTGACCAGTCAGATAACTAGACAGAGTGGTTTGGAGTCTTTGTTAATTAGTCTCTGAGGAGAGGAGAAGAGGAATGGTTATGTTGAACAAGATTTGATCTATAAAGCGTTTTTTATAGTGAAATATATTAAACTGTCTTTACAATATGCATGTGCAGTATGAACATATAACATCCAGACACTGACATGAATGTTATAAGTAATAAATTATGCAGATCATTAAAAGTCTGCAAGGAAATATGTGGTGCTTCTATAGTACTCCTGCCCATAAAATCAATTTTCAGCAACTTTTAGAATTCATAATCATTTACTGCTTCATTTTTGTTCAGTTAATAAATTATGAGTATTCAGATTGCACTGAAGGTTTCTCTAAATAACTATGTAATCGGAAAAAGAGCAAAAAGAACTTATGTTTGGGGGTTTATGGCACCACAAGCTAGATTATCAAGTACACAGCAAAAGTAAATAAAACAAACAACAAAAATTGACCTGTACTGTGTGCTCACATTAAGCTTCTGTTTCTGAGGCTGGAATCCTTATTGATTTGACTCAATGTTTTCCAGTTTTCTTAGACAGTTTTTTATATTCCTTTAGTATTTTACTATTATCATCTCTCCTTTCATCCCATCGTCAGGGATTGCTATAAAATGGACTGAATTAAAACAGAAAAAATGGACCTTAAGTAAAGCACTTATCCTTAAAATGAACCTTTTATTCCCTCCATAGCCGTACAATCAATAATGATGCAAGTGTGACTGGGATGTCTTCTATTATTGTTACTTGGCATACTCAGCACAGTTGCACCTTTATTGCACAAGTGTCTGTCTAAAAACATAGTCAATTATCATGATTTTTCAACAAATATGGCAAACAGTAAAGTGCTAGTCATCAGCCAAACTGCTCCTCGTCTCTGCTTATGTCAGAATCAGATATCAGTCATGAAAAGAATGTCATGGAATACAATTCATTAAATAAACTCTTCAGGTTTCCACCTGTGTGGAAAATTTGTTTTGGGAAGAATTTCAGCCCTGGGAACATAAGGCTAACTTAATCAGCAGGAATCATGAGTGAAAGCTCATACAGGAAAGGTTCAAACGCTCCTCATTTCAGACATTTTTCATTATTCATCTTATACAAATTCATGAAAGCTGCACCGAGAGGATACAAAGCATTTCCAATCTGTAAAATCTCTTTAAAACCTTATTTAAATTTTGATTTGAAGACAAGAAGCTCTTGTTAATTGTGTTGCTCGGTTTGTGCAATGAGTCAGTGCATCAATGCCTGCAGGAGAGCCGCAGGGGGCTGATTTCTATCAGGGCTGATGAACTTCAGTCCAAGTCAGATTTAGTAACACTTAAACACAGTTTTTAGAAATGATTTTTTGAAAAGCTCATTTATTCATTTGAATAAATTAAATGTTATCAAGACAGTCATTGAACAGAAGAAATAAAAAAGATTTTCATATGGTGGTGTTGTAATTAAGCTATAAAGTATTGTTTGGATGTTGGATGCTTCATGTAAAAGCAGGTGGAACTCGATGAGTTAAGAACATTTTAATGAAAACTCTGATGCTTTTTTTCCCTTTTAACATCTTCCTTTAATACCAAAATAAAGTGTATCTTAGTATTTAAACATACTAACATATTCAAACATTTATTGGATCCAGGTATCTGCAGCCCTTCATTGGAATAAGCGGAACAGATAATGGATGGATGGAATTTAATTGTAAAATTCTGACCTAAACTAATATACCTTTATAACTGTTAAATTAGCAATGACACAGCAGATGAGGTTATTTGTCAAAAGTTGTTTGAATGGGACTTAGCCTGGCAGTTGTGTGTTTGGCATTTCCGACACGCACACACCCACACACACACACACACACCCAACACACCCACACCCCTCTGACTTAATACAGACTTTTTTTTTATATTGTGAAATGTGAAGCAAGAGTTAATTGTGGACTGTATCAATGTGTGTGAATGCATTACACTATAGTTGTTTTTCCATTTAATATAATGTAAAAAAATCAAAACAAAAATGTTTTTATGGAAATAAAGGAAAAAGTTTTACATAGCCACTTAACACCCTGAACTAGGAGATTCCTTTACTCAAATAATGTGCTTTTTCCCAGTTTTATTCCTTTATTTACCTCGAAGAAATGTAATAAATTAAATAAGAACATTATGAATTTATTTAGGCATCAAATGTTTAAGAAAATTAGGTTTGGTGTGGAAGTAAATTAATGACATATAGCTCACACCCACTGGCACAATATCAGAAATTAAAGGGAAAAACACAGATTTACACAACCTAGTCATCACTCGTAAACCTATTTCTCTCTAAAAACACTTGGCCAATTCAGAGGGACTTATGTAAACTCAGAAATGCATGAAAGTATAGTAATCAGCAGGGTGAGAAATTACGACCATCTACCAAATTTCTGGTATTTACATTAAATGTGTGGCAGATGGATTCTGGAGAAAAACTTCTTGCTATTGGGTGGCTAGTGGATTTAGTGGGTTTTTTGGCAGATGCTCATTTCTTAAATGCAAATTTCTTGGCCGGCACAGTGGAAAAGAGGTAGAAATGACCTGCAACAAGAAGCTCCTAGCTGGCTGCAAGAAACATTCAAACACTATTTTTGCTAAAGGCTCATTTACTTTCACTAAAGGGTGCCAATAATTTTATTTACAATTCATTTTAGCTTTTGCATCATTTTATGGCAGAATAGATGCAAAGCTTTTGTTGGTGTTAGTTTTGTTTTTATTTATTATTTATTTTTGTTTTTATTCTTTTACTCTCATTAACTTTGGTCATTTCATATGAATATTTTGATCTGTAGTGGGTATATGTGTATGATTTTCCTAAGAGAACTGTCATGTCTGACCAGAAATGAATGTATGAGCTACAGTGTGACCCTCACATCCTCCACCACAGAACAAGATAGAAAAACTACCCTCACCGAATTGAGATTTCGTCTTGTATCCTTCTGACACATCCTTAGCTGGGTTTTTCAATTAACTTCCTGCCATCTTTAGGAGAGTGATGGGAGTTTATCCTGCATGGTCACATTAGGTTACAGAGCAAAAAATGAAAAGAAAAGAAAGGAGAAAAAAGGATGAATATGGCTTCTTCTCATCCAGCAGTAGCAGGTCATAGCTGTCTAATATTCTCTGAATTTCAGCTGCTGTATGAAACATCTTTTCTCCTGTTGAGATCCCACAGCTGCTTATTGAATAATCATTCAAAAGTCTCTCAGCCTTTTATGGTAGCCATTCACTCAGCTGACATGAACGAGCACTGTGGTTTTACTAAAATCACGAGTCACTTTTATCATCTGCGGTAGATCACTGTAGACCTTATTAATGAATAGCACTTTTTGTTGAATTTGTGTAGCTAATTTTCTAGGGACAAAGCCACTGGAAAATTGCTTATTACTGACATTAATAATCAAGCTTAGATGGTAAATGCTAAAAGAGGTCAATCAGTAAACAAATCATTTGAAACTTGTCATAAAAATCCATTGTAGATTCTTCCAATTAGAATATATTACAATTCATTACACGCTATGTCACATGTTTTCAGACTAAATTGGCAGCGAAACTTGTCTGGTGCACTAAAAGCTCCTCGTGTACCATCCAATTATCAGTCTGGTTTCTCAGCCTCTGACTGAAGTGGATTTTTTCTATCTCTTAGATTTCCTTCTCTCATCATGGCACAACACAAATCAGCATCCTACTAATTTACTGTTATTATTTTTGTAATTTAAAACAGCTTTAAGGCCACTGCTGAACAACTGTCAAGAGTAGGATGGGCTCCTGCACAGATTAATAAATGCATGCTAGAGTGTAAGTGTTGAAGAGCAAACAACAGCATCCCTGCCCACTGACTCAAGGCAAGAACTAAAGTACTGCAGTGGCTCCTCCAAGTGGCACTTTAGTTACTAAAAATGGGACTAAAATCTGGAAACCTATGTGGACTTTTTTAGAAGCTGACTTCATGTGTTCCATGTAGTCCTGCCTTTTCTAAGGAAAAGCCATTTGCAACATAAACCTGCTACAATGATCCATTCATCACTTAAATCAGCACCCAGTGAGAGACTGCCCCCTCACACACACACACACACGTACACACAATCAAACACCCTTGAAATACAACCAACATTTGATGGATTTGTGCTGTCATTTCATACAGATGCTTCATTTCAGAAGGAACAATGATGCTCCCCAGGCTTGAAAAGTACACACTTGATCCTTTGCAGTGATAGAAGGAGCACCAATTTATTGTCAAGTGTGGACAAATTAAAACTGGTTACAATGCAGCCATCAGGCAACAGCTTTTGATTTACTTACCATTTAGTCCTGCACTGTATTGACAGTGAGGAGCCCTTTTGTAGCAGCTCAAAACAATTTCACAGTAAGCTAGCCAGGGATGAAAAAACAATAACGTTTACTTGAAATGTAAATGAGCGCTCACACCTCAAGCTTCTTGAAAATAATTGTCTTATATTCCCTCCATTGTCTAGCAGACCCAAGTATGAGTCACGTATTCTATTGTTTTCTTTTGATGTTTTGAAATAATTGCCATCAGATGTAGGAGTATTTTTGGAAAACAGTCTGATATTCAGCTTTGCGTGACCATTGTGGATCTGTATGAATGAACTGAATCTATTATACCACTGCAATGTTGTGCAAATCAGTACTGTAGGATGAGCTTTTTTGTGGTGCAGAAAAAATGGAGGTACAACTATTCTATATTAGCTGTGCGATGGCACCAACATCTGCCACAGTGGCTGTCAAACTTCCAATTTCCTTCCTCACCACCTCCTTAAGTTGCCAGGAAAGAATGAAGGAGAGGCTCAGGATACTTACTATATAGGCAAGGCAAGTTTATTTGTATAGCACCTTACGTGTATGCTTTACATAAAAAACAACTACAGCATTACAGATATTATAAAGAAGAATAAAAACAGCAAAAATCAGAATAAAATAAATTAAAATCAGTAATTAAAATGATGAATTATAGTTTGTTAATCATAAGCCTGCAGCTTACAGTATAAGTCCCATATTGTTGTTACTCTCAGACTGCTCTCAGATGGTATCATCATTCCCGTCTACAACAACATGAATTAAACATCTTCAATCAGTTCAAATGAGCAACTCTACCATGAAACACTGAGCAGTCTTCATTTTAACAGAGGCCACCAACCTTGACATAAAATCCCAAAAGTAAACAGCAGATATTAAACATGTCATTCAGTTGTGGAGGCATATACAGTGTTAAATTGTGCAGCTTTTGTTTCTTTAGTGGACGTTTTCTGGCATGAGAGGGTTTAGTTATTTTTAATTTGAGTAGTAGGTCAACATTGTCAAAGTAGAAAATGAAAAATAAGACAGCTGTTGGTGACTAGTCCAATCACTACAGCTCTGCACAAAATGAAAACAAAAGGTCCTCTGATGGGGAGAAGAGCTGGATGGAGGTGAGTCTGGAGCTGAGTCTTACCCCCCCCTTACCTGTTTTTTATGGTGGGAGACTGGGGACTCGGGAGTGGGGTGTGTGAGTGTTTATGGGAGCATTTTCTTGTCTGCAGAGTTGTGGAAATGGGGTCATTTGTGGGGTTGTATTGGGGGCAATAGGAGAAGGTGTGTGTGGTACACTGTGTTTACTGAACGGCAGGATGGCAGGAAGTTAACCTCTTTTCATCCTATTGGATGAGTACAGTATAATCTCACATGGTCGAATAAACAATTATGAGGGAGAATGTGATTTTATTCGTCAACACTTTGCTTTGCTGTCCCCAAGTGGTCAAAGACATCACAATCATGCTGTCACATGAGGTCAGAAGCAGTCCATGATACAGTCCCGATGAAGACCGTTCAACACTGTGATGCAACTACAAAGCGATGCATTTTGTCTTAATCACAATCATAAACTGAAACCTGTCATGTAAGACTAATTCTCTACAAAACTATGACTTTTCAGAGGTTCACCAGGGTAAACATACATACAGGCTTCTGAAACTGTGTTTTATATGATCACATTCTTCCTACTCCTGGCTCACAATTAAGGAATGATTTCTCATTACCATGTGATAGCTCCCAGTGGAGCAGTTAAACCAAAGAAAGTGTTATATGATACCCACAATTAATCCCCATGCATTTTTTCAATAGCAGTCATAAGCTACAGTTATGGTCTGTGTACAATCAGACAAGTGTTGCTGCTAAATTTATCTCTAATAAGCGTGCTAAGTTTGCCATTTTACCACATCTTGCAGATTAATTTTACTTAATTTTATACTATTTGTGAGGGGAAAAAACTGTGCATTGCTATACTCTGAACTGCCAGCAGAGGTTGCAAGAGAACTGATGATGCCTGGATGTTACTGACACTTTACCTTACTTCCTGTTGTACGATAATGATTATAAAAATGATGAAGGCATTGAAACAAAATGTATTTAATAAATATATACTTATTTAAATTTTCTAAATGCACCTTTGTGTTAATTTCTGTCTCTTTATCCTTATTTGTAAAACCAGTTCATTTTTAAAGCATTATTTTTACAGTTTTTTTTTTGTGGCACACGTGGCACTGAAGCCTGATAACATCACTGACCTGAGGCTTTATAAGGCACAACAAAGCTGGTGATGAGTCATTCCTATCCATACAGTCCAGCAGGAAACAGCATAGATGCAGTGATGAGCCAAATCTTAGCTTGCATCTCTCATAACTTGTTTTTCAGCATGCTCACTGATGACTGGACACAGCGGTGCTGCCTAATAACAAGGTTATTAAGCCATTTCTGTATAAGGATCCAGCTAAATTCATGAATGACCGGCAGCATACTTAACTTGTATGCCATAATTGTAATTATGTAACTTAATGTTAAATTTTTGAACTTCAAATTCATTTCAGTCATACAATAACATGGTATAAAGCCGAATATACTTTCAAACATCTCATAAAACTCACACTGCACTGACCTAATAAAGTGGATTTGCTACATTTGTACCTGCAGGAAAATCTTTACACTGTGTCCAAGCACATTAGAACATTTTCACCCAAGGCCTGGTATGATTTTTCTCTTGGTACAATAACTTCAGCTCCTGTGACTGTCTGCCATGTCGATGTTACACAATGTATTTTTTTTAACCCTCTAACTGTCTTTTTTCCAGGCAGAATTTCTTCCATATGATTGCTCACATCACAGCAGAGCGCCTGGAGTTTTATAATGTCATATTTATTCACACCTACTCTACATGGTCATAGACGATAGGCCTCATAAACTTATAAATATATTTTATTATATTCATAAAAAATACAAAGCATAATCCTGTGTGTTTAAGGTACTGTGTATTGATCTTAGCTTTCTGTGTTGTTGCTAGTGTAGCGTAGGCTACAATAGCTCCAGCTCCACAACCATTTTACAAACGATGTTAGCCCGACTCCCCACATACCTGTCAGACTCTTTCTAAATCACAGCTGTTTCATAAACAAATATTTATCCTTTTAGTTTTTTTTTTTTGTTTGTTTTTCTGCTCTCAGTTTAGTGCTGTTCCAGGAAGCCATTAAGTAAGGCAAAAGTTTTTCTGATGGAACAATCAATATTATCAATCATGTATAGTATTTAGCAGTAAATGTATCGTAGATCAAATTATAAAGCTATAATGTTCATTTTTATTTAAAATCATGTTTAAAAAATTTTATTTTATCATTATTGCAGTTTAAATTTAATTGAATTATCTTTTTATTTGCTTTTGTGTGTTTTTCTCTTTTCTAATTATTTTATTTGGGAAGCTGAAGCAATAGAAAAGCAAGCTACACACAAAAAAAGGAAATTTGTGTTTAGTTGCTTATTTCTAATTATCCTACTTGGCAATAAATCCTATGTTTTGAACATCTGTTTAGTTCCCTTTTAAATGATGACACATTGTAGCAAAAATGAATCTGTGGGATGAGCAGCAGAGCTGAATATGTAGGCTTTAACCATGAAAAGCTTGACAGCTTATTCTACCACTGAATGTCGTTTGGTTTATTTGTTAAAGTGTGTCATTGTAGTTTGACATACCCAATACATATTAGTGATTTGACCATTTTTTTCTTTTTCGCTGTACAAAAAGTTCTTAGGCTTTATGCTTTCCACCAGCTTGGTCCCACTGCTGTAGGACCATATGTCATTCTTTAACCAGTATTTGTTGCAAGTCAGTGATTGCCTCCAGTTATAACCAAGTGTTTTTTCTGTGAGAAGGATCCTGCCCCACACCATCATGCTGCCACCACCAAAAGCTGTTACCCTATCAGTACAAAAACCTAAATAATGTTCTCTGCGTCGCTTTCGCACTTAAACCCTATCTAACTTCCATAGGCATAATCTGTACTCGTCACTAAAAATCACATTCAGGTGCCAGTGCGCTTGCTGTCACCAATGCAAAAGGGGGTCTGATGGTGAAAGGTGGTCACATTAGGCACTCTGAGAAGCCTCGTGAGATCAGAAATTAGCTTTGTGAAGTCCATTCTTGATTGCCAAGCCATGTCATTATAGGGAAGTTGGCCTTCACTTTGGAAACGGTGCAGGCTCACTCCAAAAAATGCTGCAACTTAGTTTTGCAGAACACCTGTTAAATATTGACGAATGAAAAAGGCCCTATCCAAATCATTCAAAGGTGGTATGCTTGAAGCAGATGCCAGCTTACTGATGTAGCAGGAGGCATGCTCACAGGGGTTGCTAATCAGGTGCTATTCAACACCTACCAGAAGCTCAAAACAAGAGCCAGAAGCAGAATAAGGTGTTTAGCTTTGACATTGAACTGGCATGCTCAGCCCAGTATCCTACAGGTTTTGTGTTGCTCCAACACACCGGATTCAAATAAAACCAATTTAAAACCTTGTTGTCAGGTTTGATACAATGATTCATTGCTTTGAGTTGGTACTTGGTACTGGAGCTGAACACCACTGGTAGAAGATTTTACAGGTGCAACCCATCTGCTGTTCATCCTCCTTACAAACGCGGCATTATTTAAAATATATTATAAGATATATTGCTAAGAACCATTGGTACGAAGAAACCAAAAATTCCCATTACTTTATGTAGAAACTAAATACTTTTTGTGTTAAGGTAATGATACTTTATCTTAATTGCAGCCTTGCCAGTGTTTTTAAGAATGACTTAAATCATCTTTATTAATTGTACTCACAGTGGGGAATACTGTGATGTGTTAGTTTAATGCAGGTAGGTAGTTAATCTTGAGCAAAAGGAATACACAAAAGGTAAAAACCTTTGGGAACATGCACACATATGTAGCAGAAACATATATTCACATTCTTTATAAGTTTGTCGGAATGCTATACACTATAATTAATAATTTTATAATAACATGGGCAGGTAAATAGCAAAGAAAACCACAAGGACCACAAGCTAGAAAGCTTGTCACATGACATCATTTAGTCCCACAAAGAGAACAGGTCCCAGGAAGATTTATTCAGAGCAAGTAATTGCAGATTACAAGCGAATATGGATGGCTGGAAGAGAGCATCGATGTAATCAGCTGAACACAAAACAGGAAGTGTAAGAATAAAAATGAAGAAACTATATGTTTTACAGGAAGGATGCATTGAACAGGGGTGTCAAGCACCGGTTCCTAAAGGCTATAATCCTAAAGGCTCCCCATACTTCCTAACACACCTTCATTTAATTTGAGTTAGACCGTGTCAGAGAAGAAATACACTGAAAACCTGCAGGACAGCAGCCCTGAATGACCGGAAAAAAAATCTCTGCTGATGATACAGTCTATAACAGGTTGTGTGTTGTTTTTAAAGTATCCTCTTCGTCTTGTTTAGTGAGCAAAGGTTGTTTACTGTTGCTTCAAACTTACTAAAAGATGTGTTTTTTTTAAGGTACGTTTGAATAGATTAAACAATTAGAATAACAAAGAAAGTGATTAATTATAGTTGTCCTTAAGCATGCATTTCACAGACATGTTTTTCTTTTAGTAGAGAACCCCCATCCCCTGGGCCGATTCTGTAAATGTCGCTGCAGGTTAAGGGGAGCAAAGCTAAAAGACTGTCAAAGTTCTGCTGCTCTGAGGTGATTTGTCATCTCAGCTTTCTTGTCATGTTATATAAAGGCAACCCTGCCTCTGACGGTGAGTTTGCCTCGTATTATAGGAGGAGAGCCAGGATACTGATTACATATCTGTAATCTTATTTTTATAAAAACATTTCCAGTGGCAGAAATACAGAACAGGGCTGACTTTTTCAAGTGAGATGAACATATTTGATAGCCTGAAGCAACATATAAACCACAGAGAAACGTAATTTTGTCCACATAACAACTAAGTCATTAAACCACATATTTTCCAAAAGATATGCTCAACTTGTGCATCAAGAATAAAATATCATATCTTCATAAAATTATATATGGTACAATTAATTGTTCAAAGCCCTCTGTTAAGTATGGAAATGTATATAACTGATTCATTCAAAAGGATAAGAAAAAAGTTGTGTTTACCAACTGCTTATGCTGCAGGAGACCAGCATCATATGGTGAACAACAGAGTAAAGCTTCTACCATAAAGTAACGCAAAATGTCTCAGAAACAGTATGTATCACATATGATACATCATACCATAAGGGATTAAAAGCTTGAGGTTAATTTATGTTTGCCTGGGGCTTGTGGGCTAACATCCCTAGATGGTCACATGGGACTAAACACTGAGACTTTACAGCATATTCTCCCACCAATTCTGGTTAGAAATGGAAAAAGGGGTGTGTGTTTGGGGGGTGGGGCGGGGTAGTGGAAAGGCAAATGTGGAGTGACATTTTACTGCAGACAGTGTTTGGAGCTTGAACGAGGAAATAAGGTCAAGTTGCTAAAAATAATAATAAAAAAAGCAGAAAAAAAAATAAATGGCATCATTATGGTTTATCTCAGGGGGATATTTTTCCATCTATGTAGATACATTGGTTTATAATGAGAATGAGAAGATATGGAGATTTCTTTAGAAACAGAGTGTAATTGGCATGTTGGCATGACTGTATTCATTTGAAAGGGGAAAATATCATCAAAACACACATACAGTATGTGCCACCTTCAGGACTCCTCACAATCTGTGCAATTATGACAACACAGATAAACCACCTAAAACACAATGAAATAGATCCAAAGCTGGTAATTTATAGTTGCTTCAAACGCACAAGATGTGGGGATGAGATCTAAATTCATACATGCACATGTAGGCTGACAAAGACTGGTTACTAATACAGACAATAAAAGGCATGCTTTTTCTCATGCAAAAGAAGTCATGAGTTGAAAGTTACATGATTAGAACAGGAAGTGTGATAAAAAATTATTCCCCCATGAAGTTATCATAGTTGGAAATTCATACTACAAAAAGTTGGACTCTACTTAAAATAAAATATGTCTAGTGATTAACAGTTATATTTTTTCTGGATATCATAATACAATCATAATTAATTGCAATCCATAATCAAGCACTATCTTAACATGTGGAGAAGAATAAATAAGCAGCCAATAGATGGAGAAAATGTAATAACACAAAAATACAGCTGCTTAAGTCTTAGCTGTTTAATCTTGGTAATTGCAATGTATGCATGTTAAATGTTATGATTATGTATTCCTCAGTGAGAGACAGTGCACTGGATGACTCACAAATGTCCAGTGATGTGGCTAATTTGCAAATAGCATCTACACACATGCCTATACTAGGAAACCTTCTTTAGGTGTTTATGCGCTGGACACTATCTCATCTATGTCGTGTCAGTGTTACATAACTTCCACTACCAGAACCAGAACTGTACCCTTAAAAATATATTTTAATGTTCAACAAATGCATAGTCAGAAAATAGTAAATTCCTTCTAAAACCAAAAGCAGAGAATAATTGGAACTTATCTTTACACAGTGCTGATAATATGCTGTATTTATGTAGTGCTTACAGTATATTGAATTTTCAAAGTCTTACAAAGCCACAATCATTTACAAACACACAATTAAATATTTAATTTTACGATATATGTCAAGCACATTTTATACATGTGTGCACTGAAAGAAGGATGCGATGGGTAGCTTTATCAAGGAAATGTAAGCATGTGGACTGAAAAGCAAATACTGCATATTTGTTTTATGCAAACAAGCAGCCTCAAATGAGCAAAAAGATCTAACACACAGGAAACAACAGGACAGGTGCAACCCATCAAAAAATTACACCTAAATATGTTTAAGTTTTGTTATTCTGCTTAAGTGGAAAAAAATGTTTTACAATGGCTGTAAAAATTGTACTACTTATGCTGACAGTAGGATTGCTAAAACATGTACACTCTCATGTAAATAAATATGCATATTAATAGCCAACCACACTGAAGGCTGCAAAAATAAATAATAATAATAATAATAAATAAACAGGTCTAATATAGGATGTTTGAGCAAAATTCACTATGTTGTTCTATTAGAGTCATCTGCATGAAGCACAGCAGTAAAACTGGACACAAAGGAATCGGCATGATTAGACTCTTTGCCAGCTGAGGGGAGGTGAAGATCCAAGTGCTGGAACAGGAGCAGAACAGCGATGAAAAAAAGTACTTTAATTTGCTCAGTAACAGAGAAAAACCAAGGACACTGCTGGGCAGGTAATCCAAATAAGAGCAAAATGCTAAAAAGGGAGGCAACAGAGATACAAAAAACTAAGAGAACAAAATGATTAAGCAATGAACAAAGAAAAATGAGCTGAATATATGAAGAGAAAACTGAAGTCAGGTGTTGCTTTGCAGAAAGAAATGATTTGCTTAAATGTTTCTAAGAATTACTGACATCCAACGATAAAGATGAGCGTAGAAATTACTTGCAAATATAAAGCATAATTGTGAACAGATGATGGCCACCACTGGCCAAACTCATCCAGATATAAGCATATTTTCATCTGCAAGTGGATCCAGTGGCCTCACATGCAACAATGACTGCACTACATCTTACTACGAAGTCTGTTCATTCCTACATAAAGACCCACAGCACGCAGATATTAAAAGCTCCCTTTAGGAGATAGCTTAAGGAACATTATGCTTGACACAGAACACAGATAACACAGAGGGACACTCAGGTTTTGTGCATATTTTTGTCCGTTTTCAAGAGGCCAGCAAAAGGAACAAACTGGATAAGAGGTGAAATAGGAAAAGATAACACAGAAACTGCTACATTAAAATCATTTGAAGACACAAGAGAACAGCAAAAAACTTTGTGGTTTTATTCTTCTATTTCTTCTAGTGTTTTTGGACTGCTGTAAACTACTAGCAGTTTATTACAAGTGTCTGATAACTACCCACCAGTAGAGGAACGGACTTAACACCTCGATACTGACCTAATGTAAAAGTCAGATATAAAAGTACATAAGGGAGCATTTATTTTAACCTATCCTTTGGTTTTGTTTAACAAAGATTTTGTTTTCTCTATGCGACTTTTTGAGATGTCCCTGTATTTCACCTCATACATTTAAAAGCCATGATATCCAACAAACCCCTCTTGGAATAAGCAGTCAGGAATGACAACTTCTGGTCCCAACTAGACTGGACAGCCAACTGGTTTGACAGGTTAGGCTTAAGAGACACAGAGAGAGATTTGTTGTTGATCCAAGCATAGCCTGAAAACAAAAAAGCACCAAACAAAATACCTTTTTGAACCTCCTGAGTAGAAAGAAAATAGCAGATCTGATTAGGAGAGTGGAGGCATATTGCGATTGTCATGACTTAGCTATAGTGAGTCCATTTTGGTTCTACCACAATACAAACATACCAAATAATCTATGTGCCACCTTTAAAGCATATTCTTTCTTTACTTGTATAAACACCACCTGTCAAAAGACACTCAATTCCAATTACCTACAGATCGTGTTCACTCTCAGCAATATGATCACGTGTGGGTGAGAGCTGAATTAAACATTCCAGTGCAACTCAATCCAGTTGTCTGTGTTTGCAACATTGTGGTGAGACTGGAAAGATCAGTAAATAATGCATGTCCCCCTTTTACTGAGTCTTGGACATACACTCGCGAGCATATGTGAATAAAAAATATGTTTTTGTGTCAAGAAAAAAAACTACCTGAGTTTGCAGAAGCACAAAATCTTCTTTGTTTTTAATCTGAAACTAGTGTTCTAATGTACTAACTAATGTAGAGGAGTAACCCGGTCCAAACAAAGAGGGGTAAAATGTCAACATTTGTTTATAAAAAGTTTTTCTCAAGCAGAGAAAAATAAAGTACTTTTTTTTTTTAAACAAGGCATAAGGACGCGATGTGCAAGAGAAAACCCAGCATAACCAGCATACCACCACTCTCTAGAGACATCATCAAAACCCCCCATCTCCCCCATCTCCATTCCTTCCACAATTCAGGCCATGCGGGGCAAATCCCCGGGTCATAGCTGTGCGTATGGAAGTCATGGACACTGGCTTGCTTTATTTTTAAAGAAGCTAGCAAACACAATGACAGGACTTCCAGAGAAACAAAGGGAACAGGAAGTAGAAGTGGACTTTAGGCCCCAGCTGTTTCGCTCTTCTTCTCTTCTCTTGTGTTCCTTAGAGGTCACTCTTCCTGCCTAACACAGTAAAGACATTGCATACAGATGCTGTTAGTGCTGCTGTGGGGGCAGAATTACTCCAGAGTGCTCATCTATTTCATCATTTTCTTTGCATGTTTGTATCAACATAAGTTTGGGCCACACTGCTGGTCATAATAGAGTGGCTTAATACTAACATTGTGGTTCTTTTGATGCCATCCAGCTTTATTGAAGCTCCCTGCAAGATGAATAGGAAGAAATCATTTTATCTTTTCTCTGTAGTATTTTAAACATGCCTGTGTAACTTGTTATGTGTCATGGTATACTCTGCAAGCAAGTCTAAAATGCTTCCTTTTAAGGGTTTGCAATGAGAAAAGACTCTATTACAAGTTCAAAAGTTGCAGATGTCCTTGGATTTTAATGTGAAGCACAGTTTGTACTGAACCTGACAATGTTGTCAAACATCTAGAGGCAGGGAACATCTTTACCTCTGCAAAAAATTATGTTTCCTGTCACCTAAAATGAATAACACATGTAAAACTAAAAGGTGAAAATGCCTTTCTTTGAACAGCTAAGCTTGACTTTTACAGTCATGTACCTCGCCAGTAACTAAATAGTTCCAGAATGACCTAAAATCCCTTAGTGCACAGAGATTTCCCCTACTTATTGTTATGGGAACATACTTTCCAATAAAAAAGATACTTAAATGCCTTTGGCATTGCTTGTATTGATATCCTTGTGTGTTTATGTGTGTGTGTGTGTGTGTGCATGCTACTGTGTATGTATGCATATTGCAGTGCCTCTGAGTGAAAGCTTTAGAGGACTTATCCATGTTTCCCCTTGCCAGAAAAACAGAGGAAAACAAACATTGCCTTTATTACAGTAATGAATATGTTTTGGGAAGCAAATTATATAACTTTCCATTAAGTCCTATTAAAAAAATACCAAGAAGAGCTGAGGGAAACCTGTGACATTTGACCCCCTGTGACCCCCTAAACCTTTACTTATGGAAACTCGTTGCTGCCTCACTTACAATATCGACATAAGTTGTCTTTTTTTTTCTGCAGACAGGGGCATCTCGGAACAGCTTACTTAGTCTGATAGACATTTGAGTTGACATTGTCAGTTTAAGTTAGGCTTTTGTGGATGATCAGATTTATGCGTGTAACACACATGAAGACATTCAAAAAGAACAACACAAAGAGACCTCTTTAGAAGACTAACACAGTCATAAGTAGCTATGCAGGAGCCTGTCATGCTTGTACACTAAACAGAATTTGCATTGACTCAAGCTCATTACAGCACACACATACATATACACACACACTTTCCATCACTGGCAGCACTAGTCATTCAGAAAAGAGACCCGGTTCAGCTCTACAACAGGAATAAGGGTTGTAAGAATAAAAATTTCATGCATGCTCCATAATCATTCTCTCCGATGTGGAGTGACTTAAAAGATACCATTGGTGAGTCAGCACTGGTATTCATTATTCAGGCTGACTTGGTCTGATCTCTTCTCTGAGGAGGAGAGCATGAACACTCCCTTGATATGCAGCAGGTCAGCCTTACAACAACAGCACTCAGGTAATGCACACCTGAAACAATGGGCTTACTGTAGCACTTCCATCACACTGATTTGCCCACATGGAGAATGAGTACAGCACTGTTTGGTAATGTGGCCGTAAATATTTGCATACAAGAGGTCAGGTACAACACAAGGCTCCCAGTGTATTACACAGCAATAAAGGAGCTCTGGATGACATGCAGAGAGATAGTGAAAGCTGCAGGCGCTCCTGCTTAGAAGCTTCAAAGGACTGAAGACAGAAATTTGTTTGCATTACTACAGAATTAACAATTCATCTTATGGCATCTTCAAAGCAAAACACAAAAAAGTAGACTGAAAGGCTGTCATGATCTCATAACAATGACATGATCATTTCATGAATCATATGAAATATGAACAACATGTGTTTGCAAGCTAGTGAAACCTCCTGGATGCAGCATTGTATGACAATGATGTAACCTTTTTAGTTCACACTTCCAGTGTTAATGAAAACAGACTCCTTTTATGGGCCCTAACTTCACACAAGTTTTTTTATAGCAGTTAGATGAGCCTGTTTATAGCAATCAAAAGAGCAGAAAAAAGGATTTAATCTTAAATGAGCAATGTTATCTGACTTGTGTAGCAGTGTGATAGGAAAAGTTTTACACTTGTAAGCATGTTACATAAATCCATTGAGATCTATCCTAACAAAAGAACACACTAACAAACACATACAGTGAATATTTTAGGTTGTATGTTCATTTGCCTGTGTTCGCAAGGAATTAGTATGAAGATAGCAACTTTTTTTTTTGCTAAAAGCAGACATACAAGTATTTCAATCTATTACAAACAACAACTGTCATTTATTTTTACTTCTAAATCTACGTGTGACTGCAGCACAATTTGGAGCAGACCTATTTATAGCTGGCCACCACCACCACCACTACCCTGCAGCCTGAAAGTCACACCAGGAGATTTTGGGAGGGAAGTCCTTGAGCTCCCCTGTCAATGTGAAGCATTGCAGTGACAAGTTTGCTGATGAGATTCGTCACTGTTAAGTCGCACTGCACTGGTCCCTCCCCTGAAGCACAAGCCTGCTTTCTATGCACCTTTTAAGCATGCAGAAAAGATGCACGTGCACTCCAGCGCAAAAGTACCCATGCATGTAAAAATCTGCATCTATGCACACACAGCAAGCAGATTTGCACATGCATAACTTCTACAGTCAGTAAAAACTGTGGTAAAGAGTTTATATTGTTGGGATACATGCTGTTACTTGATATTTTTCCATAATGATGTTATTTCACAACTAATCATTTACTTGCAAGTATTGCAATAATGTACAACTATCCTGCTGCTGTCAAAATACACATTCAGGAAGACAACTTACCTTGAATTCTGTTCAGAAAGTTCCAGAGAGGGATTATTTATCCGTGTCCGATTCAGTGCCCCCTGTCTTCCCAAAGAATCCTAATCAAACAACACAACACAAACAAAAGTATCTAATGTGCATCTCAGACACAGCAAGTCCTACTCTGCTGCTCACTGATGCTCTCTAGAATAAGGAGGAAACTCTGCTCACAGCTCCCAGGCTCTGAGCCAATCATGTCAAACTGTTCTCCTCCTCTTGGCCAATCGCATGCCTCTATTGCTTCACACGTTCACCCCTCCTCCTCTTGTTGGAAGTTCTCATGGTTGTGGACAAAGTCATGGAGTATGACAAAGTGGAAGGAATTGCTATACTATTTATCTGATGAGGGAGTAAGAATAGAGCAGCTATGGAAACATTTCTATAATGAAAATGTGGCTGACAAGAAGGAGAAACACAAATGTTTTTATTTAGCTAAAGATGAATTGGTTAGGATTCAGCTTGT
Organism: Pseudomugil gertrudae; assembly: GCA_037177535.1. Lineage (NCBI taxonomy): Eukaryota > Metazoa > Chordata > Actinopteri > Atheriniformes > Pseudomugilidae > Pseudomugil > Pseudomugil gertrudae. The sequence goes on along the minus strand of JBAMHV010000012.1, from coordinate 9,736,348 downwards.
CAAGTAGCTGTTTAAAAGATTATTTATTACTACTGCTTATTTAGTTTAAGACAGTAAAGCTGTTCTCCTTTTATATGTTGCCTCTGAGAAATTCCTGTTTTACTACCGCCTATATCAGGTAACTTAATACAGGATTACATTAAAGAAGGGATGATGGGAGATTACTTTTGGAGCTAATAATAAAAAGATGAATAGCAGCTCATTTAATCCTCTCAGTATTTTCACATATAACTCCTATAAGATGATAACTTGTGTGACAAGACAAGTTGAATCTAATTTGCTTTTCTGTCTATAAAGCACACTTACAAATACATCTGGATTTACCAGAGATTAGGGCCCAATCCCAGTTTCTGCCCTCAGCAATGCAACTCAACCCTTCTCCTGACAAACGGAGTGGTAAACACAAGGAAATTTCCATTTCCTGAAGTACACAAAAAGCCAATGTTCTTCACAACACAATGAGAGCTTTGGCTTGCTGGAGAGCAATGAGACATCTGATATATTTGTATAGTTCTAAATTAAGTTCCATCATTTCCGTATAGCTCTCAAAGCTACTTTGTTATCTCTGCCAAATAAATTATTCTTATTGCCTCCATTTATCTGTCTGTTTTTAGTAACTTTACACAAAAACTGCTGTTTTTTTTCTTTCTGAGAATGGGTTTTGGTCTAATTTAGATTCTAATACATTTTAGGAGTGATCTGGAAGGAAATCTGGACATTTTTTTAAGGGTTTGTTACAATATGGGTGGAAATGTACTGTTTGGCTAGGGTCTGTGCTTGTAGTTACTTTTGCTGTGATGACAGAGAACACACACCGATTTCCTCCTCTGTAAATGGTTCAATTCAATCAGATGGTGCTTTGGTTTGACTTTTCTATGCCACAGGTGGAGCATTTTGTATTCTGATGACGAAGCAGTCATTGCAACACATGTGGTTAAACTTGTGTAATCACAGTTTGATCGTTCTTGTACTTCTGAACTCAAAAGTTGGATCACATGCATCACTGTAAGATCCACAACAAACTTGAGGGGTAGCAGAGAGTGCGAAGCTGCGCCTCCTGTGTGCATGGCAAGCATCAGAAGTAATCAAATCAAAGTGTGCACCTTGTGTGAGGCCCCTCTGGGCAACTGTTGCCAATCCTGTGTGTTGTCCTTTTAGTGAATGTCTGGAATAATTTGTTTAAGGCTCCCATCCACACAAAGAGCTTAGAATCATGTTGTGTATTTTTGTAATCAAACCCAATTTGTGTTCTTGAAAGATTCATTCATTAAAATTACAAGATTAACTAAGTTCAAAGGTGAAACCTCACAGCATCAGAAACATGCAGGTCTAGCTGTAGCTTTGAGCATTTCTGAGAGCATATGGTGTTCCCATTGCTCCCTGAATGAAAAGACTCATCCACATAATAAAGATAATGTACCTTTGCATGTGTTCAAATATTTACTGTGAGCTTGAACAACTGTGACAGTCACTCCTTTTGATGCAGCTGATAATAGAGATAAAATCTGAATGAAACAACCTTTTAGCCTGTTCTTCCTATTCAAAGTAAAACAGGGAAGAGTGGTTAAAAAATTCACAGAAAGCTTTATAAAAGATTATAACATCTCATTCGAGTCAGAGAGGCAGGTGACCTGCTAAGCCCTCAGGGAGCCACCTGGCAAATAGGCATAGAGGATTGGCTTCAGCAAAGCAAGCACTGCACAGTGCTCACAGTAGTAAAAGGGGTATAATTCTTGTGAAAATGTGTGCACTTTTGGACAACTGCATCAAACCATTGTGCAGGAATGGAACAAGTGTGTATCTGCAAAGAAAAAAATCAAAGCAAAAGGGAATTATTCAGTCTTTAATCTGTAAACCCTCAAAAGTCTAAGAGTAAGAATTCCTCCAACAACATGCAACATTAAGAACTCTGGCTGCCAAGTTTTGACAATAAGCAATACCTGACAGACACAAACAGCAAACCAGACTCACTCAAATGAGAGAGTGGATCAATAAGTTCACTTTGGGACAGACATTACAAGATGGCTGAATCCATATATAAGTGGAAAATATCCACTGGTCCAAACTGTATCCTGCTTGTTCCACTTGTCTGAACAAAGTGTTCCAGCAAAAGCTGATGAAAGCAAGCGTCAGAGGAGGAGTGAGGTGTTCTTCATTTGAGGTGAGAGGACATCTGGATCTGGTGAGTTTTACCCACAGGTCTAAATTCACAGGTAGAAGTGTGCCTATTATGACATAAAAGCTCATGTGCATAAAAAAAGCACCATTTCTGCTACATTGCTGTTTTATACTGTTTTAAAAGCCTCCCCAAATAGTTTTTGTTTCCCTGCTTGAACTTTAAGGCAGACAAATGAAAAAGGACGTCATGAACAGCAGCAGAATCATCATTACAGATTATCTGTGAAAGGTGACTGACATAAAAAAACACATAAATATCATCACAAAGTAAAAATTAAAAAACAAAAACTCCAATCTTTCGTCAGAGCTTCACATCTGCCAGCTGTACCAACAACAACAAAAAGAGACACTGCACAGTTTTACTGAGCATGTCCTGCTCTAATCACATCAGCTACACAATGCAGCATCTTCTATTTGAAGCTATTACAAAGAAAGCAGGCTCTGTTAGAGTGGAACAAACAAGACATCACTTTTCTGCAACCCCAACAGTATCTGTAATTCCATCCAAATAAACCAAATCATCTTTAGACTTTTTAATGGGAATATCGAAATATAGGAGGAAGGAGACAGGAAGATTTTGTTGTAACTAGTGTAGCCAGATACAATATAACAGGATAAAACTATTCCCAGTAAATCTTATGCACTCTGTTGTCTTTGATAACCTCTCTGGGTTTAAATCACCTTTATCACCTGGGAAACTTCTTGTCAAGGAAGTAAGAGGCTGAGTTTTGGGCTTTATTCCTTTGTTTATCCTTGTACTTTATTGTGGTCTTACCTCTCTCCATAAGCCTGTGCCCACATCATCAAGTCATTTCATAGCTCGTTTTTGTCCTTGACTTAGTTACCAAAATATTGTCACACCATACAAGATACATGACCAAGAACCAGGGAAATACATTCTTTCTTATTATGACTCCTACTGATAATTAAAAAGGATACATGTTCAAACCCTGCCACTTCCTTATATAATCATGATCTGGTGCACATGAAGAAAGCAATTACTATTTAGCTTTCTCCCTTTCTCTTATCTGCAATCAGCTCCCTTCCCTGGCAGCATCTCTGCTTTTCAAAAAGCTTTACAAGCTCTTCTGATTATTATAAGCTCAGTGGACAGGACTTTTATGATGCAGCTTATTTGGAAAAAAAAAACTATGAGGTTCCATTTGTCCTCATAAAAAACTGCATTTAATGTTTTGAAATGAGAATTTCTCTAAAACATTAAAGTAGCTGAGGCTAATAGTTTAATATTAACAATGGACTGCATTAATCAGCTGTTTTGGCACATGAAAGGTGCTATAGAAATAAACTTGCCTTGCCTTTCCAACTCAGTTATTAGAGCAGTTATTATCTGCATCATCAACTAGATGAACAGAAGTAAAACTCTGTATTGATACTGTCATTTTGTTAAATCTGGACATGAAAATAAACATCAAGAAGTTCAACTTTACATGCTGCCTCTACTGACCCCAAGAGGCCAAAGTTAGTTATTGTTAGAAGCAGCCAAAATGTTAAGATTTTTAACTTGATTTGCTGATCCTATTATTTGAGTTATTTTCTCAGTTTTAATCATTTAGATAAGTTCCAGTAACATTCTAAAACTTAAGACATCAACCTGATTTTTTGTGAACATTGTTACCACGTAGTTAATTAGAACCTTTCACTACATGGCGACTAATAAGATCAAGTGCTATTGTTAACTTAATTACAATTATGGAGCTTCACATTGAGTGATTCATTAGAAATATAAGACATGAAAAGGGACAAATGTCACTGCACAAATATAATTAGAGCAAATCAGTCAGACAGAAAGAAAATATAGCCAGCAAAAAGCATTTCCATAATCAGATTTAACTGAGAATGTATATTGCAACATCAAGTATTCCAGTACTATTATGCAGACAAGAGCTTTTTTTCCTTATTTATTAGACACAGCTCTCTAAATATTTACACGAAAGGAGTTGTCTGTGAATTTTAATTTTACATTTTCTATTGATCTGCATTAAACTGGAGTAAAGCATGCTGTAAAAAATAAGCACTTAAATGATCAAATACAATTATATTTGACTTTGTAAAATGAAATAATTATATCTCATATGGTGATTAAATCATGCTCACTGACTGCTTTGAAATGGGTTAGACACATTTTGAACTTTTGTGCCGTTTCCCTCATTCAGCAATGACCTAGTTACTGCAGTAGCTTCTCCCAGTCAAATCAGGGAAGGACCTACAAGGGTGGCTTGAAGACAGATAGGCGTTGTTGGAGCTCATCACAGTGTAGCAATCATCCGTGCCCTCCAAACACCGGGCTGTCCTGCTGCCTGTTCGGATCTTGTAATTGTAAAACTTTGCTTCAGCTCCCACATTCCACTGTACAGAAAAACTGATTTTTACCACCATAGAAGTAAAAATGCTCAAACTATCAGATTAAACAGACTCTGAAAAGTCTACTTATAATTCAGCCACTGTCTCAGTTTGCTTTTTTGTTTTAAAACATCCTTCTTGTGCAGATTTGGTTTAATGCAATGAACATATTTACCTTTATGTCTTACAGACACCTAACAAATGCATGCAAATGAACTGGAATCGGCCTACATGTGCCTTGATAGGTCCAAACTGACAAGTCAGGCTTTTTTTTATAATACTTTTATTATTACCACTCATTGTGTTGAACAGACATTAGAACAATAGCCAGTCAAAAAACTGCTGGAGTGTGTGAGGAAAAAACAAGCAAGTTAGACATGTTAATATGCCGTCACTAAGGTAAAAGTTAGTAAAATATCATTGTAATTCCTACAATGATCTTTTCCTCATACTAATTTTATTTCTAACTGAATTTCTCTGGAAAAACTAAAATAATCAGAGATAATGAAATTATCTAACATGTGTTTTTAATAATGCATGTGAAAATCCTAAAAAATTATAAATGGGTTATGATAAATGAATACATGCTTTATAAAAGGGTCAAACTATCAGCTACTTCCTCTTCTTCTTCTTCTTCTTCTTTGTCTTTGTCTTGACAGCAGTCCTACGAAACAAATGAGAGAAAAAAAACAGAGACTACATTAAGACAAAATAAAGATCTAAAAACATTAATAGACATAATGATGGCTGTCTAGATGAGTGAGTGTGTGAGTGTGTGTGTGTGTGTGTGTGTGTGTGACTGCTCCCAGCTGCAATTGTGAAATTATCCAATCCAATCCAATCCATTTTATTTGTATAGCACATTTTATAAACAAAGCGTTTCCAAAGTGCTGCACAGCAT
>JBAMHV010000012.1:9710106-9725836 GCA_037177535.1 Pseudomugil gertrudae | reverse complement strand
TTTTCATTTGAATCGGGTGGGATACATGGAAAATCTGCAGGATTACGGCTCTCGAGGACCAGGGTTCCCTAACCCTGGTCTATAGAGACCATGATGACACAGACAAGTCAATTTACCTGCATTAGTATTGTGTGGTGGTTGATGAGGGTGGTAGTGTAGTCTTCCAACCACCCATTACACATGAGAGTGGCTCTTTGTTGCTCATCTGCCTCTTTTCGTTTATTAATAATGTCCCACAAACGTTCACACAATTCCTATGTGTATGTATCAGAATAGCAAAAACATATTCATTCATTTAGTATTAACATTTGAAGAGTATTCATATTGTTTGAAAAAATATTGCAAATTTTCTTTACATCAAATCTTAGATGCAGATCTGCTTTGGTACCCTCATCTCCTCTCAGATTATCAGGCATGCTATTAAAGGACTTCTGCCATTCAGACACAAACTCATACTTCAAATCTAGGCGTCCCAAGAAGTGCTTGGATTGTTCTCTACAGATGCAAGAACCAGTTAATACACTTCAGTAACAATAAATGAAATTATTTTCAATATATTTTATTAACATATTTTAGCCTCGACTTTAAACCTGGTAAGACTTGTTAAGCCCCAAGACCTATGTATGCACTTGGGTCATACCCTATTGCAGCCCAAAGACCATCTGAAGCCATTACTGTAGTCGCAATGTGAAACAAATAGAGTGTTTGAAACTTTTATACTGAAACAGTAACTATAGAGCTACTATACATAACCACATCTAAGAAGATCACCAAGCTGCAGGTGGTGTAGTGTGGCTAACTATACATGCAATTAAAGAGCATAAATATGTTTTTTACTAATCACGTTAGGAAAATAGTGACATGAGACATGATCAGAATTTATTAAAAATATTTCTGTATGTTGCTGTGAAAAACAAAAGACATTGTGTTTCTTTATCCTTCAAAATTTGGAGTTTTACCTGATGTTTAAAAGTTCATAATCAATAGCAGCATTGTTTAGGTGCAGTGACTGCAAAACTTTCTTGACATCGTTCACGTAGGAATCACACAGATTGTCCCAATGCGAGCAGAGGCTTTCAGCTACCTCCTAGAAAGTCAGCAAAAGTGGACATTTATCTTTTACTTTATTCAGAATGAAGGCAAGTAATGAAAGATCAAATTGTTGACATCCCAAGATGACATTGTTATGAAGAGACACCATACAAACATAGTGGAATTTTTTGGGCTGTGGTAAATGATCTCAAAAGAACATCCTTGTGTTTTCAAGTCATTTCAGTGGTATTATCTTTTATACAATGGATACAACTATATCTTTATGGAAAAAATATATCAGGAGTAGATACTTCAACTAAAAATATACTGCAAGAAAATGAAAAAGGTTTATCCTACCAGAGGAACTGGTTCATCCACATAGACCTGACTTGATGAATCTTGATGACCCTCCAATGAGGTGGATTCTAGTTGACTCTCAAGGACTCCTTGTGAATCCTCATTGGATGCTAAGGCAGGTGATACATTCTCAGAGCGCCCTACTAATTAACAACAATTTTTAAATAACATAAATAACACATTTAAATAACAACAAACAAGAATAATCTCAGATGTCTAGTACAAGTTTACGTGTTTACATCTAAAAATTCGTAGCTATCAGCATATAATCTTCCACCACACACCCTAAAACTTAGATAAGTACTGAGATAATTTCCTCTGTTTTAACAGGAAAGAAGGATATGACCTTCACATCACACCTACATTTAATAAAACATTTCAACAGTTTCATATCCTGCACTAACAGATCAAGGTGACCTCAACCACAAGTTTTTGTTTCCTCTTGAACTTTATAGATAAATTTATTTTCTATTAAACCTTTGGTTAAATTAACTTTTTAAAATTAATATTCATTTGTTTTAAGTTCATTTTTTTCTACAACATCACTTAGGACTTTTTCCTTCTTCAAGCTGGAGAGGAAGTCTATAGGACCAATTTCTGGTAATTGGGCCTTGAAAGGAGGTGTGACTGATGTGTCTTAAACTTTTGTTCCATCAAGCATCTCATACTCTATGGGAAGATCAGAAGGTACTAAAAAGGGCATGTATTATACATGTATTGATACTGTAATTGACATAGTAAGGATATATTGACTATTATACATTATGCACAGTAGAAGCAATCAAAAATTTCTGTCAGTCTCTGTTAGGTTAAAATATTTGTTGAAATCGTTCTAATCATTATGAATGACAGAATTATAAACATAACTGGATAAATAGAAAATGGTCTCTTTACATTAATTTACCTGTCTGTTTTTCTTGGATAACTTGTTTCAAGGTAGACTCCACTTTACTGTAAAGCTCTGCCTCATCTACATCTGCATCAATGGTGACCAAAATGTTCTGCTTTTCACCAAACCATTGCTGCAGTGCTGGCCAGGTATCACGGAAAGTGAAGATCCTTAAAAAGGAAATTATATAAGACATAGGTCATAGCTTCAACATATTTCTTTCATTGTTCCACACGATTTTTTTATTACCTGTGTGGAATTTGTCCACGATACAAGGTCTTGTCAGTAGCAGCAACTTCTGTACCAATACCAAATCAAGTCAAACAACAAATCTGTAAATAACTAAACAAGACAATGCTTGAGTGTAAACATCTATATATGCAGCATTAAACTCTGAAAAGTGTAACAAACCTAAATGTCTGTATGCACGTCTGACCACACATTCATCTGGGATATTCAGCAGAAGAGCCACGTCCAGCACAGGTGCAGGAGGTGGTGGCGTTTTGGTCAAATAAGGATTGGGAGCAAGGCTTGTCTTGTTGCTTTCAACATCTTTCTCTTCATCAACAGACCCACCCAGGGCTTCTTCTAAAAGATGGGCCAAGTTGATGTCATATGGAAAACCATCGAGGATCCAACCGGACTGATCTGGAACCTTTCTGGTAAAAAAACAGTAAATATTTAAGCGTCCCAAGTTTTTTTGAGGTTCCTTAGGTTTTGTCCCATGATAGAAATCAGATTATGCCATTTAGTTGATTTACATAAAAGACTATCAATTAATAACATGCAAAACTTTAAGAAAACATAGTTGAATGAATCGTATAAATGGCATTTTATAGTAGCATCATTTACATTCTTACCTAATTGCCTCTACCAGAATGTCCACTAACAGCTTTTCGGGAAATGTGTTTCCTTTTCTCATTTCTTCCTCTGCAGCGGCTATCTGTATTGTGAGGGTACACAATAGGATAAAGTCACATATTTAATTCCACCCTGTGACGGCCTGGCGAACTGTCCAGGGTGTACCCCGCTTCTCGCCTGCTGATTGCAGGGATGGGCTCCGGCTACCCGCAACCCTAAATTGGATGAAGCAATATGGAAAATGGATGGATGTTTAATTTCAAACATATTTACATCTATCAATTGTTTTATTTGAAAAAAAATGCTAGTTTATCTTTACAATGGTTTGTGCTGAATCAATAAAATATCTTATAAAGACAGTAAATCTAAATCCAACATTTTTCAACATTAGCAAAGACTTCCTCTTGTTAAGTCTTTCATTTTCACCTGGACATAGGTTCTGGGTGGAAAGAAAATGCTACATGTATCAAATCAAACAAGTATCTGAGCAATGTGCTTTTTGCTGATTAGATTAAATGTAGATTTTAAATGAAACAACATAGAAAAGAACCATGATTCAGTAACCCACCACATACACCTGATGTGATGTGATCACCTCTCCTTCCCTGTCAGAAGGAGGAGAGATTCAGTCGATTACTGGCACTGAATAAATGACTTATGCATGTGCATGTGCGGACAATAAACTGTATTTTATTGACAATTTGTACCATTTTCAGGAACTCGAGGACATTTTGAAAGAAATTGGTTACATTTTAACAAGTCTGGAGTGAAAGAAATGTGTCCAACTTATTTTATTTTCTGCGTCATCCCCCTGCACTTGGAGCCAAGACTGTGATACACGAAGAGCTATCTCACAGGGTAGACTAAACAAAACTCAGTAGAAACCCTGAGGATGAGCTGCGTCTACCCCAACCCAGAACCATCCTCGATAGGGAGAGACATCAAGGCTAACTTTACTTAGAAATTTTTAGACAGCAGTGTTCCATGTTCTAATAGAACAACATTTCTCCTTCTGTTAACGTACAGTACAGGATTTTTGCAAACTTCTAATAAACTAAGTCCCACCTTTAAAGAGAGAGAGGACAACTTCCCCTTTGAGCCACAGTGAGCCCATAAAAACAAGGCAAACGATTGTAAAGCCATCAACTTAGGTTTATTAAATGTTAGCTCTTTAGCAGGACAATATTTTTAATTAATGATTTTATTACTGAGCACAGCCTTGATTTTATGTTTTTAACTGAAACTTGGTTAGACCAAAATAACAGTGCGGCTGTTTTTATCGGGTCAACCCATATCAATTACTGTCTTATCAGTGAGGTCAGAGCAAACAGGAGAAGAGGGTGGGTTGTAGTCTTACTCAATGAATCATTTCAATGTATGCTGTGATCCCTTAGAAGTTTTCCTTCTTTTAAATACATGGCTCTACAGCTGAAAATATAATCTAGAATCACATTTCAAAGTATTTACAGCCCCCCTGGATACAGCATTTTGTGATGATTTAAGTGAACTGCTTTCTATGATCTGTGCTGATTTTACTGTGTATTTATTGCTGGTAATTTTATCATTCATATTGACAAACCTCAGCACAAAGGAATTAAAGACCTGAGTAACAGTCTTGACACTTTGGGCTGACTCCACATATAACAGAGCCAACACGTACTAAAGAACATACTCTGGAATTGATTATTTTAAATCAAATTATTGGAGACTCTATATTGCCCATAGGAGTAAGTGTGAATGTGCATGGTTGTTTGTTTATTTATGTTGGCCATGTGATGGACTGGCAACCTGTCCAGGGTGTGGTCGGTCGGACGGACGGACAGACGGGCGGATGGATGGAGGGGTGGGTGGGTGGGCGGATGGACGGAGTGACGGACAGACGGACGGACGGACGGACGGGCGGGCGGGTGGATGGATGGATGGATGGAGGGATGGATGGATGGATGGGTGGGTGGATGAGTGGGTGGGTGGATGGATTTCTGAAGTTACACCACAGTACCTGAGTTGTGTCACCTCCATTCTTCTTAGCCTGAAGTGCTTCTTCAATCAAAGTGTCAGCAGATAAAACACAAATACCAAGTGCTGAAAAAGAGAACAACACCCACACTCAGGTTTTTATTGTATAAAATCAGTAAAGATGGTGGTCCTGTATCTTGTTTATGCATGTGAATGTATGTTACCTTCAGAAATCTTAGCCAGACAGGTTGTCTTGCCTGAGCAAAGCTTGCCAAGGACGCAGGCCTTGATGGTGCAGTGAGGTAATGAAAGGGAAGATGATTCTATGATGGGCGGATGAACCATTTGTTTCAGTCGGTGGATAACATGTCCAAGAATGTTGTTGGGAGCTGGGAGTAAAGTTGTCTCCCCATTTTCCTTGAAGAATGCCCAGTCACCTACCATGCTCTTGAAACAGAAAACATGGATTTAAAGACAAACTTTTTAAGTGTCAAAACATGTAGCTAAATTGTCTATTTACATGTTTTTGTTTGATAAAGTCCACAAAAATTAACTAAATGTAAGCTTTAGCAACCACACATTGAAACTAGATTGTAAAATTACACTCTTCCTGCTTCATACTTACAGTATATTCATCATATTCCAGTTTGTTCAGTATCTCCTGCTTCTTCAGATCCGCTGGGTGCAGTGATGTGGAGAATTCAATCACCGGCTGATCACTTCTTTTTGACTCATAGAGAGGCAGGCCTCTGAGCAGCACTTCCTTCCATTGCTTCATTTGCTTCTCTGGAATCTGGTCTCTGTTTGTGGCAGCGTGAATAATTAAAGGACATGATCCACACTTGTAATTTTCAGTTAAATTCAATCATGAGCCTGAAAATGGTTTAAGCTGTTTAAGCAACTTCATCAACAATTTGCCAATAACTTATGTTGTACTGTTTAATGCATCTGCTCCATTAATAAGATTTATGTAATCTAACAGCAAATACTTCATCTGACCTCAATGAAATAATACAGAGGGCAACTTACTATGTTAAGCAGAAGATATATAATATAAAAACACAAGATCGTATTAATACTGAGCAGCGGTACATGAGTTAGGGCTGTGAATATGCTTTATTTCTCTATGAGAGAAGCAGACATAATATTAACAGCTAAGACAAAAAAATTTAAACTATGAGCCATAAAAGAATAAACCACCCCTCAATCTCTACCTTTCAATAAAAAGTATTATTAAAAAGTGACAGTCTAAAGAAGGCATTTTCTCAAACATGTTTAATCGTATTCACATAATTTTAAAAAACCTGCCAGTCATTTTATTTTTAATGGCATCTTTAGAAGCTATTGTATTACGTACTTCTCAGTGATCAGATGATATTCTCCAACCTTGGTTGCCAGGTCCACAATCTGTTCCAAAATGTCCTTGCAGCTCACAAAGTGCTCCTTTTGTTGTCTTTGAGTTCCTTCAAGCTCCTTTTTGACCTCTTCTTCAAAGACCCATTTAGTGTGATGAGCCAAAACCTAAACCAGTCAGAAAGATGGAGTAGGTGGCGACAGCATTACAACACAAATGCTTGTGTAATGCACTGCTGATGAAATTACAAGAGAGGTCAGCCGAATCTGAGTGTTTTTATTTGTTTCTATTTTATAAAAATAAACTTGTGTTTGTTAGTGACTTATGAAACTGTAGCCACAAACCCTAATTATTTTATTAAATACTATGTAACTAAAACAAGAAACCTATTAAAATGGCTTCAATGTGACACATACTGTATATTCTAATATCAGAAAAAATGTGCAAAATCCTTCTTTTTTCTTTACTATTAAATCAATAGAAGCTGAGTGCAGTTATTTTTGATGAGGTTATCTTCAAATCACAAGTTAATTTTTTTAATTGTCTTAAGGAAAAAATGTTTTCACTTAAATTCATTTTCTCATCATCTCCAAAAAAATGGCCTTTTTCTCAAGATAACGATATACTGTAACTAGTTATCACAGAATAACAAGCTTTGTTTCTGCAAGATCACGAGTTGACATCAAGATGAGCTCAAAAATTATTGGTTAGTGTAAAATCTTTTTAAGAGACACAGGAGTCTTACATTTATCCATCTGTGCTTATAAAGTCCCCTTTAATCTTGATAATATACTCCACCCTACACATACAACTAAAATGAGCCCTGCCTTTACTATTTTGGTGATACTGCTCACCCTGTCACTGTAAAAGCTTAAAACAAAGGTACAACAGAAAGAATTATTCAGCTTTTTCCATTCATCCTATCTCACCGCCTCTCTGTACAGAGCTTCCTGGAGATCCTGTTGTCTTCGCTGCTGGTACTGAAGCTCTCTGAAGCGGCGATTCTCTAGGATCACCTCTTTCTGCTTACGTATTATCATGAGCTGGTTAACCAAACGCTGTTCCTGCTTGGTTGGACGTGTCAGTCGCTTTACTAGTTGCTCGTCACCCTGCATTTCCTGAAACAGATTTGCAGCAACAACAAAAAATTGTATATGAATGTTAGACAACTTAGTCTCTCTTCAAAAACATCTTTAAGTCATTATACATTTGATATGTATGAAGAACTACGTGTTAGCGTGGGTTCACTCCGGGTACTCGGTAGATAATGGATGGATGGGTGGGTATTTACTGCTGTTGAAAAGAGAAAAACTGACATCTTAGAAAAACAAAAGTTTCACCTGTTGAGCCTCATGAGCCTTAAACTGCTCTATCAGGAATCTGTCAAGTCTTCTCTCTCTCTGTTCACTAGCAAAGGTTTTGTCTTTCAACCTCTGTTGGAATTCTTGTATACTCTTGATATTGGGCTGTAACATTGGCTTGGTTATGCTTCCAGCCACTTTGCTGAGTGGAAAATCTGCAGCGAGAGGCTGAACACTGGAACTGAAAAGATGGATGAATGATGGTGTTACAAAAGGGTGAATATCTCATGAACTGTAAAACTCCATAAATATAAACATTTAAATAGCAGAAATAATAAATGAATCTGTTTTTATCTATCTTTTCCCTTACTTTGAGGAGGGAGCACAATCAGAAGTCAACAGTTTTTCCCTTTTTCTCTCAAACTGGGCGATTTCAGTCTGAACTTTCTGCATGAAGAAAATGAAAAGAAAAAAAACAATAAAACCAATAATATTATGCACCTCCACCAAATAGGCTAAATGATCTTTGTCGGTTCATAAATGATCATATTATGTTCCTTTTGTTAATACCAGAGACTTTTCTTTGTGCTGCTGCTTCTTTCTTCTCATATCAAGAGGTGCAGGGTCGAAGGATGCTTTTTTCCGCTGGTCTTCAGTGGTCAGGTCATTTTGCCGCTCATAGCAAACCTGCAACACAGAGGATCAATAAGCTTTTAATTCACCATGTATTGTACTTTTATGTAAAAGTATGAATGTTAAATAACAATACACTATAAAGAGCTGCGATTGTGTGTTGGGTGAAAAGAAAGAAATCCACTGAAATGCTTTAGATACATTCATATTAAAATGATGACAGTGTTAATTTTTACAGTCTTGAGTACCTTCTCAACATTTTCTATTCTTTTTTTATCCAGAATATTGATTTGCCTCTTCTCTTGGATGGGCTGGGTCACTGTTGATCTGTTATCCACATGCTGCTGAGACATTTTCTGAAAGTTCACATCTGTATCTCGTTTCCCAACCCTAGGAAGCCGCTAAATACATGGAAAGGTGTTGGGAAAAATACAGTAATTAATATCAGCTCCTGACCACATGCATGCACTACAAACACAATCCCCTTACATAAGTAAACATCTCATGCTCCTCCTTGTGCAGGTTTGCTCTGACTGCAGGTTGCATGTGATCCATCTTTGTCTTGTTGATATTCGCATTGTTCTTCTGTTCTAGGACAACATAAAGTTGGTAGAGAAGACGTTTGGCAGCGTCTTCCTTCTCATGCATCAGGTCTCGGGCTGTGTTTATGTCGAATGGGACCCCCAGTAGCTTTAGAGTTGGATCCAGGCGTGTAAAGTTATTCACTTTGTCGACAGAGTTACTAATTACAAAAGATATAATCTTACATTATTATGAACATTAGGATTAAGCAGAGGTTTTCAAGCAAACAAATGAAAAAATGAAGTTGGTCAACTTACTATCTCTTTAAAAACATGTTGAAATCATCTTGCATCCGATAAGTATGAAGAATTTCCCCAATTAAGTATCCGTTTGAGAAATCCTTGGCAAAGGTTCCGGGATCTATAAATACAGTATTCATTTATTGGCGAACAGCTGCGCAGTTTTTGTTTTATTTATTGTTTTCTTGCCAGTGTTTGTTAGATTTGCTAGCTTAACTACTATTAGTGCTAGCATAAGTTAGCTTAACAAACCATAACCCTTATCACGCTTACCAACCACTTTTGACAGCCGGACCTCCTCGTTAAGCCACCTGTACAATATATCCGACATCGTAGAAACGTATTTTTAACCTAAAACTTACTTTTCCTATGTACTTGTACCTAAACAGCTAAAAGTGGCAAATAAAACAGGCAATAACGTAGTCAACATCAGCGTTCAACTGTTGCCATGTCGACATAAACAAAGGTTACTACAGACTTGCCTGATGGGAGCAATAAGATTTGGAAGCCAAAAGGGAAAAAGACATTTTAGAAATTTCAAGTTTTTGCAGTAATTTTAAAGAAATTATAGCTCGGTTTACTAGTGTACTTAGCAAGAGTTTTTACTATTCTGGTTGAGAGCACTACCGCTCTTAAAACTAACACATAACAGTCATGTCCAGGGAATTTCACATAAACCTGCATGAAGGCTCTTCATGAGCAAGTTATCCATTTCAGTAACTTTCAACTAACTTTACAGAAAAGTTATTTTTTAGCATCAACTTTTACATTTTTAGTTGAGTTTACCAAGTTTAATTAGGTTAAAAAAAAAGTCAATTGAAGACAAAACCCCAAAAACAAGATATATTTTCAAAGTACAATCATTTATTTTGATATAAATACATATAAAATACAATATAAACCTTTACAGCATTATCAGATAATACAAGAAAAACTGAAATATTCACTCACATTTGTAAGCATATATATATACTTTATAATTACGCCTATGCACCTGCTAAAAAAAAAAAAAAAGTGAAATTAATTCCAAGAATTTCTCAATCCTGTATCATCGGTCAGCAAAAGACCAAACGGTTACAATCACTTGAGTTTAAGATCAAATCAGATATAAAACTGCCGTAGAGCCATAAGTCACAGACTCCAGCTATTTAAAGACCTCATTAGCACACTGCTCAAGACAAGCAAGGCTCTTCATGTTTTCCTTCCAAACAGCTTGACTGTTTATCATGCAATATGCTTCAGCCAGGAGAATGACTATGGCTTAAGATCTGCTATTGATCCTACAAGAACCACAGAAGTTTGTTGGGTTTCCTCTGGAATATTTGTTACAACATAGCTTCATAGGAAAATTTAAAAAAAAAAAAAAAGGAGGAAAGTTGACAGTGTAACATCTCTTTACTGCATGTCAGTACCATCAGCAGCAGCTATGACCATGGAGAAGTGGGCATGTGTGCATTATCAAAAGTGACCCTGGCCCCCCCCACCCCAATTTTGCATGCACATAACCATTGAAAGATGACCTGAATGACAGGAATAGTGTCACCTCAACATTTAAAAAAAAAAAAAAAAAGAAAAAAAAAAAGATAAAAATGTTGGGCATAGTGAAATAAACAAACCTTAACTTTTCAGTGCACAGTTTTTAAAAACAACTAGATTTCCTCAAATTCTGAGCAGAAAGACCATGTCAGAGGTAAGACTAAGCTTGAGACGAGAATCTTTGAAGAAGCCCAGTAGTTTCACCATAGGCAAAATCTTTGAGATATTAAACTCACTGCAGTAGGAGTAAAAAACAACAAAAAAAAATGGATAATTGGAAAATTTTAGTGAAAATTAGTCTTTAACTTCAGCAAAAACCAAAAGAAAGCCAATAAAACCTTTTCAGCTCGGGTCAGTTAACTATATAAACTTTGGTCACAATTTAAATTGATTGTCTTTTATAGTTGCCAGTAGAAAAAAAAAAAACACAAGTTTAGGCTGAATCTCAAAACCACCACAGTGGTTTGTTTGCATAGATGAGATCAACACTGAAACCCCTAATATACCACAGAGCCTCGTTTCACTGATCTTTGTCATGGTTTCCATTTCCAGTCATGACTCCGTTGGTATGATGTGCCCATGTCTGAGCCTGCAGCACTTTAGGAAGTCGCTTGCCTTTAGTGTAGGCGTGGTAGTAGAAGTTTATGAAAAGACACAGGAAGATCAGGCCATACAGGCCAATGATGTAAACAAAAATGGGGAACTGGTAATGGCAGTCCTTTATGAAAAAGTACTGGGAGATGTGGCTGGTCACCATAACAAACTGGATCTAAGAAAGAAAAAAAAAAGTATTAACTTCTGAGACTGTTAACATGCAAAAGAAACTGCTTGAAAATATTTATATACAAGTCCGACCACATACCAGCTGAATTGTGGTGAGGTATTTCTTCCACCACAGGTACTTCTGGTACTTGGGGCCCATGGCAGTCAGCCCATAGTAAGTGTACATGATAACATGGACAACAGAGTTGAGCAGAGCATGGAAAGTTCCCAAACCACCTGAAATGGAAAGCAATTCAGAAAACTGTCATAGGTAATTAAATGTAGAATAACTAAAAATAATAAATAGAATCTCCCTCCAAACACCTTTATTTAGACACCTTAGGGAGAGGAAAAAAAAAGTTTTACCTGCAGAAAAACGAACACCAAACCACCAGGTGAAGGGCATGATGGAGTGATGGTAGACATGAAGAAATGTCACCTGGCTGTTCTTCTTTCTCAGCACAAAAAAGATCTAGAGAGAAAGAAAAAATAAAAGTTGGATTAAAAAAAATAAAATAGTGGGGCAAGGACAAATGCAATGACATAGATGGTAAAATATGAGTGCCTTGCATAAAAAGACACCGTTCCACTTACTGTGTCCAACATCTCAATGAACTTTGAGAAGTAGTAAAGCCAGCATGTTGCTGCCATCTAGGAGAGAAGGGACAAGCTTAGCATTGGTTCTAGAAAATCTCTTCATGTGTCATCATGGAGAGGAAGGGTGAAGAAAAAAGTATTAAAAAGCAGCTTACCCTTATACCTTGTGGTGAATCAGAATAGTCAACCAAGTCACAACGAAACGAGTATCCTGTTCCCCATCCTGACATTACAAACTTAAACAAAAACATATTTTAGATTAAAATTGTGTCTGCCATAAAGTTAGTTTTTGTTATAGGTCTACTGCACAAATTAAAGATAAGTGCCAAGTTACAAAGTTCAGATGCATCATTTACAGAATATAATTTATGGCTGGGAAATTTTTTCTTCTTTTTTTTTTTAACATATGTTCAATTATTACCCAAAAAAAAGGTGCATTTTATGAAGATGCTGTATGAGTCAGTTTTGAGACAATTAGCTTGTGTGAGAAATCTAAAATAAAAAAGTGATTTCAGTAGAAAATTCCACAACAGCCTGACACAGCTAAACCAAATTTAAGCTCACCTCATGGATCATGTAGACTGACAGAGCCACAACGCTGAAGTTATAGACGATGAGAACTCCTTTCAGGTCAAAGGCTTTGCGGTTCTCCATCAATCGAGGCCCCAACGATGTGACAAAGTAAATGTATGCCAAAATGATGAGTGTTTGGGGGACAGGAGAGGCCATAAGCAGCCAGTTTTCTGTCCGAGAATCTGCAACAGGTTCGTTAAGAGTAGCAGTGTTACAGAGATAGTGTGATAAAGACCCAAACAAGTTATTACAACTTTAATGTCCAAGACTCACCTGCATTCTGGAAGAACTCATCATAAATGAGTGCAGCAGAGGACTTTATATTATCAAACTCCATCTCGGACAAGATCCTTCCAGTTCACCTAGAAGCAGGAAAGGCAAAAGGTTTTTAATTTGTGTTATTGAGCAAACGGACATCAAGATAAAGAGCCCAGCAGAAAGGAACTCAATATTTATGACAATACCAAGCCTTTTTATTCGATAAGTTTGGAACAAGGGAATTCTGTCAATATATGACTTCTTTGATAGAAAAAAAAAAGTTCTTGTTCCATAGGCTGATCCTGAGTGTTACAGCTGGACAAAAGTGCCTTCACTGAAAAACAGCATTGTTTCCACAACGTGTTCGCATGTGAATAATGATCCATTGTGTTCAGTATTCTTCTCTGCACCAGATGCAAAGTTGTCCCCAGCACAGAAGCAGCCTTATTGATCAGTTTCATCACATTTCTGATAGTGCTGCCCCAGCAGAGGGCCACATAGATTCTACTTTCCATAACTGATTTACTAAATATATGCACCATATGATGCAAAACAGTAAAGGATTTCAGCCTAGAGTGTCCTGTTGCATTCCCACATCAACCCATAAGTCTTTGTGTTCAGCTTCTTTCCAATAACGAGTCATTTCGTTTCGATTCATATGCAGAATAGAGGCTTACTGGGGCCAAAAGCTAAGTGACAGGCCTGACTGGTTTAGAAAAACAGCATACTATGGATAATCTAGAAGAGCCAATGAGAACCACCGTCAAGGAAAACCTTTTAAAGACAGGTTTACAACAGAAATTAAACAAAATGACAGTCAGTTACATTACTTTTGTTTTAAGCTAATGGTTTCACCAGTTTTAAGAGAAACACCCAAACCTGCAAGGGGCACGTTGCACTAAATTCTTCAGGGCAGGTTTTCTAGGTGTGTCCACATTGATGCAATAAAGCAACTTGCAGAGAGCATGGGTAAGTCACCACCAGTTAAAAAAAAAAAAGGGGCAAGTCTGTCTGGAGTCCTAACTTTAATGAACACAATGGCAAGCCTTGACACGTCAGTTAACGTAATGGGCAGGGATCATGACATAAAACTACGTTTCTCCTAAAAAGGAGTGGGTGGCTTTGGCAGACCTTATTTCTAGGAGAGATAAAAAACTGTTCTATATAAACATACAGGTAGTTTACACAATAGCGTTTACAGCAGAAAAAACGAAACACTCAACAAGAACAGCTGATGAAATGGCGGTAACCATCATTAGTAACCAAATTACATGTACCAGCGGGATTTAATCTAACAAATGTTGCATCCTTTACATAGGCGAGTGTCTCAAAATAAAAAAGAATGAAAGTGGAGATAAAAAGATATTACTAACCTTCTCTAAAATACTTCGTTTATATCCTCTTGCTCCGTCAAATTAGCCCTCCAAACTTCCGATCCACCTGTTACTTCCCTCCAGGTGTGTTTCACTCAACTCAAACTCACTCTGCTGGTCCAGGAGCTCCTTGGTCCTTATCTTCCGCTGGAGGGGCGTGGTTTCACATATGGCCACGCCCCCTTTCCCAGATAGGCTGACTTGTCTAGCTGGAGTTGAGGTGGGTCTTTGTTCATGTCTCATCGAAAAGTTATTTGATAGAACAATGCATTCTCTACTTAAGTAATCAACGTTTGGAGTATTATGATTATTATTAATGATATAACTATTACAATTTTCCACTCCATTCATTATATCAAAGCTAGATTACTAATTTAAACTGAGCCACACTTGGACTAAAAAGCACTCGTGTTATTAAATCAGTACAGATAAAATCATAGTAAGCAGTAGTGGTCATGGTCATGTTTTAGATATGTGCATTTGGGTCAAAGCCACTGTGTTAAACTGGGAGTGTCACTGTTGCTGGTTTCAGTGGGGGTAGACAGGAATAATCCAGAACAAATGCAAATGTGCCATGCTGTGGGGTAATCTGTTTTTCAATGTAAAATCCCAGACTCTCTCTAGCATGGAAGGATTAGAAAAAAGATTTTATAAATTCAGATACAGAAATACCACTGTTGAAAGATGGACAGCATTTTAAAAAAGCACATTTTATAGTTTGTAAAATGATTACAAACACAACAGAGATACCATGAACCACTTTAATATTTAATTATTTAAACATGAACTGTATTTACAAAGCTGTTTATAATTTTAAGTGAAAGATGCAAAATAACTAAAACAATGGTATATTGTATGTATAAAAACAGCATGGTCCAAACTCATTCACTTATGTAAACACACCCCATGTGTTTCAAGGCATCTTTGACTAAATGTCAATTGAAAGCGTGCCTCCACGCCTGTCATTTTTGGACAGCAACTGAAGCCGTATGCATGTTTAGAACAACATCCTTAGTCTTCATCACTGCTCCAGGCATCCTGAAAGGCAGGGTTCACAGCAGCCACACCTGCAGCACCCTGCAAGGAAAGAAAACACTCATTTGAGTTCTATAAATAAGGAAGAAATACGTCTTTCAGAAAAAAATAGTACACAAAGACAGACAAAGGTAAAAACTATATATGGATATATAGGAAAACCACAAGTAACCACACACTCCAGACAAATCAGAAAGAGGATAGTTTATTCCTAACTTATAATAACTGAGTTTATTTAATCAATGTACCAGTTACTCTAACTGATAAGGTGTATACTTGCTTTTTTTCAGAACAATCTCAAAAGCTCAAGAGCACACAGACGTGTCTCCTGTCCTATGGTCTAATGTGTGCAAAGAGACTGATTCTCCTTCTATGGAAGGGAAAGGAAGTGC
>JBAMHV010000012.1:9682304-9709119 GCA_037177535.1 Pseudomugil gertrudae | reverse complement strand
GGGGGGGAGACGTTTGGTCGGGGCTTGAGTTTGAACCATTGGGGTGGCCCCCTTGGGGGGGGGGGGGGGGGTGGGGGGGGGGTTTTTTTTTTTTTTTTTTTTTTTTTTTTTGTTTTTTTTTTGTTTGTTTAGTCTTGCTTGTTTTGTTTCATGTGTTTTGTATTGTGTGTTTTGTAACTTACCTCTACTATTATATTATTTTTTTTCTTTTTTTACTTATTTTTATTTTTTTTTTTCTTGTATAAAAGTGTAAAACTGAAGCAATTTCAACCAATGGGACAACTTGTATCTAACTTGTGCTTCACAATAAAAATATTTGAAACAAGGTGTATACTTGCTTTTGAATAAGCTGAGAAAAGATAACTTATCTAATTTCTGCTATTAAGACTAAAGAAAAACACTACAGTTTTAATAAAGGTTTAAAGATCATTTAAAAGTTTGTTTGTTTCAAACATTATTTTTGGGATATTTCCTTTTTTCTTAGGATATGGTTGTGTTGGTGACATTCTGAACTAGTGTGCAATCTTCTGTAATGATAAACTCAATCAGGAATCTTTAGATAATGTTCTCCTCTGCTTATATTGAAGGCAGATAATGAGGGAGCAGTACAATGTCAAATAAAAATTTGAAAGACATGTTGGGTTGTGGCATTTGATAAAGTAATAGAAGATATTTACATCTTACAATATTTTTTTCCTTATAATTTTCATTATAATTTTGTTTCCAGTTGTTATGGACATTACCTTATTTTTATGGCCTGAATCATCTTCCTCATCTGCAGTACGAAGGACAGGAACCCAGGCCAGGATATTACAATCCTTGCCTCCACTGTACAACTCCTATGCAAAAACAATGAGGCTACTTTTACTCATTGCTAAAAGACAGAACATGCATGGCAAAACATTACCATTCCAATCACATCAACCCATGGGGAAAACAGGTTTTGACGACTTTAAATGGGTCAGAGTACATTTATTAATACACTTGAAACCGTCAATGCAAAGCAAGCAGTCTCCAGTGCTTTGGCACTACTGTCAAAGCACTGGTGATTTCTGTTCACCTGGATATGAATCATTAAAATACATTTTCAGGACTAAATGTCCTTACCTGGAAACGTATACATCTTGTCGAACTGCATTCTCTTTTGTGTCATAAGTATGAAATGTGTGTGTCACCGGATGTGTTGCCTAATAAGGATGGCATGGGTGGGACATCCGTCTGTATCCTCCCCAAATTACATAATTAGAAAGGAATTTTTAAGTACAAAACATGACCATTGACAGTAAAAGCGGCACTAAAACTTACTGTAAAAAACTACAACATTGATAAAGGGCACTTAAAATGGTATATCACTTAAGTTATTATTTCAGTACTGGTACTAGCAGATCTACGATGTTGGAGTAAAATTTTACTCCAATCTTCTTCACTGAAATGTTACTATACTTACTAAATATTAAGACAGTGATACTGAATACACTGGCAGGAAAATAACACACACCTTCAAAAGTCAGTAACATTTATTGGGTAAGGACAAATGTAGCAACTTGCTATAAATTACATGGTTGTACTGAAAATATGACCTTTTTTAAAATAAATAACAAAAGACAGCACCTATCAATGTATTCATTGTGGAAAAGGTGGCATTTATAGCAACACAGTCAAAAAGGCTTCAATAAAGCACCAATGTCCCATCAATGTTCCACTGGTTTCTGCCCCTGTCCAAACATCGCTAAATAAGAAGGGTTGTGTGCGTTATAGACTTCTCTATTCTGATTCTGATAAGAGATAAAGAAGGTGAACCTACTTTAGTTACACCAAATGATCTCTGAAAATAATCAGTCCGTCTTTATTTCTATAGTCCAGAAAAAAGTCAAAATGTCTGATAGAATCTCGTATAATACAGTAATGGATGGAGAGAGAGCTGTATAATGATAAATAACAGTCAACATGTCTGGGAGCAATCATTTCTGTGTTCGAGCAGGGCCACCTGTATTTAAATTAATGGAAGCAAATGTTGACTTTAACATGCGAGCAGTCAGACAGAATAGCTTTTTATCATTGCATATATGTAAAAGCACCAACTGGACAGCTGACATGTTGAAATAAAGAAAAATTAACCGAGAGAAGCTGGCATGAATTCTCAAAGCATATATGAAACAAAGAAGAGATTATATATATGTA
The DNA here is from genome assembly GCA_037177535.1 of Pseudomugil gertrudae. NCBI lineage: Eukaryota > Metazoa > Chordata > Actinopteri > Atheriniformes > Pseudomugilidae > Pseudomugil > Pseudomugil gertrudae. The sequence goes on along the minus strand of JBAMHV010000012.1, from coordinate 9,706,938 downwards.
TTATATTATAAACAAAAATACATAGATGTAAATACTAACAAAAGAAGTAAATGGGGTGTGTCTCACCTGATAGTCTGGGTGGAACTCACAGCAGTCAACGCTGTTGTAGTGACCCCTAAGCATAGTGATCAGTTCTCCTGTGTGTAAGGCATACACTGCTATTGAGCTTCCGCACGGCACAAACACAAATTCTGGGCTGCAGCCATGAGACACTGTGAACTGCAGTCTTTTACGGCTCTCATTGCACACCTTTCCGTAGTTTACCTATAGAAAAAACGGGAAAAAACCCTTGTTTAGTGTGCATAAAAGTTTAGATAATTTACTCCTTACAAAACAATTAATACTACTAGTCAAAAGTTTGAAGACACATTCCCATTAAATCCAACAAGAAAGTTTGTCCAAACTTTTGACCGATACTGTATATAACATGATAAACATCTCACCCATACATGATAACATACAGAGTATTTGAAAACATTTTAAACAGGCATTTCATAAATACAGAAAGAAAAGGATTTCCTTATATGAAAGTTGCTTGACTGGAAATGGTAGACAGAAGGGTTGAGGATGACATCAGCAAAGAGCAACAGGTTGGGGCTCAAACACACAACCACATTGTAAAAACCAGTTAAGCAACCAGGCATCCAGGAAAATGCTTTATAAATCTTCTTAACTCTAAAGATCTTCGCTTAGGTACATGGTTAAAGTATAAAGTATAAGATGCTATAAAACAACTTCTATATATTAAGGCATATAAAAGCAATTTAGGACACAAAACAACTTTTATTTAATGCATTCACATCCAGAAAAGAAACTTGAACAATCTCGTAATTCAGGACATACGAGTACAAACCAGTACGTTATACAACCACGGTAGGCTGAATTCCTATCTTCAAGCCTTTTCAGGTAATATGTATTCAATAAATAATTGTTTAATGTTGCTCAGTCTATTCTTCTACATCATCCCAATCCATGTATGACCTTTGAACAGAATGAAAGTCTTTTGAATCTTTAAATCAGTAGTTTTAGTTTTAGTTTTGCTATAGCCGGAAGATGGAAAAATGACTACCATGGTAACCAACCATGGTACAAAACAGCTGAGCAGGAAATCAGAACAGGAGGGAGCACAGGGCCTAGAGCATAATCATTCTTTAATATGCAGATATATACCAGATTGGATTAAGAGCATTATTATTACAAACTTTACAAAAACACACTTTTATATCATTTGATCATTTATCTCTCCTTCAACTTTTTTATTGTATCTATTAAAAGGGCTTAATGTAAACTCAAATATTTAAGGGTGTAACTTCTGTAAGATCTGTGATGTAATTAAGGACTTTCAGTTTGACTGCTGGTTAGCAGCTGGAAACTTTCAACCATCACAGACAACTCAGGGCAGTGCTAAAAAGAAACTCAATCCAAAACATCTTAGTAACTTCCCCTACTTTACTTCTTATGTCAAAAACACTTTATGGCAATGATTTTTTTTACAAGAACATTTACTGGATGCTAACAATGTTCACTTTTTAAGTGAGCAATACAATTAGAATGTAATAGCATGTTAAGTTGGCTTTTTTGGCAACAAGGCAATATGAAAACATGACTGCACTTGAGATTTAACTAATGATCCCTCTGCTGATTCAGTGTTTGTATAGGTTTTAAGTCTCTTAAAAAAAGTTTGTCACTGCAGTATATAAGAAAGGCTCAATGCATTTGGCCTACCAGTGTGTTTTCCCCTGTGGCACTATTCCAAAGTCTCATACGGTCATCGGTTCCAGTGGTGAGGAGGTACAGGCCATCAGCAGTGAAGCAAAGGCCATTTGCTCTCCCGTTATGGGCTGTGTTTACTGGTGAGAAACAGATAAGATTTGATAACAAAGCACTCGTCATCTACTTCTTCATCACTAGAATATTACATTAACAACACATTCATTTCTTATTCTATGTTACAAAGTAATATTTTAAACCAAATCTTTAATGATTTAAGCTCAAGTTGTTTCATGTTAAATGCTTGGTGATCTAATAGGGATCAATTCCACAAGGAAGCAAATGTGAGAGGCATAGGTTTGATTTCTTGGTTTGCTGGGTCATTTTTCCTCACCAACACATTATCTTGTTTGCCTGGTCAAATTAAATAATAAAAATGCTTAAAGATAATTAATAGAACTGATTATCTATCAGACTGCTGGGATAGGCTCCAGCTACCCGTGACCCTGAGTTGGATGAAGCGGTATGGAAAATGAATGGATGGGTGATTACCTATCACTACATATAATACCTGTGCTGAAACAGACATGTTTCTTTCTTTAACAAACCCCTAACAAGAAAAAAGCCTGAAACTGTATATGCAAACGTTTACCTTTCCTCTAGAAAGCAGACACTGAATAACTTGAATAACCTGAAAATCACAGCTGAGGAGAGTAACATGGTTGCCGTGTTACACATTTAATTATCATGACAAGTATCTGTTCCTAATTTACCAGGAGAATAAAGTCAGTGGCTCAGCAGTAATCTGTGTAGCAACAATTCCTTAACTTGTACTGAAAGATAAATGACTGAACTTGAAAACTTCTTGAAATTTGACTGTATATTCTGCACATGCGAGAGTAAGTGTATGCAGCACTTCTAAAAGGCATAAGAGATATCATTAGGTGACTTGAACTGAAATTGAATTGAAACCTGAAAGCTGGTTCCAGACATGTGTCTGGATGTTTGCCAATGTTAAAGTTAGACTGGACTGATTATTTCACACAGATCTTACATAAAGGCTGTTTTCTCTGGATGATAAATGAAAGATGCTCAATAGGAAAGAAATGTAAGGGGGGACTGTACCTGCCTCTGAGGAGGCTTTTGACTTCTCTCCATTGTGCTGGTCCAGAGTGAACAGACTACCCAAAGCACGACGCACGTCCCACACTTTCACTTTGCTGTCCGCACTTCAAAGGAAAAAATTAAGGAATTATTTGTGCGTTTCGCTTCCTCAGATATCACTTCATATTGTGTTTGATTACTGAGCTTCAACAAATAACTGCCAAACAAAGCAGATAAGATCAAGAACGCTACATTCAATCTTCAACAGAGTGTAAACCTGAATTTGATTTTAAAGGTCAATATTCTGTTATTAACATGCATGACAGCATATCATTCAAATTCTCTGTGTGCCTCTCTCTCTCTCTGCCACTTGTTTTCTAAAATCACTTACAGTCCAAAGGCACAGAGGCACACTGATCCCAGTGGGTTAATTAGCAAGTCTGATGTAGCAGAAAAAAAGGTATCTACCATATGCTTTACCAACAGGGCAACTACCGTGCCACAGTGCCTGTCTAATAGTGATGTGTTACTATTATCCTTTACTTAAGTGTAGCCAGATGGAACTGAAGTGATATGACACAAACAGCAGGGGCAGACTAGATGGGGGTCATAGCATTATATCTGGCATAATAATTTTATATGGCTTAAAGGGGCAAACAAGGTTCAATATTAATAGCAGAACAGAGCTTACCTGGCAGTCGCTAAGATATGCGCATATCTAGGTGACCACCGCACTGATAGTACCTCGGCTCTGTGACCTGGATGGTAAAAAGTATCATCCTATAAACATGTGCAACCAACCAGTGTAATTGTAATGTTTTAAACCTAATAAATATTTTATACAATTTATATTTTAGATACATCTAAAAATTGAGTACACAATTATACAATGCTCGACAATAGCAAAGGAACAACAAATAGCTGGGAAGTCTGTGGATGTATTAAAAAGCAGTGACTAATATTTAACTTTTTCATAATTATTCACACTCTAAATGTTGTGCTTAATGGAAGGACAACAACAACGCCCTCAGGTGTTACTGGGCATCATTATTATTAAAGTGTAGTGCACTATTACTCTCATGGCATCTTGCATTCATTTGGGCTAAGCCCCTAACGCTGGCTGAGTTGCGACAGCATCTCCACTGAATATTTTCTTAAATAACTCCAACGGTTTCTTAGATGAATGCTTCGAAATGTTGTTTCCTTCAAATGTAAACCTTAACCTCATGCTAGAAATCCTGAACAATCTGGAGAAATATGCCACACTCCAATATTCTTTTTATCCATTTTCCCAGTCCCTGTAGGAAAATTATTGCCACATGATATGATCGTCACTATATTCTACAATTGGAATATTAGTTTTATGTAAACTCAACACTCTTGCTAAAACGGTGCTCTCAAGTTTTCTCTCTGAATTGAAATTATCAGCACCAAGACCTTATGTCAAATTGATATATTATGTTTGAAGTAAAAAAAATTAAACTTAGATGCTCCAGAGCCGTATGAACACTGCCATGTAAATGGCATATCTCTTTTTTTTCATTTTAATTAAAAAAACATATAAAAAATATTTCAATTTCAGAAGACTGAGACATTACAAAGATACATTTCTGATATTCTTGTCTAAAATTTAGGTTGTGTTTTCATTGTTATTATTCAATTCTTGTAAAGCACTATCAAACTTTAAAAAATGTCTGAAAACTTAAAGAAATTAAAATACACTAACCCTGAAGAACGTGTATCCGTGAACCAGACTTCAAATCACAAAGCTGGATTTTAGGGTTTTTGGTGCCGACTGAAAGAATTAAGATAGATAGATTAGAGGAGAGAAAGTTATTGAATCAAAACACTGGGAAACACTGATATAATGTTAGCATTTATTCTGAATACTGAATACTATTTAATTCAATCATACAGTATCAATGTCAATGATCAAATTTACTTTAACATTTTAAAATGTATTTCAAAAGAGCTCCTCAAATTGATACAACGGCTGCAGCCCTGTAGGTTTGCAACATGTGCTTGCTCCAACACATCTAACTCGGATGAATGGGTCACTATGCAGAACTTCATGGTATGTTACAGCAGGGACACTTCAAAAGCCTGCAGGACCGCTGCCCTCGTGAAACCAAATTGAGTAGTCCTTCTCTTTAACAAAAACAAGAAGGTGGCTCATGAGACTAAGAATACGAGAAAAAGTATGGTAAATTTGAAAACTCACAAATAGGAGCTTGTAAGAATCCTAACACGCCCATGCCTTCCACCATGAATACACAGGTCAAATTGGTCATAAATTCCAAAACCTTTTTACATTCTTAAACACAAGCTTTTTTCAAGAGATTGCTTGATTGCCAGATACTTTCAAGGAAATTATTCCCTAAAAAGTATTCTCCATAATAAAAAATAAGAACACAGAATATGTTTTTGACCTGTTTGACAAGCCTCTTTCAAAGAGAAGCATATATTATAAAGAAACTGCTTCTCTGTGGCTTACAACCAACTGTGTTGACAGGACTGATTTGTGTCTGCGAGATAGAACTTTAATAAGTCAACGTGATTAACCTGTTGGTCTTGCTTTGTGACTAGCGATCACTAAGATTCCAACAATGTTTCTTCACAGACGTTTGCTCATGTGTGACCAGGTACTAACTTCCTTCTTTCACCTCCATGCAGTACGTGGTAATAATAGCGTCCAGCTTGTTTGTTAAAACAAGCGTGTAGCACATTTCATGAAGCAACAAACTTTTGACAGACAAGATAAGTAATGAGGTTTCTGTCCTAAGTTCAGCACTCTTTAAGACGCAGAGAAAACAAAGAAGCTGCTCCAACTGGTTTGTTCTGCAGCAGCAAAAATGGACTATATACAACACACACCTGCAATGAGACTGTGCTTCCTCGCGATGGGAGACAGGTGGTGACTGTAGACATTGCCCTCGAATTCAAATACTTCAGCAGGCTAAAGGCCAATAAAGAGGAGAAACAAAAGGAGAGAGAGAGAGATGTTACATTTTGGTAGAGATTTATAAATTCAGGGAAGCGCTTATTTGTATATATATGCCAAATAAAAATCTAATCTGATTCAATGTTCAACAGTAGCCTAACATTCAAGCTGAATTGGGATTAATTAACAAAGATGACATAGTTTTAAAAAAAAGATTAAATAAAATGAGCAAAAAGAAAAGGCCACAGCAGCTGTGAGCTCATAGGGCAGCTCACTCAGGCTGCAGTGGTTACAATGCAAATTCTTCAGCAAGCACAAAAAGCCTCTCTGTACTTCATCTGTCAGTGTGTGCCAGCACCAGCATGGACTTAACCAATGGGCGGGGGCACACACACACACACGTGCGCACACAGAAACGGCTCTGTTTGCATAAAAATCCCACACATAGACATAGATAAAGTGCACACCAATGCAAAATAACCATCACATTTAAGCGACATGAATGTGTACATTTGTGTGAGACACAAAAACGAATTAAAAATAAAAACATCTAAAAGATTGGTAGGTTCTATACTGTCCCTTCCCTGACCTTTTGCTGTAACTGTAGTGCCAGTGTAACTCTAGCACAGCTCTGAGCCTGCCATATGGGACAATGTGGCATACAAAGGTAGATAGCATGAAGCGGAAAATAAGAAAAAGAGAGGAACAGAGTAAAAACAGAACAAAATGAAAAAATGTTTGGTGTGGCTCTAAACTGTAGTTTCTTAATATGATGCAATGCAAATCCTTCAACCATCAACAATTTGCAACAACACTTATTTGTTGATACTGTTAAATACTCAATGTATCCACATTAAATCATGTAAACTTGGTGAATAAGGCTATAGGTGCCAGGGCTTACTTTTAATGTCTCTGTATCCCAGACTTTCATGGTCTTGTCAAAGGAACTTGAGATAAACATCCCTGTGTCGTACGGATACCACTGAACTGTCTCTACACTGAATTTGTGGACATACCGGCTTGACCTGAGAAAAAAAAATCAGAGATTTAAGAAACAACAAAGGAAAGAGGAAGAATGGCTACAGTGATATGTATTGTTATATCCTAACGAGTCTATGAGATGCCTCATAAAAAGCACTGTATCAAAATTCTAACTGAACACTACCCTCCAGTGGAAGGACAGGGTTAAGACAGGCTAAATAAAATAAATTTACCTTCCTACGCTGGAGACTGCCTTGCAGGTGTACTGTTGTTTCTTGCTGTAATTTTCCAGATCATAGATGACAATGACTCCATCTGCACCTCCAGACAACATACTAACAAATGGTAGATGTTTATATCAAATGAACCATTAGTACATAAATATTTTGGATGAAGTTATTTGCTCTGTATAAAATAGAGTAAACATTACACAAAACAATTGCAGGTAAACTATGCTGTTTAATAGAAAGTATTTAAATCAAACTCAAGTTCTGAGAAGCAACTCAAACAACTCAAAACAACTCAATTTTATCATAATTCCATGTGTAATAATGATTTAGTATTTTGTCTAATTGTAAAAAATGTAATCTAAGCATACTTACTATCTGCCCTCAATTGTTTCAATGTCAATAGTGTTAACGCTATTTCCATGGATTCGGTCCACATCTCTGTCAGGATTTAACTTCAGACTAAGGACCCTTCAGAGGAATAGAAAGCAAAAAAACTTATATTTAAATAAGATCTTAAAAAATTAAGATAAGAAACTGATCCACAGTGGATCACTGTTACAGCAGTTCAAACACAAAGTAAAGTACTCAAAAAAGCAACAGTGAATGAGTATAAATATTAAAAGTCAACATAAATGGATAGAGGCAGTCCATATTTACATTTTAAAAAACTAATGTATTTATTTTTTAAGGGTCAGGGAAAACGTGTTTAAAAAATAGGAAAATGGCATGTTAACAAAGGAATTGACAATAACTAAATAAAACTGTGTGTTCTGATGAGTTTAGCTTATCTTTAACACACTATAATAAACAACTTTGACTGTGGCTGATCCACAAGCATTGCAATAGTCAGATTAATGAAAACTGAAATAAAATATACAAGCATGTGTCATTGTTACAGTGTGACATTATTACACTTATATGTTGTAACAATACTGTAATAAAAATTAATAAAGATTACATAATTACATAATATTATGTAACATAACAGGAAGTTTATTGACTAACAGGAATTATTGACTAAAGTACTTCAGTATTCAATGTTATTCTAAATTGTTTTAAAAAGGTTTTCATGCAGAAAAATGAATATACTTGCTTGTTTATTTAATATAGCTTTTTTTCGTATTCGAATTTTTTTCTTTTAAAAATTACGGTTGTGTCTAAATTGAGGTTAATTTGGTGCACCATCGCTATACGTTAACATTTACTAATTAAGTAATCTTTACATTAAATAACTGTATTTTACTCACCTTCTGGTTGACTCGGCGCGTCTAAGTCGTAGAGGGTCATCCAGACCGGCCTGCCTCGCTGTCAAAAAGCCTAACATGTCTCCACCTTAGAAATAAACTAAATATAAACGTGTAAAAGAATTAAATTCTAGCTGCTACTAGCTAACTTAGCGTAAATGCTAACATGTTACTTCAAGTGAGTTTCTAATACATTCTGAATATTGGTAGTTTATGCAAAACCCTGTATTGAAATAAAATTTCTATATAACCAAACGCCCCATCTGAATCTTTAAAAGATACTATGTATCTAAAATGTATCTATTGATAATTTTGTTTGAATTTTAGCTATCCTTGCTTCAGCTCAAAACAACAAGCTGCCATGTTTGCTAGTCATGATCGTGGTATTAACCAAAGCTATGATTGGTTGGGCAAGAACAGCTGTCCAATCACAAAACATCTTGCTGCTTCCCGTCATAACCCACGAGTCCTTGCATAAACAAGAGCGTGCGAGAGCAGACAACTGCAAAAGAGACATTTCTCTCCGTAACATTACTCATTTTCTTTAAAGATGAGCAGGATTGCCGGATTTCTGCGGCGTACCTTTGGAATTGCACGCGAACACATTGGGACAGACCATTTAGGGAATAAATATTACTTTATCCCAGAGCAGAGGTCGTGGACAGGTAAAATAAGACTTGTGCTAAATGAATCATCATTGTCGTCGTTGTTATTATTTTAGCTGCTTTGACTGAGTGTTATTTCTAATCCCTCACAGTACACGTTTGTTCTCTGCTCCATCTGTGACATTATTCCCTTCTTGTAGCTGCTCTGGATTTAGCTTTGCTGTAACCCTTTCCCCCTTGTAATACTTTAATATTTTCACTAGATGGCGTTTCAGTCTCAATAACAACCTGCTAATGCCTTTTACAATCAGAAGTCTTTTTCTCAAATGCAAGTGAGTACATTTTAGTTTTTAATCATTTTGGTAGGCAACTCCACTGTTCCAAGGGATCAAAGAGAAATAAATCCCACTCTGCGGCATATCCAATGCTTGCTTGTCTTTGATGAGGATTTATAAGGAGGTCGTATATCCCTTCTGAGACATGGGAGTGTTACTGTATATGCTGCTTAAGTCAAGCAGTTGTGCTGTTTCATAGTGATTCATAGTGAGATGCCAGTGGCAGCCTTCCCACTGTCTCTGACTTAAAAGGCCTAGTACATGCTTGTTTGCCTTGCAAGCCTAATGACCAGGCATATTCCCCTGTTGCCCCTTCTTCTATCACGTAAGAAAGTGCATCTTGGACAGAAAACTGGTAAAGGGGTAATATTGATTATAACCCACCTCAAAACAGGATAAAATAGTTTGTTGGTATTCTTGCATAAAGTACTTTATTGTACAGAGTTGAGCTGCTTCAAAACTGGCAGTGTTATTAATTAGAAACGAGAGGATATTTCAGATAAATGTCCTATATATATATGCATGCATGCAGATTGCCAGTGACATGCAGTAGGCTTGTTAATAGCAGAAAGCTTTGTCATATTATTATCATGTTATAGTTAATTTATTTCTCTGATGTAGTGTTTTTTCCGTCAACACAATTCTGTAGACATCAGGAATGTTATCCCACCTATAGATCCTTGTGTTTGTCTCCCTCTCATGGTTCCTTATTATACAAACAAGACAAACTTTCTCTCACTAGCAGATGAGGAATAGATGTCATATGGTGAAAACATTTACTGGGATTTTTTTCCCAGCATGCTGTTTTGTTTGTGTTTTGTTTTGCTGAAGAGGGCCGACCTCTGGCAGGTTGCATGCCTGCTTTCTTTCTGACTGAATTCAACTTTGAGCTTCACCTTTTCTCAGCAGTTTGCAGGGAATCTTGCACCCACCTCGTATTTATAATTCATTACAAGGCTGCTCCCATACCCCTGGCTGTCAGACTATTCAAATGAGACATCACAAAAGCTGTCTTCTAGCACGCCACAGGCTAAAGTATGCACTGTCCCATCAAAATGACTGACACTTTAGAGAGGCTAGTTGGCTTGTAGAGGAACAGGCTCCAAAAACACTGTCGTGTGCATCAGACAGGCACATACAGACTCATATATACATTCATAATAAACAAAAAGCAAAAATATGTTGTACACATTTGCATCTTTTTTCCTCCACCACTCACCTCGTTCAGCCTTGTGGAAATAAAGCAGATGCATTATTCAGTCCATATGTCTTGCTAAAGCGAGCTCTTTTTGATCTTAAACTGATAGGCCAAGCGTGGGCTCAGGGCCTTAAGGCATGGACCGCAGGGTTTTCCACTGCAGCGCACAAGTTGTGGTTGAAATAGGTGAGGAGTCTCTCACTCTTTCCCTTGCTCTTTATCTGTCTACCTCTTACTTCTGTTCATTTGTCTATCTCTCCTGCACAGTCTAAGCTTCTATACTTTTAGCCATGCTTTGCTGCTCCAATTTTCTACCTCTCTCAGTCCGTTAACTTTAGAAAACTGGAGCGTAAGCAATTCTGAGAGCCAGGGATAGGCTGCATGTTAGGATCTTGATGGTTGCTAAGACAGGAATGGAAAAAGAAGAATGACTTTTTTTGTTTGTTTGTTTTATGTTGACCTGTCCAGTCAAATTTCAACAACTTCTCCTTAGGTTGCCCCCTTTTTGTTTGCCCTCACATAGTCCTTTCTTCATGTGCCCCTCCCTGTATTGCAGCCTCTGGATTTTCCTCCTTTGAAGTAATTCCAGAGAAGATTTCTATTCAAAACAGTGGAGTAGTTCAGCAGTGTAGAGAGATAGACCCAGCAGAGAGCTTTCTAAACCCCTTTCCTCAGATGTTGCTTCTCATCAAAATGAAAAGGGCTGGGTATGAAGTACACTCCTTGAAGGAGAGGATCTCTGTCTCTGTCTGCACAAAAGGTCCAGCAGCTAAAAAGGCCTGCTGTGTGCCTCTGTCTCATAGAGAGGACTGTGCTATAAGCTGTGGAGACCCAGTAATTGTTGTCTGTGGCAAGGCTACAAGAGAGCCACTGGCAATGTGGCCACTGGTCTTCGAAGGTCTTTGCCTTGGTGTTGTCTCCACAGAGTTGAATAGAGAATCCATATTCCTCAGTCTCTGTGTGTATCTGTCCCCAGGCCCAGCTCTGCCTTGCACTGCATGGGGCGCCATGTCACGCTGCCCAGATGAAAGCCCAGCTTTCTGAGGATAGCCTCATTCGTCTTCAGCAGCGGGCCTGCAGCTCTGACGCCTGCCTTCCCTCCCTTTATTTAGGAAGAGAGGCGCGCTGACATTATCGGGCTGCTGCAGGCACATTTGAAAATAATTGCCTGTATGATTGCTATTTTTCTTACCTCTTTGAGGAGGTGTAGCTTTTGTCTTGGAATCAATGGGTGCTCAATACTGGACAGGGGAAAGGCAGTTTTCTTTCATGTCTCTGTGAAAAGGATGTATTTTTAGTGCTATTCATTTTAGCGGTGTGTACCATGCAGTTTTAATCTATCGGTCCTCTCCACTATGTGGAGAATAGAGGTGTGCCACACTGTTGCAGAGAAAAGAAGCATCGACTTGTCGTCCTATCACTATCCCTCTCACTTTGTCTATTATTTATTTGATTCACTAGCTCAGTTGTATGAAGTAAAAACTGAAAAGGCCTCAGTTCTGCTATTTCAGGATGGGTGACTCTAGGGATTAAGGATGGAGGTGTGTGCTTTTGCATTAGTGCATGTATTTGTGCTTGTTGATGTGTGTAGTAGTATGACAACCACAAACCCTGTTTTTGTGTGTGCGTATGTGTCTGCTTTGTGTTTAGAAAAGACAAAAAAAATCAGCAATTGTGTGTTTTCTCTCCACTTCATGCCCTATCACACTTAACACAACAACAGATGGCTCTGTGTCATCAGAGCGTTGATTCAAGCCTCATATTTTCGGCGGAAAGACTCACAGTGGAAAGCGACAAGGGTCCAAATGGCTGTTTATTCTGCCACAAGTCATCCCTTGAGTGTGATGAAGAAAGGTCTATCCTACAGTAGGACACTGTGTCAGTGTTTACAGGAGCAACTATATCCAGAGCTGCTACAGTAAATCATGCTAATTGATCAGCGCCTTTGCAATGCATGGGGTTTAAATGAAGGTTGTTTAATCCTTTTAGGACTTATATTGTGTAGCTGTAGACTGGTTGCCAAGTGTGCATTTGTATGTGTGTCTTATGGTGGATCATGGAATGGTTTAAATAGTTCATTAAAAAGGCATTTGAAGAAATAGATGCTGAAAATGTGAGATGGGCCCATTTATTTTCAATGGCAGAACATTTCTAGATCCAATATCAGTTGTTTAAGTATTTTGCATCCCCATTAAACGCTGCCTATCTGCAATACATCTGCACCTATGTCTGTTTAACCTTAGATTAATTTTACTATTTCAACTCGTTGCAAACTTGATTTGTTGCTAGATACCGTCGATTAAGAGGAGTCGAGACATTAATCCAAAAGACAAAACATTCCATTAGTGTGATTCACAACAAACATGTTTCACCACCTGAGGGCTCTTTATTGGTCAGAAACTCAACTAGAAAGACTGACAGATGAGCTGAGACACAAGGAGACATTTCCTGAAGCCTGCTGCTGCTTATTCAAGTCAGAATATTTTAATAAAGTAGACAGGCAGAGGGAAAAAAAAGGCAAGGAGGAAAGGAAAAGAGAAAAGATAAGGCTGTGGGAGACTATTGGAGGGTGGAGAGGAAGGTGGGGTACAGATAGTGAGTGACAAAGAACAAAGGAGATGTTGACATATGGGGTGAAATTATAGAGTGGGGAAAGAATGGATGGAGTAAAAGTGAAAGGAAGGTTTCTGACAGAAAGATGGTGAAATGAGTGGGTGGAACAGGCAGACAGATAGAGGGGAAGAAAGAAGGTGGGAATAGGTTAATGGCAACAGAGTGGTGGTGGGGGAGTGTTAAAGGTGCAATGGAGGGAAAAGGAAGTACAGGGTTGGATTGGTGTGGTAGAGGTGGACTGCACACACATGAGCTTCAGAAGAGCTGCTGAGGAAGGAAGGGGGTCCAAGCGGCTAAAAGGATGCTGACTTCCTGGTTTACCATTCACTTTTGCACAACCCATCCGGCTGGGGGTCTGTCTATGAGGATGGGTGGGCTCAGACAGTGGGGGTCAAAGGGTCTGTTCTAACCCGAACTGTGCCTGCATTGAGTTAGAAGTACTGTGCAGGGAAATCAAAGTATTCATTACAGCATCTTTCTGCTTCAATATGAATTATTCTCCTCTGGTCTGTCACGAGTCGCTCAACCCCCAGCAGGATCAGCAGCAACAGGGACAAGCAGAACGAGGACTGAATAAAGCTGAACAGCAACAGCAGGCCCCCTTTACACCCAAGCTCCTCCTCTCACTAGAACTAATGCAAAATGACTGGCCTTTTCCCTCTAAACCTCATCCCGCATCACTAGGCTTGTGGCTAATGGGTAACCATGGTTACGGGCCTCACACATCCCCTCCATATTTTTTTTTCCTCCAGAGAAAAGAGATTGGACAGAGTGAGACAGGGGAGAGGGTGTCCATATCGGTACCTGGCTGCCCTTGTATCACTGATGCTTATCGGATCACTCCATCTTCATTAAGCTGTCCATTATGATGCATGCATTGGTCCCCCACCTTTTCCACCACATGGCTCAGATGGAGAGGAATAAACTTGGCTGAATGCAGTCAAAACGGCTCACAGCTTAAAGACGGCTTTTTGTTCCACCACTGTCTGAGCCCTACAAATTCCCCGTCTTATTGAGACAGCAGCTTTATTGACAGCAATCATTGGCATGTTTGGAGCTTTTGTCTGTCTTTCAAACATGAGTGAGAGTGACACTTCTTGGGCTGTGGCTGTAAGTTTTTATGACATGGAGATTGAAATGAAGCCCACCAGTTGGAGCCAGTCAGGTATAGAAATTATTCAGAGTGAATCTTAAGGATTTGCCTAACCTAGATGGTCCCTGGTGTGTGTTCCACTAAGATTTGTGCCTGTGACAAAAAAAAACAAAGTGCAGGAGAAGAGCCTGCTGTGAAAGAGACAGCACAAGATGCCCGCAATGACATTGTAGAGGTGAAAAACCTCTCAGGTCGCCCCCCCAGCAGTACTCACTTGGGATCTGATGTGCAAGGTTGGGGGTTTTATGTGTGTGTGTGCATGTGTGTGTGTGTGTTGAAGCAGGTGATGGAGTTTAGCGGGGTGTGTTCAGGGTTCAAAGAGCAGCCCTCGGAGCGTATCATGTCTTATTTTAACGAATGGGAAGGATTGAAGTGTGACTGCTACGGCAGCCCCTCACCCATCCTACTTCACTGTCCCCTCCCTTCCTTCCTTCCTTGCCTCTCCCTTCCCTCCCCCAGCTTCCGCAGCCAGGCTCACAGATGAGTTGTGCTCAGACAGGTGAGATGGCTCATGAATATTTATGCAGTGGGATTTCATTTTTTCCTGCCGCTGGCCCCTCCCCCTCTCTAACACAGAGCTGCGTTTGTCCTTCACGGTAAAGAGGCAGCGTCCTCGCTCCTGTCCCTCAGGTTAATCTGCCTGCTCTCTAGCAGTTGTGTTTGTGTGTGTGTTCACGTGTGTCTTTGTGTATATGTGTATTGTGTGTGCGTATTTGACTGGTAAATAGGTTTCCCCCTAGTGAGTGATGAGAAGGCAGACCTGTCACAAGGGGGCCCACTGAGATCGAAAGCTCCTAACACCCTTCATACCTCTCTTTCTCTTTCTCAAGGTGGAGGAGAAAGGAGGAAGGTGCAAGTCTGTGCAGGACTGAAGCAGACAGATAGCCTGCATCCAGTGTGATGACTGTGTCAGGAAGAAACCACTAGTTAGCTCATCATCAGAAAACATTTTACATTTCCAGGTTATATGTTGTCATATTTTACTGCAACCCTCTGTGGTTTTGTATTACAATACTTACGGGTTTTTCAATTGAGGTCAGCAAAAAACAACTTTGTTTTGGGATTTTATAAAAGACTAAATAATCTAGAATTAGAAGATGCTTTGTCTATGAAGAAAATATGTTCAATTGGAATTTGTTGCGACTGTATGTTGCAGCCCATTGAAATGAGAAATAAATACACATAAATTGTCCAAATCTCTAATGAGATATTGCATGAAATTAATCTTTTAATATTAATATATCAGGTGTTACACTTTTCGATACCTGTTAGATCATAGAATGTGCAGGTTCCGGTTTTTTTTACCAGATTAAGTGTAGATGCTGTTCCAATGAAAAATGAGTGAGCATGATAGCTATGAACATAAATAGACTTCCACCAAGTGTGTATGTGGTGGGAGTTTCAGGTGTTTAGTGAATATCCTTACATGCTTTACTCTTTTTTTTTTAAATCCACAGATAAAAGATGTAGTGGAAGGGGTTTAGTCATGCTGCAAATGCAACAGGACAGGGAGAGCCATGTTGGAGTGTGACAGAGAGGCGCAGGCTAGGAAGTAGGCTCCTCTCTCCTCCCTGTACAAGACATAAGCTGTAGCTAAGCAGGCCGCATATGGGGACTGCACAATTATAAACATTCCAGTCTGTTGCCACCCACACCCAGTGCAAGTATGGATATGATCTGTTTTTAATTAGCATACCTGTTAAATATGTGTTAGTATTCTGTTTGCTACCAGTTGTGTTTCATGCATTATTATGAGGATTTTCTAAGAAGAGGTCTCTCACAGGACATTTAAAGGCATGCGCGTTAACAAATGCATGTATCTTATCATGCATTTTGATTATTGCTAGACCAGTTTTTTAGATTAGGTATGAGGCTGCTGTGTTTGCTAGACCTGAATGCTACAAAAATAAAGCTGCAGAGCTTTAGCCTGAGAGGCCCTATGGTTACAATCTAGTGGGAACCAAAGCAGAACCAAAGCAATGCTAGCCTAATTAGCTGACCTGATTACTATAAACGCTGGATAAAGCTTGAAAAGGAATCTTCTTCATAAGTCATATTTACAGAACGGGACAGGAATGAAAAATATTTGATCTACATTGAAATTTGAGCCCAAACTGTTTACATTAAAGAGGAACAAGTTGAAGAAATACACAGCCCTCACTTTTTAGAGGGCCATCATTTATCCATGCTAGCACCGAACCTATCTGTTATGGCTGAAGTAAACATTAAGGCCATCAGTCTCAGTGTACGTGGAGGTGGTTGCTTCCATTTGTCCATGTCCAGTCAGCTGCGGAGAAACTGCGATGGAATCCTGACAGATTGTCTGTGTTTTGGAGCGTGTTGTTTTCCTTGCCCATCCATTTCTCTCCTCCTAGCCATGTTTGCCATGCATCATCACTCTCTCCCTCCCCGCTGCTGCCTCCTTCCTTCTTTGCCTCATCATTTCTCAGAGGAATGGTAGCAAAGTGCATAGTGATCTAACTACCTGTGAGGAGAAACTATGGAAACACAGCACCTGTTATTACCGAGCACTGAATGATCCTCCGTAGCACCACACAAAGACCAAGCACAAGTGGGCCTCTTTATTTCTCTTGCTATCTTATTCTGTCTCCCCATAGCCCCCCCTTCCACTACCACATCTCCATGTCACTGCGTGCCAGCCAAAGTTGTCTAATCAGCAGATTTGACCAAAATAATTGGTGGTGGCCTTGCTGCTAGCGAGCACCGTGTTGTATACAGATAGGGAAAAGAAGCACTTAATATTCCACAAAGCTCGTGCCTCTCCTGTTCTCTGTGATATCTGACCTCTTTTGTCTCCTGCTCGGCTTGATGTTGATTTTGGAGGGCATTGTTAGCCAGAGCGCTGTGATTGGAAGAGGATTGTGAGTGAGGGGGGCTGTGGTTGGTTGGGTTTAAGGAACACTAATTTGCATAAAGGCTTAGCCCAGATTTGGAGCCACTCAGCGAGATCTGAGGAGAAGGGCCCGAGGGCCGCGAGGTAATCATCCATGGCCTGTCACAGCACTGTCATCCCTCTGCGTGTCTGTGTGTCTGTCTGTATCTTTGTGTCTCTGTGAGCTGGAGATGGAAAGCATTGTGTCTCTACTTCTTTGTGTGTTTGTTTGTATGTATCCCTTTGCATTTGGTGTGCATCATTGGCAAGCATCTCTATCTCACACTTGCTGTGCGTCTTTTCTTTCTTTCTTCCCCAGGAAGGCTCATGCGCGCCAAGCGGATGGTGGTGGCAGCCAATCCTGCAGAGCATGAATACATGGAGGGCAGCATTCCGATGGAGTGGGATGGTAAGTCTGGACTGCAGCGTCCCTGCCACATATTGTAACTATCAATTGCGTAGATAAATGGCTATGTCAACAAAACAGCTAACCAGCAGAGAGCACAGACTAGTGCAAAAATGAAATGGAATGACAGATCATGGCTGCATCTTTGGCTAATCCATTGAGGTTTTTTCTCTCCATGCTGCTAGACTGGGTGGGGGTTGGAAACGAAATGATCAAAGATGCTTTCTGCCGGTATTATACAACAGTGCCATAAAATACTGTTTAAAATTTCTTACAACTGGATACAAACTGTTCCCTGTGTCTCAGACTTGCTTTATCCACCTTAAACCCCTCATCCTGCTTCACCCCATCCCTCATGCATTTTCATCAGGATGCAAATAAGAAAGGGATAAAAGAGGCCCAGAATCCCTGCGCTAGCTGGAGGAAGAGTTACAAATCTCTCTCTCTCGCTCACTCGCTCCCTCTCTTTCTGGCTTCCTTTAACCTGCTCTGCTGTGCAGCCAGCTCAGCCAAAATAGAGCTTCTTAAACAGAAAAAGCGATGACAGACAGACGCAGTCCTACTCAGGAGGAAAAAGAGGGACAGAGGTATTGATGAGGACTGACAGAGCATCTACTTTCAAATTCATAGATCAAAGAAGATCCTTGCTTTCTCTTCTGAGACACAGCGCTCAGTGGCCCCGCTCTGCTAAGACCAAAGCTGCATTAATGTTTTGAGTTTATCATTTGTATAGTTCTGCATGTTTCCCTGTAGTTTACTAAGTGACATGAAACAAAACCCTGGCTGTACTCCCCCATCCAGCTGGGTTCCTCAGTAGTTACTCTGAGCTAGCGGAGCGCCCTGAAACAAGGCGATGCTGTAGCAGCAGCCTTTAACAATGACGGCAGGTTTTGTTTGTGATGCGCATGTTCATGTGGGTGTTCTCACTCTTCCTCGTCTTTTCTCTTCTCCTCTTCCAGCTTGGATCCGAGGCAGACGGAAGGAGCCCCCTTCCATCGAGGTACGTTCGCACCGCCCCCCCACACACACACGGCCTTCCCGCTGTGCTGATGGTTGGACTCTGGGGGACTAGTTACAAGGGAGGGAAATGAGCAAAGACAGAGAGGAAACGCTTTGATTTGTTTTATGTTACAGTTTCAAACTGAATCCAGGAACTTTGGAGGACAGGTGCTAAAATAAACAGCAGCTGAAGCGCGTCGATGGCAAGACTGGGAGTAGAAGCATCCTTGAGTAAGGGGCTCACTGACACCACGTCCTAGTTTACTTAAGTTATTTTCTAACAGAAGCCTGCATCTTGGCTTTTTGTGTTATATTTCTGGCAGACTCCAAGATGGGAATGGGGAAAGCGTGTAGTTTTTCCCCTTGTGTTCCTCTCACTGGGTTTATTGCTCTTTAAATGCGAGAATGCTGGAAATTGTTTGGCTGGTAAAATGTGGGTCTATAGGAAATCCCTTGGAAGGCCAGTGCCCAGGCACTCTTTCTATTTCTCTGTCCTCAGTCCCTGCCAGTAGCCAATGCCATCCCCCTTCCTCTTATGCCAGAACATTCTCTTCCAATTTTCTGCCTTGAGTCTGCCCAATAGCTGCCATCGACAGCTGGACAGTGTTGATGTGGCCAAGACTTCACTCCCAGCACATTACCCTACCCCTTGTCATGCTCCCTCTCTTCCTGGTCCAAACCAACATAAATTGATTGGATTAAATCCTGTCATTAACAGGCTGGAAAAGCAGCTCAGTATGTTTGTCTCCCTCCCCAAAGCAGGGCTTTTTGGCCACAGCTCTCCCCCTCTCTTTTCCAGTCCTTTAGTTTTGCCAGCACACAGCAGCATTATGCCCATTCGGCACTTCCTTTTTGGCTCCTACTGCCAGGGCAAGGCTAACACCACTGGACACTAGCTGTGGCTCAAGTGGGTAACTATTTCACCAGTGGACTGTTCAGTTTATAATTGTTTCCATGAGTTGAAAGGGTTGTTGATATTATAAATGCCTCCTGTCACGTCAGCCTGCCAATCCGTTCCAAGTACTACATTTTTAACCAGGGTTTATTGAAACAGTATACTGCAGATTAACTGAAGGCACTTGTTATTTTCCTTGTGAATGCTTTATTTCATACTCGGCAGAACATTTGTTCCTGGAAGCTTCTGATTGCAGCGCCACTTTTCACTAGTAGGCTGTAAATGCTCCAAGACAAAATGGCTAGCTTAGTAAGGAGTTGAAATTATTGCCGCTCTGGGGGTTGATGATAAGCAATACTGACAGTATTTCAGTAGTTGTGGTTTAATTTCAACCAATCATCGTGGTCAGTGTCAGAACCTGAAAATCAATTAATTTTATCGTGAATATTGCTTTATCTGGTCTTCAGTAATTCAAGAGTCTTGAAAAGTGATAAAGCAGGGGTATAGTTTTGTCACTGAATGACTTTAATAGTAAAACCTAAAGGAAGAATTATTTTCTGATCCACCAACTCGAATGCCAAAACCTTTTTCTTGGCAGATATGAGGAATTATTCACCCAATCCATTATTGTTTTCCATTGTGTGGCAGCTATAATGGAGCTGACTACATTCTACATGGTACCAGTAATGCCCCGGATATCCTTACATTTCACATGATAATCAATGCAGAGGCCCTGAAAGTAAATTTATATCTGTTTATAATGCAGGAGTTAATGAGAAACGAGTCCCAGAGAGAGCAGGTCAAGCTGAAGGCCAAGGAGGTGGAGGAGAAAGATCTGGCTCTGCAGGCCAAGGAGTACGAAGAAGGTCTGGTGGCAACTCCTGCACGGACTGTGGCCAAAGGCCATGCAGCTGCCACCAGCTTTGGCAAGCAGGAGCTGAGCGAGGAACCAACCAGCACTGCAAACACGTTCCAGCCTGGCTCCTGGATACCCACTTCCAAGAAATGAACTGAGACATCTACAGACTTATGACCATAGTGAAATGCATCATAATCTATGAGAAATAACTTACAATGCAAAGTGTTTCTAGGGGCTTTTTTTATATTTAAAACTCCTCTCGGTATAATCAACAACTGCATAAACTTTGACTTCAGAAGTTAACAGGTGAATTGACTCATTTCACAGTGTTTATTTTAAATCTGTTATATTGGCTTTGCCTACATTTTAAAGGAGTTGCTACTTTCCTGCCCCGCAGTGTATACTGTATATGGAATAGAATAGAAAATACTTTATTAATCCCTTTGGAGGTCCTCGGGGAAATTTGGGAAGCAACATGTTTTTCATCATTTCTAGTCATTACAGTAATCTAATATACCTAAAAGATCTGTAAATATTAAAACAAATGTTTTAGGAGAGGGGGGTATAGAATACTGTAATTTATATTTGATTATTACATGTACAAAATATACGCAGTTCAATTAAAAGCAGCATTTAAATACTTTGTAAATTGTTAAGGCAGGATCACCAGTTCCAAAGGTGAGAATTTCTGAATGAATTAATCTTAATGACAAAACATTTATTTGCTCTCACATTTTGTCTGGAATGAGTTGTGGAAGAAAGTCAGCAGAGGAGTGACTTTTTACAAAATCATCATAAAGGAAAATAACAGCTGAGAAGCGTTTCTAGTGGTGTTTGCTCTCCAGTTACTCCAAAGACACGACCGTTCTGTGAAATCAGAAAACGATTCAACCAGACGACATTTAAGATCATATTCAAAATGAATGACTTATTGAATTCACTGCTTATTTACATCTTGACTATGTTTGATGCAACTTTATTTTAATATGCGAGTCCTTGCAGACGCAGGAGTACTTAACCTAATTTCCTTTACGATCCCTCCTGTTAACTTTTATGATCGGGCAGTGTGTACAGCTTAATTCCAAAAAGCTGCTCCATGTTTGTGCATTGAAGTCTTAACATGCACATCTGCCAATAAGCAGTCAGCTTTTATTTTGAAAAGGTAGCTTAGGTATTGGGGAGAAAAAAAAAACAAAGATTTTATTTAATTAATCTTGAAAACTTTATTGGCCAGAAGGTAATCATTTAGTTAGTTTGCATGTGAATTTAAACAAAAAAAAAAAGGTTCCAATATACAAATTTTATTTTCCAGTCAATTGGCAAAACTGGGATGTTAACAATGGAATGCAAGGTGTTGCAACAGGTGTGCAATATAACAAGAAATCTCTGTATAAAATCATCAAACATGACCACTGAGCTCTAGCTGATCAAAGTCCCACTGGGGCAAGCCTCCTCTAGGCTGTACTGTCTATCTCAGCCCTGTCAGTTGTATGGGCCAGTGTCCCTCTTCCTGTGTTGACAGCAGAGCTGGGACAAAGAACAGCACCATGTCATTTGGACTAAAGAGGGCTGTGGGCATGATGGCTGATCATCCCTCATTGTACCCCTCCAATGGGCTCAGTCTTTCTTGGTCCTCTTGGCCTTGGCTATGTTTTCCTGACGCTTCTGCTTCTTCTTCTGCTCACGGTCACGTGCCTCGATCATCTTGGCCAGTTTCCAAGACAGCAGTGCACTGGCAATGAAGAAAGGGGTGAGAGCCAGTATGACAGTGGTGAGGAACCCATAGGGGTCTTTGGCAGCCCACTCCACAACATACTCTGCCCATTCTCGCACATCTATCATCCTGTTCAGAAATGACCAGCCCTAGTCAAACCTGAGGAGGAACACAAGACAAAAATTTTAGACACCCCCAGAAAGATAAAAATCAACTAGTTATGATACTAATTTCAGGCGGGAAGTTATCCACTCTCACTTAATATGAAATGTTTTGTAAAGATTTAAAAACTATTAATCACTCATTTTACAGAATAGATCAGTGAAAAATAGTTTGTACATGAGTATGGGATTTTGCATTTGAAGATATATATTTAATTGCACCAAGTATTTAAGATGACAATAGCTACAAGTGTTAATATCCAGTTTCCATTAGTTTCTGGCATATAAAGTGTAGCATGAAAAATATCTTTAACAGTGGTATGACTTCTACCACATTCCATATGGTAGATAGATGAAAATACACACCCTTTCCAGGCAATTTGTAAATTAATATCTTACTAAACTTTAAATAAAGTCAGCATAACCACTGATTAAACAGACAAAGCCTTAATAAACACGTCACATTTATGTATAGATCCTTCAACATACATGACAACCACCAACAATGCATTTTTATCTTGTCTGGGATGGAAACGTTTTTAAATCTTTCCCCAACTCAAAGCCACGAGAGTCTTAAGTTAATTAATAATTTCCTACAATACATAGTTTAGTTTAAAGTCTTATAGTTAATGGATTCGATAAAGGCGAGCAAACATTACATTGTGAGTGTGGGTGGTCCAGTTGTTTTCAGTTTAATACTATTTATTTCTTATTTTAGCTGTAAGATGATATTTTACTTGGTTATCTCACGTTCCTCGCAGCTCAGAAATAGTTTAAGGTGTTTTCTACAGTCCAGTTGGAACAAACGCGCTTAAAGGATAAGGGCTAAGCAAATTGGCTAAACGTACAGCAACAATAGGACATGAAAGCAGCTTAAATTGACTTTAGGATGCTCACAACAAATATATATATATTTAAGGTTTTTAGATATGATTATTTTGTCAACTTGTATCACTTTTTTATTAAACCTGGTTCTTTGCGTGGCTTTATAAAGTAATTCAATGTATTTTTCCAACTCTCTTTTACTAGCATTGTGGTGGTCAGTGGCTAACTAGCATTAGCCCGAATCGCAGCTAGCATTGTCAACTTGACTAAATGTAGAAAAAAAACTCTAACTCTAGCTAAAGCTTTACATTATTGAAGTATACGAAATAAAATACTTCATCTGCCATTAAGATTAGATCTCGGTTTTAAGAATATGGGTAAAAGATTTAGACGTTTTTACCACAGATAGCTAAACATGCCCATCTATAGCGACCTAACTTCCAATCAGTGCAATAGCACCTGGTAAAACTGTGCATTTGCTGTCTTGATATGCAAAAAAATATTAAATGTATCTTTTCAAGTAATCAAGTCCTTATAAAGAAAGAATTAATAAACGTACCAAAGCGTAAAGATTTGTGTTTATATCCAAGCTGCAGCGGTTCCTCCCCGTTACAGGAAGTGACGTTGACTCAACTCGTGTTACGTTGCTGGAAAGCACGTAAACCCCACACCTCAAATCTTTTTCTATTAACGTTTTTCACTTATTCACTCCTACCAGTGATACCAAACTCCCACTTATTACGGACAGAAAGATTATTTTGTTGATTTACTTTTTAGTAATGTGTTGCTCCGTTGTATATTTATTATTATATTGAATTCGATGCTATATATACCTTCAAGCGAAATATAGGTAATAAAGGACTAAATTATAAATGGTTCTATTACAAGTATGTATAAATATTTCTTAATTTATTGATATCTTCTTTTATGTATGTTGAGGTCGGAAATGTCACCTTTTTAGATTACAGTCCATTTTTACAAATATAACTTGAATGCATCAGAATGTCCCGCTTATGATTGCATGATGGGTAATGTAGTCCTCGAGCCCAAACAACTCAAAACTATTGAACTTCAGAAGGAGTCCAAATGCCATACAAAAGAGTCATTGTTTTCTATCTTTAATTTCCCATAAACAGATTTCCCAACAGTATCTAAGCAAAGCTTACGTGATAAATTTTTACAGCTGAACAATTTTGAAAAATATCCAATAAGTTCTATTCTGGAATGCGCCGCTAGGTGGCAGCAAACAGTAGTAGCTCTGTGTTAACTGTGATGTTTCGTGATTTTTGTAATATACGAGTCTTTTTTAAGACATCAGTTTATGTCGTTCAAGAAGACTTGACAAGTTGTGCTACACGAGAGTCGCTCTGTGTATCTTTTTTTCTGCTATTTGAAGACTTGTTATTAGAGTCTCCATGGCAACAAGACTTGTTTACCACCGGGATTTACTGATAATGCTCTACAAATTGAAGATTATCTGTGAAATAACACTATAAATACCAACGGAGTTGAAAAGAAAGAGATACAGATGCCGGCCGGAGAGAAGCAGAAAGAAAAATTACTGAGATTTAAACAGTTTCTCGCAACTGTTGTAATGAGTAAGGTGCGATTGCTAGCTAACAAAATTGATGAGCTCCAGGTTCTAACCGGGTCTCAGAAAGAATACAGAGAGTGCAGTTTTATGTGCACGAAACTGCTAGCTTTTGTCAGCTGCTCCACCAGAGAGGACCCATCGTTCAGAGACAGCCTGTCATTGGAGAGACTGTTA
>JBAMHV010000012.1:9652611-9682204 GCA_037177535.1 Pseudomugil gertrudae | reverse complement strand
TGAGGATGCTCTGAGATGGTGCTTCCAGACAGCAGACTGGAGTGTCCTCTGTGGTCCTCATGGAGAGGACATCAACAACTTGACTGAGTGTGTAACAGATTACATGGACTCCTGTGTTTTTGTATTTACAAAACAACTACAATTTGAATTTCCCTCTGGGATCAATAAAGTATTTTTCATTTCATTAATTTCATAACAAATAATTCACTATGTATCAAGGGCAGTGTTTATAAACAACTGTAATAAATAGTTTGTTTTACTGTTGTTTATGGGTTTTTTTAAACGATGTGCATATATACAAATGTTCCCTGGCCAGTTCATGTCTTTAGGTGTGCAACTAAATCTTTAACTACAGTTAAATTAAATAAAACATTGTAATATTAATGTAATTATTTTTTAGATATTAGAACCAATCTGTAACCAGATACTGTATGTGCTGTATGCTGAATCATAAGTATGCAGTATCAACTTCATTAACACTATACAGTGTTTGAAAATGAAACATTTTAGTTTGTTTTTGGAGTCCAGCATTTAATCAGATGATAACGGGAGTTGAAACTATTGATAATGTATGGAACTGCTTTGTGTTGAGAACGAAGCAAACCTTAAGGCAACAACTATGTAGGAAAGAAAGCATAAAGGCTCAACTAGCCCTCTGAGAAAAAATGACTAACATAACAAAGGAGGACCTGCTGGCTTTGTGAACTTCCTGTGGGGAAGTATTGAAACCAAATCAGGTTAGGCCACATCTGCTCTGTCCATACGGCATGGATCACTTTCAGAGCAGTTCAAAGGCCAGCTTTTTAGACTTACTCACAGAGGAAAGAGAGGGGCAGCTGGGAACACATGCAGCGGGCACACTGTGTAGTTTTACCAGCACACTGTGTAGTTTTACCAGCACACTGTGTAGTTTTACCAGCACACTGTGTAGTTTACCAACATAGTTTTGCAGACATAGTTTTGTAGACAATTTTTTAAACAAACATCAGAATCAACTTTATTGTCACATGAAAAGTTTTACAGCTGTACAACTCACAGTGAAATTTTGTTCGGACCAAGATTTACACACACATTACAGAGACAGAGACATTACAGAGACAGGCCCAGCTGGTGGATTTTGTGTTACATGAATTTGAAACTAATAGTAAAATTTCTAGTTAACCAGCAGAGGTGGATTGTTTGTCTAAAATTGCTAAGAAAATGTGAGGTTTAACCAGTCACAAAGATTTTCAGTGTCTTTTTTTCTAGCCGATAAACATAACTGGATTAAAATTAAAAATCTGAAAAGTTTTGTTCTTGTATTACGAATAATCAACTGAATAACTTTACAGTAAGTCTGATTATTGGCCCTTTACAACTGGTACATGTACACATCTTTCAAACACTCAGTCTCAGTTGATATTTTTCAAGTTTAATTTTAAAGACTTTAGGGAGCTTCCTCCCAAGATGTTTATTTTATCCAAGGCTGAATATATAATACATATTCCTTATTGTGTAAAATCACTGGATGACTCTAAGGCAAAGATAAATAAAGAGACATCTTGTCTTTTTCACGATAAGTTAGATTAATTGTACACAGACTAGCAGCAGTGAGTCAAACAGCTGACCAAAATGACTGATGCCACCACAAAGCATGTCCCGCTTCATATCTTCATGTTCCTCCTCCTCTCACGGCCCTTTCTGTCTCTGACAGCTGAAAGTCCTTTAAAACCTAAGCCTCAAAAACAACCATCAAGTTGTTATTGAAGAAGCTAGAGCCTGGGGTGGTAGCTTAGGCTCCAAAGGAAAAAAGTCAGTTTTCTTGCCCCCTTTTACCCCTGTGGGAAACTGCGAGGCCGCCCCTGGATTAAGTCCCCGCCTTTAAACTCAAATAAGCAGGAAACTTCAAAGCGTGTCGGCCGCCGGGGCTCCGCCCTCGCGCTCCCGGACGGCTTCACAAAGGATTTGCCGACGTTCGGGAATTCCGCCTCCAGTTCCTTTTATAGCGCCACTCGTGCGCTGGCTGCGCGCCAGAATCCCGCCTATCCCCTTTACTCTGACAACACAAAAGACTTCACGGAACTGGCAAACACCGCCCATCTTTCCAAATAAGGGCAGTCTCTCCATGTACGGCAAACAATCGCTGCGAGATTGCCCTTTTCTCTTCCTTATCCAGTTTATATGATCGGAGAGGAACTGCGCTTCAGGTTGGAAGCGGTGCGATCATGGCCGAGCGAGTCCAGCAGCCCCCAGCCAAGCGGCTCTGCTGCCGGCCCGGCTACAACCCGGCATGCAGGCAGGGGCAGCGGGCTGGCGGAGTCCTGTGTGGCGGCGCGGGGTCCGCTCCAGGAGGGTCGGGAAACGGAAAAACACACAACCCGGAGTCGCTACTCGACATCGCGGCACGCAGAGTCGCGGAAAAGTGGCCGTTTCAAAGGGTGGAGGAACGGTTCGAGAGGATCCCGGAGCCCGTCCAGCGAAGGATCGTATATTGGTCATTCCCGAGAAGCGAGAAGGAGATCTGTATGTACTCTTCTTTCAACGCCGGAGGAGAGGAAAGTGGAACTAGCGGGGACAATAATGACGAGACCCAGCTGCCTTTCCTAAGGGGTGTCACTCTGCTGGAGGGTGGCTGGGTGGACAACGTTTTGCAAGTCGGTGAGTGGACTGTAACGCTAAAATAAGCCAAGAAAACAGCCTAGTAGTGAATACTTGCGCTGTTTGCATTGACGTGGAGACATACCTCACTTATAAAGGGCTTGTGTGTGCCTTGCCTATTATAAACAATGCAGGGTATTTCCACTCCTGTCTACTCTATAGCTGTGTGAGAACAGCCTATTTTCAGATAAGCCCGTAATAGTAGCCCACTTCTACTTGTTTTTACCCACTGAGCTGTGTGCATTGAATGGCCCAGAGCAATTCCAATTGGAAGCTTAGTACTTTGTTCCTATTTTTGTGTCTTTCCAGCTCTCCATGCCCCCACCAATGGGTACGCAGACAAAAGCCCCCTATATCTTTTCACCGCTGGCTAAATAGACGATATTTAGAAAGGGTGGGAGGGACGGTGATTTAAAGCCACAGTGCTTCTATTTTGTTTGCCAAACACCTTTTGTGAGACACACTGAAGCCTTTCTGCTGCCTCTCCAACATTCACTTGAAGCCCAAGCTATATGCAGTTGGTAAAGAAAAAAAAAGATGTAGGCAAATTTCCGTTTCTTAGCTGCATTATTGTGGAACAGCTTGGAGTAAACAGAGGTGCTGTAGCAACCCCCCTGCTTGCCTTTGCCTGGCTGGATGGCTGCCTGTGCCAGAGCCACAATATTTCACTGCATTCGTCAGTGCAATAGACTCAGCTGTCAATCCGACTCCCCACCCTTGGAAACGGTTCAGGATTCTAATCCCATTACCCTCCCCAGTTCGTCTGAATCTTAATGCATTCTGCAAACAAGATTTTATGCATGATCTTCCTCCCTCTCTCGCCTCTGTTCCTTCTTCCTCGCTCACTTCTTGGCTTACCACCCCCTTCCCCTCCCCAAGAATCTGTGTGGAGATGGCTTCAGTTCTTGTGGGCTCAGAGAATGTGCAGTGCACAATAGTAGCCATGGAGTAGGCAGACAGACAGGCAGCTCTCCTCCCTCTCTGTCCTGTTTACCAGATTCCCATTAGGTTCATTTATGTGCTCACTCTTTTGGGGCATTAGGAAGCTAAACACTCAGCCTGGGGTAAAATAAAAAAGTATGATACATCAAGAGAGCAAATATGTGCGTGTGTTTGCCTTGGAAAATGGTAACAGAGGGTAATGGGGTCATTTTCTGTAGCTATTTGTGTGTTTTAGTGTGTGAAAAGAGCATGTGTGTCAGTGTGTGCGTGGGTTTGATAAACAGAGGGGGATTGTATGTGTGTCTCCGTCTGCATGGGCTGTCAGTCTCATCCCGCATGCTCACAGAGAGTGGAGAATGACAGGCGAGTACACAGCAGGAGGAGGGTATGTTATGCTGATTGCAATTTTTGCCCCAGAATTTTTTTTTTTGTCTTTTTTTTTTTTCCAGCTCGGGAAGATAAAGCCAAGGAAGAGCAAATGATAAATAAAAGATGCAATCTACTCCAGGGGACAGGCAGCCACTGGAGGATGAGGGCTTAAAAGCAGGGCAGCTTGGGAGGGGGCTGTCAACCACATCACACACCACATGTATTGGCCCATCAAACACATACAGTGGGTCTGGCCTGGAAAACAAAAGTGCAGGGTGATTGTGTGGGTGTGTATGTGTGTACACACATGCATGCGTGGCTTTGTGTGGCATCCTCTGTGTTTGTGGTTTGTGCTGTCAGTGGGATGGGATGCAGTGTTGATGATGAAAGACAGTAGCGCAATAGAATAGATGAGGAGGTTATTGTTGAGCGAAGAGAGGGGGGGGAGCTAATATAGTTGAATGGATCTGCTGTCGCTGTATTCCTTTCCTTTCCCTCCCATCTCCTCCTCCACCTCCCTCTATCCCAAGTGAGCAGCTATAAAACTCTCCATATTTACTCCCCTAAGGCCAACTACCAACCCCCAGTCTCCTGTGATTATTTATCTTTTTCTCAAAGACATTAATCACTCTAATTTTCCTTTTTTTTAAACCCCCATCTCTTTCCATACATCAGTGCTATGGAGGGAAGGGATACGGAGGCAGCGTTTTTAGGGGAAGAGCAATAGATTGGGTGATATCAAGAAAAAGAGGGGAAGCCTAGAGGGAAAATGTGGGTGGAAAATGCAAAAGAGGAAAGAGGTATTGAAATGGTGATTGCAAGTGAAGGGGATATATGAAAGTAAAGAATGAAGTCAGAAATGGGGGAGAGAGTGAGATGGATGGCTTGTTCTTTCTCCCATGCGATCTCATCTGTTTCAATGCCAGCCTTCAGGATAAATATTCATATTTTAATGCAACTGTTATCTAAAAGTCCACTGCTCATTGGTTACAACAGGGTTATAAAACCCTGCTTCAGCTCTCAAAAGCACTCTTCCTACTGTCACATTGTTACCTGCTGAGCTGGTAGTGAAATGCATAACTAACTCAAACTGGATTAAAAGTTTCAGTTTGTAATATTGCATTAAACACTTCAAATGAACAGAATTAAATATGCATGCTGCTTTGGGAAACAGTCCCACAATGGTAGCTTGTCTGCCACAAAAAATTACATTGTTATGAGCTGATCACAGAAATGTCAGTAAATCACACCACTGTGCCAAGTTTCACTTTCCTGCAGCCTGTCAATCAGACCAGCAGTGTGGTGGCTGAGTGTCATTTACTGGAATAGAAAACTTCCAGACCTGCCTGTGCTGATCGCAGCATCTGTTCTCTCATTCCTTTTTGTGCATTTTAGACTCAGGAGCCTGAAAGGAAGGCTAGTATTATGGAGCCCCGTCCTCTAATTATAGAATTCTAATCCTATGGCTCTAACATGGCATGACAAAGCATGTTTGCACTTCATTACCCTCCTTCCTGTTTTAGTCCTCCAGTCTGGGTCAAGTTCATCCCCCCCTTGTCTCATTTATTCAAAACATGGACAGTCCTGCTCCTCCTCCTTTTGACTCTTCATATTTCTAACCCCTTCCATTCTCTCTATCCATAGAGGTTTTGCCTCAGTTGATCACAAAAAAAACCCAAAACGCATATACATATAACCTCCATGACCACACACCACCACCTCATTTTTGCTATCCTGTTACGGTAAGCCCCATGTCCCCAAGGAGTGACATACTGATGCCTGGCATATGTCGCTCTGCAACATCATTAGCATAGGCTACATTCTACAGCCTATTTATCCAGTTCTCCTTGTTAGGCTAATTTTTCACATGAGACTGCTTGTCATTTTATCATGCTGCTGCCCCAAATCAGATTGATGAGGTGGACACTTTAAGGCTGCATTAAATTCAACCAAAATTAAACAGAAACCCATTTCAGGGTGTGTTTTTTCAATGGTGGTGTTGCTGGACCGGACAGCTTCTGATATTGTGCTTTCCCCCTGTCTCACACACTGAATGTCCATGGCAGCCATGCCTGTTTAAGTGTGAATGTCATCCTCCTCTGCTCCACCTACTTCAGAGACAAAGTGGTGTGTGTGTGTGTGTGTGTCAGTCTTTTGCTTCTGCATGCTCATAACTCAGGTTAATTTGTTCACGCTCTGGAGAATCTTAATTAGGTTTCTGCGTCATCTACTCTCTTTCACCCTCTTGTTTTTCTTTTTTTTCCCATCATGTCAATGAAATGTTGAAATAGCATCCAGGTAATTTCCCTTTCTTTAACCATTTTTTTTAAATGTGGGGTTAATTACTAATATTAGACACAAACTTGTAATTGGATCTTAAAAAGAAACTGCTTAGGCACTTCACGTAGTCGGTGACTGGCATTCAGACTTAAATGTGGCAATATGTGATATGATAACAAAGATAATACCACCAAAGCAAAGGGACAGATAAAACAAGGACTATTTGCACACAGTAGTAGGTTATTGTTTGTGTGACAAATGCCAAGGAGAAATCGGTGCCACTTGTAAAGTTGATGGCCTCATGGCCATACAAAGAGCTTCATTTCGAGAAGTTTTCTTGTGAAGACGCAGGATTTAAGATGCAAAACGTAAATCTTACAGGAGCACGTCGCCTGCAAGACGCTGCCAGGCCCCGCTGAGTTTTTCTTGGGTGGGGGCCTGTTCTTGTTTGTGTGTGGGCTGTTTCTTTTCATGTGGGTGGATCTGGTTTTATTTTCCTGTTAGGTTAGAGCTCCTTTATCTTTTTACAATGCCCGTTGAGAATGAGCCCACATGCCCACCACCAGAGGAGACAGAATGCTTCCAAACATGCTGGGAGTATGTGAGAAACCAGTGTACTGTAAAGAGGCTTCACTTGAACTTGAAGAAACGGAGATTGTCCAAGTCAGGGTTTTGTAAAGTAGTTCCACAAATCTTTGTGTAGATATTAAATCATGATCTTGTGAGCAGCATAAATGTCCGTGAACAGATGCTATTCGCAGACCAAGTGTCAAGGTGGGAATGTTGATGGTGCAATGATCCCAGATCTGATGCCTCAGGTCTACCCCTAGGCATGTGACTAACCCTGAGCTTGTATCGTCATGGAAACATGGCTGAGCCTAGAGCAAGTGTAAACATCTGGCAGTCCTAAAGAAAGGGGCAGCAACTGCATGCATGTGAAAATGTCCTTTTTGTCTGGCTGTATCAAAGAGGATGTGAGAATCAGATTCCGGAGCTTGTCCCTTTATGTTGACTAAATGGAAAGACAATAGGATAGCTGTTGTGTAATGGAAACACGTTAGCTAAGTTTCTCTGTGTGAATGTGGCTACACATGCAGATTCAGCCTTGCATATTACTTGAAGATAATATTTAATTTTACTGTAATTAATTGTGCTATTACTTTACCCTGGGTGGTAGCCATCACCTGGGCTGCCAGAGCAGGAGAATTTTTATTTTCATTAGCTTCTTTTCTTGGCCGACAAACGATAGATGACCAATTGTTTGTCTGCAAGCTGTTTCATGTTTGTAGCAATTTGTCTGAAGGTCCCCGTGTTTGTTTCTGCCTCAACTCCAACTTCTAGCCAGCCTGATTCCCAACTGCTTAAGATATGTTATTCCCACCACAAACCATAACTTATAATAATGTCCTGTTCTTCACATTTCCGATACTGTACCCATGATGTACCGTCAGATGATGGTTTCTGGCATCCCAAGCAAGGACTAATGTCTATGTGGCTTTTTCCCACTCCGTCTACCTGACTGGAGCCAGCTTCTGTCCCGGTCCTATTCCTGGTACCAGACATAGTTGTTTCCTCCCTTCCCCTCTTAAATCATCATTCCCAAGTCCAGCCATGGCAGCCTTGCAAGTGCCACCCTGCCGGACTTTTTACCCATTGCCCAAAACCTTGCCTTCAAAATGACCATGGATACTACGGGTTACTATAGCAGTGTGCATTCACCCTTGTTTAAACAAACCAGCTAAAGTAATAAAGTTCCAGTTTGATCTCTGTAACGCCTGCCCAGGTCTCTGTTCCAGAATGACTTGTCTCCTGTCCCAGACTGTGGCTGCTGGGTGTGCGTCAGCACAGCTCCTCGGCTGGCTGACTCTGTCTAGGAATCCAGTCCTCTTTCCACAGAGCTGTTGCCTCTCTCTTCTCTGTCAGGGAATGAAGCATGAGGAGCAGGCGCTAGAAAGGCTACTAAATCCACAATGACAACACCCCTATTAAAAGATGCTTTTTTTTTTCTATTTAATTTAATGACTTTTATTGCCAGCCGCCCCTCTCTCTTCGATTTGGCAATAATAACAACAGGGGAATGCAGCACTCAGCGTTCTCCTATCGGAACACCCCCGACTCCCTCTTTTTTTTTTCTTCTTGTAAATGAATTTTTCTTTGCACCAATAGGATGCTGAAATAAGCACAAAGAAGTCCAACACTGATTGCAGCAGTACAGCGCTGTGTCTATGTAGAGTTAGTGTGTGTGTGAGAGAGAGAGAGAGAAAGAACCTTGCATATATGTGCATGGACACAGTATGAGGGAGCTTGTTAAAAGCTACACATATGCTCTCAGAGTTCCCACTGAACAGAGCCTCTCTGTGCAGTTTGGTCAACAGCTGTTTTTCCCAGAAGCTAAACAGCTTTGGATCAGCCCAAAGCGGAGCAGTCCAGCTACAAACAATTTTTGTCTGTGTGTGTATTGGCGCGTGCACACGTAATCACTAAATTAGCTCTGTTTAGGACGTTTATCTGGATCCATCCCTTACAATTTCTCAACATTACGCTGATCTTAATTAAACTAACCGCAGTCAGACGTGTTTTTGTGTTTTTGATTAACCATGTTTGACTTTTAATATCCGTGTAAGTGAGTGCTAGATGGATTTGCATTGTTGAGCTGCTTCCTGGACAAACTCCTCCAAATATGCACACAGCTCTGTAAGTGAAGGTGGGTTCTTTGTGCTTGTTATCTGTGTGTGAATGTATGACTTTGTCTGTTAATGGAATTGGTGAGGGTGTTTGTGGCTGTGTGTGTGTGTGTGTGTCAGGCTGACTAAAGGTAAGGCATGTTGATGATAAAAGACAGGATGGCATTCCCGTCTGTCATCATTCCCACCCTATCTCATTTCCACTCGTGCACACACACTTGCACACATGCTTTAAGACGCACATTGCCAAGGCGCCAGTGACTAGGCGCCTTAGAATAAACAAGAGCAAAGGCAGAGGGTTTACCTGCCACTGACCCTTGTTACACACACACTGACTGACAGAGGTGTTCACTCATTGACTGGCCCCTCCCCCATTATCGAGTTGGCCCGGTGCTGACCCTCTCTCATGACCCGTGGGGATTTACTAAGGTCAAAGGTCAATCTGGTCAGACTGTCCCTCCAGTGGCTGATTACTCTGCTTGAAAGACGGCCATGGTTACATTATTGTTTTCCAATGAATATCATCGTCACCAAAGGAAAAGATTATTTCCATTAAGGAATGCGTGTTTCACACGTCCCAACGAGCAGTTTCTCACCTGAGAGCGACATGAGAGGGGACACAGAATATGCCCAGACCTTTCTGTGGAAAGATCTGGAATCTGAGCCAGATTGAGAGGGGTGGGTGGGTGTTATCCCGCTCGCTCTGCTTGCCAGGCAAGCTCAAGTGCCATGTGAGCTATGTACAGGAGGAGGTCCTGAGAGTGCAGGGTGCCTCTGGCTGTGCCTGGTCCAACGATGTCGTGGCTGTGTGGCATGTGAGACATGCATTCATTGCTCTGTCGCAGAGCAGGGCTGAATAGAGCTAGAAAAAGCTCTCCAGGCATAAGAGAGATACAGACAAAAAAGAATGAGAGAGTCTCAAAGGAAGGAAGGCTAGGCTTTCAACTGATGAGGGAATTTAGTTTGCCTTTCTAAAGAGTTTTGTCTTGGAGGACTTCATTCTTTTTTCCTCCCTGCTCATTTGGTTTCTTGCCTACTTTTTCATGCCTCATTCATCCTCATATCTCATTGCATTTTTCTTTCACTCCTGATCTCTCCATACCCATGGCTGTTCTTTCTCTCTTTCACACATTCCCTGCTCATGTTTACAACTCGTGCTGCTGCTTGCTTCTCCTGTCCTTAATTTCTCAAACCACCATGCAGAACCTCATAGTATATACCCAATCGAGATGCATTTTTTTAGTGTGCTTACTGCATTTAAGATCTTACAAGAAGGTTAGCTGCCTTGCTAAATTCTTTCTGTGTTGTGCTTAATGCTAGCACCCTGCATCCAGACCTTAGGGGCTATCCTTGTTTCCACATTTACTCTGTTTACCACTGGCTAGAATTATGAGAGAAGCAAGACTTGGCCTATTTCCTGTGGGGCTTTTTTTTTTGTCCTTTGGTTGCTAAATGATCCTCAATCGAATTTTTCCTGTAACCTTTTTATTTTTTCACAAGCTCTGCTGTTCAGAAATTCATTTGGTATCTGTGGATTTGTATGCAAGCAACTGATCTCGTTTCAGCTCATCATATGCCAAGTTAAATCTCTCGATCAAATACTCCTTGAAAGTTTTGCGGTTTTTTTATTTGCTTGTATTTTTTGGGGGTATTTTATTTTAGAGCCTCGCTGTAAGGCCGGCAACCATTTTCTCGCTTTAGTGGCTATAGTGGAAATTGGCACCATAAATCAGGTTGTATCAGTGTCATGCTCAGAGGAATACAGGACTTATGTGTAGGTGACGTATAGAACAGCAGTTTAAACCCGCCACCATTGAAGATGACTGTCTGCCATTGTGTGTAACTACCGCCCTGTCTGTCTGCATTCTTGCCTAAACCCTCTCTTCCTTGCTGCTTGGCTATCCATTAGCTGGCTAGTTGTCCGTCTCTGGGTGGCTACGTCACTTCACCCTATACCCCCCTCCTCACATCCAGTGACAGGCTCAGCCCAGGGAGACGTGGGTAATGGTCCTCTCTGATGTACACCCTGACTCAATTGAACTGGATGGCAGACACACGCCTAAAATAACAAAAGGAAGGGATAGAAAGAAAGGGGGTTGAGTGGAAGAAGTGGAGGGAAGGAGCCAAGCGATCGATAAAGCAGGGACACATTGCCTAATAAAGATTTATCCCCCCCCCCCCTTCCCCTTTGCAATCCGCCTTGGCAGGGTAGCGAGGGGGAGGAGAGAATGTGATTAGTGGACTTCTTCTCCCAGGGTGCCTCTGATAGCATGTGCGTACATGGCACTGTTTGTCCCAATGCTTTTTGTGTATTTTAGCATTTCTTGTGGGTTTATCACATGTGTCTGTCTCCCTTCCCAAGAGCAAAGGGGGTTAAAAACAGCCTCTGCCGTTTGTTCTGCCAGCAGTGGCACTAACAGCTGCAGCTGTGTCCCTGCCTCTCTCTCTCTCTCTCTTCCTGTCAGCTAATATTTAGTTAATCTTTGGTTTGGGACCTACGGGACTGGCCGGAGCTCCTGGTGCCCCATCCATCTCGCACTGATCTATATTCCACGCTGGATCCCTGTGCCATTAACCACCACCGAGGGGAGGATGAAGCTGCAGAGATAGAATGAAGAGGAAAGGGCAGATGGGTGGAGGTAGAGCGAGACAAGAGAGTGATGGAGAGGAAGCAATAGAAAGAAGAGGAGGAGGAGGGGGGAGACTGTGTACCATCTCAACACTAAATGAGAGGAAAGGGAGGAGAGGAGGTGGGTCAGCTGTTCTGAACATGGTACAAATATCTTTCCTTAATTTTAAGAAAAATTATAGTTGTTTGTTTGGTTTTCTGTCTGTTGTTGAAGCACCCATCATTTTCCACCTCCTCTTATTGAATGCTTTCATTTTCAAGTCCTTTTTATAAAGAGGAACGGTGAATTACTTAAATCTAATGATAAATAGAAGCGTTTCCACATGGAGGCTTGAAAGGTCGAGAAGGATTAGGAAGGACAAAAAGAGGTAGAGATGCAGAAGTGAGTGATCTATATTCAGTGAGCTGATCACTTCATTGATATGCATTGTGTAGCTACGGAAAGGTCCACCTGCGGAAGCTCCAAGTGCTGAGTCACTCACTAAGGCACAGACTAAATGCTTTTATCCCAGACGCCTGGTCCATCTGAATGGAATATAATAGGCCATAAAGTGCTTTGCTAGCAGCGGCTGCTTGCCCCATGGCAACCCCTCACCCTTCCCTCTTTTGCACCTTACTCTAAATCTCATTTCACTTTTATGGAAACAAGTTGTGGATGTGCTCGCTTTGATTACTGCATTATTTTTCCTCTTCATATCTTTTTCCTATTTCCATCTTTCCTTCCTCGCATCCCAGCCATCCACAAAGAACTTATCCTTCCCCTTAACTTTTTCCACTCCAGTTATGTGTTATCCCTCTGCTGCTGTGCATGCAGTGTGGGGCACCTGTTTGGGATCTCGATGTATGTGTGCGAGTGTGTGTTTAGGGTCATGTCTGCAGGTCGTGCGTAATGAATAGCAGGGCTGTTGTTGAGGCACAACTGGTTGATAAGGCGGTAGCTAGAAAATAGCTCACCAGTGACGGAACGCGAGGAAGAGGATACATGTCTGGATGGAAGGAGGGAAGAAAAGCATGAAGGAATAGGAGAATCACCAAAGGAGGAAGAGAAGAGTGGTAGGGAAGCCAGTGAGCCTTAACCACCTTCTGTCAGTCTGTCTGCTCTCTGTGTAGTTTTCTCTCTCTCATAGCAAGCTAATAGCTTTTCCAATGTCCTCTTTCCAACCCTCCACCACTCTCTCCCCTTCTCTCCATTTTCTCCTCCCCCTTGCTATCTGTGTGCTATTTTTTCCTTCCCAGTTTCTCTCCATCTCCTCTCGCTTTCCCAGTTCAAATACTCCCATGAAGTCTCAGTGTCATCCTCCCCAGCTACCTCCCCTCCCTTTCTCTCCGTGTGTCCTTCCAGCTGCTGGCCACGGGAACAGCTGACTAAATCTGAAGCTGGGGCTCCTGGCTCTGGCTTTGCCTTGGGCCCCAGCTCTGCCACAACCTCCAATTCTTGGCCTCCCTCCTACCCCTCCCTTCCTCCTCTGGCCTCCAGCCCTGGCTTCTCTCTTAGTAGCCCCAACTCGGCTCTGGACTCTGCTCCAGCTCTGCCTGACTCCCAGCCATTCCCTCCAACCAGCTTCCTCCATCCTAATTTGTGGCTGAAAAGCCTCAAAACCGTTCTTCCTTTTAAACCTGCCCTGTCTCTTTTTGCTTTGTTATTTTTTAAAACACTGCTTCTTGCTAATTCATTTGCTATCCTTCCTTCCTTCTGCCCTGCTTTGACAGTCTGTAGTTGAGCCCCTGGTACTGTCCCAACTTATCTGGACTTAGGCCTCATCTAGGTTGGCTGAAGTTCAGTTCCCTGGCTCCAATACCCAGCCTCTATAGCCAGGCATCTTTCTCTTTGGCTACTAGCTGTAGTCACTGTAACTCATTGTGGCTAGCTTTACTCTAAGCAATGCTCAGCTTGTACATTTGGTCAGTTCTGAATCCAAGCTTTCTGCAAATCTCTTCAACTCCTTATGTGTCTCTTTGTCTCCTCCACTCACGTTTCTCTGCATCTCTTTAACTTGTGTGGACAGCCTCAGCCCCAGCACAAACACGCGCGCTAAGCGGACAGACGCATGCATCCGGCGAGGGTGTGAAGCATATGACAAATGATTGGCAGCAGGGGGAGGATGGGGAAAGGCAGTGAAAGGGGAAATGGGCCTTGTCACATCTCCAGACAAGCCAGGGGCTCAAGTTTGATCACTGCCCAGGGATGAGAGCCTGTGTTCCTTCTCTTCCGACCTCTAAAGCTGTCAAAGCGAGGGTGCAGGCTTGCGAGATTAGGTGCAGGCCCAGGTTCCGCCATCACGCTTGTGAACAGACGTAACACACAAAAGACGCTTGTCAGAGCTGTTCTTCCTTTTTGACAATCAGCTGCTCTGAAATGATTGACTGAGGGCTGATGGACTAAAGTTCAGAGTCCACGCCACAGCTACGCTGGGATGCACGTTCCCTTTGAATGGAAGCGGGAATATGGAGCTCATGCAAGAAGAGACCAGCAGAAGCTGAGCTTCATCACAATCTTCTGTTAAAAACCTCACAACTTCATGTCTTTGTCTTCTTTTTGTTGCTCTGTTTTTTTCTGTTGTTGGTATATGTGTGAAGAGGAAAAGCTTCCCATGTTCTCACTCGTTGAGTGACAGATGAAAGCAAATGACTATGTGACACGGACTTCAAAGGTTCCCATGTTCTGCCATTTATTGGTAGCAATGCACAACAAACATCTTCCAATGTGGATTTTTCAAATTAGGGGGTGGTAAGTTGGAGGCAGATGACAAAGAGGCTACCGTCCAAACAGTTTGAAGGGGCAGATTGAGGAGAAGGGTCATTAAGCCGATCAGATTGATATTTTTGAAAACTTTTTTGATTTTGATGCCATGGATGTTTAAAGAAACTAACAGTTGAAGCTGTGAAGAACTGTGTTTTACACAGACTAGTGCAACAGTAATTAACTAAGTGTAAACGTTAAGAACTAAGCTGCTTGCTTCTGTGTCCCCGACCTTATAGACTTTCTCCCCATCTTCTCTTTTCATCATATCTCTCATTCAGGGTGGCACCCATTGACTGCCACTGACCTAATTTGGGCAAATTTCACTGACCTACTTCATGGGTGAATGCTGACTTGCCCATGGGAGGTGATGCTCTCTCACACATGTACATATATTCTTCTTTATCCTTATTATTATTATTATTATTATGCAGGGTCTCAGTCTCCTGGCACTGTTGCTTTGGTGCAGGGCAAGCAACCTCTGTGGTTGTGCCTTATATCTTTACTTCACGATTCCCAACCAAACTGTTCGTCCTGCTCTCCTTCAGCAATCTGGCAACCAAAATGAATGTAATGAGGATCTCAAAGTACAAGCGCACAGTAAAATACAAACAAAGCAATTGGCTTTTGTTTCATGTGGTCTCAGAGGTGACATAGACCTTCACTTTCCAAATCACTCATGAGACATAATCAGCATAATTGCATAAGGATGTGATTATTCTTCAGTCATCTGTAAAAATGCTAATCTTACCAAATTTCATCAAACAATCTGGAGATGCTTTGAGCACATGGACCAAATTAAAAGGATAGAGGCTATTGTATGCAACAATAATCTCATTGTAGGACTACTTTTCCAAAACCTATTTAAAATTGATTTAGGCCTCATTGCATCCCCTCAAGCAGGTTTACCCCCAGTTGACTGGACACGTGAACCCCTGTGGCTTTTTGGAAACTGTTGTTACAGATGGATCAGTTCTTGTTCTTGATGTGACAACAATTAAAATAAACTTGTTCTCCTGAAGCCTCTTACAAGAACATTGCAATCCCTATTTTACTCACACCCACTTTCTTCTGTGCTCTTCTATAGAACTATACACACACACATATATATATATATATATATATATATATATATATATATACAACAGTACAATATTTAAAATATTAAATTAAATTCTGTCAATGTGAATATGTAGTGTTCCTTATCTGTTTTAGCTTCTTTAAGATTTTATTTCTAAGATATATTATTTACTTATTAAATGTATTTTTTATATATTTAAATTGGTATTGTGTGTGTGTTTTTTTTTTGACTGCTCAGCAAAAGGCTAACCAACATCTCATTTCAGTAGTGATCAGTGTGAAAGCAAACATGGAGATGAAAACACTCTCTAAACCGAAAAAAAGTAAGTTATTTTTCACCCTGTGATGTTTAAACTGTTTTTGCCTTTTTCTGGAAACAAATCATGTCCACTGTGAGCAGATTATGTGGGATATTATCAAGGTTATGAATGAAGAAGCTTAGATTGATATGTTCATTGATTTATTGCCAGTCAATGCATCTTTTGTAAGATAATCATCACATGTGAAATGCATTTATTTACTTAGTTGGGTAGTTATTAGGTTAATCACTGTTTGAAGCACATATAAATCTCCTAAAATGGATTGTTACATGAAAATGAAATGAACGCTCTGATTTCTCCCCTCTGCAGGGGTGAACATCCTCCTGAATGACAGCAGCACCACCCAGAGCAGCTCCATCGGTGCTGTTCGCTGGACGTTGCCTGATGAAAGCATCCAGATTCACAGCTCGGCTCCCAGCATACCGGTTAATCCCAACAACCTCACAAAGCACTCAAAGGTAACTGTTTAAAACCTGATGCTTTCCTCTGCATCCCAGCTTCTGTTGTGTATGTGATCCAGTATGTTATTTGTTGCAGCAACTCTCCCGTCAGGGCAACCTGAAGGACCTCCGCAGCCTGCAGGAGTGTGTGCAGTTCATCAATCACTGGAAGGAGCAGGTGGATCAAGTGTGCAAGGTAAGGCAAGACCAGGAAGTACTCATGTAAAGGTGTGAAGGTTTTACCTGGTTTCAGAGCAACAGTTTGGGGAACTGTTTCACCTAAAATAATGGACATGATTGAAACCAGACCTTTATTGACTGTTTGTGATCTTACTTAAGTACTGTCCAATTCTGTATGTCGTGTTTGTCTCTCTATGTAACCTTGGATTGGCTGTATTTGAATACTGATAGTTACAGTTAGTGGATAGTTACATTTAGCCACTTTTAGTGATACTTACAATTAGTGGCTGTAGCATCTTATTTTATTTTTCTGTTTATTTTTGTAATTTCTTTATAGTAATTTCCTCCTGTTTCAATGTAAAGCACTTTGAGGTGTCCTGTACATGAAAGGGGCTATATAAATAAACTTGCCTTGCCTTCCACTATAATTCAGTGCAGGTATACAGAATCTAGAAATCATCCCAACTCCTGGAACCTTCCAGAGATTTTCTGGCATATTGTTGTGCGTAGCAGGTTTTCAATAGATGGCTAATCATGCCATTTTTAATGCTAATCAAGTGTTTCAATGGGAAAAATGTTTTTTTCTGTAGAAGAAGCATGACAAGGTTAAACGTGTGGGTGGACGCTGATATGATATGCATTTATGGCGGGTTTTACAGCCCAATTACATAAACGGACAGCTCTGCAGCTTAAACTGTAGATAGCTCATGTAGGGCAGAGGTATGCATTATAAATGTATCATACAGACTGGTTTCTCTTTCTCTGTTTTAACTCAATCACCTGTGATGTGTTTTAGCACGAGGATAAAGATACAGGGGACGATACCAGCGAGAAAGAGACTCAGAGATCAGATCGTCGTACCGAACGCAGTCTTGAAGAGAGCAGGAAGCTCATTCTGGAGTGGGCAGACGAGCTACACCATGTTGATAAGGTCAGCAGATAAAAACTGAAAACAAAAGGGAACCAGTTGCTCAACAGCTGCATTTGTGAAGGAAAGTTTTATTGATTTATACAGCAAACCGAGTTGTTAAAAGTATACATTTTCTCTCTGTTTTGGTGTCCTTAGCTTTTGAAAGAGACCCCCTGGGCATCTGAGGATAAAGATCATAAAAATAAAGAAGAAAAGGATGCCAAAGAGGAGGCACAAATGAGGATCATGGAGTGGGCCAAAGAGCTGCAGATGGCAACTGAGGTGAGGAGACATGAGTGTAAAGCAGAGACACAGAAGATGTTATGCAGCAAATCTGAGTTTACAGGAAGGATTTGTGTTTGCAGAGCTGCGGCGTGCAGAGTGATGAGCTTGGTATGGTGCTGCGTCTGCTGGGCCTGAAGAAAAAACGACTGGTCAGGCTGCTGCCTCTGCTGGAGTTCATCACCTGGTCTCTGCTCAAGGAAGAAATGGTGAGAAACCAGCATGAACCTGCTTCATGCATGCGTGTGAAGCATCAATAAATGAACTTTGAGATCAGCTTTATGTGACCCTGATCTGCTTCTGCGCTGATAACCCACAGCAGTTTATTACGGCCATGGAAGCTTTAAAAGATAATCATCTTTGAAGATGATTATGCATTTTACTTGGCAAACAACTAGTTGGACGTTTGAAGGAATGTATTGCAGCTGTTGCCAGTTTCACTAAGTTTAAATGGAGACCTGAAACTTTGATAAGCCCAGTGTGTTTGAGGATAAAAATAACATTATCTGAATGCTAACGGTACGAAAAAGAGGAAGTTTAATTTAAGTTTTGCACTACCAGGAACTCATGGCATGAGGAAACAGAGTGGACAAGGGTTCATTTTATTGTATTTTTCTGCTTGCAGACAATGATTCCACAGGTGTGGCTGCTGGCAAAGCAAAGGACATGGAAGGCTGGAATCTCAAGATACATCCCTAACTCAGGTATACACATAAAACAACGTACAGTCACTGCAATCTTATGTGCTCAAAGACTAAACTAAATATCCAGATTATTTTTAAATCCTTACTGTAAAGCAATCTGACCATGCAAGCAATCATAATATAGTTGTAACTTCATAATACTATTTACAATCATTTAATAATGTAAATTGAAGCAAATAATGTTGATTATATCTTTCTCTATAGTGGTACTAATCTGTTGAAACTTCTGGATTTATTAATTAATACTCTGTCTCTGTTTTCAGTTTGGAGCTGGATTTGCAGTGCAGCAGGTAACATAAACCTACATCTTGTCCTTTTCAATATGTAAATGAAAGGTGCTATATAAATAAACTTTTAACCTTTAACCTTTTTAATATCACAGAAAACTCCATAAACAGCATCATCATAACAAAGCCACTTCTTCTCTTTTTCCTGACAGCGGACGTCATTCTTGATCCCATGACAAACCATCCCTGGCTTCAGCTTTCAGACGACCAGCGGAAGGTCCAGGAGGGTATCTCGGAGTCCGACCTGCCTCCCAACTCCCAGCGCTTTGACAGCTGGCCCTGCGTTCTGGGCTGGGAGGGCTACAACAGTGGTCGCCACTACTGGGAGGTGAACATAGCCAACAATGGCTACTGGCGTATTGGAGTGACCACTGCCGACTCAAAGCGACAAGGCCACTTCTCCATGAATCCAAAGCACCACTACTGGACCCTGTGGCGCAGCACGCATCATTTCTACGCCTGCAGCAAGCCAGAGACACAGCTGCCCCTTAGCCTGGTGCCCCGGCGCATCGGGGTCTACGTGGACTACGAGGAAGGCCAGGTCTCCTTCTACAACGCAGAGACCAAATCTCACATCTACACCTTCACAGGAAGCTTTACAGAGAAACTGTACCCGCTGTTGGCACCGATGGATGGCCGCACACTCCTGACAGTCATCGAGCCACACAAAATCTCAGTAAACTAAAAAAATAAGACATTTATAAAGCTTACTTGATAAGTTCAAGGAAATTGAAGAGTATTAGAGTGCAAATTATAATTGCAGGCTGCCAAAACATTTTCTTTAACCCTTTAAACTAAATATTTAACTTTAATTTACCTCAATGTTACTCACATATTAGTCTCACTTTCTCTTTTGAAAGCTTGTATGAAGATTTTCCTTCACAAAGTGCTAATGGTATTATTGATAGACTTTATGAATGTATACTATATATATATATATATATATATAAATAATTGCGGTAATTGGGATTACTATGAAACTTTATGAACCTAAAATGTGTAAAAAGCTTTTATTTTAAATATCTGAAATGTGAGGAATAAGCATTCTGTCTGAAACTGAAGTAAATATCTGGATATATCATTATGAAAGAGGAAACGTATTCTGCATTTCCATACTATGCACTTTATCCTGCACTTTTATTCCTGCACAGAATAAACATTTTAAATGAATAACTCGACAGAGTTTACGCTTTAGCATTTTTACAGCATTACAGGTTGAAGTCAACATACTAAATCAGTGACTTTTTGAAGAGGATGTGTGGATGTATGGCAGCGCGTCAGGACTTCCTTTTACATGCCCAGGGTCCGTACGTCTCACAGTCTACAGCAAACAGGCTCCTGTCTCCCCTCAGGTCTGCACAGTCTCTGTGGTCAGCATCCCACTCCACACTCATCCTTTAAAAACACATAATAAAGACTTCTTACTAAGAAAAAAATAAACCTCTATAAGGAGACTGTAAATTGTATGTATGTTGATTATGTTTATTTAAGCATTAACCTTACAAAG
Organism: Pseudomugil gertrudae; assembly: GCA_037177535.1. Lineage (NCBI taxonomy): Eukaryota > Metazoa > Chordata > Actinopteri > Atheriniformes > Pseudomugilidae > Pseudomugil > Pseudomugil gertrudae. Next base: position 9,662,213 of record JBAMHV010000012.1, on the reverse strand, counting down.
ATGTGTTTGTATGCGAGTGTATATACTGTATGTAGCCTATGTTTAAAGGTCTAATGAAATAAAACTGGTTTGTTTATTCTCAGCCTCTGTCGTCATGGAAATCTATTTAAAATAACAACAGCTAAGAACTTATTAAAAGTTCATATTAGAATAAATGCACCTGAATAAAGGAAGCTTTCATTGGATCAGGGTTTGAAGGTGCATCGTGTTTTGTTCGGTCTGAAAACGTCATCCTGCTCAGTAGCTTAGATATGGTTACTGGGATTTTCCACAAACACAAACAAATAATATGGAAAAATTACTTTTTGTCTCCTAAGTCTTTGTTTGGCCCTTTAACTAAAATAAAAACAAATTTAAAAAAATTAAAAGAATAAAAATGATACAGTTGTCATCAAATTGATTCATACTCTCATATTGAAGCAGGAAAGTTGTAACTGGATTAAGCTGAAACTGACTAAAGTAATAATGAATCAAATAATTTATGTTCATTTATATTTTGGTGAACGAACAGTGTGGTGTTTTCTGTAACTCTTTATTAGATTTCTGCCACTGTTGACAAGTATTTTGTCCCACTGTTCAAAGGAAAAGTGCTATTATTTGTCAAAGACAGTTTTTTTTAAATAATTTTTTTCAACTCAAATGAAAAATAAACATATTACTAAATTATGATTTAGCAAAATTTTATTTATTGTTACTTTTTTATTTAAGGGTCTATTTTAAATGTAGCCTTTTTTTTAAAACAGAACAACATGCATACTGTGTTTTTTTCTTATTTTTATTTATGTAATTTTTATCATCAGTACTTACACTTTGCACCATATTATACACGAGTTATTATTACTATTAAAACTATATAAAAAATACATTTTATTTCAGAAAAAAACTGGACTGAATGCAAAATGTTTGCAAAATTAAACCTTTGTTCAATAATAAACTGATCTTTGATAAATATGTTTTGTGTTACTGCATTGATGGTTTTTATCCCTAATAATGTCAAACATGAATTACAAGAAACATCATAATAAATTCTGTATTTAAAGATACATTTCATATAAAGGGTGTTTGAAAATGTTGTTCTGGGATTAAATATCTAATTGAAAAATAACATTTCTGTTGTCTTGATGTTGAATAAACCTGCTCTCATGACTTACGGCATGTAGTGCTGGACGTCCATCCCGTCCCACCACAGCCACTGTCCCTCCTGCTGGCTGTCTGTCAGTCCCAACCATAAGAAAGGAAACTGGGAGAACTCGGCCATTATTGTTTGAAGAAAATCCTGCAGGAAAAGCAAAGTTTTTGGGTTTTTTCTAGTTTGTTTTCTTTTAAAAGCTTCATTACTAAATCTTTTCTTTTGGTTATTGTGAAGATAAATCTACTTTAAAAAGAAATAATTCTTTGTTTTGAGACTAACTGAAGATAAAATATGTTTGAAATCAATATGGGAAGTGTTATAATCACAGGAACATATGTCTTTGATCCTCAAAACTGCAGGTTTTACTCTCTTTTAGACACTGGTTGTTAAAATATTGGTTGCTCTACACGCTCTGAAATGACTTCCCCTCCTGGGTTTAGGGTATAAATGTTTTTATACTTTCTCTCTAGAACTCATCAGATCTCAGACACATTATGTGCACAGTCACCATCTCTGCAGAGTCCTTGATGACGAGCAGGCTGCTGTTGTGTCGCTGGCAGAACTCAGCGCTCTCTTTCCATTTCAGATTTTCTTCATGTCCAGGTGAGAAGAAGTAGCAATGACCCATCCACCAAAGCCAGCGGTCAGGACACAAATTGCACCTAGAGTCTCAACACGAGAGGACAAGGACACTGATGTGCATACCAGGTGGAATTTCAGCTGTACAGATCATCTGTATATGGATGTTTACACATCTTCTCATGTAAAAGATGTGTAAACCATGAAATGCTACCTTGAGCCACGGATTTCAGCATCTCATTGAGAAGACGCCGCTCTTTCTGACACTGCTGCAGCTGCTCCAGCCTCTCCCCTTCTGATGTCTTCTGATTCACTTCCGCTTCTCTGCATGTCACTGAGAAGGTCTTTTTTTTAACATAAGCTGAATTACAGAGGAAAGGAAACTTGAACACACGTGTATGGGCCTCTCTGGGGTTGAGACACGTTAACACAGTGTGGTTTGAGTCTCCCAACATGACAAGTTACTGAAACAAATTATGTTGTTGGCTTTTGCTCCAAGAAATAGCTTAAAATGAAGGAAGTGCCTTCACATAAATGTCTTATATTTATGATTTTATATCAGTGTAACATGAATGGGGTTTTTTTTTTTTACAGTTTTTGTAAATTTCACCTAAAAGTTGCATAATCATTAACTTCTTTTAACCCCTATTTTTGAGTGCACTGTAAAAGACACAACCCCTGAAGAGTAAAATATATGAAATGTCCTTAAAATGTGTTTTTAATAATACATTTCTACTCACCAGATACAACAAAGAACACAGTGAGACCTGTGACTATTGTTACAGCTGCTATAACAGCGGCCGCTCCAACTTTCTGATGGCAGGTTTTGCTGGATCCACCATCTGTAACAGTTCAATTTTCATTTATTTACCTAAAAAAATTCAAAACAAAAAGCTAAAGTAATAAATATGCATTATTATATAATCTGACATCATCCTTTTTTTAATTAAAAAGTAAAAGTTTTTACCTTTACACTCACAGAGACACATTTAATCACATCTACATGTTTATACTGACTTACCTGCATATGCACAAATACTTTCAGCACATATACACACATGCATACACCCACAAACACACGCCTACAAAATACATTTGCATTTCTGCATACTCGTTCACGTGTGTTTATACTCACATACACACACATGAATGTATAAGTGTAGCTTTTATATTTGTTATAAACACATCAGTGCATCGACATTATTTTCCTCTATTGAAAAACATTTTTATTGAGCTTTTTCTGCTGGTTTAAAACGTCTCTGCATCTTTAACTTACTGTAACTACAGCTTTCTGTGCAAAGCTCAGAAATCTATCGTTTTCCGTCACTTCTTCATTTAGTTTCAGGAAGGCAGAAAACATGTGCAGACATTTACTGAGACATTTGCAAACACTTACTGAGTTGTTATGATGGTAGGAAGCATGAACACAATATTTTTAAGCACCTTTATTCGCACACAGACTGAACTGTGCTTAAACAGAGATCCTTGTCATTTCTTTAGTCTGCAGAAATAGTTCAACAGGCTTCTTAAAGGGCAAATAAAAGCTCTTCTTTACATTTCAGCTGCCTTTTTGTTGGCTCTCTATCAAGATGATCTCACACTTCTATAATAATGCCCCAAAAGGGGGATTCATCAGCATAGAATATAAGTTGCAGCTGATTCTCAGTCCGGTTTTTGCACCATTTGGCATATCTCAGCTATTCCTGAAGAACTGCAGCTTTCCATTGAGGCTATTTTGAAGTTTCAGTGGATAAACTGAGAAGCCTTCACTTTCAGAAAACCTGTAAACCTCCTACCTCTCTTCAAACTATCACCTGGAAACACATGCTAAGGACCGTTGGGAAAAACATCTTTAGATAACTTCTGAAAAACCCTTTAGTGACCTAAAACTTGACGTTTAAAACAATTAGAAGCAACATTGCTGCACCAGCTTACATGCATTTACTGCAGAGTACGGCATACTGAACAGCAGAGCTGTGCAGATATGCTACACTACACCTGACCATCCTCTTCTTAAATGTGTAGTTTCTGTTTACACTAACCTGCAGCATCTTCGCTCCTGGCATCCTCAGAGTTCAGTGGTGGGTTCATGCAGCCACTCGCCATCACATCTGTACCTTTACTTCAACAAGTTTGCATGTAACTTGGCTCATGTTTATCGCATCTTCTCCTTTTTATGCATTTCACTGAACAAGTTGCTACACCCCTTCCTCATATTTCTTGAAACCGTGTCTTTTTGAAGACACTCTGAAGCGCTCTACCGGTAAAAGTAATTATAGCACCATGCAGGTGTTATATGTTGTTTGAAGCTGCAGCCGAACCAGTATATTCCTCTATAAGAATCAAGACACTTAATTAAATCCTGCCATGTCGTAAGGAAGGTCTCAAGCTGCTAAAAAGCTTCAGAGGATATAAGATTAATCTTCCCAAACAGGTCTGGTTCAAAGGTAGGATCTGGGAGCAGGATTTCCCAGTTTGGGTACGGACTGCTGACTGGTGCGATAGACAGGTTTTATTGGTTCTTGTGTTTTGGCCAGAATGTCCGTCTGTTTGTTGACAAATTCACTCAAAAATTCAGAAGGTAGCTTTATTGTCACTGAGCCAGCACAGCACAACCCATCCACGATTACACACACTTAAAGATCAGCATTAAAACCCCACCCCAATATAACAATAAGCACATTAGAGTGCAGGAAACTACGTGAGTTACTTTATTTTTACATAGAAAAAGATCCATGATCATGTCATTAATGCTAAGTTCATGCGTGTAGAAAAAGTCAGGAGAAAAAGGCAAACAACACACCACAGTGAAATAAATTACAACATCTTTGTGACCCACAATCAACAGCAGATATTGGAAAATGTTCACAAGAGACCAAAAAAGTAAAACTTTATGCCAATGATCGCATCAATAACACAATTGAAGGTGAAAGAAGTAGCATCCTATGTTTTTGTTTTCATCGTTGGGGGTTCCCAAAAAATGCTGTTGTTCAGTTTGTCTGCGAAATATTTGTTTAACTGCAACATAAGACAAAAGTTACATTTACATGACACATTTTTCTTCACAAATACTGAAAATATTTACTGCACAGCCTCAATCCACCGTAATATCAAACTGAATCGATCAGACATCGTGTTGGCCGACCTACCTGATCCAGCACACTTTTCCTGGATTCGGGGTTGTCGCATAAGAGAGGCGTTTTTGAAGAGCACTGCATAGACAGGATGATTTCCACTTTTTCTGAAACTGCAAAGCAAACAGAAGCTGTGAGAAACAAACAGGAAGCTAAAACAGAGAAACACTGACTCAAAATATTTTGCATGTAGTGGAAACACAGTCCTGTGAGCAGAACATCCTGTTCCTGCTTTGCATGCTGTATTTGCACACGTTTCAGGAACCTCCCACACATCCCACCTGATCACTGAAGCAGCATTCATCAATCTGCCTATTGATTAAAAAGCTTTTGTTCAACTTAAAGGCAAATAACGGAGCTCTGACTGAATGTGTCCTATGACTCCTTCAGCTTTTCCCAGGTTTATTTTAACCATAACAAACCTGTGTGTGAGCACAACCTTTCACCTACACTATGAAAAAACCTGTGTTTATATTTTATGAATTATTTTATTTTTTTTAAATGTATTTATTCATGTTTTTATTCAAAATTCAGTTTGTCAGAAAACATTTATATCAATACATTTATTTATTTATTTATCTGATTAGTTTTTCCACATGAAATATCCCTCAGAAGATTAATGAACTATTTCTAATTTACCGTAATTAAATTTTTAAGTGAATCACTCATATTCTAGATTAAATTATAAGCCAATTGTACGTGGTTTATCATCATATACTGGTTTATCAGGGTGAGGTTTCCATAGCAATAACGTTTTGCTGTTAAAAACGGCCTCTTATTCACATCTTGTGCTGCCTCCGCTGAGTTCACTACTGGCTGTTTGCTGTGTGCAGACAATATCTAAGCAGAATAAAAGGTTTAAACAAGACCAGCTTGTTCTTTCAAAACCATTCTGGTCAATGCACGAAGCCGGACAAGGTAATTTCCATCAAGTGTTTTGTACAAGTCTTAAACGTAACAGTACAGAGATATTCTGTATAACTGTTTTGCAATAAATATCTGATTTTTATCTGGAAATGAAACACTGGGCTCATCGTTAGAGCAGCCAGGTGTGGGATTCTCACCTGTACTGATGGAGCAAGATGCTGATTTACTTGTGTGGTTTCCTGCCTTTGCAATCACATTGAAATCATACTTGCTTCCTGATTTCAAATTGCCAAACATATAGTTGGTTGAACTAATGGTGTCGTTTTTGTTGTAGTTCCAGATGGCAGAGTTTAGTGTGACAAAGTAATTGACTGTGTCTGCGTTGTTGGGGGCCTTCCATGTGAAGGTGATGGAGCTTGAAGTGATGTTAGTGGCACTGGCGTCAGTAGGAGCCGAGGGGACTAAAACATAATAAAGCAGGTGTTTATTAGATCAAAAACATTTTAATCATCACTGTTTTTTATAATAAAAATACTCAAATGTTGCTTTTTAAACTTAAATATACTATAATTTTGTCTGTGTACTTTATTTCCACTGAATAACAACTCACAGGTAAACTTGGAGGCTGTTGTTGGTGGACTTTTAATATCTCCACTGACAGCAAAGACAACCACTGTGTAATTGGCTGCACTCATCAATCCATAAAACGTAAACTGAGTGTTTGTGCTATTGTTTTCATTTTGTGTTGGTCCAAACAGCTGAACAAGGAAATATGAATAATTCCCATCAGGTTTTGTCCAGCTGGCTGTAAGCCATGTGGCGTCTGTTTCCAAATCCAGGTTTGAAATGGGTCCAGGAGCTGTGCAAAAGGTCTGATTAGTAACACAAACATGCAAGATGCTGGAAATCACTTGTCACAGAGAGGGTTACCGGTGTAAGTTTCAATGGACACCCCATCTCCCTCCGTGGTCGGGTTTGTGAGATTAGAAAACGCTGTGAAATTGGCCAGCGTTGTCACGGAAAGCTGGTATTTGCTGCCACTGCGCAGCCCATCTATTTGCACTGAACGACCCTGCTTGTTGACTTCTGTAAAGCTGTTACGGGAAAAAAAATGCAAATGTTTGCAAATGTTCTGCCCGCTCTTTAACAACGAGGCGTCTGACACTAAACACGCTAGCAGCTTATCACAACTTATTTGCGTAGACGGACCACAGAATACAGACCGACAAGCTGCAGCTGGAAAAACAACTGGAAAGGAAAGCAAAATGTCCAGTTAATCCTACTTCATGGTGTCTTTTGCTTACTGTCATTTCCTGTCAGGCCATCGCAGCGTCCAATCTTTTAAAATGTGTTAAATTAATCCATTTATTGCTCACAGTGAGGATGGATATAGTTACATACTTGGATTCATCGCCTTTAATCATCACTTTAAAGCCGGTGAACTCTCCTGTAGGCGCAGTCCAGTATGCTGTTATCCTGGTATCGGTATTGTTTGACGCAGTCAGGCTGGATACTTTGCCAGGCTCTGGTAAGAAGAACAAACAGATAAGCATGAAACAAAGCGGTGTGTGAGTTTATGATGACAGCCCGTTAGTGTTCAGATGCGGCTCTAATTTGCCTTTACTTATTTGCATTCCAGATGATGAAATGTTCCTCTTTTTGAGTGTGATGTGACACAAACTCACTGGTATTTGTTGTGATGTGCGATTCTTCACTCAATCTGGACTCATCCTTGACTCCAGTTAGGACAGTGAATGTGTAAATGGTCCCAGGCATCAAATCTTTAACCTGGAAGGTTATATTAGGATCCAAGTTCTTCTCCAGTGTATAAATTTGATTCCCATTCTTAAAACGATAGAAATCCAAGTTCCCTTCAGGTTTATTCCAGCTCACATTGACAGAGGTTTCTGTCACATTGGTGATGTTCAGATTGGTGACTTTGTTTGGTGCTGTGAAAAAGCATTCACTGTGTTAGGGTTTGACAGGTTGTATGCGAGACACTGACACTACTTATGAACCACAGAAGAGGTTTTTCAGCAAGTCAAAGTCAAGATTCAGGCTCGACTCTCTCATCAATCCATTTATTATTTTGGAAACGTGCACGAACTATTGTGGACACCGTAAAGCTGGTGCAGAAATGTGCTCAGCTCTCTGACATACACCCCTCCCATCAGATTAGCATCCACTTGCATGGCACTTCAACCTATGCAACCATCCATCCATTTTCTACTGCTTTTCCCTGAACGGGGGGGGATACACCCTGGACAGGTCGCCAGTTCATCACAGGGCCCCTATGCAACCAATAAAACTGAAATCTAGGATTAGATTTGCACCTTTTAAACCAGTTTAGGAACACAGCAGTACAGTGATACATGTCCTCGTGCATTTCTTGTCTGTCTGCTTCATAAATCTGTCCTGAATCAACCTGCAGTGCAAATGAACGTCCCTGACTGGCCCATGGTGTTCATCTTTTAGGGTTTGCCACCATTTTCACGCATAAAAACCTTAATTTACAAAACCCTCACTATGAATCCTCTCTAGGTAAACCGGAAACTCGCCAAAGTCAACAAGAAGAGGTTTGTAATCCAAGTTGCTCCTTGAACAGCCACTGAAGGCTGTAAACTTTTGTGTAACGTTACAGCAAAAATCATTACACAGCTAAGGGAGAAAAGAAATGAAACATTTTGAGGGTTTTATCTAATTAAACATGGTGTCAGAGATGGAGAATTTCCAATCTGATACCAGCATTAGACTTAGATAACATCATTCAGTCATAACAGGTGTTACAACAAAACCTGTGACCCATCAGAATCTGTGACCACAGGGGGCGCTAATCCTTATTTTGCTGCATAATAGAGCATAATACAAGAAGAGCGAGGCTTGAAAACACTTAAAAGATTAATGTGAAAGTCTTTATTAGCCCCTTAAATTGTAATCCAATTTTATTTTGATGAAAGATCCAGTAAATCTCACATTCTGTCGATCCCAAATGGTGACTTTTGTGGTCCTGGCTCTGCGAGTCTCACATGTCAGAAGAGTAACATGAGTGAACTCAAACTTCAAATAAGTTTTTTTTTGTCTTTTTATTAGTTTTATTCAAGTGTTTTAAAGACCTTGCTCGTCTTTTGAGACGTATATGCAGAGAAGCGTATGCAAGCCCCCGCTGTGGTCACAGATTCTGATGGGTCACAGATTTTCTTGTAACACCTGTTTGTTTTAAACCACTAACAATGAAAAAATAATCACATACAAGACAAAAAAAACACACACTGCTGTAGATTTAGTTAATTTGTAAGCGTGCACAATGTGTCAGTAAACACAGAAAGTCTTACTGGTGTAGAAGGAGGCGTTTTGTGGGTTGAGGTCTCGCTCGCACTTTACAGGGAACACCTGGACTTTATAATATCCACCTGGTTCCAGGTTATTGAGGTCGAGGGTCAAAGAGCTCAGACTGCTGTTTAGGACAGGATGACCCGTGATCTCAACACGGTAATGGCTGATGTTCCCAGGCGCAGGCATCCATGTCAGAGTGGCGGTACTTAATGTCACATTGGTCACGTTGACTTGGCCAAAGAAACGGTCTGTTTGCAAAGAAGATGAGGACAGAAAGTTACAAAGATGTGAGGTTGATTGAACCACTTTGTCCTTTCACTGTCAGACTAGTTAGAGGAAAACTCTTCCTTCTAAGGATTCATTTCAGACATGGAGGTCAGATCCAGCAGGATCTTAAAAGTATGTCTTTACACAAACATCTTACTGGAAAGATTTAATGGAGATATATGATGCTTTTTAAATCCTTTTAACATGTAAATAATTAATTTATTGTCTGTATAAAGCAGAACTGCAATGCTTTGGTCTGAATTCCTGCTTATTCTCGCTCCACACACACC
>JBAMHV010000012.1:9615894-9642848 GCA_037177535.1 Pseudomugil gertrudae | reverse complement strand
CCAAATGTGAATGAAAGCATCAGATATAGAAACTAACTCTGGAAATGTAACCCTGCTTCTTTTACATCACTGTTTAGTCTATGGCTTTCGCTGCTTTTTGCAGGATCATAATTTCTTCATAATAAGGACTGTTGCATCGACAACATGTATTTGGACGTATTTGTGATATCAGAGTAAACAAACAAAGGCAGCATGAGGTAGCAAACATCGTTCGGCCTCACACTTTGGATTTTCCAGGCTATTAGCTGCCTGGTTTAAACATGGAACATTACCCTCACTTTGTTTTGATGAGCAGGCACAAGAAATTCAAGGTCAGACTTGATTTGGTCTTTTGTTAGTGTTTCTAAGGGTCGTCTTTGTTAACCTTAATACATTTTAACACTTGATTGCATTAGAAGCAGTATTCCATGTGCAATGTGTTATTGCACACTGCTGATAAAAGTACAATTTAAAATACAGGTCTGATTTGTAGCTTTAGGTTGCTTTCAGCTATTCAATTATAAAGACCGTGTGAGAAGAAGTGAGTAGAATATATTAAATGTTGCATCAATTTTATAATCTATATAAAATGTTTTTGGTAGACTTGTATTATCATACATAGGATCTTTTAAAAGTAGTTTTGGTCTTTAGTTGTTGGTCTTTTCAGCTAACTTTACATCAAAACAAAAGATGATGGGGAAAACACAGGGACTCAGTTTACATCCAACATATATTTGTGTTGTGTGTTTGTGTATACTTAGGGGCCCCTGATCCCACAGCTGGAGCCAGTGTGGATGATGAGAATTGCTGGCACCTAGATGAGGAGCAAGTTCAGGAACAAGTCAAACTCTTCCTGTCCCAGGGAGGATACCACGGCTCGGGCAAGCAGCTCAACCTGCTCTTCAGCAAGGTCAGGACCCAGGAACCTTGATTCATCCACATGCAGAACATAGCAACACGCGTACAACACATGCCAGTTATGTTGTTCACAGATGCAAGCACACTCAGTGTGTAGATTTACCACCCTGTCTGGCATCATTGCGTTCTTTCTAATAGGTAGTTTCTGCCTCTCTTTAGTGCACTTGTATTATATTTTACTCTCTCAAGAAAGAAGAATAAAAGATAACGAATAATGCGCATACATTAAAGGAGATGCTGTCTTTTAGCTTGGGCTAATTGCAGGGAAGAGTAAAAATACTAGATGAAGGGAGAAAAAGGTATAGAAAGTAGAAAGGCTTGCACTATATACTGCTCCGTACCCATGATTAAACGATTACATGGGAGACGTGTGCCTCACTCTGTTGTCTGGTATTACAGTGGCACAGCTAGGCCAGCATTAATGCACTGTGTGCTATGTAAAGACCGCAAGCAAAGGCCATTATCACCCAGCCTGCCTGGCTTTTAGTATATCTCTTGGCTTCATGCTCATTGTTGACTGCTATGTTCTTTCTTATGCACACACATATACAGTGTGCCATATATATACTTGCACAGACGGTTACACCCACACTGAGCAATATATATACATTGTTTATGAATTTACTTGTGACCGAAAAGGGGAGAGAAAAAAGAAAAATATGCACATACACACAAATGGCATTGGTGTATGTGTGAGTGAAAAATCACTGTTTTCTGGTTTTACTGCCTTTTACAGGAAAAAATATACCTCCCATTTTTAAAAGTAGCAGATCAGTTTAATATTTTATACCCCTCTCCACCACACCAAACAGCAGTTATATTTCCTGCTGCAAGAAGATGCTGACCACCGTAGTTCACAATAAATGAGTCCCACTTGCAATTTGTGCAGCACAGAAAATCTTCCGGTGAGACAAAGTGAAAGGAGAGGGAGGAAAGTACAGCTGCTGCTGCTTATGGACCAGAAAGGGAGAAGAAATGGCTGCTTTATACAATTTATTTATCATGCATGTTTTTGTATTATGGATTTAGGACTCTGTCTCATGCAATATTACTTTTTCATCTCCAATAAATGCTGATAACCTTCCCAAGTCTTCTTTTCAAAAAGATGATTTAGGAAATATTTAACTTATAATATTATTTATTTGGCAGTGAAGGGCTTTTTTTTTGCTATTTTAAATATATACAAATCCACCAAGAAAATACTAACAACTATGAATGGCATAAATAGATTGTAAATGTCCATTTAAAACTATATGAAGGAAGTACTAAAAACAGTCAATAGTAAACAAGGACACTTTGAAGTGACACATTTCATGTACCTTCAATTTTATTGATTGGATTGTGGAAGTTAAATGTTATGGACTAGTAAATATATTGGGCCTTTCCTGTTGAAGACTGTATGCCAATTAAATAAAAAGGTTAGAATCTGAGTTGTGTATTAAAATATGTGCACAGAAAATCCATTTTATTCGGAAACCCAACTGAACACACCATCATATAACCTTTTAAAGGAGGATTTTACTGAAAACGTTGCACTTTTCTCAGCAGATCATACGCATTACAAAGGAAATATGTACAATAAACCAATAAAATTGATTTAAATAAGAGTGTCCTTTACAAAACAGTTGAACTGTACAGAATATAATGTTCTCATGGGAATTTTCTAGAAATGAAGTACAAAACATTCTAATTCTACAAATGAAAAGCTTAAGATACTTAAAATATCATATTTTATTATTAGTCAGTAATTATAGTATTTTACAGTTGGATATGTTTTCTTCTAAAGTGGTTTAAATGAATTTAAAATAAACTTGTGGGGATATTTGCTGCTGATATTAAGCCATTTGTTTTTAGATCTCAAAATAGGATTTTTTTGCTAAAAATGTATCTTGAGATGTATTTTTTATTTTTACTTCTCAGACTTTTATCAAAGATAAACAGCTACATTGACATTGAGGGGTTGTGCAGTTCTTGTGTTTAATTATTTTAAATAAAAATGTTTGAAATAGGATGAATTTAAGATACGTGGTACGTCTGCTCTATATATATCAAAGCTGATCTTATAAGTGATGTTGAAATCATGTCCAGTGTTTGTGTGTGTTGAGCTGTGTGCATCTGCTGGTATAAACTTCCACGGTGTGCGGGTTTGTCCTGTCTCCTCCTCTAGGTAAGGGAGATGCTGAAGATGCGTGACTCCAACGGAGCGAGGATGTTAACACTGATCACAGAGCAGTTCATGGCCGACCCTCGGCTGGCGCTGTGGAGACAACAAGGCACCACCATGACCGACAAGTACAGACAACTCTGGGACGAGCTGGGTGAGGGGAAAAAAACAAACCACACACAGTCCTGTAAAAGTACAAACACACGCATACACGTTTCTACTCCAACACGCACAGACACTGGTAGATGTAGCGAGGTGGATGATTGAACCCAGTTATATATTTTTTTTCTTTTCTTTCTGCTTACTTACCCTTTTGTGTCTAAGAGAGCCCACAATCTGAGACGTGCACACTCATCACTTGACAGCACTGTGACTGCAGGTTTGGCAGCTCAGCGAGATCTTTGTGAATTAAAAGCCATTTAACGCAGCTCATTGCGCCTCCCCTCCGCTATGTTTTCAAACACGCCACATTATATTTTTAGTTGATGTGACAGAGAACTGCTCACCACGCACTTGTTTGGTTTGATACAGTGTGTAGTTCTTTTGACAGACTTACTGTACCTACAGCAAAGCAACGAGCCCGTCACCTGGACAGCCGTCGCATTGTCTCCCGTCTTTGTGGTTTTTTCCTCTCCGTGTCGGTTGCTGCTGTTGCTGCTGTTGATGATGATGTTAGTTCTCTCCCTTTGGTCTCGTTCTGCACTTTGCGAGGACAGCGGAGTGATCTCATCTGTTTCAATCCCACGTATTTTTGGAAGTGTGTGCACCGACTCTTTGAAGTCCATACTTCAAACCCTTCTTCCCAAGTCCTTATCACTCCCCCTGATGTGTGGTGAATGCTGCTTCTTAGCAGCACACGCAGTCTCTCTCTCTCTCTTTCTCTCGCTCTCTTTTGTCTTTCTTTTCTTTGAGTTGCAGCTCCTTTTCTGTAGACACAAAGCTAAGCCTCATTCACATGTCTTCTTGCGCAAATTATCTCTGCTCACATTTAATTGTCTCTCCTCCTTACTCTGTTCTTTAGTTTGTGGTTTTTTATTTTTTTATTTCTCTCTATGCTTTCTATGTCCTTGTTTTTGGCCCTTTCCTATGAAACTGTACACACAGGCATCTATAACACAATTGCACCTCTTTTGTTGCATGTACATTTTCCAGCAGTCTTAAGGGTTAAATCCCTGAATGTGCTGGTATCCCCAGAGACATAGCCACTTTTCATATTCTGTTTGTTCCAATTTACTCCAAAATGATGTGTGTGCAGGCGGCATCGCCTCTGGACTAGTTAAGTTTTCTCTTTTCAGAGTTTTGTATCTGAGTGCAAGATGACTGCTGCAAAGAGCAAGAAAGACAACGCTGTGTTCCCTTTGAAAACTGCTCCAAGCATTAACTCTTACACAGTTGCTGCATTTTGGATGTTAAAAGCTTGAAATGCTCACTTTCCTACATTGCTGGACTCATTAATTGCATCATCATCATCACAAACTGGGAAGTGGAGCAGGTCAATGAAGTGTGTTTACATGTTTTGCGTACAGGAGCCTTGTGGATGTGCATTGTACTGAACCCCCACTGTAAACCAGAGCAAAAGTCGTCATGGCTGCGCCAGCTGCGCAGATGGAACAGTGTGGACGTCTGCCCTTGGGAGGATGGTAACCATGGCAATGAGCTGCCCAACCTCACCCACTCACTGCCTCAGGGTGCTCATGGCAACCAAGGTCAGAGATTGACAAGTTTCATATGTCTGTCAATACCATATTTTCATTGTAATCCTGCAGCTGGAAAGGTTAGAGGTGTTGCAACAAGGGTGAAGCCTCAATCTGTGCTGCAGGGAGGACTTTAGGGATCATCCTCCATGTTTATGTTTGAGTTTATCCATCTTTTTTTATGGTTAATAGCCCCATCTTCCAAAGTTTGCCTCAGTTTTCATGGCAAAAAAGGATGATGGAGGCTTTAAATGTCTCGCTTCTCCTCCTTTCTTTGCAGAGATGCGGCCCCACAGGACCGTGTTCACACGAGCCATCGAGGCCTGCGATCTGCACTGGCAGGACCGACACCTCCAGCACATTATCGCCAGCGACCTCTATGCCAATTACTGTTACCATGACAACCAAGAGGGCTCCCTGTTTGACTCACGTGGCTGGCCTTTATGGCATGGTGAGTCTACGTGTATGTAGGTGTTAGATTAGTTATTTATATGCCAGAGTTGTACTGAGAATGACTAATAGCTAATGGAAGAGTATTGGGGATGAATTTGTCTTTTCCTCAGAGCATGTTCCAACAGCCTGTGCTCGGGTGGATGCTCTGCGTTCACACGGTTACCCCAGAGAAGCCCTCCGACTCGCTATCGCTGTGGTGAACACGTTAAGAAGGCAACAGCAGAGGCAACTGGAGCACTTTCGACGGCATAAAAAAGGTGATTTATAGCATGTAATTCTTTGCTTTAGTAAAGATATTAGTTTTTTACCTAGTGAAAATGTTTCTAGGTCTAATTATGTCACATAAGCAACTACTGCATCATCTTCCAAAGAGAACTAAGACCCTGCATGCCTTCAAAGATGGAAATAGTTTGAAGTATTTTTGGTTCAGAATTAATTAGCAAATATTTATCATTATAAGGTCTGATAGTTGAGTATAAAAGCAGATGTTTTATGCATCTGCTTTTATTCTTGACACATTTTGCAATACAGTTTGCAATATGCAGTTAAACAAGAACAGAAAGAGAAGAATAAAAAAGATGTTCATGGTTTTTATAGCATTTGCGTATAAATTTCCTCAAACAACAGCACACTTTATTTAGTAACCATAAATATATTTTACATTTAACATTAATCAGAAATATATATTTGTAAACAACTTAAATTCTATCAGCTTTGTCTGTATGTATTTCGGTTCTGTCCATACTGGTTTACATATCCATGTGATCCAAAGTGAAGAAAGAAGTGCACCTAATAAATACTAAAACATTTTGTGAACAGACTTATTTAGCTTGCACGGTCATTCCAAGGTCGATTATTTGCACACACACCCTCTAAAAATATCAAATAAAAATAAATATTAATAATAATAATAATAATATAAAATATTTTAAACCGGGACTTACTGAAATCAACAAATGTGAATAACTGTTTTTACAATGCTTTGTCTTCTTTCAGAGTTGCTTCATAAAGGCCATACTTCTATAACCAACATGGAGGGCTGGGTGGGACACCCTCTGGATCCTATTGGGACCCTGTTTAGCACCTTGACAGAGTCAGGACGAGCAGGCGAAGAAGGCTCCAACACTTGCTTAGACCTCTCAGGTACAGGTGATTTATGGTAACTGATTAAAAAAGATTTCACACATTAATTATAGCAATGCAATATACAGTATAACAGCAGCAGAGTATTTAGTCAATGTACTTTGAAAATAGGTTTGATGTGGCGTGCATAGCGGAGCTGTACCTTCCCTTTTTGTATTTTTTTTCAATTATTCCTTGTTTTTAAAAAAACTTTGTGGCTCTTCTGTCAATCATTACCTTTTTTTTACAGAAAGAAAAATAAGCCCTGCAGTAAAGCAGCGTTTTGCATCTCTTGGCTGGTCATTCAGACCTGTTCATATCTTCTCTATACCGACTCACCTTCCTTACATCTCTGTCGTCCCTCCCTTTTTGTTTTTTGCAGACTGCTCCAGTGTTGTGAGTCGAGCAGACCTCCAACGAATGCCGGTGCAGCGACTGCTAGGAGATGGTGAATCCTATGTGGCGCTGGCAGTGGAGACGGCTCTGATTGGTTTAGGCCAGCAGCGGGTGATGCCCGATGGGCTGTATGCTCAAGAAAAGGTGTGTCGCAATGAAGAGCAGCTATTGGCCAAGCTGCAGGAAGTGGAGCTAGATGACTCTTTGGTCAAAATCTTCCGTAAACAAGCCGTCTTTCTACTAGAGGGTGAGGAAGCCATTGCCTTTGTTGTCCCTTTCAGTCAGTTGTGTACGTGAGTGTGAATAAAAAAATAAATAGCAAATTTTGCTGTTAGTTGGGTAAACTTGAGTGCAGTCTGTCTACTGTTTCCATGTTATTTGACTGAATTTCCCAGCAGCCTATACAGATATAGATGCACACATATAGACACACCTCCTCCCCTCCCTGTCATTTCTCCACCACCCACACACCAAGAGCCTACACATTTTTGCTAAAACAGGAAAAACACATTTGACTCAGGCTTACTATTTATTATCCTTTCATTCTGTGGTGCAAATAGAGGCTGAGCTGCCTTGGGCCAGACCAAAATGAGCTCTTTACACAGTAACACCAAGAGTATTGTGTCAGCACACATATGCATATGTACATTTACAGGACTGCAGATAGAACGGAATGAGGTTTGGTTTCAGGGAAGAAAGAAAGGGAACAGAGGTGGTGGTGGTGGTACATCCTGAGGGACCAAACCCAGTTCAACTTCACTCCAGTCCCCACCCAAAACCCAGCCCTGCCTTATCCCAGGCGCGACCACCCACCTTTGGCTCCACTGTTAATAGAGGGCCCGGCTCTGAGGCCTCTGCGGGGCCCCTAGGGATGCAGCCGCGCCACTGTGTGATGTGGTCTGTGGCTTAGAGGCCCACAGAGGTTTAAAATAACCCATCAGAGATGAGGGGGAGTGCAGGAAGAAGGGAGGGAAGGATGAGGGCATGAGGCCAAGTCTGCACACACGACCATATGGTTTTTTACGTCACAGTTTGTTTTAGTGCTGCGTGGCTTTGCCTCTTCCAGGCTGGAAGGGAAAAGACCAGATATGTTCTTCCTTGGTATGCGACCGGAAATAATGAGTCATCACACAGAAAATATAGAAATGTGCAATTTAGACAACGTATTTAGCATTAAATCAACTTGATCAGATAGGTAGATATATTTTTACTGGGTTTGTCCCACGTCTTTGCTTGGTCATAAATAATAGCTGTTTATGTGCATCTTGTTTTCTGTTTCTCTGGAGCAGCTGGTCCATACTCTGGCCTCGGAGAAATTGTCCACAGAGAGAGTGTCCCCATGCACACCTTCGCCCGCTATCTCTTCACCTCTCTCCTACCTCACGACGCTGAACTAGCGTATAAAATTGCACTGAGAGCCATGCGGTAGGTCTTTTAACCTTTAAGATGCTGTGTTCTTTTACTTATGAAGTCATGCTTGGATCAAAAACTTCTCCTTCTGTTTTTACTTATTTTTATTGAAAGAATTCAATAAAATCAAATTGTCAATAGAGGCCTTGAGGTTAAGATCCTGCTCAAATATGTCACAACATAGCGTGTGGATATGTGTGAATGTGTAAAACCCGTACGGTCACCTTTAGATTAAATCTCTTATTTTATGTGCATATTTTCTCCTCAAGCGTTGTTTTCATGGCTCAGTCATGATTAAAATAATATGTGTTTTCTGTTTTTATGGGTCTGCACATTTGCACATGTGCTCTCACTACATTAAGCTCCTGTGTGCATTCATCTATGGACATTATGTACGTGCATGTGTGTGTTAATCAGTCAGCACTGCTGTGTTTTGATGTTGTGACTTGTGGGAGCTGGATCAGTGAATATTAATTACATTAATGAGAGTGTAATTAGTGCAGCTGTAATGAGGAGGAATTACACACACGTATACACACATGTGGCGAGACGACAGTGAGAGGGCAGCTTTGGGAAGACGTTTGTTGTGTTTCTGCTAAGCTGGTCTTCTCATAGTGCTTCCCTGCAGAACCGGAGTGTTGTGTATCACCCTGACAGCAGAAAGACAACAAACAAATCTTTCCAACATATCTGTGGTAACCGTAAAACAAGGAAGTGAAGTGACATTCTTATGAAACCCAAAAAATGCTTTCTGTTTTTCGGTGTGGCTTTTAGGGTGCGCATTCATCTGCTGTGTCCCCCTCCGCAGCCACCCACCCACTTGCCTCTAAACCAACATCCCAAACGTGTTTTCCCTGAGTCAGCCACTGTCTTTCCTGTCCTTGCCACTTCCCTTCACCTTTTTTGTCTCCTCCCCTCACCTACTCCATCCTCACTCCTCTGCTGTGAAACTGGCGATTTAGAATAATATGGCCACTTATGGGTGCTCCTGGGAACCAGGGGTGTCTACTCAGCACATAATGAATGTGTGTAATGTAGCGTAGTGTAATGTGATAGCATATACCTCCTCGCTCCCACGGGACAGAGGATAGTTAAATATAGAGGAGGAGGCAAAGTAACCAGGGCTATTTTAATGGACCTATTATAACACTATCATTGATAAAAGGAGAGATAGAAAGTCTAGCTCTTACACACACACACACACTTTTTTCTTTCCACTTGCTTTCTCCATTTTTCTTCTCTGTCTCGGCATTTTGTGCACGTGTTGAGGAATAAAAGTCCGACTGTCTCAGTATGCAAAACATACCCAGAAGAATATTTAAAAGACTGGAAATGTGTGTTTATGCACCTCGGACGAGGTTAATTAGTGTGTGCAAACGGAGCATATGCCCTGCGATGGCTTGGTATGAGCGGCCAATGCAGAAACAGAGGAGCTGCCTACTGGTTCATGAGCTGCCCAGAATTTAACTGCAGCCAGAGAAGCAGAAGAAGAAACTCACTTCTCCAGAGATTGTGCTTATCTCAACTCTTTGGAAGCCAAAAGCAGAAATGCTAGCAGCCTGTTAAAATGCAAGATTTCCATATGAGATTTAAGGCTTTTAAAGTTAATGGCTCTGGATTGTCACTATAATCTGCAACCTTTGATCCTCTGCGTAATCCATAATCTTTGAATATGCAGCACTGTATATCAATGAGGATGAGCAAGGCTTCTGTTTACAGCACTGACACTCACAGGTAGGCTCAGGCTCATTTAAGATGGACTCGTGAAAGTGGAAAATGCCAGCACCATGTTTTTTTTTTCTTTAATTGCAGCACAAGTACAATTTTCATTATTGATTTCATCCATCCCAGTACTGATAAAGAGAAATCTTAGGGTGTGGATTTCTTCTCTAGTCACGAATGACAAAATCCTCCTTGAAGATTTCAGTCTGAAGGAGTTTGTGTATAGAGCCGAGGTCTTCCACCGGATGTGTCGCTTGTCTGATAGATGTGTGCTTGATGAATTGTGAAAGTGAAGGGTGTTTACTGTCAGAGAGGGAACGGAGCATGGGGTAAAGAGGTCAGTAGTCATGGTGATGCAGACCAGAAACCCAAAGGGCCTCAGGATTTAGGTAAAACGTGGTTCGGCTGCTTTTTCTCATTGTCTCAGTTGTAAAGATTTAGTTCTTTCTGTATGTATATGAATGAACTTTGAGTTATTATCCAGATATTTATAAGCTTACTGTTCCTTAAAAAAATGTCCCAGAGTGCAAAAACTACAATTCCTAAGTTGTTTATAAATATTTTATGACCCATCTGTGTCTTTTCACTCGTTGGGATCTGTAGTACCTCGTGGACTCCTTCCACACCATCACCCTTACATATTTCTGGTAGCGTTCCCACATCCCCCTCAGCTGTAACAGAGCCCAGTGCCATAAGAGCCATCTGACACTAGAGCTGCCCCATCCATTCTAACTGCTTTGCACAGAGATCGATTGGCTCTCGCAGCTTTTGTTTTTATTTGATTATTGATGATGCACATGTATGTTCAGATCTTGCAGTAAAATAAAGAAAACTTGGGTTTAATTAGGTGTTTTAAGCACTTTTCTCAATAAGAGCTGGTATAGTGTTAGTGCACAGAAAAGAGAATCACATTTGTACAAAGTGTGCAGCGTTTTTGCAGCAATTACAAGTTTCTCCATGAGTGATTAAACCACTTTGAAGGAACGTTTTTTGTTTCTTACGGAACAATAGTCCAGTGCAGATTCAACTCTCTACGTTCAATCTGAAAAATAGCAGATTCAATGTAGGGAGGCAACGTTGGAGGCTATTTTTCAACAGCCCTTCCTCACACGCTCCCATCCAATGGAGGCCTCTGGCTCTCTGGTGAAAACCAAACAAAGACAGGAATGTTGATGAGACCTCCATCTTTACCAAGGGCTTTTTTTTTCTCTTTTCTTGCTTTGCTACACCCCAGGAATTCTTCAGAAGGCCCCAGTGGGCTAGAAGCTTTTAGCAGCTCTTCACTTGTGTGTGGGATGAGCCACGATGTTGCCAGGGCTCCCAAAGCATCACCATTTTACAGCAGGTGTCAGTGTTCACACTTGCCCGCATCCCGACTGTTTTTATTTATTCATTTATTTGAAATCACCCTCTCTCCCTTGGAGTTGAACTGTGCTTGTGCCCTTGTGGGCAAAACCGAGTGAAGACGAGGCTGTTTTTGTAAATGCCTCCGCTCGCGTGGCAACAGTATCACATGCACTTTGCTCTGAAATTGAAACTGGCATTTAGCATCACATTGCTTTTTACCAGGCAGCTTTGATGTGCTTTCAAAAGGGCAGGTGTATGTGTGTGTGTGGATTTGGAGTTTGTGTGCATGTGTGTGTGTGTGACATGAGTCTTTTCATTGATGTGTGTTGGTATTTGTTTGATGTGTGTCCAGCCTTACAGGGCTGGAAGGTGAATTCCTTAATTTCCCCATGGACTCAATTAGCTTTGTGATTGGCTGAGAGAAGGCCAGGTTGTGCTGTCTTCTGAAGGAAAGAAGACCTTTGAAACTGAGGTGGGAGCGGAGGGAAGAAAAGTGAAGCAGAATAGGAGATGAGCCGGCCACAGTGGTAATCGTGTTGTGCTTGTGATGCTTGTGAAGACATGGCCCTATCGGTATTATGATAATGAGAGGCAGAAACTAGTGAAACTACTTCATCCACTAGCAGGTGTTGCAAAGCTCTGACTTCATTATGACCAATTAGAGTGAAGAAAATACTAATTATAGCTAGGTCTCTCAGTGATTAAATAGCAGGTTGAAAGTAAATTGCAGGGGTAGGCTAACTGTAATCCCCTGGTGATAACAGAAGTCATTTTCATTTAAAAGTCACTTTCAGACCATCATAATGAAGACCTTTTCTGTCTGTGCAGTATTCCCATCTGTCTGCTTGTTTCTTTCTGAAAAAGAGGTTTCTTCTGTGATGTTGATGTTTCTTAAACTTGGTTATCTCGTATTTTATCCAGCTTTTATTAGTCTCTGTTTCAGCATATTCAGAATTGCATTATTTCTGTCTGTTTTCCACCAGGTTGCCAGTTTTGGAGTCCACGGCTTCGTCCGGTGATCTCTCGAGGCCTCACCACATTGTGTCTGTTGTCCCAAACCGTTACCCGCGCTGGTTCACTCTGAGCCATATAGAGTCTCAGCAGTGTGAGCTGGCCTCTACTATGCTCACTGCTGCCAAAGGTGCTCATATTTTGCAAATGCGTATTAAAAACAGATAGCTATTTGTGCGAATAAGCATCTAATTCTAAATGACTCCTGTAATTGTGACCTTTCTAGGTGACAGTCGCAGGCTGGAGACGGTCCTGGAGTCCATCCAGAAAAACATTCACTCCTCATCCCATATCTTCAAACTGGCACAGGATGCGTTCAAGATCGCTACACTCATGGACAGCCTGCCTGACATCACACTACTCAAAGTCTCCCTGGAGCTCGGGCTGCAGGTATGCAACACATCACCCTGTTTGGTAAAAAGGAGGGTTCTGTTGCACATTTTAGTGGCGGCCTTCACACTACAGAATGAAAAGAAATTCAAGCAATCTTAAAAAAGATGAGAAGCAGAGCACTTATTTTGTTTTTAAAGATCTGAAAACACCTGAAAATGCATATCACACAACCATTTACATATACTGGAAATATGTGCTGCCAATGTGACTGTAAGAGACTAACTGGGGTTTTTGTTGTCTCATTTTTATATGCTAAACATCCTTATTGACGACTGGCTTTCCAAAAGATCCATTTTCAGCAATGTGAAGCTGTATTTGCATATGCATAGAAGTCTAAATGCAATGAAAAAAAACATTTTTTTATTATTAACATTTGCACATTGTGCAATTTCTTTTAAGAATTCTTATTTTATTTAACCAAACAGGACATTGTTCTCTTTCTAAATTAATTTCCTATGATACTTTACTCGTATAAATAAATATTTTTGTTAGGGTCTGCACTTAAATTATTTGGTAAACCACAAATTAAATCATTCCAAAAGCATTTGATGCCTCTTCATCCACCTAGAATGGTCATTGGAAATGTAATATAATCTTTGCCCTTACAGTTCTTCAAGTAAACTGTCGAAGTGACAAATGGATTAGGTACCAAAAACAATTTGAATACTCTACTATATCCATGTGTACTTTTAGGATGTTCTTGTTTCTTCTGCAACTCACCCCCTGTCCCTTCTGCTCCATCACTTCTCCTTTCCTTTAGGTAATGAGAATAACTCTGTCCACGTTAAACTGGAGGAGGAGAGAGATGGTGCGCTGGTTAGTCACATGTGCCACTGAAGTTGGTAAGTCATCTTGTGTCTGGATGTTTTATCCTTCTCTACCAACTTCTTTTCACATCTTGTTTTATTGGGGTTTGTGTCCACTAGGAGTGTATGCACTGGACAGCATCATGCAGAGCTGGTTCACCCTCTTCACTCCCACAGAAGCCACCAGTATTGTGGCCACCACAGTCATGTCCAACAGCACTATCGTACGCCTTCACCTGGACTGCCACCAGCAGGAGAACTTGGCTTCCTCTGCTCGCACCCTCGCCCTGCAGTGTGCCATGAAGGACCCCCAGAACTGCGCCCTGTCTGCTCTTACACTCTGTGAAAAGGACCACATTGCCTTCGAGACAGCCTACCAGATTGTACTGGATGCGGCAGCAACTGGAATGAGCTACACACAGCTGTTCACTATTGCACGCTACATGGAGCACCGCGGGTACCCGATGAGAGCGTATAAGCTGGCAACGTTAGCTATGGCTCATCTAAACCTGAGTTACAACCAGGACACGCATCCGGCCATCAATGACGTTCTGTGGGCCTGCGCACTCAGCCACTCACTGGGCAAGAACGAGCTAGCTGCTGTTATCCCCCTAGTGGTCAAGAGCGTGAAGTGCGCTACCGTGCTGTCTGACATTTTGCGGCGATGCACGCTGACCACGCCAGGCATGGTGTCTGCGCTGCACAGCCGCAGGAACTCGGGGAAGCTGATGTCGCTGGATAAGGCGCCACTCAGACAGCTGTTGGACGCAACCATTGGGGCCTACATCAACACCACGCACTCGCGGCTCACGCACATCAGCCCGCGCCACTACAGTGAGTTCATCGAGTTCCTGGGCAAGGCCCGGGAGACTTTCATGATGGCTCACGACGGACACATTCAGTTCACACAGTTCATAGACAACCTGAAACAGATCTACAAGGGCAAAAAGAAACTAATGATGCTTGTGAGGGAGAGGTTCGGGTGAGGGTTGCCAAATGTCCCCCTCCCTTCCCCCCGCCTCCTACTCTAGTACTTTTTTTATTAACTTGAGTCTGCCTTTTGAACTTATTTTGGACTAATAGACGAGTAAAAAGAGGGATGTGACTTGTAGAATGAAGCAAAAAGAGAAAGGAAAAGATGACAAAAAATCAAGAGCCACATGCGGTATTATTGTTCTTGCTGTTGTTATTGTTATAAACATTATTACGATTATTATTATTATTATTATTAATATTATTACTACTATGTGTACAGAAGTGTTTTTATTTTTCAGAAGAGAGGAAATTTGTCACATTGTGAATGTTGTGTGTATTTCTCTACATGTGTGCGAGACAAAAATGAAAAGTGAAATGGCTTTTTAAAAATGTTTTTGTTCCTTTGTTTTTATGATTTGAAGCATCCCCACCCTCCTTTTCAGTGTCTATTGAGTTACGTGTCGTCGAGCGATTGAAGCCCTTGTACAATAGCGCTCATCTAAAAATGAAAAAAAAAGGAATAACAAACAACTAGACAAAAAAAAAAAGAAACAACAATGTCTCGGCATCCTCAAAGAGAAATTAAGGCTTTAAACCACACAGAGCACCTCCCTCTGTCCAGGCCCCTCGCTGGTGGGCGCCATGCAGCACTGCACAGCTTAGCTCGGCTCGGCACAGCTTGGGTTAGCCCTGACAGAAAGCCGCCATCAGCATTTTTTTCTTCCACAGCAGCAGCAGATCTTGAGCAGCCATTAGCTTTCTTTGGGTTCCAGGCATCAGCTCCATCCCACTAACCCACCTCCATGATAATGAATACCTGATGCAAACCACGGACAGTAAGCAGGGGTGACACATTAGACAAAGATCATTCGTATTATTGCTTCATTAAAATAACGTAGCACCACTGAGATTTTTTGACTGATTTAGTTGAGCTTTTTAGTTCAAGCAAATACCCAGAGGGAGATGACTACCTCACGATATGGTATTAAACCTGCTCCCAGTTGAGCGGTGGTGATATTTATGATCAATGATAGCTGAAAGCATTCATTGAAAATAGGATTCACTGCTGAGACCAATGTTAAATGGAAACTAAGAGTCATTGTCCAATCGCTTGGCTCTGCTGTACATCATTGCCCCGGCATCAGTACACCAGAAAATTGGCTTTAAAACTCATAAGATGCGCCCGCCCACTCTCTTATCTCTAAAGACATCGCTGCATGGTATCGTCAGACTAGGCCAGTGTCACTTCCCTCTGTGCATGTGAATCAAGAAAATTAGACTTTCTACTGTTATAGTTCATTGTGTGGAACCTTCCGTAACCAGAACGTTCTCAGGGATTTCTCTACGCAGAAAAAAAACAATATGGCGGAACAAATGAACGACTGACTACAAGAATAAGACAAAAAAACATGTCACAACACGAGCAAGCATTTATTGTACTCTGTATATATGCCATAGTATATGTCTGAATATGGAGGATCTGAAAGTATATGTTAACTAATTTATACAGAGTATTCTATGTAATGTGAAATACTTGAAGCCGCTGTAGTTTGCTCTCTCTGGCTCTTAATTACTTTCTCTTATTTGTCTTCTCTATTTTCCTCTTTTTGTTGTATTTTTTAAACGGAACATATCAGAAGGACTGGATTTACCTTGTTCTGGACTCAGACGGCCACGAGTGTTCATAACTGAGATGTTGGATCCAGTCAGACATGCAGGTTTACTCTCATCAGTGACAGAGAGGCATTTTGTGGCTCATTCCTGCTAATTTAGCATTGAAAGGAGAGGGAGATAACTACTTCTGGCCTTTGGTTGATAAAATGGTTGAAAACACAAAACAGGATTTTCTTAAAATGCTTATGCATGCCAGCTGTTGCAGTAGCCTAGTTTTCCATCGAATCCTATTGGAAACATTATGATTTGCTTTATACAGGAACTTATTAGAAATGAATCTGGTTTATAATGGTGTGTTTATGTGTCTGACCTTACAGTCTGCCTCATTTTGCATAGAGTACAACCATTGCCACAACAACTTCATATTTGTAACCAAGAAAAGGAAGATTTGTGCTGATAATATTGCACTGGTTCAAAACTTCAGAATAACCCAGATGTTAGGATCAAGTCTCTTCAGTTCTCCCTTCACTCACTGCAGAACTTCCAGTGTCTTTTCTTCTACATTCAGCTGTTCTCTCATTACATGCCTTTATTTGTTACCTTAGTTCTAATTTTTCATTTTCCATGCAACTTTTTCTATCTTGTCTTGATTAAAGATAAAAGCAGCCTTTTCTCTTGCCTTGTCTTAACGCTTTAAAGTAACCAAACAGAAGATCTATCTAACAACCAAACGCGTTCTAAGAGGTGAGAGACAACCAACTTGGTCCCAGCTTTAGTGTCCTTAATTAGTAAGTGAGTGGCTGTGTAACTCATGCTTTAACAAAGCAATTCCTCACGTGTGTTTGATGGAAAAGAATACGTTGTCCAGTGTCTCTTGTTCTCTTCAGAAACGATTTCCTCTTGAGTCTTTCTAGCTGTTTTTTTATTTTTTGTTTGTGTAGGAATTTCTGCTCTCCCTTTTTATTTATTACAATGACCCATGTATACATGCTTATGAAATTAAGATTTGATACACCGATATCAATTTATTTATGTAACTAAATCACTGTTTTATAATCTTGTTAATGAGTCAATAATTGATTTTTTTTCTTTTGTTTTGGTTTTTTGTTTTAATAAAAGTTAGTTTTTTGAAATGTAAATTAACATCCTGTCGGATTGTGTAGCTTTTTCTGTTTCATTTTGCCTCTTTTTTTTTTCTTTTTGTCTCAGATGGTATGTGTCGGGGTTGTAATGGGATACGGTCTGTGAGCTCGCAGGTGTGCACTGAGTAAGAGACTATCAGTCGGGGTGTTTCAGATCTCCATCACACAGCGGTGTCGGGGAAAAAGCCAGAGATGGATCACTTTTGCTGGCAGCAGCTTTCACGCTGTCATCTCATGCAAGCTGACGAAGAATATGAAATGTATCAATTGGTATTCCCATGGCCTTTGTAGCTTCTGTCAGGCAGCCAGGCTCAGCCAACCACAATAACCTGTTTACATGTATCCACTGCTGACAGTGGTGTCACAGGATGACTAAATCAGTGTATGTAGTTTGTCAAGTGTGTGTGCACTTGTGTAGACATGTTTTTGTGTGTGTTCCTTCCTTGTTTGCATGCCTCTGTGTGTCTGCGTGGGGTTTAATATGAGTGCATGTGTGAGTTAAAGCCTTTAGGGAGTGAATGGGAACAGGTGGTAGATCCAGACTACAGGAGCTCCTGACAGCGGTAAGGTCCCCAGACTCCCAGCCCCTCATTAAACATTGACACAAAAACACTGCAACTGTCTGTGTGTGAACAGTAATGAAGCGCAGACGGCTACACCGGTATACACACCGCAACTTAGCACAGCACGAGATCTCAGTCCACAACTGTGTGTGTGTGTATGCATGTGTGTGCTGTCCATCTGTGTGCACTCATTAATGAGGTACATTTGTCCACAGAGGTGTCCACTTAGATATTGAAGAATTTGTCAGGTTTAGCAACAAAAGCACAAGCCGGCTGTCAGATGCCAGGCAGGTTTGTCCATTTCTTATTAGATGGATGCCTGCCTGTGAGAAATCGTATGTGTATCCAGGCGTGTAAATGCACACACGTGCTCCTGTATGTGTGTGTTAACTCACTTCCTGTGTGTCTGACCTGTACTCGGGTCCCTGCTCGGTTCCAGTTGGTAATGACGTCCCCTGGGTGCAACACAGTACAGCAGCCTCCTCCAGTCTGTCTCACTGTATACTTCTAATGACATCATGATCACACACTGGCCTCTTTCATGCCAAAAGCCTCCTCCTATTTCTTACCCTCACTATCAAAACCTTCTTCGTTACATTCACTTTCACAATTACACATGCACACCACATCTTCTTGTATCATTTTATCTTATGCAGTATGTTTCCTAGTAATGAAAACATTCTAAAATTATATGTATATGTCAGGGTTTTAGTTAATACCGATTATTTTTTAAAAGAATAGCCACAAAGTAGAAATATTCTTTAGCTTACAATAGTCTTCCTCTTATAGTCCCCAAGGTAACCATATTTAGAATACCATAACTAGTAATATGGTGTGAAATCAGATCATCATACTGTATAAAAAAAATCAAACAAAACACAAAAACTAAATTGCCTCCAGATCATGAGAAGAAAAGTTTTTATAGTAAGTATCCTCTTGCAAGCAATGAACTGGGCTGCAACACTATTGAGTGTAACTGATGTTGCCTTCGGCTCCTTTTATTTGACAACATGCTCTATTGTTTAATTTTGCAGTGCCCCTTAAAATCATTGCACATGGCAGCCTATCACTATGGTTAAAGTGTTTTCTTCTGTTTTTCTTTGTTTGGGAAAGTTACATAGACACTCCGAATGGTTCAAGTGTCTGTGATTAAAAAGGAGCTGAGCTGCCTATTTATTCTATTTTGCATGTGTGGTACTAAGCTGCCACTTTTTGTAACTTTTTTTGTTTGTTTATAACATCCAGCGTAAGAGCTTTGGCATTTCTTTCCAGAAATGTCTTACCCATCAATGCAATCATTTGATACATCTGCTAATGCTACAATGATGATAGCTGTGACAGCTAGCACAACTCTCTGTTGATTACACGATTATGCTAGCCATATACGTAGCCTATATTTGAAAAATATTAAATAAAAATAATTAATATTACTACATCTACTAGTAGTACTACTACTAAATCTACTACTTCTACTTCTACTAATAAAAAAAACAATTATAAAAATGGTTGAAATCTTTCCCCGAGCGCTGCCAAAAATTCATACAGCAGCTATGCTAACGCTGGAGGCAAGATAGGTGAAAAGTAAAAGTTGTCTTGCTCAAGGAAATTAGGACTGGGGTAAAGTTGGATTCAAACCGCCAGTTTTTCACTCTATCTGTCAAACCTGAGCCAGTGCCATTACTAGCCTTAGCTAGAAGACTTTATTTAATCACAACACATTTCACTCGTAGTAAGGGAGTTTTTCTTTTATATTTGTTGTTTTGAGATAACCAAGCCAATCATTCTAAAAATTAATCATGAAAAATGGGTAAAAGCATGTAGACCCTTTGGCAAGCTTTCTCCTTTTTGCTTTATAGCTTTAGATTGAAGTGCATTTTCATTGCTTTTGGTAATTGTGATATTCAGCTTTTGCAGCTTTCCTCAGTTTCTCCCTTGACACTTCCCAGTTCCCTTTGAACTGTGCTTTTCACTGTAGATGGAATCTTATTTACCAAGGCTGAATGCTTTGTAAAGTCCACTTTATAGAGATTTTCAGAGCATTAGAATGTGGCCTTTGTTTCAAAAGGCTAAAGAAAGGCGCTTCAATGTTTAATCTTCCATAGAGGATGCTGAATTGCTCTAAAAAACACATTAACCAGCAACTCATTGCTTGTAAAAATTTAAATTAACACTCTATGGTTGACATGCCATAAAGATGTTTTTTTTTTTTTTAACTAATACTGACTCGGATCAAAGAAGCGGACCTGTTCCCCCTGCAAATGGAAGTCTCAGTTCACCTCATGTGGACCAAAATACAGGAAGCGGATTACAAAGCAAAGTGCATTCTGGGTTCAAAGCATAACATCGTGAGTGAACATAACCAAAATGCATGCACATATGGGACCAACAGGTGAAGAAATGTGCCTCAGTTAGAAGTAGAAGAACTCTATAAGCTCGGATAGAAATGTGGAACAACTAAAGATCGTTGGGATCTGATGCAGCTCCACCTTTTGCTGTTAGAAACACAAGACAAAGTTTTCCTGTTTGTTGTGTGTCTTATCTTGGCCTTCAGCAATATTTGATGCATCACCCGTTTTGGTGGGAAATAGAATATGATATATAAAATGGCTTGATTCCTACGATTGGTGCAGAGTGAATGGAAAATAATGCTGCAAACCCAACTATACCATGATGTTTCCAGCCTTACCAAGTCTACAGGATTATCCTGGTGTGAATGCACCCTAAAAGTACCTGCTGCACTACAGCAATTTTATCCTTGTTGCCAAACAGTAATATGTTATTGCAGATTATTCAAAAACTAGATTTGAAGTTGTGCATTGTCTGTGTTTGGTCAGTTATGATGTCACCAACATATGCTTTGTGTAGGTCCATAGAGGGTTTGACTTGAACCTCTCTCAGACCCCACATGCACCTCTGCATACTTGTTACACAGAAGTTTAGCACATTTAAAAAGCATCAGCAACACTGGCAGTACCGGGCCACAGATGCCACCCAGGAATAAATCTGGTTTAACTCAATCTACCAATAGTGAGGCCCAAGGTGACCCTAGAAAAAATTCTTACCACAAGAAATTTTGGAAAGATTTCTAAAAAATGTGGTTATATATACACTATTGGCTAAAGAGAGCAATTTTAGAAATAAAGGTCTAGAAGATAATCAAAAGGTGATTGATCAAACAATGTATTACACCTTATTATGAGATTAATAAATGGTACAATAGCTAAAGAGATGTAAGAATCTAATGTGAAATAATAAAACATTAAACAGTAAATTCTTCAGTCAAAACAGAGATGAAAACATTGTTTTATGTACTCATTCATACTGGCTAAATGTAGCAATTGATGCACAATCATAAACCCACTCTAAATACTGCAGTATACCCATGAGCCTGTGCTACTACATCCCAGAACCCGTCAGAGTTGTTACCAGAGCTGCTCATAGATGCAGAATTACTTAAAATCTAAGACCTTGAATCTAAAAGCCAACTGATTGAAACCTGCAGGGACAAAGCTTGGACTTTCAATGCTGATGCATGCCAGTGCTTGGTCACACTGTATTCCTTTTTTTTTTTGCATTTCTTGGGCTTTCCACAGAATTTCTTTTCAATACTTACATTTTCCTGTCCTGACTGGGATGGTTTCACAAACATCAAACAAAATTGCGTTATTCAAGCTACCTGGCGGCTACTGTATGTAAAAAAAAAAAAAAACATGGTAACTCTGTAGCAGCAATGTGGATTCTTCAAATAACTTAATTCACTTCACTTGTAGCATATGCAGCATCTAACAGAAATTCACATACAGTGGGTTATGAATAAGCTTATTTAGAAAAACCAGAGTTTCATTCTAACCATGTCCTTTTTTCCAGTCTTCTAAGAAGAAACAAATCACAGCCTGGACATGTTCAGAATCTGCAAATGTGGTTTTTAACAGGCCTCTTTCGACTAAAGGTCCAGGGCTTTTCTGTTGCATCCAGCTTGGAATCAGGAGTAGAAAAAGAGGATCATAGACATGTGTTTTTCAGCACCGCCTGCAGCATCAGCCCGGCTACCACGGGGACCCTCTTCCTTTGCTGCTCTTCTCGCAGAAGGCCGTCAGAGTTTGATCTCCTTTCTCCCCTCCATCGGCCCCGAGGCATCTGATTAAATGCTAATTAAAGCCGTTAGCGCTGCTATCACTGCTTCTAACTCCTCTCCCTCTGTCACAGAGATTAATGCCTCTCGTTCATCATCCCTGCTCTCCCAGCCTGAGTACCTGCCCGCCTCGCAAAACCTGATCAAGTCATCAGCCCCTAAACCCGTCTCCTCCACCCCAACCCATCGCACGAAGATGGACGAGGGGTTTAAATTTTAATTTGAAAATTGCCCTCAATTACTTCTGTGCCGACCACTTGCCGGAGCGGCTCGTGTGGTTGAGTGGGAAGAGGTTACAGCAGCAGGTCAGTGGCCGTGATGAGCGATAAGGGACATTAATAAGAAAGGCAGAGGTTCATTTAAAAGCAGAAAGGACAGTGGGAGCAGCTTTCTCATTATTTAACTCCCCCAGCTTTATTTAAAGGACTTTATTTAAGGATACCAAGTTAATGTGTCCTCCAGGACAGACGGTTAAAGCGCCTGACAGAGTGAAAAAGTTACAGCCATAACTTAAACCCTGAGCACACACTGTGGTGCCATCTTTTTTTTTCACCTCTTCTGACATCCTCCCTGGTTTCAGGCAGAGCGGAACGAGCCTCCGAGGGACATAAAATGTTAGAACAGAGTTACACACGTCATTTAATTTTATCTTTTCACAATTTCTGCACCACAAATGTTTTATTGGCTCCAATATTGGTAATTATTATAAACTATTGGAATATACTGAGCGAGTCAGCAAAGTGTCACTGGAATTACCACCAGATTAGGAGAATGATGGCCTGAAATATGCAGCAACTCCTCATCTGATGTTTGTTTTACGCATGTTGTTTTACTGTGGCATGCATGTTAGTCTTAAATAATCCTTTTGCTCCCTCTATACTATGAAACGCACCTTACAGGAAACAGGTGGTTATTTGTGGGTGCAGCTTGTGCATAGCTTAGTTTAGTCCTCACAAAGTGGTTTTCTTCAACTCACATTGTACATTGTTTAAAGCCTTAGCAACCAAAGACAGCCAACAATGCTGTCATCCAATAATTTCCATTGACAATTCACAAATATGCAAAGATTTATGCAACCTGTGACCCGAGTGCTCCCACCCAAAAATACTTTATTTAATTTTTCACTGTTGTTGCCAACATTGCCTGAGGCCTGTCCAAAGGCTCTAAATCTGCTTTCCTCTGTTTATAATGTCAACGTGAAAGCTGAAAATGAAGGAAAACCCCACTAGACTCTTTTTTCCCTTTTATATTATGTTCCATTCACATAAGACACACATGAAAAGATGCAAAATGTTTTCAAATTGAATGAAGATTTCACACAGGTAAGCACAGCATTCTGTCTAAGCTTACAACAGCACTTAAGAGTTAATCAGAGCTTCAGATTTTGTATAATATGACATTGAAAATGATGTGCAATGTTCTGAGGAGCTCAGACTGCACACATCCGCAATACAAAACACCCTTGTTATGTGAAGGTGTTAAGATTTAACATGAAAAGATTAAATGGTAGCTTTAACATTCCATGGCTAGTGATTAAAAGCCTAAATGAGTAACAGCATAATGTCCCCCACTCACTCCATCATCCATCCGGTCCTTCTTTTTTTTCACCCCTCCTTTTTCTATCCGGCACCAGCAGGCAGCATGCGTCCGGCAAATGAGAACAAAGAAAGAGGAAGAGAGACAGAGAAAAAGAAGGATGGAGCGACAGGAAGAGGAGAGAATGAGAGCATATATCAAGGCTGTTTTTACTGACATTTGTGCTTTCGGTGTGGAGAGCCCCTATGAATATCAATATGAACCCATGGAGAGGAAACATAGCCTTCCCCCCTTCTCCTCGCTGAGCTATTCATGCACACAAAAAACCCATTCAAGTCAGTGTAATGGCCAGTCTGAGCCTGTGCATGGCTGTGTGAACAGTCCTGCTTTGGTTCAGCAGTTTTTCTCTCTTAAGATTGTCGCTTGTATGAGTGAAAAACACTCTATGTCAAGTGCAACTGTGTTGCACACTACAGTATGTAAATCAGATTGGATTAAATGCTGTCGTGAGTTATGCTTGATAGTCAGCACCCATCAGCAGCAGCGAGCGACTAACAGTTTTCTCAGTCTAATTTGTTGTGTTTTCACACACTCTCCTCTCCTCTTCCTCTCCTCTTCCTCTGGTGCTCAGAGATATACAGTCAAAGGGATGCAAATCTACCCACTTCCTTCCTCCCCTCCCCCATCTGCAAACATAGATAGCCCTAGGCCAGTCCCAGGCCTTTCTATATGCAGAACCAGTGACAGGAGTTATGCACTGTTCTCCCCTGGTAACAAACTGCTCCCTCCATAACAAGCTGCAAGCCTGGCTCTCTCTGGGTTGCAAGTATGAAGCTTTGTGATTGGTTTTGTATGGTAATAACAACACAGGAATCATGTGATGATTGCATACTCCATTCTGCATGTGGATCTTTCTCCACTCTCCACTTTCATGCTCACCTTTGTGAGCGTATGCGTGTACGTGCTGTAGACTGTTGGATCTAAGCTTATTACTTTAAGTTGTCTCCAGCCCCAGCATTAATCCCTGTCTTCTTCAGGGAGGGATAACAATAACACAACAAGATCCAGCGGTACTAATGAAATCCTATCAGGTTCCTGAATGCAAGAGAAAGAGAGGGAGGTACAGAGGTGAGAAGATGAGGAGTGTATTGATTAAATAAAGACCAAAGCAAGATGAAGATAGGGGATGGGATATGAGGGGGGAGATAAAGGCAAGGAAGTGCATTCTTGAGAAAGGAACACAGTTACAGGAAAAGCAAGTGAATACACAGAGCCAGAGAAAGACTTGAGGAGAGACATGGTGAAAATAAACGAGAGAATGAATAAAAGAGGAAGGAGAAAGTGAGCAAACAATAGATTGAGAGTGGATGTGAAAGTTAGTGACTGAACGGTTCTCTTCGGTGACTGAGCACGTAGCAGCAAAAACACATCAGCGCTGACTTGAATGGGTTTCAGACCCAGACCAATTCTCCCTTTGCGTCTCCTCACCAGACCCACTATTTGCCCCTGGGATTGAATTAGGCCTTCCCCATTATACAGTTGCCATGGGGACCCTGACACCTCTACTGACGAAGTGAGAGCCACGCAAGGCTGAGTTGGCGATCAGAAAGTGTGTATGTGTTCGACTGCACAAGTGCATTTGTGTCTCTTACTGATATGTGTGCTCATGCACTCCCACATATGACGGTGTACTTTTTAGGGAGAGGAGGAAATAGCTGCTGCCTTAAAAAAAACAACAAATGGGGAAAAAAAGCAAACATGCTTTGGGTTCAGTACAAAACATAGCTTGTATCCCATAAAAACCACTAATCTACACTACTTAATTAGGAAATATATTCCAGATGAAGTCATTTAGAGGGATTTTAGAGCTCAGAAAGATAATATTAACAAACTTGCTTTGAATTTAACACCTTTAAATAGCTCATTCTTGTCAATTCAAGTTATTTGTTGGGCTATGGACCACCTATACACCAAAACAGCAAGAAAAGATCCCATCAGATATCAAAAACACTAACCACCCTGCTCCCTTTTTACTCAAAAACTGTGTACAACCTATGGAAAAAAAGTCACATGTCAGACACATTTCCACAACAGCTTCTTCCCTGTAACAAATAGAGTGATGGCTAAAACACAGAAGTGATCAGTTTTTTTCTTGTGCTTTAATCTCATGTTATTAAATGCAACATATGCAAAGGCAATATAATAGGCTTGTACAATAACACAATCAAAGCTGCAAAGCTTTTATCTCCTATTTCTTGTATTTATTTGATCATCTTTTTATTTTATTTTTAACTTATTTATTATATATAGTGAATGCTTTATTGTCATTACCACCTTAAAAATGCTATTTGCTAGTTGTGCACAGAGAATGTGTCCGTACTTGAACTGAGTGGACCTGTACATTAGTAATAAGGTTCTTGAAGTGTTGAAGTTTTGAGCATGATCAAACAAATACAATCTCCACTCACATACAATATTAGTGAAATGGGAAGTGTGTCCAAAATGTGTGTATTTAACTTTCAATAAAATAAAATAAAAAATACAAATACAAATAAAATTCTTAAATTGAATAAAAGCCTCAAAAATGACCCTCCAGTAAAAAAAAAAAAAAATTAATTAAAAAGAAGAAGAAGCCTGAAAAAGGTTTTTCATTGTGTTAATCTTCACCTGTATGGTTCTGAATGGTAAGGTAAGTAGTTTATATATGCTTCATGTAGAATGTAACTAGTTCCCCACAGTGGTTCTGGCTTTCCACATCACCTGCAGCTCATGTACAGCAGGTAGTGAGGTTTACAGGTTTAAATTGCCCAGCCCTTTCTTCTGCTGATACTGGCATGTGGAACAATGTACGTCTAACCCCCCAGTAAAAGAGTTTATACAAAAGTAACATTTAGTAAAACAAGAATAGTGGATTAAAGGAAACTATCAAACAGAGCATGCAATGCCATGCGAGTACCTCACTATGTGCAATCTGTATAAATTCCTTATGTTCATTTTGAACCTTTTGGATGTGTAGCTTATTTAAAGAATTGCTCTGTGGCCAATTATGCAACTGTTCATGCATTTGACAAAATTTAAAACAGATTTGTGAAATACAAATTAAAATTAATTTAATTATATTTTTGTGTTCCAGTGTGAGTTCACTGTGCCAAATGTTGCAGTTTTACAACAAAAATAAACCTTCAAAGAAATGTACAATCACAATGTTATTCTCACTCTATTCTGTTTCTGAATGCAGAGTTGCAGCTTGTGCCATAAAGTGACCTTTGTGCTTCTTCATGTTAATAAAATGCCCAAAACATATTTTATATTCTTAATTTGATTAAAAATCTGATACAAATTTTTCTGTGCTGAAAAAGGAAAGCCAAAATTCAAAGACGAGACACAAACTTGGTTTAAATTGGTCTTTCTAGACTTCCAGGTCCTAGTGGCATGGAGAAAGATTTCACTTCACATGTAGAAACATTTCACAGTTTCATTAGACAGTTCACATATATATATACACCCTGGACAGGTCGCCAGTCCATCCAGGGCCAACACAGATAGACAGACAACCATGCACACTCACATTCACTCC
>JBAMHV010000012.1:9585714-9601048 GCA_037177535.1 Pseudomugil gertrudae | reverse complement strand
ACTACATACTTTACTACTACATACTTTACTACTACATACTTTACTACTACATACTTTACAACTACATACTTTACTACTACATACTTTACTACTACATACTTTTCTACTACATACTTTACTACTACATACTTTACTACTACATAACAGACTAACAATCTTTTTGTGACCTGCAGCTTCTTTGGAAAACAAAAATCATTAAAGGCTCATTTGATGCATGGGCGGAGAAGACTTAGCCAATGATTAGGGTAATGACTATTGATGAGATAATCTAAAATGTTTGGGGTTCATTTAGTGTATTATTACCAGCAAAATGCTGACTCATGTGGAGAATTAGCCTTGCAAGGTTGCTTTGACTTTGCACTCACTTATGTATGAACTCAATATTTTGTTTGAAAATCTCCCAACCCGTCTGGGAACTCCACCAGGCTATCATCATCATGCTATTATTGTTCTTGTCTAACAGTGTTTCATAAGAAGCTTCGGTAAGTCTCCTGTACATGTTATCTCTCTCCTTATCATTACTTCAGACCTCAGACCTAACTGCTCTTATGTTCGTAAAACAATTCACAGAGGCAATAACCTGTAAAGGCTGACAGGTAACATCTGATAGACTCAGTAAAAACATCCTTGCGGATATCCATTGGCATATCCTCAACTCAGGATGATGATAATCAGGACATTTATGAGTTCCTGTTTGTCACATCTTATTCAGGCTGTATAAAGATCAGGCCTCTTTATTATTTACTGCTATAGAAAATCTTCAACATATTCCCTACTCAACCTAAAAGCAGGGGCTGTTTGAACACCATCCACGAGGCATGATAGTGTTAATAATCACGAGCTTGTTTATTTACATCTTAAATTGAAGGAGGACAAAAGGAAACATCTCTCTCTGTTTATTAAATTCCATTCTTCCTTACTAAAGACATAAAGGAGACAGGCAGGACACACAAGATTGTTTTTTTGCTATTTTTTTAATAAAAGTGAGACCATTTTTTTATATGATTACACAAATGAAAGCAAAAGAAAGCTTAATATAATTTTAGAATAATATTTTTCTCTCTTTTCTTTAGCCATTAGCCACTTCACAGTTTAAACACCCTGCACTTAAGTAGCAAAATTAGAATAGGACACATGGTAGAATAATTCACCTTGTGCTGCAACGCCTGTAAAACAGACAAAAATAACTAATCATGAAGGAAATTATTAAAAATAATGATGTTATGGAAAACAGTCAAACAAAAATAAGAAAAGTGAACATTGCACTTTTATAAAGAAAAATATGTTTCAGTAAACAAGAAAGCAATTTAGCATCTTCTCATTTAATTAAATCTTAAACCGCTAAATCTAAAACATGCATATTCATCATATACCTAGTGTTTGCATACTTGTTATCATTTATCCATAGTCAAGGTGAAATACCTTTTGAGTCTTTGATAGCAGACAGATGGTAGTGGTCAACAAATATAAAATAACTTGCAACATGTGCTTGCTTGGTTTTTGAGAGACATTGTCCAGCAGCAACATCTCCATCTTACGCAGTTAGAAGAAAAGTAAAGAACTGGACTAAAGCTGCATAAGGAAGGTTTAAAACATACAGTGACTAAGTACAACACAGGGTAACTGGCAAGGAGAGGCATATGTCACGTGTGCACACTGGCTCATGTGATGACGTTTGGACCGCGGCGTCCTGTCCTCTCGTGAATGTTAGAGATCTTCAAGGCGATGGCAATGAGAGGACCCAGCACAACCTACAGCACAAACACGATGAAAAGGAAAGTTTGAATAAGGATGATGAGGCTTCAAACTGCGTTTAGTTTGTAGCCATGTTTAAGAGTCCTAAAACTGAGCCAAAAAGACCCCCCCCCCAAAAAAATCTGTTTTCTCCATTTATATGTATGATATGATTATATGATACGTTTTCTGCTATGTTTATCAGAAAACATGATTTTACACACAAAATGAATTAAAATTCAAAATCAGGATAAATGACAAAATTCCAACATTAGTGATCCATTTTCTCAACTTAAATGCTTTCAGGAAACAAAGATCCACTTGAGAGGAAGCAATAAATGTCTCTCGGGTCATTTAAAAAACTAAATCTCTGCCTCACTGGAAAGACACCAGCAGGCCTTCTAATGATTTAATTAGGCTTAATGATTTTTATAGTTCCTTCCCACTACATTTTAGAGGACACTTTTCTCACTATCTAAACAAGAACTTAAATAAGTTGGTAAAGAACAAAGTGACGCTCACACAAGCAGTTATTACACAGCATTTGTTTGAGTGGACATTTAACATGTATGTTGAATGCATATTAAATGTTGTATGACTTGCTAAAGGCAAGTTTTACTCATTTTAAACGAAGTATAATGTTTGCACAGTGATTTAAGGCAAACAACGTAAACTCTAAATAAACAAAAGATAAACATGTCTTTTTTACATTTAAAAATGTTGCTTTAATGTTTATTTGGAGATTACTCTATTATTATTATTATTATTATTATTATTGTTATTATTATTATTATTATTATTATTCAGATTACCAGTAATATACTGTATATTTTGTTATTTATTGGGTGTATATTTAACAAAGAAATTAGCTGTAAACTGTGTTATGAGTGTTTAAAAAAGCTTAGATGCAACATATTATGAAACAGTTTAGATATGTCTAAAAATAAAACATATTAAACATTAAAAACATGAATTGCAGCTAAAAACATGTAACACAGTGCAGGAAATGCATTCATTTAACTTCTGCATACAGCACCATGACTCAAGTTATTTTATATACTTTTATACATTATACGTCATGTGCATATCCCTCAAAACAATGAAAGTATGGATTGCTTGTCGACTGAAGCCTGTGTGGCTTTCAGAAATGGTTGAAAATGTATTTAAAAAAGTCTGAAGAGTGAGTGAAAATATGATGTTTAATTGTACGTGTCCTCCCTGGATAAGAGATGCAGAATTTATGAGTAAATAACAGATAACCTATGGTTCAGCCTGGATAACAAAGCAGGAACAGGTAAGATAAAACATAAAGAAGCCAAAAACATAGTTTAACCCAACAAAGCAACCACTATAATTCAAGTGTTACTCATCATGATTAAGGTGTGTTTTTGGAAATTTGTGCCCACATTTCGACTTCCACTTTAAAAAAAAAATGGTTTCTTATCTTCAAATCAGCTATATCATTCTGATTTTTAGTCATAACATGTAACTAATTCTAGCTTTTACCAGTTAGTAAAACTGGAATACTGAAAGTATCTCTTTAGCATCATCGGGTGTTTTTTAATTTACATAAAGATGAAAACATAA
Source organism: Pseudomugil gertrudae (assembly GCA_037177535.1). Lineage (NCBI taxonomy): Eukaryota > Metazoa > Chordata > Actinopteri > Atheriniformes > Pseudomugilidae > Pseudomugil > Pseudomugil gertrudae. The sequence goes on along the minus strand of JBAMHV010000012.1, from coordinate 9,597,727 downwards.
ATTGGATTTTTACCAGGTCAGACACAGATGCTGTTTGACAATAAAAAAGGCCAAACCTACATGAGGCCGTGTAGCCATCACGACTCCAGCTTTACAACCCTTGAATATGATTAAAGTACACTACCTATCCCAGAAACTATAACCACACCAGAACCAAGTGTCCCTAAACTTTCCAAAGTCTACAGGTCAATCAACTTTAGCAGTATCATCTGAAGTAGCAGAGGCTGCATAAGCCCTTCTGCAGCTGCACCGATGCCGTTTAATTACCTGGAAAAAAGGACGAGGATTTTAAACAAAAATTGTGACTAATGGGATAAAAAATGCAGATATGCTTTGGCCACTTTTGATTTAATTAGTTATGTTTTGTACAAAATGCTGCAGCATGCCTCCTAATAAAATAAATAAAGCAACACCAGCACATAACTCCATACTGGCCTCCGTGTACTGGCTTCCAGTTACTTTTAGAAGCCCCACTCTATTTCATTGAGCTTCTGCAACCTCCTTCAAGAGTCCTAAGCTCTGCAGATCAGCTCCTGCTGGTAAAACCAGACCTAAAACTAGAGGAGATAGAGACTTCTCGGTGGCAGCCCCTAGACTGTGGAACAGCCTCCCACTCTCTGTTAGATACTCACAGTCCTCGGACCAGTTTAAGTCCAGTCTAAGAACTCTGGCGCTTAAACCTAGTTAGACAGGACATCATGGTTGTTTTTATTTATATATTTACTGTCTTTTTGTGTATATCTGTTGTCCCCACAGTATTTTATTTACTAGGCCACTAGAGACTGTATTTATTGATGTTATTAGAATTTGTATTTTAATTTTATTTGAATGTTTTACAGCACTTTGGTCAACTGGGTTGTTTAATGTACTTTATAAATAACATTTACACACACACCACATTTTAATGGTAGTGCTGTGAATGTGAGTAAAAAAATATTCTTTTTATTCTTATTTTTTTACATTTAGTCAAATAGATGAGTTGTGGAGGTGCGATGTGTTCTTCTTCAACAACAGTAGAGCTCTAAAATGGTCTGAACAATGCCTACCAACGTTACTGCATATAAACATGGAGCACAAACAGAATAAGTAAGCAGACACTCAGTACCTGAGTCTCTCTGCTGTGCCTCTCAGGATCTCTCTCAAAGCTCTCAGCATAAATTCGGATGGTGGCGCCCGTCCCTCCACCGCTTCCACTCATCCGAAACACCAGGCGAGACGCATCACTGAAGACAATCCTTAAACCCTGGGAGAGAAAACACAAATCACTTTGTTTATGTAGTCATTTTACAAATGTGGAAGAACAAATAGTACAAATTTAAAGAGCCTGTGGGGGACTATAGTTAGAAGAGAATGAGCACTACATAAGGGGACATTATAAAACAAACATTTTAACCTATGGTTTAAATGTGCAGTAGAGATAAGTGGCCACTAGATGGCACTCTCAGTGTATGTTTTGCTGCTCTGTGAACAAACTTCATGCCTTAACTCTGGCTGGCACATAAACATACCCTATTATGTAGACTTTGAAGATGGAGAAGGTCATAATCACACAACATTAGTGACATTTTAGCACGATATCTAAATTAAATTCACATGTTAGCGTTTGGTTCAACAGATCAAGGCTGTAATTTAATTTTCCCAGAAATTAACAACATCACAGTGATAAACTAGCGACCTGTTCAGGGTGTACCCTGCTTCTTGCCCGATGATTGCATGGATTGACTAAAATAACAACAGCCCTGATTCTAAAACAGCCAGTTTGTCTTTTACCCTCACTACTCCTTAAACTTAAACACAGCATTTTTAGCTAAACTAGATTATTGTTTTGAAAGGGTAAGCCATCACTTCTCCAGTTTGTTGACACAAGGCGGATAACACTCTTTAGACAAATGGATGTGTGATGACGCTTATCTATCCCAAATTCCAAAGATCTATTTCTGTCTCCCATTTGCTACATGACAGCTACATGCCTTGAGAGAAAGATAAGTATGAGAAGTTTTAATTAAAATCCACTGAAACATTACAGAATTATCTATGACAGCTACACTGACATGTTTTTATTCCCATCCAAATAATCACATCACTTGAAAATGACAAATGTACCATCATCACCAAGTTTTATGAGCATTTATAACTGCAAAGGTCAACAAATTGCATTGCCCTTTGTCCAACAGCTGAAAATCATTCAAATTGTGCCTCCTCTTAATGGTTATATTACTTAAAGAAAAAGGCACAAACCACCGTCTTTTCCCACCTTTAGTATGACTCTGGGAGTTAAGAGGAAGTCATAGTATGAGTTAATGAGAGACAGCGATAATGAGAGATGTCCGGCTGTCTGCCTGGAAGTCTGTCTTCCAATCAGATTTAGTGTCATCTCTAACAATAGAGCAGAAGTCACCAGAAGGGCTGACTGGTGAAACACAGAATTCAGAGGCCATCATCATAGTACACACTATCTAAATAATTTCCCTCATTTACATGTGTGCACCTAATTTGAGGCTATTCGGGATGAAAAAAATAATGTTTCAGCATGGTAAACAATGTTTTTAATAAAAACATGCAATTACTTTGACAGAATCCTTAAACAGAACATATTCAAGAACTAGGGCAAATTAAGTGGGGAAGCTAATGTGATGCAGCTATTGTCATAGCTGAAAAAGAAATTCAGCTAAGGCTAGCATTAGCCAGCTCTTCCTCTATTTGTACATAAACCCCTATTTTTTCAGGATAGTACATTATTCCAGAAATGCCCCACAAGTTACAGGTGTAAATTCTGCCTTATTCATCTTCTGCCCTCTATCATTTTATTGACCTGTTTCCAGTTAAAATATGTTTAAACCATTGACTGTATAAGGTTTAAACATGTTCCTACAGCTGTTTTATTTTAGTCGCACTTCCACTTTCACTGGGATGTGGGAATGTTGCCACATTCCAACGTTTTCATACATTACTGCTATCAAATGAAAGATGAGCTAATATTCTTTGAGACATACAAAACTGTTTTAATTTAAACATATTATCTGTTTTCTGTGTTCTATTGTGAATAAAGTAGTAGATTAGAGTAGAATAGAGTAGATTTTCTAAGCATTGCATTGACTGAAGTGGAATTGGGCTTAACCTTAATGAGCTCCCATCTCAGGAAATTAGATATTACATTTATTTAAATAAACAAATAAAGTGCAGGTGCTACTTTTTTTCTTTTTTAATATAAATCCTAATTATACACATTTATTTTCTTCTTAATTTATTTACACTGTATTTCCAAAAGCAAAGGGCAGAATTTTCCTGCATCCATCAAAATCCATCAACTGTCTGTCTGATATGCAGATGATGCTAAATGAGTTCAGTAGCCGACTACAAAAAGCTGCCATCCCCCTGCTGTGTCAATCCCCCAAGCTTTGTCTTGTGTGTTTGTGTTTCAATGTGTTTGTGTGTGAGTGCCAACTAACTCTTGCAACTAAGGAGCAGCAAAGTGAGACGACAGCTGACATAATTCTGTCCTGTGAGGAATGTGTGCTGTAATAATATTCACTGTGGCAACTGGGGGGACTCAGGATTTACCATTTTGGAGTGACTGACTAACTATTTGTGGACCTGTTGTTTCCACGGTAACTCAGTGAAGTATTATGCAGCAGGGAAGCAAGGACAATTGTCTCCAAAAGGAGGTCACCAATAAACCTAAGTGTTAACACAGGGCAGCTCTGAAAGAGTGTGTTTATACTTCCTCACATACTAGAATGTACACAATCACATGCATAACGAGTTTGAGGGCTGATGTGTGGGGACATTAGTAAGATTATCTTTAGACTCAGGTTAAGCCTAGAGTCAGACTTATGGCTGGGTAAGTAGTAGTTATGATTAACATTAGACTTCAGGAAATTACAACAAGTCAGTTTAATGTCTTCTAAAGTCACAGATACACGTCTCTGTGTGTAGGTGGGGCAGGAGCTACGGGGCGTTGACGCCATGACTTTGAACGCATTTGTGTGCAGTCAGTTGGGTAAACTTCAGAGAGAAAAAGTCAGAGGAAAGTAGGGTGATAGGAAGGTTACATTGGCCAAGTGACTTATCAGTGTTTGTAAGGATACGTGCTGCATGTCCTGTGTGTGTGGAAGTGTTTATAGTTTAAAATGAAAGATAGCCCATCGTGTCCAAACATGGAGCCTTTTAGTGGGTGGTCTGGAGTACAAGAGTAGAGAGCAGAAGAAGAGAGAACAAATGTGAAACACCTTCTGTCAGATTTAACCTCATATTACTTGATATGAACTAGATCTAGGGATCACATATCAGTTCAACTCAGTGAAATTCTGCATTTTTACCAATGCCACTTCTTTTTTAAGACGTCTACACATAAAGTCCTTTCTTTCTGTCTCACTTCTACCAGATAAGTTCAAGCAAAGGTCAGGAAAATATCTCTAATATTAATGATAAATCTTATGACAGAATTTATTTCAAGTTAAATTGATTGATTTTTCTAAATCAAACGTTATTGCTTGTTTCCTTTAATTGAAGAAATATATAGCAAACAAGGAATGGGTAGGAGGGGCTGCAAGGTGGCGCAGTGGGTTAGCTCTGTGGCCTCACAGCGAGAAGGTTTCTGGTTCGAGCTGGGGCAGAGGTCCAACCAGGAACCTTTCTGTGTGGAGTTTGCATGTTGTCCCCATGTTAGCGTGGGTTCTCTCCGGGTACTCCAGCTTCCTCCCACAGTCCAAAGACATGCACCTTGGGGATAGGCGGATTGGGGATTCTAAATTGCCCGTAGGAGTGTGTGTGTGTGTATGGTGGTTTGTCTATGTGTGTTGGCCTTGTGATGGACTGGCAACCTGCCCAGGGTGTACCCCAATCAGCTGGGATTGGCTGCAGCCCCCTGCAACCTCGTTAGGGAATAAGCGGTAGAAAATAGATGGATGGAATGGGTAGGAGAGGGGAATGACATGATGTTAAGGGTACGACTTCCTGTTGCAGGAAGGCCTTCAGCATCCATAGGTTTATGAGATGGGCTATAGTGGGACCATCATAACCCAGTAGCTTAGTGACTAAACACAACCATGTTTGATACATTACCCTCATGAAGTGATGGTTGGGAGCAAATCTAAAAATAAATCTACATTGATGGGAATCAGAAGGCATTTGAATTTGAAGTCCCTCTAATCAAGTCAAATTTAATTTTATTCATAACGCATTATGTAGCACAAAGTATTTTACATAAAAAACAACTTTGGAACAATAAAAACAAATCTTCACACACAAATATAAAACCTCTCTCTCTCTCTCTCTCTCTCTCTCTCTCACTCTCTCTCTCTCTCTCTCTAATGCACTCATGCACACACACATATACACAACATGTGCACACTGACCACCGCCCCAATTACAATACCCCATACCCCTCACTGTTTATTAGTAAGAAAACAAACAACTTGACGCTGCTGTGAGGAAACTATATTTTGGCTCCTGTTCACACTAGGAGCCAGTTAACTCATGACAACAGAGGCCATACCACTGGAAACTACCCAAATCAGGACCTCCACAGTCACTAACTACAATAGCTTAATGTTAAATGTAAAGTAGCTCCTTGAAAAAACCCCCAGGCAGTGTAAAAACCTCTCAAATCCAAACATGGATGTAACATCCTGTATTCATATACTTCCCCCACTGACCTGATTTCGAGCCACGGTTCCATCCACCGGGTCGATGTACTCAAAGTTTTCTGCCTTCTCCACGCTGTAGATATGGTCCCCAACAGCAAACTTCTGACTGGCGAATGCTTTGTCTGACATTACAGCCTCAACATCCTTCATCAGGTAAAAGGCTGCGCGAGGATCAAGGCCTTCATAGTCGAATCTGACATGGACGACATCCAAAAAAACATAAATGCACAGATACACAAATGATAAAAGCCACAATAACTTCAGAGAGCAGTGAAGCTTAATTGCTTAATGTCCCTTTAGAACCCATTAGCTCACTCAAGCCAGTTAAAAGTATTATGGGGGCACGTAAACGAGACTTAAAATCTCAGAGCAACTATCAGAGAGCAGCTTTCTCAGGGTAAGGTCTTATTTTAGCCCATCATATGAACAGATGTTTTCAAGATTTTGATGAAGGATGATCCTTGTCTTGTCCATTATGTCCTCTTCATCTATGTCTTGTGGGAAAAATACATTACTTTAGAAGTAAAGTACATTCCTATATCTCTTTGGGAATATAGAGAGATGCAGCAACTATTAATGGAAACACTGACTACAGTGGCTGTCACAGAAAGGAGGTTGAATAAGGATAACCGAAAATCAGTGAGGAGTACTGAAGGGGGAAAGAATAAAGGTGAATACATATGGTGCTTGGCTTTGGAGATTACTTAGATGAGCAAATAAATATTTTTATTAGAGCAAGTCTCAAGAAATGCAGAGAATTTAAACAAAATGTGTGCCATGAGGAAAACAACTGCATAAAAGACTGAATGTCAGTTGCTCAGTTGATCACCTGCAGAAGTAGTTGCGTCCAAACTTGGCCCAGTGTTCTCGGACGATCTGCTCCACTCCCTGTTTTTTGGCTGCCATGATGGACAACCACACCAACACTGACCACAAGCCGTCTTTCTCACGAATGTGGTTGGAACCTGGATCACGAAGACAAACATAGACTTTATGAGACTGTTCTGCACTCAGGATGCTAACTCAGATTATCTGACTTTGCTTGAGGTGTCACCAAAAAAAAAAGAACAAAAACTGGAGCTGTAAGTTACTCAGATAAAATAAAAAGTGCTTTTGCTATTTTACTAGCTAATGTGAAATCCATGCTTTACTGAATAATTGTTGCTCAGTATTTCTTTTGATGAGGAAGACCAGGAAGATGATCAGATCAAAACCCACAGAACAAATAAAAGATACAATGCATTTGTGTATTTATGTGTAAAATACAATGAAACACACATGCAAACTGAAGAGTGTCTCTTTCATGTGGAGCTATCAGTGTGTTCACAGAGACAGCTGCACAGCAAAGGTATCTTTTAAGGTTAAGAATGTGTCAGTAATGTTTCCATGCAAGAGCCTCAAGTGGAAAATGCATAAACTTTCTAGTATCTATCTGTATGAGTTGAATGATCATGACAGTATTGTTCTCTTTTTGTGATATAATATATTCTTTTCAACTCTTTGAGCACTGAAAATAATAAAAAATATAATGTCCAGCATGTATCCAGCTCTGTCACTGTACAGCTGTTAGGAAACCGACAACTGTTATGAACTAATCCTTGCCTCACAGTCTGCCTCCTTTTGTTTCCCAGTCTCAGAGGGGAAGAATCAAAGTGTGTGTGTGTGTGTCACCTGATAAAACTTCCACAATTTGTATACCTGTATCAGTAAAGTAGCCTACATCTGCTCAAACTCACTGTGGCATTTCTTCTTCGCTGAATTCTGCCACTCTGTGACCTGCTGCTGTTAGAAAGTGCTAACAAGAAGTCAACAAGTGTATTTCTGGCTGAACACACAGCAGTATGACATAATAAAAACATAGAGCTATTATAACAAGAATCATTTTGGAATACTGACACAAAGGAGCTAAAGATTTCTGTAATAATTACTAGATTGTTTTTAAATAAACAAAGCCTGCAAAGAAAGTACAGGCTCAATGCTCTGCCCATGCTCTGTGTATGAGACTTGGTAAAGAGCAGGAGTGGTGTACAGCTCTGATGATTTACTCTGCAGGGCTCCCTCTGAGCTTTTTGCCTTACAAGGACAGACAATGAGCTCCGATAGTTCTCTGGGTTCTCTCTGCTTGTTCCCTCTCCCCTGTTCTCGTTGATATTTTTCCTATTTGGGCACTTCCACCATCCTGTCCTTTCTGTTTTTGTTTTGTCTCCCTTTCACACCACCTATACTTCCTCTCACCTTGATATGTTTCTGTTATCTTTCTCATAAATAGAAAGAAATAGCAGAAAATACCACACAAATGAAGAGAGTAAAGATTTCTCTTTAATATGCTAGATAAGAAACAGACAAACAGATTGGTGTCCAATCAGATCTGATATCTGAAGAAACTGATATGGATCAACAGCAAATCTGAAGGATTATCATTCCTGCATGGACATTTTTCTACTTTCCAACCTTCTTGCATGTCTGCATTTGCATCTGTTAAAAGGTACAACTACGAGAGGCCTGTCGGCATGTTGTGGTGATTCAGGGAGCCCCAGTCTCCTTTTATAGCAGAAGAATGGGGATTATTTACACATGCAGTCAGGGTCATAGCCCTCTCATCTATTAAACAGCTCACTTGCACTGTAGCTGCAGGCTGTCAGAATGTGTTGCTTAAAACTCCAGACCTGAAATAGATTGGGAGTTGAAGTAAATTTGTGATTTTAGGCTGGCATCTGGTTACAACCTGTTTGACCATTCACCAGCGGATTATTGTTGCCCCACAAGTCTTTATTATAGTAATGCTCTTGTGTTAAAGGAGCTTGGCTAATGCTTTGGGGAAAATGTAGTATTGCTGGACAAAATGGTCTAAATGAGGCATAGACTTTGGCTATGCTGCATGTTAACAGCTACAGCAGCTACTGGTCAGTGCCGTCCTCCAGCTATGGCCTTGTTTGCAAGGCACTTCAACAACAGTTGCTGCAGAAGGGAGGGGATTTCTCTGCCAAACATCAACTCAAATTTTCCAAGTCAGTAGGAAGGTGGGAATCCATGACCTTTTCGTCACTATCTAAGACCATTCCTGCCTTTTAATTAATTACATGCATGTGTAGATCACAAATCTCACTTTATGAGTGCTCCATGTTTTGTTAGAGTATACACGGTACAGTAGATCACACCTGTCCCAAAGCTCTCCTCCCCACACAGGGAACATCGCCCAGAATCCATCAGGTTCCCAAAGTATCTCCAGCCTGTTGGAGTCTCATACAGTGCAAGTTTCATGGCTTTGGCTACCCTACAAAGATAAAAGGAAGAAAAAGGGAGAAACAAAAACAGAGCTTATACTTTTACAAAAATAAATATGCAATTATGTTCATTGCTCTTTAATATCTACCATCAGACTTCTACCAGTTTTCCACACACAAACACAGAGAGCTTTGAAATGGAGCAAACTAAATGTTACATGACATATGTAATCTGTCAACTGTTCTTCCAATATTTTAATGTGAAGAAAGGCTGCAGGAACAAAGTGAGTAGACCTCATAGTGGTTGTTTTACTTTGAGTCATGTTGTCACATGAGGAGAAGGAAAGGGAATGTGCTTGCTATATGGGGTCACAGGGAGAGATGAAGGTTCAGATTTATGTGTGGGGAGAGAACAAGAGAAAAACTGATAAACCAGGCAAATATACAGAAAACTAATTAGTAAATACAGTTGAAATACTGTGACAGGATTTATGCATTCATCCCTAATTTCAGGAAGCATTTCAGCAACATCTTGTTTTATGACCCACAACTGTTTTGGTCTGTTCTTGTCGCTCTGAAAGCTTGGTTTCCAGAAACAGCAAGCAGCTGCTCTGAGGGGAAAAAAAAGACCTGGGTACACATTGTAAACTACCTATTCAACTCCAAATGCGTGCATGGTGAAGCAACATTTCATTTAGAAGTTAGTGGGATTCTTTAGGGGAGAGAAAAATTTGTAAAGGGGGATGTTATCTTTTTTTTGTAAATTTGGTAGTAATTATCCAAAGCAATGAGTATCATTCATCTATCCATCCATCCATCCATTTTCTAGAGCGGGATCGCGGGGGGGCTGGAGCCAATCCCAGCTGTCAACGGGCGAGAAAGCTGCTGGTTCAAGCTTGGACAGTGGCCTTTCTGTGCAGAGTTAGTATGTTCTCACTTTAGTTACTTTTGTTAATGTGGGTTCTCCCACTGTACAAAGAGATGCATGTTAGGTCGATCGACCTTTTTATGAGCATCAGATCTGTTCATTAGAGCCACAGCAACGTCACAAGAATGAAAATCCTGTTATATATATTAGATTTTCTTCTTTTCTGATGTGGACTTTCTGACGTGATTTAGTGTTAATGTTACAGGCTCTGCTTCTTTATTGTATCTTTTTATACTTTTATGTGAAATGTTGCATTTTGTTACATTGTGGCATCTTTGTGAACGTGTTTTTCATTTTTATCTTTTTTTATGGCCAAATCTAAAAGGCAGTTCTAAATGCTGCAGTTATAAAATCAACAAAGTGTGATTCATTTTCATGTAGGCAACACGGCATCTAATCCAGTCATGTTTATACAAATCCCCTCGCTTCCGACTTCATTTATTTCTTTTTTTAGGGTGAATAAACTTACTCTTTTACCTCACAGGTTTTGCTCTTTATCAGTCTGTTTATGTCACATTTGTGTTGGGTTTCCTTTCCCATGCTTAATTCAGTCCACTTTCTCACAGTTACGTTTGGGTGGCAAACTGTAAGAAAGCATGGGTGAGTTTCCCTTCTCCTTTTATCAGATCGCCCAAATGATCACAGGCTAAATATCCATAAATGACTAAAACAACAAAAAACACTGAGGACAGAAAACAGTCCAACTTTTGAAATGTCCAAAAGAGTCTATATAAATATCCCTAAGCTTCAGATCTCACATGATGTTATTTAAACCTACAACATACATCAGTTAGTTTTTAAGTAGTAATATGGCTCATAATATACTGCAGTGATAGTGGATTCGTCTTGTTCAGCTGTGATAGTGTTTCTTCACCTCACTGGGAATGTATCAGGCAGATGAAACAACATATTTACCAGTATGTGTTCTTTGCTGGTCACAGGTTGCATCTTATGTTTGAGAAGTGAAGCTGTTCATATTTTGATGTCAACTCATCAAAATGGTTAAATGAGTTGACAAAATCTCATGTAAAATAAAAACTACATATATTTATGCATTAATACTGAGCAGAAGCTATTATTTACCATGTTTAAATTGCAGACCAAATTGAAATCACAATATAAATTTGCAGTTAATTTTTTTCCATATTATTCTCTACTTAATATCTTGTTTAGTGCTTCTGTACTAACATTGTTTAATTGGAATTAAAGCAGCTACGCCTAAAGTCAAATATCATATTAGATGCATAGCAATATAACATCTTACAGAGATGTTTACTTTGCAACAAAGATGAATACACAACTTCCTTTCCTTGCCCCACAGATTCCTCCTCAATTCCCACATCCCCAAAGTGATCACCTCAAAATATAAACACACTTTGTTTAGTTATAAACTGGAGGACAAAATCTTCAAACCAGCAAACACATACTCCAAGAAAATGAGCAAACATGTGCAGATATTTCAATCTGTGGGAATCCACAATGTGATTAATGTGAATGTGGGTAGTTTTCAGGGCTTTAATGTGGTGGTACAATTTTCCACATAATCATCATGCACACAAATAAACCCCACAATTTGTTTACAAGAGAATAGGATAAATGACCAAATATGAGTAAACCCGCTTTATCATTCTCTGGGGATGTTAAGTACTGAACTGGAAAGCTTGGCATTCCTCAAAAGGAAACAATCTGTGGCTCTTTGATGAGTGTTCAACTTTTTAAATGGCATGTCCTCAGCCAAAATAAACACAGCAGCATCAACCGGTTTTTACACAACACTGCCAAAAAACCTAAAAAAAATCAATGTACTAAAAAATCAATGAGAGAATTATGGTTACTTTTTTGATAAAAGTATCATTTAAACTGAAATTGGACAACACACATGATCACAAGCAGAAATGTTTCATATCAACCATACTGTATACCAGACAGACAACAAGTAGGCTCTTCAAACAGAGACACTACATAGACCAGTCAAGCCTGGTGGATCTTTTACAGTTAATATTGTCCATTTTCTCATAACGGCAAAGCAAAGTACTGGCTCAAATGCATCAACATATATAAAACTGGAACAATATCCAGTTTTTATAATGAAAACATTCAAACTGAATGACTGAGACGTCTTATTTTATCACTATTGGCTCTGTGCACAGCTCCACTACTTCCTGAATTTAGGCAGCACATTTGTTTCCTGTCTTTCATTACTGATCACACTA
>JBAMHV010000012.1:9555323-9582997 GCA_037177535.1 Pseudomugil gertrudae | reverse complement strand
ACCCCCCGGGGCCCACAACGTACCCCCATCGACGGGGCCAGCCCCAAGCCCAGGTCCCTAGGATCACAGAACCCCCCCCAGCCCAAGACCCACACCCGGCAGAGCCCAGGGAATGGGGGTGTATATGACCCCATCGCCCCTCCCCCCCCAACCCTTATGATTGTGTGTGTTGTATGTGATTAAAATTGAGGAACAAACAAAAGAAATCTAATAAATATATGAGCTGATATCTCAATTCACTGGAATGGTGAAATGCAGAGTTGAGGATTGTCAGTAAGGTTACTTCGCTAACGTCCTGTAGCCTAACATTTAGCAACGCACATTGTTTAAACTTGTCTAAAACATTTTTAGCAATGCAGACAGAGATAATCTTGTGAAGCAATACACACAGGCTCTTCCAGAAAAGCTCTATGTCTTGCTGTATGAGGAATGAAAGCATGGGACAGAGAGATTTATAATATCTGCTGAGAACTGGCTTCAAACAGCAGTTTGAACTGATGATACCAGTGTATCCACATCTCAGGAGCATCTAGCTTTTGAACTTTTTTTGGACTTTTTATTACTTCAGACAGCAAAAGTTTGTTACGAACATCCAAAGATACTGAATCGGCTGCACGGTGACGGAGTTGGTTAGCACTGTGGTCTCACAGCGAGAAGGTTGCTGGTTTGAGCCTGAACAGGAAGTCTGAACAGTGGCCTTCCTGTGTGGAGTTCACATGTTGCATATGTGTGAGCTCTCTCCGGGTACTCTGACTTCCTCCCACTGTCCAAAGGCATGCATGTTAGGTCCATAGGAATGAATGTGAGTGTGAATGGTTGTCTGTCTCTCTTGGCCCTGCGATGAACTGGTGACATGTCCAGGGTGTATCTCTCAGGGTTAGGCTCCAGCTTCCCTGTGACCCTTAATTGGATTAAGCAGTATGGAAAATGACTGACAAACACAATCTCAATTGTGTTTTTTCTTAAACCAAAATAAGAACATTATTTCACTGTATGATTGTCAATGTTAAAAAAATGGCTCTTCTTTGGAAAACATTAAATAGATTTATTAAAAACCAGGATTATATGATGATGATACTACATGCTTGAAACAGCCAGAGTTGGCCTAGCAGTAAAGATAAAATAATGAAAACATAGCATTTATGAAATATAAAATAATATTTTATGAAGTTATTAGTTTTAGTCTTATAAGCTGAGCAAAAGAAGTCTGTTCCATAACTTTTGAAGCTCTCGCAATAAAGTCACATTTATTTTTTGGCAAACTTTCACTGAAAATACTCAAAACAATAAAGGATTTATTGAGTTATTACACAGCAAGTCTGCAGAGAATTTTATGAGAATAAATATTTTTCACATACAAAAGCAGAATTCAATTATATAACATAATCTGAAGTCTGTAGTAAATGAATAGTATCTTTTCTAATTCACTGTATATAATGATCTGGTTTCTTTGTTTAGCAGTTAAGTCTCAGTGAGGCACCATGCTGAGCTCTCTCCTGCTGGTACAACGAAGGTGGGGATGCTTTTAGCTGTGATCACATCCTCTCAGTCCACACTCTCAGTTTGTCTCTAGTTTTAGATAACAGACATATTTATAGCCTATGAGTACATTTGTTTGTGAAAGAAAGGTAGTTTGGATGCCATCTCAAGCCGAATGTTGTACAACATGACTCATTAGAACCACTGGTTCATGTGTATATGATGAATATGTGTCCCATACCTGTCAAGAGCAGCACTGGTAGCCATGCTCCTCGCAAAGCCTCTAACACCATGCTGTCTGAAGTAGGGGATGGTGGAGAGGTCAGCAGCCATGATGGCAACTGAGTCTGAGGGGTTCACAAAGAAGCCATTTTCTCCAAGGATCATGTACCGGTCCTGACAACAGCACATAGACGAGGTAGATATAGTTAGAACTGCAAAAAACATCACTAGTTTTCATCTTTCTTTGAGGCAAGGCACGTTTATTTATCCATTTTTCTTAGTGCTTCCTCCAATTCATAGCTGAAACTTATCCCAGCAATCACTGGGCAAGACATCCCGGACAGGTCGCAGTCCATTATAGGGACAACAACGCTAACCACTGCGCCACTGTGCAGTCCAGCAAGTTTATTTATATTAACAGGGAGCTTTTTGTAAAGAGCTTTACAGAGACAATGAAACATTATGAATACAAAAATATTAATTAAATTATTTAAATTTGAAACAAGACTGGAAAATGAAAAGAACATTGGATTAACACATCCTGTTTATTATTATTTATGGCTTAAATATGACTTTGTGATTGGGCGTTGCGGCCTCCGCAGCTGAACCAGATGTACAATGTTATGTTTTTTTCATGTTCTGAAATAAATGAGCGGATGGCAGAGCCACACGGTTATTTTACCAATGGTGAAGCGAAACATGTCGACTCAACGCGTAAAACAGTCTCTCTCGCCATCTGTAAGTTTATAGTGGTTTAAAGACTTATTTTAAAAATATGAAAGATAAGAAGAGGACTTTAAATAACACTAAAAATTATATAAAAAGACCAAAACGAATAATTAAAATAGGTTTCCCAGTTTAATCCATTGTGTCCTGAACTCTGTACTATGGGACACACTTTAGAACAACTATTAGCCATTATAATTTATCTTTAAGTCAATCTCACACATGCTACATACCTTTTTATAGTCATTAACTCAACAGCTGTGAATGAATTCATAGTTAAAAATATTCTTTGCATTAAAGCATGATGTGGGTTGTGGAACAAAACGTGGTGTGACCTGAAAATGGCTTTGCACGTAATATTCTGCATAACAGATGAGAGTTTTGGGAGATATCAGTTACAGAGCCATGAGAGTGTGGAAAAAATTAATTGCATGTTGAATCATCATTGGTGCACGGTTATTTGGCCCCCACTTCTTCTTTGTTCCTTCCCAAATAAACACAAATAAAAATAAAGCTCTGAGTGGAGGGTATCGGTAACTTGTAATCAATAAAAGAGCCCAGTTTGGCTTAAATATGTGAACATACCTCAGGGTGACGCAGTCATAGAAATAATCAGGAGTCGTCTTTCTATCATTTTAATTCATACTATTTTTTCTTTAAAAAGTCTAACAAACTTAGTATAACTGCATACACGCCCCCACCTCCTTCCATATTTCTAACATGTGCATTTAGTCTTATGAATTAAAAAAAGCTATAACTGTTCACAATAACTATTTAAACAGGGACATAGTGACTTGCAATATACTTCCAAAATATGAATTAAAAACATCTCTCCCCTCCTTTGCACATTGTTCAACATTAGTACCTGTGTTAGTACATTAGTAAATATTAACTCTTAGAGAAAATATCAAATAAAAATTAAACACAATATAAATTTTACTGGTAAACCACATGTCTTGATTTGATCTTGACTTAAATAAAATATATTTTAACCTTAATTTTATGCCAAAAAAAGAAGAAAAAAAGGTACAGACCTGTAAATAAAAAAAACTCTATGGAGAGATTCATAGTGTCATAGTTTGGTTTTTATTTTAGTGATTCCTGTTTTATTTTGGTTTATTTCCTGTTTGGTCTCTTATGTTTTGTCTAGCTTTCTTGTGTTCCCGTTTATTGGTTTCACCTGGTTTCATTTAGTACATTCATTTCACCTGTGTTAGTTCTGTCTATGTGTATATATATTCCCGGTTTCTGTTTCTTCCCCATGGTTCATTAGTAAAATTAGTCTGGTTTCTTTGGCCGGTGCTTTCTGTTAATTCTAATAAATATCATCAATCTGCATCATCTGCTTTCTGCCTGCTTTGGGTCCACTCATCTTCACCATCTCCACCATGCTTGCTCATCCCCAGGATTTATAACACATAGACCTGATGTACAGCCATCATCTTTAATGCTCATTTCATGTTTTCTCCTGTGTGATGTCATCGAGTCCCTACCAGTTAAAGAAATGCTGAACAGTTGGAAAATACCACTTACCCCATCTGCATCAAATGCTACTCCAAAGCCAAAGTCGCCTCCTTTCATGGCATCTACCAGGGAGGTGGCATAGGTCAGGTTGGGCTCGGGAGGTCGACCTCCAAAGTCCTCCAGAGGGACACAGTTGACAGCAGAGTTTGCAGGAGCTCCCAATTCATCACACAGGATCCTACGAACATAGGGCCCCATCACTGTGACACAGAAAAAAGAGACAAAGAGGAGATGTTTACTGAATGTATCTTGATTTAGAAGAAAAGCAGCTCAGAGATTATTCGAGTGGGTGCTGATCTCACCTCCGTTCATGGCATCTATGTGTATCTTTAACTGATTTGGTCCTGTGAGGAGACTTTTTATTGCTGAGAAGTCAAAGATGTTTCGCAGCAGCTGTAGATACACTTCAACTGAGTCTATAATCTCCACTGGAAACAGACAGAACAATTACTACTTAGTGACAGTAAGGTTAATTGTGCACATTTGAGCATTAAAGAGACAAAAGAGAAGCAAGCCAATTTTCCAAAGTACATGATTGATGTGTTATTTTGTAGTTTTTTAAAGGATGATGCTGAAAGGATTCGGCCCAGCGTGTATAACTGTTGTTTACCTCTGAAAGGTTTGAACTTATTCTCAAGATCAAACTCTTGTCTTCCCAGTCTAGAGAGGTCAATGTGCAGATCCGGACAGACAGCGTACTCCTCCAGTGTCCGACTCACCTGGTGGATCTTATCCATCACTGTATCTGGAGATGGGCCTGTCAAAGAAAGAAATCTGAGAATGTAAACAGGCACTAGCACACACAACTGATCACACCTAGGCACTGAAAAAAATCCTAAACCTACACTAACCTCCATTTGCCACATTGAACTTGATTCCAAAATCTCCACCGGGACCTCCAGGATTGTGACTTGCTGTGAGGATAATCCCACCGATCGCCTTGATCTTCCTGATGATGCAGGACACAGCAGGGGTGGAAAGGAGGCCGTTGTGACCGATTACAAGTCGACCAATCTGCGCATAAAAGATTTTAGCAAACAGCAAACTCAGCTGAATGTCAGTAAAGTATGTTACCTTAATGTTTAATAAAATGTGCTTTCTTTTCCACCTGACATGAAAATGTTTTGATCTTTACGTCGTACCTCGGGTTACTAATTGGCTGCCTGCTTTCAGGCAAATGATCTCCCACAAGAGACAGCCTGAATAACAGTGAAGCACTTTCTATTAATACTTTACATTCTACTTATGTAGTGGTAATACCAGCATGCAATAAGTCCCCTGCATATCAGCCACTCTAAATAAAAGTGTCTTCACTAGAGAGGAATTTATCCTCCTAAACTCCACAATGCTGCATGTGTATACACCATTATGGATTGTATGACATGCAGCTTAGTGTTTATCAATTCCAAAGCTACGTGCATGGGTTGGGTTGTATTCAAATGCTCCCACTTTCCTCTTGGTTCCTTGCCATGCCCCGTGACAGGGGATCCCCAGGGTGGACAGTTTGGCCCTGGAGAGGTGTAAGAGTGATGCTGAGGGCAGAGTGGTGGGGTGGCCAACGTAGGCAGGAAAATAGAGCAGGATGGATGGAAATGCTGATAAGGCTGACATCAAGAGACATTTGGCAGGGCCAGCAGAAAGAGAAAAAAAAAACAGTCCAATCTCAAAAACAAATTATATCCCCCTTCAGATTTTCCTTTGGAACCTATCCAAACCAGTTATCACAGCAAAGAGTTGTGAAAGAGATGTAGGGAGTTTCCTCTTCGTCACCCTAATTCAATTCATTTCAAGCAGACATTTTCAGTTTGCCTTTGTAGGTGTTACTTTAGTGCAATGAATGATACAAATCAGTCTCAGCACTTTTTTAAGAGCCAGAAGGTACAATATTTAAAATAAAACTTGTAAATTCTTAAAGGCACTCTGTATATGATGTGATGACCAGGTAAAATATTGAACTTACTTTGATTTCTACACTTTATGTTGCCATTAACGATTATTTGCTTGTGTATATGTACAGATGTACAGAATAACATTTCCCTTGGTTAAAAAAGCTCGACAACATGTTGATAAAGGAGAACAGATGCATGACCTTACCCCGTTGGCAGCTGCCATCTGCACGATCACCTCGATGGCAGCTCGGCTGAAGTAGCGCCCGTCGCTGCCCACCACCATGGTGCAGCCCTGTCGGTCCCTCAGGTCGATGGAGGACAACACACTCTGGATGTAATTCTGTAAGTAGTTCTTCTTCCCCTCAAACACTGCTGTCTTTCTCCGCAGCCCGTTGGTGCCGGGCCGCTGATCATCGAAGGGAGAGGTTTGGACCGTCACAACCGGGATGGGACTCGTCTCCATCCTTCTTGTCGCCAGGACCAAGCAAAAGGACGCCGATGTGACAGGTTTGGAGTTAAATTGAGTAGAAATAAAAGGATCAAGCTAAGGTAAATCTTCTCCCAGCTAGGACAGCTGCTGTCCCACACAGGGATGATGAGGCTAGAATAAAAGTAAGCAGCCAGACAAAAAACTTTTCACATGGATGACTTCAGCAGAAGAGAGCAGCATCTTTAAGTGACTGGTTTGAGCTCAATGATCACCAAAACACCCCTTTGCTGTTAGACAACTCCCTCTTTTCCTAATAAGCATGCAAAACTGACAAGCAGGGAAAACTTGGGGAGGGTTGGAATAGTCAAGGGCTACAATCAGCTGAGCCTCAGCCCAAAAATAGATAGCCTATATGACTGATGGGAGAGGGGGAATTGTGTGGGACTGGTGTGTAACAAGACACCGCCTTAAAACGGTGTGAAAATACCCCTAGGCTATTTCTTTTTGGGAGGAGGTGGGGGGAATTAGTAACACTGCAGTCATTAACTACATACACGCGAACAGGTCCACGCCTTTCAGTGCCTCTACATTGAGTAAACAGCACCACCTTGCGGTAGGATGGAGGAAGCGCTTCTTTTTATCCACTTTTTTTAGATGGCCAATAAAAATGTGTAGGTTTTAATTAGCTTAAGTAAAAATATTTACACAAGAAAACAAATAAAGATGTGGTAAATGTAAGGTAAAAAATGTGTGCAGCTGTTGTCTACAACTTTGATGGCGAGCGTTTAATTCCAAATGATCACAACAAGACCGAATTAAGACATTTCCCAATATTTATTTTGATAACAGAAATACTGATTTACTTTATTGATAAAAGAAATACATTAAAAACAATAAAACTAACAAAAAAAGTTTTTGCTCGACTATTGTAAATATGCAACACACACACATATATATATTACTGCTCATCTTATTTACACTTCTTTCTTTTTGTTTACAAAAAACTTTATATCAGTGAACATAAATATGCAATTAAAACATTTCTTCAGAAATAAACCACAACAATCAAAAATAGGCTACATTTTGTAGGCCTCAGCAGCGTGGATATGGGAGATGTTCACTTATCAGAGGAGCAGCGCTCAGCATGGGATGAGGGCAGAAAGGAGTCTGCAGGAGAGTCGATACCAAACAGGTACCTGGGCTCGACATGAAACGCCCCAGACTGCTGTGGGGGCTCTGTGGTGGGTTTGGGTTTTGCTGTTTGATAGGACCAGGTCTGCTCATGATGCTGTCGATGCTGAAGGAGTATTTCATATGCGGTCCAGGTTTCGGTGGTGTTGCGCACGGCTGCGCCCTCATAGGCCTGGCCATTTTACCCAGACTGTTAATAGCGTGTGGGAGAAGGTGGTAAGGAGAAGGAGGCACTATAGTGCCATCCTGTAATGGGATGTAGCGAATGGGAGCAGCATGCCCCTGCATGTTGTATGGGTGGTCGTAGGGACGAGAGAAGCTGAAACTAGAATAAAACATTAGTCCATCTTTTCCAAACTCTGCCTGTTTCCTCTTGAACCGTTTCCTGCGCCGAAGAAAGCTGCCGTTGTCGAACATGTCCTCTGATGCAGGGTCCAAAGACCAGTAGTTCCCTTTCCCTGGGTTTCCAGGTTCTCTCGGGATCTTGATGAAGCAGTCGTTGAGAGAAAGATTGTGTCTGATCGAGTTCTGCCAAGCGGGGAACTTGTCTCTGTAGTAGGGGAACTTGTTGCTGATGAAGTCACAGATACCACTCAGTGTCAGCTTCTTCAGCGGGCTCTGTAGGATGGCCATGGTGATTAGGGCGATGTAGGAGTAAGGAGGCTTTACCGAGGTGCTCTGGACTTTGGAAGGTGGTGCGTTTGCACAGAAGCTGTTCTCGCTTTCCCCCGACGAGTCAGGCTCTGATGAGTCAAACTCAGCACAAGACTCTGCTGAGGATCCGGGGTCAGTAGAGCACCCATTTCCATGCTTTTCCTCACCCTCTATGTCATCTTCACCCTCTTCTAAATGCAACCCAGGGTGCTGCAATGCTTCATATTCACATGACAGAGTCATTGTCTCTTAAAAAAATCCCAAAGCTGGCAGAAAAAAGGAGCTGTGCCAAAGTGGCCTTAATGATGTGGTGTGCGTAAAGTCCTCCGCTTGTGCGTAAAAGCGCATATCTAGCCTGTTGCTCTGTTTGAGGTGAGTGGGAGTGGAAGCTGAGCTTATATATTCTCGGAGCTGCTGCCCTGCAGGCCAGTCCCATTAACCCTCTGGACCTATCGGAATTGGCCCACAGAAAGGTGGGGTAGGGGGTGCTTGAGTGGTTCCTGATGTGCGTAAGAATATCCTTCACTCATGATTTACAATATTTTATTCAACATACTTGTAAAGATGTATTTAAAGCCTTTAGTTTTAATCTCAAGAGGAGTCACAGTAAATTAAATCTGTATTTAATAAGATCTTCAACATAAAAATCAATATTTTCGAGACAAACGCAGAAAAATACTATAAAAACAGACAGAGTGAGGCATTTTATCACCACGCCTAATTCTCGATTAAGAAACCAAGTGTTTTTCTTTTAACACCCCCAGCGGGTTAGTTTAGTTTGTCACCTCTGTATGCCCGCGGGTGGTGTGACCATGGTGCAGCTTCCCGCGGCCACAAGAGAAAAGGAGCAATGGTCACCTTAACGAGGCCATCAGCATCAGAATTGAGAAGGAAACGGCCCAGCTGCAAGATGTGCTCTGTGGTCTCAACTTTGGCTTTACGACCATCATGAATAGAGTCAGAGTCACCCTCAAAGCAAACTGGTCCAGCAGCGTTTACATGCTAAAAACGCGCTGTAGTTACATATCAATTGCAAATAACCAAACCGGGACAACTCCACCCATTTCCTCACCTGTGACAGTTCTCACATGACTGAACCAGAAAGGGAGGACTTTATTAGCTTTTATTTTAGGGGGCTTTGCATTATTCTTCATATGAAAAAAAACACCATAAAAAATAATAATAAAATAAATGTAATGAGAACTTCAGAAGATAACTTTATTCTCAGTCATCTGAAATCCTAAACTTGATTAAAGAAATGTAAACAGGACTTCTGTAAGCACAATGTTTTAATACACTTGTTACAGTGATAATCACTACTTGGGTTTACAACTGCAGATTTGTGCAGATCAGCTTTCTACAAATAAATACAATGTGTTGTTTACACTTCTGGATCTTTGTAGAATATTTATGTGTGTAAAGTTGGGATTTTTTTCATTGGAAGTCATAAACAGATTAAGACTAAAATAATCAAACACTATTCCTTGCAGTGATTTTTTAAAAAAGTTGTGTATTATTATCACAGCTTTTGACTATGTGGATAAAGTTGCCTTTAAGTGGGTTGTACCCTCGCACAGCGTCACCCTCTGAAGGACAATCTCTGCCTTAGGGATAGTTAGTGCCATGGTATTTGCCATAAAATCAATAGCTTTTTATTTTAAGATAAGATAGGGGTTTCTAGCTGCTTATTTTCAGCAACATTCACAACATTAGAAATGAAATTTGCTTGCAGGATGTCTTTGTCCAAGTTCCTACCTGCAAAACAAAAGTGGAATAAAAAAAAGATTTTTAAAAAAGATGATACAAACACACAATAAAAACAAATGTGTGTATGCACAGATAATTGTCACATTCTTGTTTTCACAGCTCAAATGAACTGTTTTTTAGAGGTTAAATGGAAACTTTTATCAAATCTGGATCTTAAGGCTGAGAAATTAAGGCAAAACCCAGAAAACAACTTGTTTATAAATTAAATGAACCACCAGCTCAAAGGGTGCCTAGAAACATTAACAGAATCAGTAATTAAATTCATTTAAAAACTTTTTGCATAAAAAAACCTTGGTTTGGTTTAAATGGTTTGCATAAATGCAACTGAGAAAAACAAGTGTGCTGTGGTTTTCTGCTTCCCCATTAAGAGGATTAGTTGCCTTCATGGAACAAAATCTTTGTTTTAATTTGATAAACCTACATTTTGGTTCCTTGGTAAGACGTGAATTAGGTTCATGTTATTTCTAACAGACTGAAGTTTGGGTTTGGCTGTACAGTGAATGAAAGACAATAGATTAGACAATAGATAGATTAGAGTTAGTGCGTGTATGTGTGTGTGTGTGTACCTATAAAGACCAGCCTGTTGATTCGCGGGTTCCCCTCCCAAAGCTGTGGAGTCTCATTGAGCTCGTACAGCTCGTGGACCCCCTGCAGCATCATTTGGTGGGCTTTACCTGCAAATGAAACTATGCCCTGAAAGTCAGGGGTGACACATTAACCTTCAAGTGAAGCATTTAACAGAAGAACAGATAATAAAGGCAAAGTTATTTATTACTGCAGCCACTGTTTTGCTCTGCTGTACCTTTAACCGGATGACAGTCATGGGTTTTCTGTCTTTGTTACAGAGCTTCTTTTCCCAAAGCAGATCCTGAGACAGTGTAAAACAGATGTTAACTTTTCAAAAGACTTTGTTGGATCACAGCTAATTAATGATGGCAACATGATGTGAATAACAGAGCATCTTTACTTGGATGAAGGTATTAAGGGCTTCCTCAGAGAGATCTCCAGAAACTTCAAACGTCACAGTTAAAATATTCTGCAAGTGACACACAAAATACAACATTTATTCACTCGTTTCCAGAGATGTTACTCCTTTCCTGAAACTACCGCTCGTTTTAAGTGCTGCACAAAGTAAGGCTTGTTTTAATGTCCCTGCTCATAACTGTCGATGAATGTGTCAAACAGCACGTGAAACCCAGCAACTACACCCTCCCTCCCTCTCCTCGCAATACTTCCTCACCACATTAAAAGGGCACTTTGCAGATATTTGGGGGTTTTGTGTGGAAGTGTTAAGGTTACACACTTCCTTGTCATTTGGTATAACAACAGAAAAACATTTACATGAAAAGAGTGAGGTAAGGGTGGGGGTATTGAGACGGTGTGTGTGTTGGGGGCGTGTCTAAGGGACAGTAGGTCTTCATGCGGGAAAGAAAACCTGAGAGAAAACAGACAACAATGCCGTTATTTACCCACATAAATAACCCCAATCTCTCCTCATCCTGTGATAAAAGTTCTCGGGTATAACCACAGCTAAGAACAATCTGAGGTCTTACTGCTGCAGGGAGTCATTCAATCTGGTGCAAACAGCTACAGAGATGCTATGACACTATCCCTGCAAGGAGCAGGTTTACTGACAGACATCTTCAAGTAACTGAGTTGACAGCTGCCCACATATAGAAGGCTGGAGATAAATAGTGTTTTTCATAATTCCAGTAAATAACTGCAAGCAACAAGCCCTCCAAATATCAGCCAGTCTAGGCAACACCCAGTCAACATAAGAAAAAAAGCCTCAATGCTTCCAGAGTGGCTCCATTTGTAATGTAACAAGAAAACATCAAAAGCCCCAAAATGATCTCAACACAAAAAGCAAAGCAGGGAGGGAGTTTTCACTACAGTGTCGCAGCCTGGGGGAATGCAGGACAATTTAAGCCCGAGGAGAATGCATACCCCTTCATCCTGTAGGAAACAAAGTACTGAAATAAATTAGCAAAGGAAAACCTGAGAGGTGCACAGACCCTAAACTCACTAAGTGCATACCCACCTTGTCAAGATGCGGTCTTGTAGGTTTCACAAGCTGGAGCTTCTCAGCTAACCTTTCAAATGAGAGAAATGATTACATACAGCGTTTCTTTTCTCCTCTTGTTTCATCTCATAAATGAAACTCATTGTCATGTTTGCAAAAGAATAATCAGCTAAACATAAAGCAACAAAGCATAGCATTGATGCAGGTATCACTTTTATAAGATGCTGTGAATTTTAATTTAACTGTGGAGATTTGAATTGTGTTAGAAGTGTGTGTGCAATGTCACGCTGAACTGACCAGACCGTCCTCACTGCATTTGTAGTTTGCATCAGTTTAAATAAAAACCTACATGCCTGAAACATGTCTTTTTGTTTTGTGTGTATATTCTCCAGCAAATAATGACGACCCCTAAGGACTGCAAGATTCACCACAAGAGGACCAACAGTCAGGTTTTAGATGCTGTTGCCTTTTGGGGGACGATGATGAGAGTTCATAAGTCCGCTAAGATAAGTTTTATTCAGCGTTATAGCAACACTTACATGTTTTTCATGGTGTCTGCTGGTAAATTACTTTTAAGTAAAGAGACTTTATTGTCTGTAACACTTTACAGGATAGGTAATGGTCAAGTTACATACAACTTTTATCTGCACTATTTTTTTGCAGAAGTTTTTTCCTTCGTCTCTGATCTCATAGTTACTCATAATTTAAATAGGCTTGCAAAGGCTTTAGAAATGGCAATTAAAGCCTAAAGGACACCCACTACCACCTCCAAACAAACTATTACCCTTGTTCCCCCACTTCTACCTGACCTCACAAGGAGGCTAAATGTTGTGTCCAGCTGCTTGAGCCCCGTGTGCTGTTAGTGCCACACAGGAAGAGCAGTGGGGGGGCTGCTTCAAACAGCCAGCATGGGACTCGTGGGAGGAGGGGCTGAGACTCAAAGGCAGGGCGAAAGAAGCTATCTGTTGGGACAAGGGGAACTCCTCGGGAGCCAGTGGACACACACAGCTCTAATCCTCTGCAGCTGGTGGAGAGACACTGACTCGGGGCATCTAAGAGAGCTTTAACACAGCGGCCGGTTCATTCACATGAAGGGATGAACACTGATTCTATTCATGAGAATGGCATTCTGCGGAGGATACAATATGATGACCATCCTGTGGTGTAACAGGGCGACGCTCAATAGAAGAGTCTGTTAATTAGAGAGAAACATGGCAGCAGCATCAAAGACGGCTGGCTACACAGCTCAGTAGTAGCAACAAAAGCTAAATACGCGTTTTATCTTTCACTGTGAGTTTTAAATGAAAGATCATCGGTGAATATGCCAGTATCGGCACATGTAGCATGACAGTCGGTCAGAAACGGCAGTTAATAAACCCCAAAAATGTATAACACTGTATAAAATCAAGTTTGGTGTTTACACTATGTTTTTATTTATTTTTACAAATGACTAATAACTATCTGAGTGAAATTTAATTTACAGGTATAAAACATTTATTGAATTAAAAATCAGAGGTGGTGTAGTGCATTTATGTAGCAGGTGTAAAAAAAACACACTTATAACATACATGACAAGTTCTTGTAAATTCACTGAACAAATGCCTTCAAAGATTTTATTTATTTATTTATTTTTTATAAAGGAAATTAAAATCAAACAAACTCACTTTGCTCCATCCTTGCTGTCAAAACAATGCAGATCCAGGACTTCAGCAAGGTCCACCCTGTCATAGAGAGTTACATTATTTCACTTTAAAGTCTAATTTCACATGCAACTCATGCTAGATGATACCAGAAAGCGCCAGTGCTTACCACAAACCAACATTAAAAAGGTAACCGAGTGAACCAGCTCAAGCTAAATGTTTCTGCAATGTTTTTTCAATTAACCCCTCGCTGCGCAGTCTTTCATCTGCTCACCCTGGTCTGAACCCTGCAGGAGGCCAACGCAGTGTCTAACACACCCAGTCCTTCTATTCACACCGCTCTGTGTTAGCTTCCCCAACAGACACAGAGCTCTAACCATCCGGACACATATTTGGACTTACACACACACCCACACATATGCCATCTTGTCAGGCTGAAGACCGGGAGGTCAGAGAGTAAAGACTTGTGGGAAACTGGACACCGATGCATGTTTGATGTTTACTCAGAGCCCTTCAATTTGTGTTTGTTTATGTGCACGTCTGAAGCAAGGTCTGCCTTTCTTCATCTTTGATACAAAGATCTGAGAAGGGGTTCCGCTAGAGTCAGCGGGGAACCTGAGGCAAAGCAGGCTACTTAACCTGAATGCACAAGATGACCCTTTATTTGTTTGGAAGAAAATGAAACTTACCTTGATCTCTGCGTTTCGAGAATTTTGACAAGACCATTTATAGACCTGAAATGGGAAAGGGAAAAAAAGATGGGATCACTAAACTACAACAGTCTAACATCCAAATTCATTTCACAGATGCATCCGAAGGCAGACATCTAAGTGTTGACCTGACAGTGTCTCGGACTTGATTTAGTTCCTTCTCATTCACCAGGTCTGTCTTGTTGATTATGGTCAAGTCAGCAACAGCGATCTGTCTTAGAGGACATTAAACAAACACCAGTGTAAATAAGCAACGCTCCCAGTCCACCTAGATGTGTCACATAATAAGGTTACCACATGTAGAAAGACAAAAATATGAACAACACATTTGTTTCCAGCTGCGTGCATGAGCCTTTACTGGGGGAAATAAATAGAAATGGCAAACTTAAATGAGAGCTGAGTGCCATTTAGGTGAAAAGACAAAGAATGTAAAAGGTCACGATGCTAGTCCTTTATTCCCCATCAGTGTATAAGTTCAGCAAAAGCACCATACATCTGATGGAAGAAGCTAACTGGAAGACAGACGGCAGAGATATCTCCAACAATCATGACACCCGATGTGAACACAGTGATCAAAACTATTTGGCTTGAAAAAATCCCAGACTAAAGCACTTTTTTAAACTTTGAACTTTTACTATAAAAATTTATTTATTTTTTTATTACTTATTTATTGTTATATAATGATACATTTTTATACAATGGATGGTTTTAAGGTATGGATGAAGCAGCTGACCACAAGGAATTTCCTTCGGGATTAATAAAGTTCTTTCCATCTTTCCATCCACCTTTCCATCCATCTTTCCATTCATCCATCCATCTTTCCATTCATCCATCCATCTTTCCATCCATCCATCCATCTTTCCATCCATCCATCCATCTTTCTATCCATCCATCCATCCATCTTTCCATCCATCCATCCACCTTTCCATCCATCTTTCTATCCATCCATCCATCTTTCCATCCATCCATCTTTCCTTCCATCTTTCTATCCATCCATCCATCTTTCCATCCATCCATCCATCTTTCCTTCCATCTTTCTATCCATCCTTCCATCTTTCTATCCATCCATCCATCTTTCCATCCATCCATCCATCTTTCCATTCATCCATCTTTCCATTCATCCATCCATCCATCCATCCATCCATCCATCCATCTTTCCATCCATCCTTCCATCTTTCCATCCATCCATCTTTCCATTCATCTTTCTATCCATCCATCCATCCCTTTTACCTTTTGTTTAATCCATCATAATGTAGGAAGAACAAGTTAAATGAAATAAAATTACCTAGCGGCTTCATTGACAAGTCCATCTTCTTTTTCTTCTGATAGATGCTATGAAAACATGAAGATAATAAAAGTTACACATACAATCATCCAGCTGTTTCCTAGTTCAAGCATTCTCTAAACTGGAAACAAATGCTGAAAATATTTACAGCAAACAGGTCTTAATATAATCTTTTATCAACTCTTGACACGTGAAACCACATAAGATCCTTCTTTTCTGTGCTGCATTTTCCAAAACAATTTAATGTGCAACACCAGGCAGCACAGGGGGTGTAAATCTGGATCGTGACCCCCGAGGGTCAGTTTGACAAGTATCTGTCACCCTCTAGATCGCCACAGCTCCATCTCTGAATGACAGCAATGAATTAAATACAACTTAATGGGTTTGTCAATTGCTGATTTTATTCAACATCATCTGCAATAAATGAAAAACAGCCCTTCAGAGGGTGAGAAGCGAGGCGCTGATGGATGTGAAATGGATATATTTTTAGACAGGTATTTGATGGAGCAGATAAGAGAGGAGCCAGGTGAGTGGATGTGACAGTGGTATTACGATGCTCACACCTGTGATATATATTACTCCGTCACTATGAGTTATATCCTCCCTCTCTTTCTGTCAGCATTTCCAGCTAAGCTCAAGGACCGTGAAATTTGTCACTTTACTAAGCATGACACTTCTAAGTTAGAGGCCATTATCTATGTGCCATCTAACCAGTTCTTTTCAAGTACCACGGAGAAGAAAGGTTCACAGATTAAGTTTAGTACTTTATTTGGACCTAAAAGTCCCAATTTATTTTGTTATTGCATAAAAGATCATACTGCAAATGTGTTTTAAATGCATGATCGACGCTGCAAATGTCCCCGTTAATATAATTTCACTGATACAGATCATTTTATCTTTGTCTTTTTAACCACTAGATATTACATTAGATCGAAGTAATTATGTATTACATACCTGTACACCATACTTTGCATCGATGACAGTGACAATGCCTGCAGTAGGATAAACAAATAAATGAAAAAGTAAGAAAAATGTGCCACAATTTGTGCACAATCTGCTCCAAATTGCAGATGCCTTTTGGCTGTCACTTCCTCTAGTTACGTTTGGTAAGCTAGCCTGTCACAACAGAGAAGACAGCTGAGTATTTGGTGGTGGGAGCGCTGTAGCTGTTCTGCAGCTATTAAGAAAATAGAGTTTTGGATGGACTGGCGACCTGTTCAGGGTGTACCCCGCCTCTCGCCCGTAGGCAGCTGGGATTGGCTCCAGCCCCCCCGCGACCCCGCTCAAGTGGGATTAAGCGGTTGAAAATGGATGGATGGATGGAGTTTTCAATCAGTTATTCAGTAAAGGAATTTAGAGAGATAGGGGTGAAACTCACAGGTCATATCTCTTACCATCCAAATAGATGTCACTGCCAAGCTCGGCATCAACCCAGAACATGGAGGCCACAGATCCTGTCACAAGAAGTTGGTTCGTTAGAGTCTATACAAACTGAAAAAGGGAAGTGTCAGGATAATAAGCATTCCAGCTGACAGATGAAAGCCGAACTCTCAAAATGTATTAATGTCTGCATTCATTGCTTTTAAAAAGGATAATGAGAGCTGGCAATAAAATAGGCTATACCTCCAGTTTGTTGGGTTTAATAAACAATAAAATAACAGCTTACATTGTCAGTCATCCTCTGAAAAGCCATTAGATTTATGCATGTTTGAATTCAGACATCTTTACTAACTATAGAAAGTGCAATGTGCCATTAACGAGGGCAGCAGCACCAGAGCCTGATCAAGAAAGCTGGTTATGTGCTGTGGAGCTGATTGTAACCGAGAGGACTGTTGCACAAGCTGTTTAACATAACGGACAACAACGAGCTAAACACATAGAGCAGAAACGGCTCAGTGAAAGGCTTCTTCAAGTGAACTGCAACACAGACTCATTTGCAGAATTTCCTTAAAAAAAAAAGACACCACAACCTTACAATTTCCCTCTGGGATGAATAAAGTATAGTTCATTTATTTTTTATTGAATAATTAAAAAGTTTATTCAATTTAGCATCCCTGAAATGAGACACTGAAACCAGAAAGTTTGCAGTTTCATTCAGTTTTTACTTGATGTGATGGAGGATTACTTGATGTGTGCCATAAATATATTTAGTGAGACCCACATCTGAAGTTTTGTTTCCTTTAAGTATCAGATTAAACCAAAATCAGAAGTTTTCAATAGCTTTTTCTTCTCGGTATATTCGGCTTGTTACCAATTTACTGTGGAGTGAGTTATCACCACAACCTCTGTTGCAATGCCACCCACAGCTTGTCCACATAATGTGTTTTTGTCAAACTGCTGAGTGAGAATTACACAGGATTGTAAATATTTGATGGATATTTAATGAAAACACAGTTTTTGAGTGGCATATTTCACACAATTTGTTTGCCTTCTTCCTGAATTGAAGAAGAGAATCCCCTGGGAATGTTTATGATTGACAGCGGTGCCAAAGCCAATGACAGGTCTGTCCAGGTCGATAACAAGCCAATGACATGGGCGAGGAGAGAGGATAGCCCTGGTCTGATCATGCTGTTGGTTCTTGCTGAGAGGCTGGGTGGTGTGTCTGCCCATGCTGCTACATCCTGACACCTGTCACTTAGCAACACACCCTGACTGTCACACCGCTCGACCTGTAATAACCAAATATTGGTTTCATCATTCAAGCCCAAGGGATGAACATAGAGCTAGATTCTTTTGGCTGCCATTAGATGCTCCTGTCCACAGCAACACAAGCCTGGCCCTCAGTTTGTCCCAAAATGTCCAACCGAGAGTATGTTCTTTACAACGTAACTGGGGGGGCTTTAAACATTTAGACACTAACAGCAAAAATGGTTCTGGGGCACATGGACAGCCCGGTCCTACAAAGTTCATCATTTCATAGAATTAACAAAATCAAGCATTCTAACAGGATGAGAATATCAGTTCTAAAGCTGACTAGCAAATGCATGTGTGTGTGTGTGTGTGTGTGTGGGCTGGAAGTATCAATTCATGTTTATTACATCTAACTTACACACACTACACATTTCCTTGTGAAAAATCTGTTTCTGATGTTTCATAGGGAGCAAAAACTATTTTTCCTCATGGCAAAGTTTGAACAGTCAAAAATATAATCCAGATTTTTTTTTTGTTTAGAGCTTTGTGAGCTCCAGTGGCTCTGAACTGACTTGTAGCTCAACAGGAAGGGGGTCAGAGAGGGCAAAGGATGGCTTGTAGCAGAGAGCTCCAAGCCAGTGTTCAAACATGGACCTGCTAAGTACAGGAACTGTAACCTCTGTATATTGGTTCAGCACTCTGTCAGCAGAGCTAAAAGGGGGAGTGGAAGTGGTCACAGAAGTGGGTTCAGGTCTGGAGGATCTGGGTTCAAATTAGAGCTATTACCTCACTCCTAAGGATAATTTAGAATGAACAATCAACCTAACAAGCATGTCTTTGGACATTGGGAAGAAGCCAGAGTACACAATGAGAACCCATGCTAACACGGGGAGAACATGCAAACTCCACACAGCAAGACTAATGTTCAAGCCTCGAACCAGCAACCTTCTCACTGTGAAGCTGTGGCGCTAACCACCGTACCAACAGATTTATATCACACAAATAAAACTTGAAATTGATCATTACCAGGATCAGCAAGACCTGTCGTTTCCAACAGGATGTAGTCAAATTTTCCTTTCTTTTCCATCAGGTTTTCAATGGCTTTAAGCCCATTGTCCCTGAAAAGCAAGACAGAAGTAATAACTACAAACACAAACAAGAATGTATTCTGCTAAAAAAACAAGTGTCGAGTCCCAGATACACAGCAGCAATCAAAAGTTTGTTTGGACATGCATTTTATATATTTCTATATATGCATTGTATCACCACTGGCCTGTATTTATTTAGTCAACATACTTAACAGAGCAACAGAGGCAGCCATTTCTCAGCTCCAGCCACTCCTCATACAGCTCTCCTGCTTGGCTCACTGCAAGAGACTTCTCAAGAGCGCTACCTTCAGGTACACAATGTGGAAGGAAAACCAGAATATCATCTTAGTGTGCATGAAAACATCTATATGAAAAGTGTTCACCTTGTAGTCTACCAAGCTTTATTCTCTGTAGTTGTGTTTGACATATTTGCAAAGATGCTGTTCACTTGTGGCAAGCAGAGGAAACACAGAAATCAGGATATCAAGCTCAAAACAATCTGTTTTTGGTCTGGGCAAAATGAGTCCAAACTACAATTGTTTATGGTTGATTTGATGGTACAATGATCAGTTTACCTTCTCCAAATTCATTGAGAATGACAGCAATCCGCTTGTTGTGTTGCTCTGTTAAAATGTAGTTCAAGAGTGTAGTCTTTCCAGCACCTGTTAAGAAATATGTACAGTGTTATTAATATACTGTTGGAAAACAGTGTCAATGTACACCAGTCAACAGCTTTGTTTGCGACTATAATCTCCTTTATAATCGCATTAAAAAGGGGATCTCACCCAGGTAGCCTGTGATGATGGTGACGGGTATCTGCTGAGCAGGGGGATCAGCCTGGGTGTCGATGGGGACTAACTCTGGACAGTCGTCATCTTCCTCCATCATGACACCCAAACTGGAATTATTAATGTTTGTTGGATTTGGTCTAACGCAAAAATTCAGTTGGATTCATTTATAAATTGTGATTAGCCATACAAAGTCTGCATTTTGTTACATTATTCCGGACATTATCCTTACAAGACTGAAAAGTAGAAAAACGTGAAGGAAAAGCAGTGTCAGTCTAACTGCAAATTTCAGAGAATCCTAAAAACAAACGCCGAAACTAAACCCGCTTACCTATTGAGTCACCACCACAACAGAAGAAGCCACACTGTCCTTAATTTACAAACAAAAAATCAAGTCACCGCTTGTTACATAAAGTTTTCTCAGAAAATGCTTTCCGTTGTGTGCTTGGGTGCTTAATTTGACAGTGTGCTACTTGGGAAGGACGCCGGGCTTACACTAAAACTGAAACATTGGTTCCGCTTTCTTGATGAGTACTAAAAACACAAAGAACACTACCAATTTAATTTAACAATTTAATGAAACCATTGGAAAAAACTGTCATTTTTAAAAATAATTAATGACATTTTGTTCATTTAGTTAGTTTTCGTTGTTTTTTTAAGTATTGGTTTGCTGGAACAAACGGACTTATTTGTTGTAAAAGCAAAAATAAACCACAAGATGGAGACAAAACCATTTATTGTAGCAAACTAACGCCTTCTTTAGTGTTGAAACAATATGATCAATACATTTCCCCTAATTGTACGAATTAGACACGTATTAAAATTCTCCTACACATTCAAGATTATATCATTAGAGAAATATTAGTTAAATACCAACCAAAGCAGATTAAATATAACATTTGAAGTTTTTCAATTAAACATTCAGATTTACTGTTAAAAATGGGTAAGTCAAAAGGGTTTTCTGTTATTATATTTTGTTGTCTGTCTTACCAAATCCTGCCAAATTAATAATTATTACATTTATATTAATTGCAGTTAAGGAGTGGTGGTGCTAATGTCTAGAGTAGGCCACCTCCTGAGACATAAAATATTACTGCTGACAGTAAATAAACAAAAACACAAGAGTACTGGGCAAAAAGGGCCTCCCCTTCTCAGTCTTCATAAATACCTCAATTTCTACCAATTGTGATCATAAACCAGTGTCTCTGAAAGCAAAGAGGCTTTGCAGTAAATTTCTAATAATGTAATTTAATAAATAGTTCAATGGGTAAATATTCTTCAGGATATCTTAGGGCAAACTTTTCATACTGTTTAAACCATTTTAAATGCAGCTTACTTCTTCTTTTTAGGAAAAAATAAGGACTTTTACATGTTCTGACTAATTTTGCAGCTACACAGTGGTGTGGTAGATTGCACTACAGCCTCACAGAAAATAGACTTCTAACTTCCTGTGCAAAACTATTTTTTTTTACTTTATTTGGGGATAGTAAATTAAGTGCGAGTTTGAGTGTTTGGTTGCCTGACACTGTGATGAAATATCAAACTACCTCGAGTGTTCCCTGCTTCTCTGCTGTTGGCGACTGGGATAAGACTGAGTTTCATTTTCAGTCCTTATTGTTGTTTTTTTTCAGCTCAGCTCTTACAGGGCTTATGATTGATTGCTATTACATTTTATTTTCTGCACCTGGTAGTCAAGTAATGAGCCAATATTTATGCCACTTTATTACATACACCAACTTGGATCTCAAAACAGCCTAAGAGCTTTGTGACAGATTCAAGAAAGTGTTGGAAATTTTACTAATATCCATCAGATTTGTCATCTGCATATCAATGGTGCAACTATCTACTTCCACAACATTGGAAAGGTGCTCCTTTAGATTGATATCTGGTAACTGTAGAGGTCATTGGAGTACAGTATACTGGTTGTCATGTTTAAGTAACCACTTTAAAATGATTTGAGCTTTGTGATGTGGTGCATTATCCTGTTAAAAGGAGCCATCAGAAAATGGGTACAGTTTTAACATTAAAGGAATTGAGATGGTCAACAATACTCAAGTTTACTGGTGTTTGAACAATGATCAACCGGTGCTATTAAATCACATGTTGTTTACACTGAATTCTGACCCTAGCTTCTGAATGTTGCAGCCAAAATTAAGTCTTATCAAATGTGGCAATTGTTTTTAATACTCTATTGTCAAATTTAGTTAAGTTGGTGCAAATTTTAGTCTCAGTTTTTCACTCTGGTGTGGCCTGGTGTGCTGTAACACATCATGGTTGGACATGCTTATGTGTTCAGAGATGGTCTGCAAACTGTGCCGTAAGAAGTGGTTTTTGCCTTTCTATCGTCCTTAACCAGTCTACATATTCTCCTGATTTCTGAAATCAACAAAGGCATTTTCATTCACACATCTGCCACTCACTGGATATTTTCTCTTTTTTGGACCACGCTCAGTAATCCTTTGATACTAAAGATAGTTGAGTGTGGAAAAATCCCAGTGGATAAACCATTTCTGTAATGTATACCATCCTGCCTGATACTGAAAGCTTTGATTAATTCAGTCACTTAAATCTACCATCTTTCTCTCCAATCTGATGAAGGTTTTAAACTTCAGTAAGTAGTTTGACCACGTGTGCATGCTTCAATGCAAAAAAAATGAAGGAGGGTGCAAATTTACATAGCTTTACTCCTGGGTAAAAAAGGCCAGTTTAATGTTAAATTAATCAGATTAGCTTTGGTTTCTCTGTCTATTAGATATTTGCACACACTTTCAAAAACACATGCTAAACAAAACAAAAGACCAAAACCAAAACAGAGTAACTGCTTGTTGACGCTCATCACAGCAGCGAGGGAGCGCGCGTGCCTCATCCAACCTGTCCCATCCTCCCCTCCCGCCCTCGTGCCGCCGCCGGGTGTCTGCCTCCCTTCTGCTTCGCACTCCCTCGACGGGATGCCTCAAAGCAAATGCGGAAGTTTACACCCAGAACAGCTGCTGTCGCCGCGATCAATATGAGCGTTGGCGTGACAGTTGAAGAGTAGCGAGGTGAAGGAGCGGTGCGTCGGTGACAGCCAGGCCGCGAGAGCGCAGGAGAAAGCGAGCACAGCCACCGCCGCTGGATTGGACTTTAGTCTCGTGCATATGGCTTCTATGAGCAGTTCAGAGCGACGGGCTTTCGCTCTGAAGATCAACAGGTAAATATATATCTTATTGGAAGCAGTGATTATTCTGGTCCAGCAGGTTAAAAGAGTGAATGAAAACTTTGGAGGGGATTCCATTGTGGAGCAGGCAGCCACATGTTGTGGATCTTGTTGCTGCAGGTTGATTCACTCTCCGCCGGAAGAAAAAGCTTCCTGTAGCTTAATAAGCAATGCATCCAACTTTTCTTTAACTTTTATTTGGAAGTGCTCTCGACAATTATTACAGTTTTGATCATAGCAGTCACGTGATCAAGTACCAGCATAAAATTATAGTGAGAATTTGATCAGCTTGCTTTGACTTTGTGCTCTAATTTAACACTTGGCCAACAGAGTAGGCTATAGCTGTCATTTCCTCCACTTGTCCATTCCATATCTAGAGCTTCTAATGTGATCATTTCCTGTTTTATATGAGGTTTGAAAAGCCCACAGAGCTGGTGTGAATTAGGAGGGATGTGGTCATAGTTCCTGCAGTAACACTGTCCAGGTGTGGAGGAAGTGTCTATGGAAGTCTATTGTGTGTTATGCTTTCTCTGCTGTAGAAGTCACTACACAAAAATACACTGTTTATTATGTATAGCCATGCTGGCATGTATAGCTTCTTTTCTTGTATAGCAGATTAGATCAAGTGCTTTGTTGAGTTTGTGTGCAGCATTGCAATATTTTATGTGGACATTCTTGCAGTTGTTAAACATTTTCTCTCCCTTGATCTATCCACCTCAAGTAAGCTGCGCTGTAGCTTTTAATAGCCAGGAGAAATCATGGCTGTCTGGTTTTGTGCTGTGTTGTGCTGTGCAGAGCTGAGCTCAGCTACTGAGAGATGTGAGGGATCTTAGGTCACAGCCTGAATCCAGTGATGAGCCAGCAAAGTGCCTGACTAGAAAATGCAGCTCTGTAGCATAAACTGGTGTTGGTGCGTGTTAATAGTGCAAAATGATGACGATTTAACAGATTTGCATTCCCTGACAAGTGCACTTTAAAGATTTCTGTTGGTATTATTTACCAGATTCATTTAATATTTAATAGGGCTGCATGGTGGAACAATGGTTAGCACTCACAGCGAGAAGGTTGCTGGTTCAAACCTTGGCTAGAACAGTTGCATGTTCTTTCCATGTTAGAGTGGGTTCTCTTGGGGTACAATGGTTTCCTCCCACCGTTCAAAGACATGCATGCTAGGTTGCTTGGTCGTTCTAAATTGTCCGTGGTAGTCTCTCTGCTAATGCTAAATGGCATTTGTTTATAATTCCACAGCTATCAGATGAAGCTGGATTAATGCAGATGCATCAAAACTTATTGAATGATGTTTGGTAATCTGGCAACTCTTATCCAGAGCAATCCCTTGGTTTCAATCTGTTTAAGATGCACTCTGCTTGTTGAGCAAATCATTAGTTAAAACCTGGTCTAACGATGCTGAGGATGCTCTGGGACGGTGCTTCCGAACAGTGGACTGGAGTGTCCTCTGTGGTCCTCATGGAGAGGACATCAACAGCTTGACTGAGTGTGTGATGGATTATATAGACTCCTGTGTGGACGGCACCATCACAACAAGAACAGTGAAGATTCTTCAACTATTTTTTGTATTTTAAAAAACTACTACAATTTGAATTTCCCTCTGGGATCAATAAAGTATTTTTCATTTCATTCATTTAATTTCTTTAGCATGTAAGAAACTGATAGAAAAATCTTACGTGGTGTTAATGCAGTCGTGATCTTATATGATTGTTTAAATACTTTGTCATTGGATTGTTCTTAACTAAATTTAACCAGTGACTTAAATTGTGTTTCCACACTTTAAATAAATACAAAATAATCCAAGATGTCAAATGGAAACACTTAGAGAATCACGGCAACGGAAACTAGACAATCACGAGCTGCTGGACAAAAAGGAACACGAGTCACAAGTTTACACCCCAGCATGCAGTACACTGCAAGATTAAATGACTATTATCTGACACTAATGCTGGCTTCTTTGTGCAAACCAGCTTGTTGTAAACGTTGTAGATGCAGTCCTTAAGTATTCTATAGTGTCATTAGCTTTTCCTCCCTTGACATATTTATCAGCAGGGAGTGTAGAGGAAATCCTGCTCACAGCTACTCGCTGGTCTCACTTCGCTTTTTTTTTTTGCTAATGGCAGTTTTAAATCAGGAAATGTGTGTTTCTTCATAAATGCATGAAAAAAGGAATGAAAAAAAAAGTGAGACTGTCGGTAGAGAAAAAAAAAGCAAATCCTAACATCAATGGGACAGCAGCGCAATGCAGGCTGATGCTAGCCGAGCACTTTATATTGTACAGATGAACATGATGTGATTTAAAAGCATATGGTAACAGGTGTGAGGACAGCTGTGGACACGGGGCCTCTGCCGTTCAATGTCCTTAAGTTGGGAGGGGCTCTCGGGTTGAGTTTCATCTGATTTCCTTTGGGCTTTAAACTGATGTCATCTATTAAGTCTCATGTCTGTTGGTGGGCTGCTGAGGTACGTAGCAACTGATGTGTTAAAAGATGCTCAACTGGAAATTAGAAAGGGTGATAAAGGATCCAAATTCAGCAGCAAGTTTGGCTTCAGATCGGTTTTGGTCTACTTTGAGCTACTTGTGACATGTCCTGCCAAATGACTGCTGTGTTTGTGTGTGCCTCCCTTCGACAGGAAATGGAGTCATGATGGTACTGATAGCAGCAAGACCCATTAAGTCTGGAGACACATGATAGTATAGGACACACAGTGGGGGCATCCCTTTAGTCTGCTTTTCTCCTCTTGTTATGTATACTGCATGTTGTTTTCCTGTCTTCCTGTCTTCCTCATTTGGATTGGATCACGGAAGCCAGAGGGGTTTTTAAGCTTTAAGGAGCCCCCCATTTCTGAAGACTGAAAAATAATAATAATAGGGATGTAGACTGTCTTAATAGCATGCTGGTGGGACACGAGGAGTACTCCTCTCAGATAAACTTGTATACAGCTAAACATTTGGCCATCGAGAAGGGGGATGTTTAATCGCGGAAATAGCTGTGAGAAGCAGTGATATATCACTGCGTCTCAGTGGGTTGGGGGTGATTCCAGAAATGCTAAGAATAATACGCAGCAAATGTAGGCTTGTGTTGTATGACAGAACACACTGGGCCTGGGCTTTTTCTGTACGGATGAATGATGAAAGGCCTAAATCCAAGAATCCACATTGGGATTTTTTTTAACAAGATTTTCTGAAACCCCTCACTAATCTCACATCTGTGGTGCTGGTAGAAAATGTAGGGATTCCTCTCCTAGCTTAATCTAATGTAATTATAATGTCACAGGGTCAAATAACCTGCAAGTGTCGCGTATTCCAATCAGATTCCTCTCTGCCGCTTCTAAAAGCACCAATGACAGATTAAGGACATATCTGACAAGTCATAAATATTTTGCCCTTTTATACAACTTTAACAAAAGTAATTTAATTCTGATTGATGAGACAATATTTGACCTACTCTCTAAATTGTTGAATAAAAAGATGGATTTTTTTATTCTTAGAAATGGTAATTTCATTATGTGGCAATGATCAAGCTGGGGGATTTTCCTTTTAGATTATTCAAACCACTGATCCAACTATAGCAGGTCAATCTTACATGTTTTGCACATGCTTATTGTACAGTAATGTTTATACTATTAAATACATTGTATTTGTATAATGCAATGTATGCATTGCACAAATGAAAAATAATTTAAAGATTGTCATATTGATTGATTACTCTGCTAAATAGAGCTGCAACATGGTCCAATTTGTATTAAATATGTGTGATATGAGCTGTGATGTATTTTATTTTTAAGTGATTGAGAATAGTAGCTGGAAAAACAAACTGTTGTGACTTTTATTCCCTTTTTCTTGTAATTGCTGTCAGCTGTACCTCTAGCATCATGTTGACCTTCAGGGAGCAGTTGCTTTAATGTCTCTTCCTCAGTGCTAATTATCTACTGTAATTATGTTGCATTAAAGAAAGGCCAAAAGAAAAAAGACGCAGTAATCATTGTCATCAGGCCTTTTGTTCAAAAGTCTCCCTAAATTGAGATGGCATTTCGTAGAGGTGTTTTGATATTGTTTTTTTTTTCTTTGCTGGTATACCGATTTTTAAAAAAAAATTATTACTGATACTGTAATCAATATCTTCTACTTTGCAGCAATGTCTGTAGACACTTTTATAATCCCAAACCATGTGGACGAGTCCGCTTCCAAGTTCCTTACGCTGCAAGTCACTAAGCGGTTTGATGATGTCACAGCCACAGAATTTATTGCATAGTTGTGCCAATTAAACATCTATCTATCTATCTATCTATCTATATCCCAAAGCTATTTCCCATTTTATGTGGGGCAGCCTAGACAGGACCAAACAATTTCGCGAAGAGGGGGGGAGGAGGGGAGGGGGGGGGGGGGGGGGGGGGGGGGGGGGGGGGGTAGGGAGGGGG
>JBAMHV010000012.1:9497756-9533371 GCA_037177535.1 Pseudomugil gertrudae | reverse complement strand
AGTCTCTTTGCACACATTAGACCATAGGACAGGAGACAAGTCTGTATGCTCTTGAGCTTTTGAGATTGTTCTGATAGACAGAGACAGAGCAAAATTTAAACAAAAAACACCTAATTGTTTAAAAGTGGGCTAATCGTTTACAGCCCAAGCGGATCAACACAGTTTCACTGGACTCTGCGTGATTGACAGATATCGTGATACACCCCCTTCATTTGCTTCTCATTTGGGCTAAATCTGCGCAGCCCCAGTGGGCAGATTTCAACTAATGACGGATGACTTGATGTGAGCGAAAGAGTTCTGTGGATATGGGTTCTCTTCAGGTACTACAGCTTCCCACTGTCCAAAGACATTAAGTAAATGAGTGAGTGTGAGTGGTTGTGGTTTGTCTCCCTATGTTGGCCCTGTGATGGACTGGCCATCTGTCTAGGGTGTACCCCGCCTCTCATCTGCTAATTGCTGGGATCGGTTCCAGCTGCAACCCTGAAACCGATGAAGCAGCATAGGAAATGAATGAATGAATTAGATGGTTTATAGACACAGTGTGAGAAAACTGCCTCTACAAGTCTTGCACCTTCACTGGAAGGAATGTGACTTTTGAGTGATATGATTGATCCAAGTTATACTGGCTTGTTTGCTCTTACAGGAAGATTATATATCTTAAAGACCTCTGGTAATATTATCACAACTGGCACACCTTTTAGTTTAACTCTTTGGAGTCTCTATAACTTGAGGCCTAATTTGCCTTCTAGCTCAAAATGACTTAATTTGTAACCAAACATGTGTTAACCAAACATGTGTTAACAAGTTCCCTGTGTGGTAATTACATAATGACATCCTCTAAGCATATGCTAAGTGGAAACTGTGTTATTCCTGTATCTGATGTGAAACCTGTATTCCAGGTTTCACATCAGATTGCAGTATTTCACTAAAACCACTGAGCTCCACTGGAATTTACACATGTTTCTCTGACATTGCCACTGTCGCCTTACAACTTGATAATGAAGTTGTTTCTGTAGAGATGGTGCCACCTTGTGATGTGTATTTGAAATGCTTCACATCATTTAGTCGGTTAAATAAAAAGTCCCTCTGGCGCTCCTTGTCTTCATGTGTCTGTAGGAACTTGCTCTATGTCTACCCGCAGAGGCTGAACTTTGTCAACAGACTGACATCTGCGAGAAACATCACAATTAAAATGCAGTTCATGAGTGGAGAGGATCCTAGCTGCTCTCTGCCTGTGAGTATTATTGTATGTCACAGTAACATTATGACCAAAAAACCTGATTCATTTTAATTAGTCCTGGAGGGCTGTTGGTACAGATGGATAACTTGTACAATGTTACCCTTAACAGATGTGCAATGTTGTTTTATTATGTGAAGTATCTTTAATTATTCATTGTTTTGTTTGTGTGTGCTCATTTTTAGATCATTTTTGGAAAATCAAGCGGTCCTGAATTTTTACAAGACGTTTACACCGCTGTTACCTACCATAATAAGTAAGCAGACATATCTGTTTTCAAACAATACCCTTTAAGTGAGATTAATCAGAGATATTAAGATTGTTACAGACTTATTAAATTGTTGTTTGGATTTTTTTTCTTTAATTTTAATTTTTTATTTTTAACATTTTACAACTTTTTATTAAAAAAAATCTTTTTTTGGCTGTTTTTTAAAGTACTTTGGAAAAATTAAACAAACAAAAGACAAAATCTTTTTCTCTTGCTTTAGTAAAAAAAAAAAAAATGTTGCCTTATTGTTTTAAATGATTTAATTGATTTCCAGCCTTCTGCATTGTTTTTTCCTTCCATGGCTGTATATTTCACTGTTTTTGCTCTTTAAAAAGTTGGTGTAATTCTCCTTTTAACTCTTCTTGTTTGTTTTTTAGTGTAGGTTAATTCCTGTTGTCCATTCATCTCTCCACATCTCTTAGGTCTCCAGACTTTTATGAGGAGGTCAAGTTTGCGCTTCCAGCTCGTCTAACAGAGAGACATCACTTGCTCTTTACCTTCTACCACATCAGCTGCCAGCAGAAACAGAACCAGAGCGGCGGCTGTGAGACACTCATCGGATATTCTGTGAGATTTTTGTTTGTGGTCTCATTATGCTCAGAAACTTGGAGCTTAACTTAATTTTCGGTCTGATTTCCCCATCTTCAAAGTATTTTGTGCTTAGCTGATATCTGAATCTGCTGCTTGCTTCTGATATAGTGGCTGCCCATATTGCACAATGATCGTCTTCAGACTGGTCAGTTCTGTTTGCCTATCATCTTGGAGCGACTTCCTGTCAATTACTCGCTGCACACACCAGAGGTACACATAATAAACACACACAAAAATATTCTAATGTGTCGCTTGATGCTATATAGAAGAGCAACTCTTTTTAAAATAAAAAAAATTCCTCTAGAGAAACAAATATTTCAAATGAATAACACATTTAATTTTTATGGGTCTTGTAGAAAATTCCTGCTCAGGTCCCTCCGGTCAAGTGGATGGAGAATCACAAAGGACTTTTCAACCTGGAGATCCAGACTGTTTCGTCTGTGCACACTCAGGTGAGTAATGGTTGGAAACACCAACAGTTACACCACAGCTTTTTACCTCACTCTGTCTTCCTGTCCCTTCTTGCCGTGCAGGCACTAGACATCCATTCACTACTTCAAGTATTGCTCGATTGCAGGTCCACCCTGAAGCATTACATCCACTTTCCTTCATCACCTCTATTTCTCTTTTTTGCTCTCTGTGTAAACACTTCTAATATAACAAATCATTTCTTTCCCCATACCAGGACAACCACCTGGAGCGTTTCTTCACCCTCTGCCATGCACTGGAGGGTGGAGCTACATTCCCTTTACGGGTCAGGGAGGAGAAGATTCCAGAGAACAAGCTGGAGCATGAGCTGAAGCTGAGCATCATTTCACTGTCTTCCTCTAGTTTAGAGCCTATGGTCCTCTTTCTCCATCGTGTTTTGGATAAGCTCTTCACTCTCATAATGCAACCTATGGTCATTGCTGGGCAGACTGGTGAGGATTCACTTTGAATTCACTTTTGCTAGTATTACGAGAAAGGACTAAAAGTTTTAATATTTATATGTACATGTTTGTTTTTGTGCTCTCTGTTCTACAGCCAACCTGGCCCAGATAGCCTTTGAATCATTGGTGTCTATTGTCAACAGTCTTCATAACAGCCAGGAGCTGGTCAGGGACCAGCAGGGTAGGAACAGCCTCTTGGCAACCTACCTTTACTGGGTGTTTCGGCTGCCTGATCCCCCTCGAGACATGCAGAGTTCAGGTGCAGGATACAGTTACTCATGAGTTTGACTGTCGTCATTGGTGTCAGTATTTCAATAATTAGGTTTAAGCTTGTTGTCTGTGAACGTGTGTTTAGGTTCGGGGGTTTCCATGCCATCAGCAGAGAGCCGTTACAGCACCATGGGTCGGGCCACGGCTAACACTGTTGGCAATATGCTTTTAAACTCCAGAATCCGCAGCAGCAGCAACCCTGATATTCCTGGTCCGCACACCTCTGCTGAAGATGCTGAGGTCAAAAACATCCTCTCTGCCAAGGTACTGATTAGTTTTAATTAACCACATTTATTTATCTGGATTTTGATAAGGAATCCAAAAATAATGCCAAAAAAACTAACACAAATCACACTGACTGTTAATACCCCAGTATAACCATTTGCCATTTATCCCCACACTACATTAAGTATTGTAATAGGCCACCAGACACCCAGACTAATGAATGCGTCCATCACATTCAATGTGTTGGAACTTTGTGTCGCCAGGGCCACAACAACCCATGCAGTCGCATGTCTACCTATGTGGATGTAAACAACTATCAGAACCCCACAGGAAGCACCAGACCTTCCAACAGAAAGGTACTGCTTTCCTGTAATATTTCTATTGTGATAGTTTTGCAAAAGAGAAGAATTGAAACAGCAAAACATGACCTTCTAGTTGAGGTTTTTTCAAGTGCCTTTATTAGACATTGATAGAAGAGCAAGAAAGAAACTATAAAGGAAGCAAGCAGGGGAAAGGTGGAGGCTTACAGAATGATTATGGGTCACATGGATGTAATAACTTTGTGTTAATATTGCTTTGGTTTTTATCTCCATATATTTCACATATATACCCTGGAGCTATAACCAGTCAATGGTGAATTGCTAAACTGTTGGAAGTTGCAATCAGGCAGCTTTTGAGGGTAGATCACAATGTGTAAATTCAACATCATCTTTCTGTTCTCAGTATCCTTAAATACCTCTAAGTATAGTAATCATTTCACTTAAGCAGATGTATTAAATTTAGCATCTACTATCATTTAAAACAGGAATGTTTTATCTCAAAATGAGCTATGGGCTCGCAGTTTTCTCTGTTTTCTCAGCAGAGTTTATATGAAGAAAGATTAATGTATCTGTTCAGTGTTGCTTTCCTCTTTTCTGTGTTTATTAAACTTTTAGTTATACAGCAATATGTTACAGTACACGGTGTGTAATAAACAAAAGAGGAGAGGGAGGCAGTTAATGTTGTGTGATGCATCACACAATTTAATGTTGACTTTGACCTTTTTTATGTGGCTATTAAATTAAAAAGCTTCTGTGCTTTTTAATTGGCCACTAGTCTGAAGTAGGCAAGTTATGACATCTGTTGATTTAGAGCCGACTTTCAACATAAAGATTTCTCAGAAACTCAGATTTCTGAGATTTCTCAGACAAAAGCATATAGCCCACAGTGCTTGGATGATGTTTATTGTCATAATACTTAAAATATAAGGAGCCTGCACTGATTTAATTGTTGCAGAATTGTTTTTACTGCCAGTATTTTTTTATGTTTAGTGTTTTAATTTAAAGTTATGTCATGCTTGAGCATCCTTGTTTGAGCTTAGCTGTGTTTCCAACCTCCCTCTTGTATCCACAAGGTGGGAGTCTAACACTGAGCTTGCTGGTATTGTGATCATATTGAGTTCAGTCAACGTTTTTCATGATTTTCAGAGCTAACCACATTGGTATTCCAAAGTGTTTTTCTTATCTGAAAGTTCTGAGTTCAGTTTTATATTTTCTGTCTTGCAGCAGTTTCACGAGGAGCTGGCTTTGCAGATGGTCGTCAGCACTGGTGTCTGCAGAGAAAATGCTTACAAATATGCCTGGTTCTTCTTTGAGCTGCTGGTCAGTGGGATTTTTTTGTCTTTGTGATTG
This sequence comes from Pseudomugil gertrudae, assembly GCA_037177535.1. Classification (NCBI taxonomy): domain Eukaryota; kingdom Metazoa; phylum Chordata; class Actinopteri; order Atheriniformes; family Pseudomugilidae; genus Pseudomugil; species Pseudomugil gertrudae. Next base: position 9,528,181 of record JBAMHV010000012.1, on the reverse strand, counting down.
GTACTTAGCTGTGAAAGAAAAATGTAAGTGTAAGTACTGCTGCAGATATTTATTATCATTGATGAAATAATAAAAACTGACAAGAAACAATAAAACTTCATGGCAACAGGTCTTAAATGATTAATAGTTTTAGTAGTAATATAAATTGGTTGCTAAACAGCATTTAAAAAATATTCTTGTTTTTCAAATTATGCAGTGGCTTAAGTGTATTTTCTATTTAGAAGTCAGTTAATTAATTTTAATATTCTATGATATTCTCCTGGTTTGTATATTTCTTATTTTTATTTCTTTCAAATTCTCTCTAAAAACTGTTTCCCCCAAACTTCATGACACATCAAATGGTGTTAAATGCAGCGTATGAAGTGATACCCTTTGTTGATCAAGCAATAATTATTAAAGATAAATATGTCTTGATTCTGGCTCTCTACTGTTTCTATTGCATGTAAATTCTGTTTCTTGCTTGCTCTCTGTGCGGTGTCAAACAGGTGAAAAGCATGGCTCAACATGTGTCCCAGCTGGATAAGCAGAGTGTTCCCCGAAGAAGTCGCTTCTCTGACAGATTTAAAGATGACATCACCACCATTGTCTCTGTGGTTACAGCTGAGATTTGCACCATCCTTGTCAAACAACAAAAGGTGAGAAAAAATTAAGATAACGGTGATAAAAGTACTATCATTCAAGTGTATCTTTTAAAAAAATCCCATATTGAAACTCTTAAACACAGACTATATATAATTTGTTCTCTGGTTGTGTTGAGGTGATTGCTCTTTAAGTGTACATGTTGTCAGTGTCCTCCAAACAACAGGGAGTAGGAAGTGCTAATTATATTTGTCTCTCTGGTATCAAAGGCTCAGCTTGCCCAGCTATGTTGTCGGAAAGATCCACTCAGTCAGCTTACCGATTGCTTGTTGGCTATTGTTACAGGAGATAGAGCAAGCAGAGAAAGTCAACATCAGCCTGGCCTTCTTCCTCTATGACCTGCTGTCTCTCATGGACCGAGGTTTTGTTTTCCATCTGGTGAAAAGCTATTGCAACCAGGTAGATCAGCACTGTAACCTAAACATGAGCTACTTAGTGTGCATGTTTTTAAACATATGCATTTGTGAAATAATAATAATTAGGAAACACTTTTGTATTTATCATGCATTTCTTTGCAGATGTCAGCAAAAAATGTTTCAATGCCGACATTGATCAGTATGCGTCTGGAGTTCCTGCGAATCCTTTGCAGTCACGAGCACTACCTCAACCTCAGCCTCTTCTTCAGCAGTCCTGCTTCTGCACCTGCCTCGCCATGTCCATCCATCTCCTCACAGGTGTGCCCACCTCCTTATTTAAATTAATAATCCAGAAAAGGATTTCATTCCTCCATTAACTTTTGTGTCACTCCTAGAAACAATGCCATACCCCCCCCCCCTACCACACACACACATTTTTTAGGATTTCATCATTAAAATGACAATGTAAAAATCAAAAGTGTTAAAATTTTGAATGTTTATTCCTGTACATGGTCAATAAGTGTGAAGGAGACGAGTATGAGCTGTTTGATAATCGATCTACATGGATGCTTATTCTGCTACTTATATGGTGTGCTTCATTTCTTCTTGTCATGTTTCTTTACAGAGTTCTGGATCATGCAGTTTCCAGGAGCAGCAGAGGATCTTGGCTCTGTTTGATCTTTCTCAGGAATTCAAGCAGCAGCATTACCTCACCGGTCTGCTTCTAACAGAACTCAGTGCAGCACTGGACATGGAGTCAGAGGGGTATGAAAAGGCAGATGCTATCAAATTATTCCCAAAAACCACTTGATACCTTCTTCTAATACTATACTTATAATACAAAGTTGCTTTGAATGTTTATTTGTTTTTTAGTTTCCCACAGAAAAATAACAATTTTAATATTCAATTGCATTGTAATAATGTATTTAACCCCTGAAAAAAGTAATACTTTAAATGTTGGATTTAATCATTCTGCCAAAAATATATATTTGCATGTTTTCAGGGGCAAAGTGCAGAGGAAGGCCATCAATGCAATTTGCAGCTTGCTGTGTGCCCATGATCTTGATAATCGCTGTGTTAAACCTGAAGTCAGAGCCAAGGTGGCTACTCTCTACCTCCCCCTGGTGGGGATCATTATAGATTCCACCAGCTACCTGGATTTCACTGGTACTTGCAAATTTATAAATTCAATACTCCTTGTTTTTATGTTTGTCATCTTTCAAGATCATGCACATGCAGTAACATAAATAAACTTAAGTACAGCCGTTTAAACATTTTTGTTCAGACCACCCCCCATCCCCTTTTTGGTATAATGTTGTGGAATGAGCTTTTGCAAATGTTAATGGTTGCCTCTAATCAACACTTTTACACTGTGTGTGTGTGTGTGTGTAAATATATATACATGGTATATAACCAAAGTCACCCATCTTCTGTTACTTAGACATAAATGTTTTAATGTTTGATTCTAACACTAATTAATTACTGTCACAATTAATGCTGCACCTCCTTTTTGTCTTAACATATTACAACCTTGTTTGTCCCTGTAGTTTCTGACACACGTAGTGGGAAAAACAAGACAGGTGAACCAGACGATGACCTTGAAAATGTCCCACCCATCAATCAGTCTGTTGCCATGGCAATTGCTGGGAACCCCTTCAATACATTAGGAAGAAATGTTCTCGTCTCTATGGCATCCCTGGTAAATATTACCCATGTTGTTAATTTATTCATTTAGTAATATTATAGCAGATTATGAATGTTTTTAAAAGTTCAAAAGTGCATGTGTGTATGAGTGTGTGAGAGAGAGAGTTTAGGGAAACTGTATCTGAGAGTGTTGTGCTTCCCAACAGGTGAGCTGCACAGAGGCTGATTGATTAGCTGTCAGAGCCACACATGCACTTCATCCATTCTGAGAAAAAAAAATCATACATACACATCGACACACATGTCTGCGGGATATGTTTTATGGGCAGGCATTGCCATCATAAGTGATCAGGGCCGTCCGCTCTGACAAACACATCAATCAAGTGTAGCTACAGCAACAACACAGGCAGCAAACTGAACTCTGCCATTCTTCTCCTCTTCCACTGTTTCTTTCCGAGACATGAATCAGTTCCTTGTATGTTTTTGCAAGAAACGCTGTTGTGGAAAAAAATGGTTTTTAATATGAATGAGCTTTTGGGTCTGGTATTCATCAGAAATCAAGCCATTGCTGCCAGAACACTTGTTCTTCTTTTCTAGACAGTTCACCTTCAAACTGTGTGTTTCTTAATTATTTACTCATTGCAACAGAATTATTATTTTCAACTTGTTGCACATTTTCATATAAACTTGCAATGTTTCTTACTTTAGTTCTCGTGAGCTTCATTCAGTCCAGCTTTGAAAACGAGGTCTTAGGTGGGACACCTAGAGCAGTAGGAGGTTAATAGTAACATTTATCAAAGCTGCCACACATTATCAAAGCTGCCACACAATGAAGCAGCAGTAGCCGTCTATAGCAGTGATTCATCATCACACGAAAGAAGGAAAATTAATCTGCAGTAGATTTGACATCTGTTGATATAGAGAAGAGAACAATACTTTACTAAAGCCAGCGTGAAAGGACTGACTAACCAGATAAGTGGCATAGACAAACATCTGAATCCAATACTGTTTGATAGGCATAACCTCCTGGAAAAGTATTGCTGTGGTTGATTTTCTTTTGATAAGGGTTTAGAGTGATTAGGACAAATCAAGTGTTTTCTGGATTTCAGCTCTGTATGTGGCAACACAAAAGTCAGTCTAGAAATGTGTCTGTAGATGTGTGTGTGCAGGCTGTATTTTCCCTTTTAAAATAAATACACATATTTGCATGTCCTCGTCTCTACTCAGCAAGGTAAATCCATTGCCACCCTGGCAGCAGACACCAGTCGCCACCTGTTGGTGTGTTTCCTGTGGGTGATGAAGAACGCTGATAGGAGCCTGATTCAACGCTGGACGGTGGACATGCCTCCCTCACAGCTCAACAAACTGCTGGAACTCCTCACTATCTGTGTGTCTTGCTTTGAGTATAGGGTCAGTTGAATCCTTTCTTTTGGCTGTTTTGTGCGCGACGGCTTCACTTTTAATTTCACAGTTTTAAAATTGCAAATGGAAACTTTGCATGAAGTCAGCTACTGGTTGGGTATTTGAATGCCTTGTTGCTTTGTGGTTGTTTGTAGTTAAAAACTATATCCACATTTGTTTCTGGTGATTATGTATTTATGCATATTTGCAGGGAAAGCAAAGCAGTGACAAAGTGAGCACCCAGGCCTTACAAAAATCTCAGCAGGCTAAACTGCAGCTAGAAGAAGCCCTGCTGAGAGGAATGGGAGCCCGTGGGGAAATGATGAAACGAGTTGGAGGTAATCCAGTCGTCACGCGTGTATGTGTGTTTTCTCCTTTTTTCTTTTCTTTATTTATTTTTAGGAATACAGCTTCACATTAACTTTCAGAATATTTCACACTTGGATTTTTTCTATTTTACTCTACTCACTGTTCCCACTAAGTAATGTCTGCTTTGACAGGAATGGACAGAACTTTGGGTCAGAGAGAGAACCTGCGCTGGAGGAAAGACCTCACTCAGTGGAGACAAACAAATGACAAACAGGATAAGTATGTTTGTCACTTTTCTGATTTTGGTTTTATCATTGTCTTCTTCTCTGCTTTAGCTTTCTGTTTACGCATTTCTGCATGATTTTTGTTGCCATTCTTCAGGACTAAAGCAGAGTTGGACCAGGAAGCTGTGATCAGTGGGAATTTAGCTACAGAAACGAACCTCATAGTGTTGGATCTTCTGGAAACTATTATTCAGGTCAGCAAACCGGTTATTCATACACCAAAAAAGGGCTGTCACTGCATTAAATTTTTACTACATGGCCAGAAGAATTAAAAGTAATATTAGCTTTGGCAATTGAGAGGTATATGGAGGTATATGGAGGTAGATGGAGAATGAAAGACTGTAAACATACAAAGCTACAAAAATATCAATAGGACACCATATGTACTAAAAAAACAAAAACAAAATCAAATCAAGTGATTAAAAATAATTGACAGGTCTTATTATTTGCCATTTATGCAATGTCAGCTGAAAGAATTCTTTAGATTACCGATATATAAAGTTCGATTAGGTTATAGGGATAAATTGATAGTCCGCTCCTTTAATTCCAACTTTATTTCAGGTGACACATAATTTTTAACTCAGATTGAGATTGCTATACACAAACTAAAAAAAAAAAGAAAGATAGATTGCTATATGCTGTGTAGAAGTTTCCATCAACTAATTACTTTTCAAGACATGGGCATATCTATTATTAGAACATGCTAGGTTTTTGCCACTGTGTGAAACTATAAAAGGAACAAGTCATTATAATATAGGTTTTTTTCTATTATTCCCTCCAGTTTTGTATTTTAGGTACTTTTTATTGCATTTAAAGAAGGGAACAAAGTCCACACCACAGGTGGATATTATATTTGACAAAAGACTAAATTACTTTAAACACTGTGTTTGTAGTCCAATCTTTTATTATTTTATAGCCATTTTAGACTATGTCCATCATGTTGTTTAGTTTATTTATTTTTGATTTCCTTTGTCGAGTTTACCCTCATTTAGTGTCACCTCACCCCATCTGTTGGATTTTTGTTGTTCAGGTCGAAAATTTAATAGATTCCTGTTTGGGTATCTTTATGATGTTTGAAAGCACTAAGGAAAATCCTGATTTGCGTCATTGGATATATCACTAAAACCAAGAAAGCAAACATTAATAAAGATATTATACATGCAGAGCAAAGGTATAAATGCACTTTGATTTTGGTTTAAATTTAACAAAAATCCCAGCTTTCTTATCAACTCCTTCTCATTCCTGTAACATGTATGAATAATCCATGGATGCTCAAAATAAACTTAGAACTGTTCTATAACCATTTTTATTTAAATAATAAATTAAGTCTCTTTTGAAATGTTCCACTAAAGTTTTTCCCACAGTTATCAAAAGCACTTGAAGCATGTTTGAACGAACACATAAACAGGTATTTATTCCCACTTGTGCCTGGTTATTTTGGCCTATAAAGTTGATTGGGCCATTTATTTCCCAGTTTTTGTTCTGTTCTATCCACTATTACATTTACGGGCTCATCCCCAACTGCATATTTGCTTTTAGTGTATTATACCATCAAATTAAACAGAATGCATTCATTGCATTTGTTTTTCTGTGAGGGTTGAATTGAACTAAACGAATCTGGAAATAAAGGGCTTAACTCTTTCAGATTATGTGAGGTCCTGCGACATTCAATGCCTAAATTTTCCCTGTGCCTCGTCTACTTCACACTACATTACCCACAAGACATTGTGGGCTCTAGCATAACTAACCAGCAATGTTCCATGGCAAAGCAGGTGCAGAGAAGCTGCAGAGGCAGTATCCACATTTTTCATATTCTCTGAAAATAAAATGGTAAAAACATTAACATTTTTGTGCATATTATGTCTGCCTGTGGGCTGCACGGTGGTGCAGTGGTTAGCACTGTAGCCTCCATCAAGAAGGATGCTTGCTCGAGCTTCAGGTGGGGGGAAAGTCTGAACAGTGGCCTTTTTATGTGGAGTTTGCTTGTTTTCCCTTGTGTGGGTTTGGGTTTTCTCCATGTACTCTGGCTTTCTCCCACCGTCCAAACACATGCGTGCTAAGTTGAATAGTCACTCTAAATTGTCCCTCGGAGTGAGTGTGAATGGTTTTTTTGTCTCTCTGTGTTGGCCCTGTGAGGGACTGATGATCTGTCCAGGGTGTAACCTGCCTCTCGCCTGCTAATTGCCGGGATACGCTCCAGCTTCCCTGCGACCCTGAAATTAATTGAGCGGTATTTAAAAAAATGAGTGAATTTCCACCTGCATTCAAAAAGATTTGCCAGCATTATTAGATTTTAATTCAAAAAGACATGCAGAGTTCGTCTGACCAGTGTGAGAAAATATTTGGGCTGTTTTATAATGTATCTAAACTTTGCAGCTTTTTTTTTCATTCCTTTTAATATTTAGCAGAAAATTATGAAAGAGTATTAGGGCCACACTGGGAAAAACGTTTTTGGATGATTATTTTTTTTCCTCCCTTCTTCACTTTGAGAATAAACTTGAAATGTCGAGAATAAAGTTGAAATACAGTTTCAAGAATAAAAGTCAAAATGAAAATAAAGTTGAAAAAAACAGGGTGATCCCATACTAAATAGTTCTACGTGTGAGCAGCTTCTTAATGTGAAATTAAGTTCATGATGCAGTTTTAATAAATTCTGTCGTTTTGATCTCTTTATTGTTACTATTGCATATATTACATATAAAATAAGAACACTGAGAGATTCTGCAGAACTGCCACAACTGCTGTCTTTATTCGTCAGACTCCATCAGAAGCCCGTTTTTCCCACAACCCCAAATCCCTGACTTCTGGTCTGGTCAAAATAAAACTGTAGAAACAACTTACTGAACAATAAATCCTTTACACTATTAATTTTGTGGATAGATTTATGACTGTGGTAACAGTGTGCTAATTAACTTGATCAGGTATTGTTAGCCAAACACGCCAATTGTTTCCAATTTGATTTCTTTTACTTTATTCTTTAAACTGTATTTTGACTTTATTCTCGACATTTCGACTTTATTCTAAAAGTGAAGAAAAGAGGAAAAAAAATTATCCTCTAAATTGTTTTTCCTAATACTCCGACGTAGAAAATAGCTGCTTGGCAAAAAAAAAAAAACTTTTCTGTTACACTTAAAAAGGGCTATTCAGACAAAAAAAAACAACTTTTATCCTCTATCCACATATCCATTTTGCATATCTATTTTGTTTGCACAATGTGATTGATCATTTTGCATTTGTCTCACATCCAGGCACTTCCATTGGCTGACTGTAAGGACAGTGTAGTTGGTGGAGTCTTGAAAGTGTTACTCCACTCTCTGAGCTGCAACCAGAGCACCACCTTCCTGTCCCACACCTTCAGCACGCTCAGAGCGATTGTTGTGAAGGTACTTTCATTATGATATGCGTGTAGGTGTGCATGTCTGTATGGGTGAAATATCACTGTGAAAATTCGGGAGTCTGTGCGTGGGTTGGTGTGTTTACACAAACACTATCTGTGTCCAAATTTAATGTTGTTTGTTTTTGTGTGGATGGCAAACTGCAGATACAAGCCAATTTATGTATAGAATTGTTTTTGTGTGCACCAGCTTATGCATCTGACGTTGTCTGTGTGCAGTTTGGAGACCTGTTGTTTGAGGAGGAGGCGGAGCAGTGTGCAGACCTGTGCCAGAAGGTGCTTCAGTACTGCAGCAGTCCTGTTGATGAGAACAAGAGCCAGGCTTGTGCCACCCTCTATCTCATAATGAGATACAGCTATAGCAATGCCAGTGTAAGCACACACACACACACAGTGCACCATCGTGTACACATAAAAAGAATGATCAATTTTACGTGGTGACGCACACATTTTTGTGAGCACATATACAAAGCAAATGTTAGGATGATTTCTCTGATTAAAAAATCCAACATCTGAGCTTGCAAAAAAAGTTACATTTACACCAGATTAGTTCTGATTTAAGTGCACATTAAAGCTGAGAATTGCTTGTGATATGTTCTCCTGAAGACACACTAAAACTGGGAGTTCACTTAGATCTTTATCCTATCTTTGCTCTTCCTTTCTGCTCAGCTTTAATGTCTTTTCCCTGACTATTTTGAGCCTGCTGGAGAAAGTTTCTGCTGAAGGATGTCTCTAAGTAGAGAGCAAAGAGATATGTCACTGTCTGCCTCCCATGTTCCTACCCCTCTTTAAGTAATGACAGCCCCCCTCTGTATGTGCGTGCGTTTCAGTATGCGTGTGTAAGTATTTGCACCTCAAGGGCAGCGAGAGCAGGAATTTGAATGGTCCTGGAAAGGAGGACATCATCATGGAGATGGAGGAGTGTTTGTGACAGTGTTGAACCAGTGATGGAGAAGAATAAAAGAGATAAGACTGAGAATAGACAGATCTAAAGGAAATTATAAGATAAAGTATCTTCTTTTATTTTCTGTGCTGGTTCGATTACTTGTCTTGCGGACGATATTCCCAATGTTTACAGTCAGCCACTGTCTGTGCAGCAGACTTGCATAGACATACAGTATCCCCAATTTATACCGAGTGTTTTCCTCTCTGCATGTCCCATCACGTTTGTTTTTGTTTATATGATGTATACAGGAGCTTTGATCTGAATTAGCGTAGCAGCCAAATGATTCATTCATACAGACCTTACTCTCTACCTCTTTCTTTGTTTTCATCCTTTCATTCGCCCACATCATGCTTTCTCTCTGTTACATTTAACTTTTTTTCCACTCTTTATCCTTTACATTATGCTCATAAACTGTAAAAAAAAAACCAAACCTGGATTTCTTTTCATAAATGGAGTAATTCAGTAAAAAAAATACAGACACGTGTCTAATTCTGAAGAGATGGGAAGGAAAGCTAGAGAAAATGGAGGTCTGATGAAATAAAGGGGCTAGTATGACAAAGAAGGTTATGTGTTGACTTAAGCTATCATTTTAGCTGCTCACTCTGCACATACACACATGCACACACTGAGTTAGAGGGCAGTGATGGGTGGTTAGGCTCTGGCTCCATGCTCAGTTGAACAGAATGGGGCCGTAGAGATGATCCATGGGTGATTATGTCTCTACTAATGGGAGATCATTTCCCGCTTAGCTGGTCGTGCCGGAGATGGATGGGACTTCACACGTACTGGAGCACATTTTGTCTCACATATACACAGCCCTCTCTGCAGACGATGGAGGGGGTGTTTGTCAGACCTGTTTTCTTGGTCAGGTAGGATGAAGGATGAAGAGACGAGGAAAGGGAGGAGGAAAAAAAAACAAAGAGGGGAAATGATAAAAACAGGGTAGTTCATAACACTACTGCAAATGAATCTCTTCAGGTTCTGATCTACATATTTGTTGCAGTAATTTTGTTCTTCATTTTGTGATATACTGTAGAAAATGCTTTTGTAAAAACATTTTTGGAAGATAAATACAGTTGTACTATTATTTTGCTAAATGTCTTAATCTATGTTTAACTAGGACTCTTTTTTTAAGGGTGCCTTCATAGTTCAGGAAATTTACTTTTGTTAGCTTTAAAACTATAAGTAATAATACTATAAAAAGGTTCTGTTGCATTGCTTTAAACTGCATACATGTCTTTAGTTCAATTCAGTTTAACTTTATTGCTAAAGTCATCTCAACTTCTGCATTTGTTGTGCATCCAGTTTCAATTTCCTTCTCAACTAAATGATACACATGCATCCCGCTGCTCAGATAATGTAAAAGTGAAATTCATTATTCTATTCCCTTTTATTCTGATGCTTCATGGTGCAGTTCTGGCGCGACGTTGTGCCTTTTGGCTGTCGCCAGCAGCCACAGTAAGCATTTTGACTCGTCTGCATTTGCTCAGGCCATCTGCTGAAAGCTGCAACACATTTTTCTGACAGCTTTTCTGTAGTTTCCATCCTATATTTATTCATCTGTTCTTCAGTAACTATTTTGTTAGCTCTGACCTAAAAGGCAGGGCCCTACACACTCTGTACATGAATAAATCTTGGGCACTCTATAAGAGACCTGCTTTTTAGAAAATGCTTGTATGATAAGCATTCAGTTTTTCTTCCTTTCCTCAGAACTTCTCAAGAGTAAAAATGCAGGTCACCATGTCTTTGGCTTCACTGGTGGGCCAGTCATCAGACTTCCAGGAGGAATACTTACGCCGCTCCCTCCGCACCATCCTGGCCTACGCGGAGGAGGATGTTGAAATGCAGACCACTCAGCTGCCCTCACAGGTACAAGTCATCAACACAACTATACACAGTGAGAGCGCTTTGTATCAAGAGATTTTGGTGTGACAAACTTTTAATACATGACTGTTTCCAGGTGGATGAGCTTCTGAGAAACCTCAACAGCATTTTGTCTGACACAGTGAAGATGAGGGAGTTTCAGGAAGATCACGAGATGCTTATGGACCTCATGTACAGGTGAGAGTATAAAAGCACCTTCTTCTAGTTTCTCTGTCTTCAGTGTTTTTCTATTTATATTGTCTTTATCTCTCTCATCACTCTCAAGCTTCTTCCTATAATTCACTGCTGTTTCCTATTTCTCTGTGGTCTGGGCTGTTTTGCCTCTATTTGCTGCCCTCACTATGGTAACCATGTGGTAGCAGTTTAGTCCTCCGATCTCGCTTTGTGTATATGCAAATGTAAACAGTGTGTGTGTGTGCGTATGTGTGTGTGTGTGAGAGAGAAAGAGAATGAAGGGGGAAGCACTGAGACACAGAAAGCATACATGTGCCTTTGTTGATTTTGGCACTTTACCCCAACGTACCTCAGTGTTGCATATATGTATCATTTATCATGCACCTTTCTGTTTGAGATTTGGTTTTAATTGTCTGGTGAGTGTCTGTCTGACAGCTGTAAGACTTCTTAGCTGACTTGCGCTCACCGTAATGCTTCTCCCATACTCCCAAACACACACCATTTACGCACGTTCAGATTCATTGGTATGTATGGTGCAGTGACTCACCTGCTTTTATTAATGATTATGCACTAATTTTACAAACAGGAAATTGTTTTCCTTGTTTGTTCTTGCCAGCAAAATACATTAACTAATCTTTTGAATGCGGCTGCGTTCACCCTCTAGCTTGCTGTCCTTTTTACTGTCCAGCTGCAGATATATATCATGACCTTCACCAATAATGACTCATTTGTTTCAGCTTGGGTAGGGAATGTTATTTAATCCCCCATAGTATTGTGTTTTGGCTATCAATGTTTATTATATAGAACACATTTATCTATTTTGCTCTATGATGCAAATGTATCCAGTTATTACAGTCTGGATTTAATAAGCCCTCAACCTTAATTACTGGTGCACTTGTTTGTACAAAAACAGTTTTCTTAGCCAAATTCTTCTTAAGCAAGATTTTAATCTTAATTAGACTTTTAAGTGTTTAAATAAAGTTAAAATTACCCTCATTTTATTTACCCCCCAGGATAGCAAAGGGCTACCAGACGTCTCCTGACCTTCGTCTGACCTGGCTGCAGAATATGGCAGAAAAGAACAACGGCAGGAAGTGCTACACCGAGTCAGCCATGTGTTTGGTCCATGCTGCAGCTTTGGTGGCTGAGTACCTCAGCATGCTCGAGGATCATAAATACCTCCCCGTTGGTAGCGTCACCTTCCAGGTGAGTGACAGAAGTGTGGATATACTCACACAGATGGCAAAATCACTGCAAGTTAAAACAGAGGATTGCATCTTTGGTGCACTGTCTCTCACACAAGATCTCTGTCATGCTCTGGCAAATGACAATCTGCAGCAGTCAGCAGGTCACTGATTAGATGGTCCTCAAATTAGTTCCTTTCACTACTGTAGGACAGGTCTTTTTATGGCATCTGATTGATTATTTGATTAAGAAGGCTGACTGATTGATTAGCCAACTGATTTTTCTCTTCAGAACATCTCCCCCAATGTGCTGGAGGAGTCGGCTGTGTCGGACGACATCCTGTCCCCAGACGAGGACGGAGTGTGCTCAGGACGCTGCTTCACAGAGAGCGGCCTGGTCGGGCTGCTTGAGCAGGCTGCTGAGCTCTTCAGCAATGTGAGACATTGAAGCTGCACTAATGTTTATCATAATAATGTTTAGCATTGATAAAAGAAAATCCTCCAACCATTTCTCAAATCTATTTTTTATGCTAACTAGCAGGGATGTGTTTTTCATCAGGGTGGTCTCTATGAGGCTGTGAATGAAGTTTACAAGATCATCCTACCAGTCCTGGAGGCACGCAGAGATTTTAAAAAACTGGCATTCACACATGATAAGCTTCATAGAGCCTTTGACAGCATCATTCAGAAGGTAATTCAGAGTGGCTCTATTTAACTAAAGCAAACATAAGATGTGTTGATTATTATAAAACAAAATTTTCAAAGCTGGAAATTAATGTTAGAATTTTTAGGATTACTTATTAAGTATTTCTCATCAAAATATATCAAATATATATAAAATAATGTATTACTAAATAAAGAAACTTCAGTAATCTTTTAACATGATTTTCCAGCATGTGGCTTTTCCAATCAAAACTCATAAAATGTGTTATTTACAATAAAAACTCATTTAAAAGCCTGCTAACATAATAAGAAAAATATCTCACTGGTGTCATTCTTATGACAGTCTGAAATAAAATCTATTTGTTGTTCTTCAGGGGCATAAGAGAATGTTTGGAACCTATTTCCGTGTGGGGTTTTATGGGGCCAAGTTTGGTGACCTGGATGAACGGGAATTTATTTACAAGGAACCTGGGATCACACATCTGCCGGAGATATCACACAGGCTGGAGGTATAGGAGAGGAGAGTGTCTGCAAGGGCAAATTTATGCATGTTGTCAATCCATGTGAGACTGAGGTGTTGTAAAAAAAATTGTTTGAGTGGAGTCTGATAATGAACAGTGAACAGAATGCAAGACTTGCTATTATACATCTGTTTTTAGTAAATATTTTAAGAGTTTGGAAAATTAGTTTTGATGCTTGCAAAGAGAACCAGAGTCATGTAACATCAGCACTGTATTTAATCAAACCATTAAATCTGCTGCTTCAAGTGTTTATTTTAAACATCTAGTTATTAAAGAAAAACCCTTGTACAGCCGTATAGGTAGTGTTTCATGTTTGACGTATATCATGTACAGAAGATTAACAATGTAGTGTGATATGATAATGACACAACTTTTCCCACTCCTAGAACTTTTACAGCTCTTGTTTTGGAAATGAGACATTGGTGATGATTAAAGACTCGGCACCAGTGGACAGAAAACAGCTGAGCCCTAATAAGGTAAGCAGCTTTAATGTCTCACTACTCATTTTCTGTCGTATGTAATCCCAGTGTTGCGTGCTGATGCTAAACATGGCCCACATTTTAAATAATGAGGTTATTTTCATTAATGTCTGAGGCTTTTGACTTTGTGCTCCAGCCACTGCACAGCTATGGCATCAAACTAAAGCCTACTTGTTAAATGTGTGCACCTGGATAGCAAAGCAATCCCCTTGAGGTATAAAAGATGCATGTAACATGCGCCAGCATATAAACTGTTAATGGAAGTACTGTAGATTTGTTTGATTACGTTTACAGGCGGCAAACTTTTTCCACTTTTGCGGAAATGTGGGTCAAATGAAGGTTTGTCCCACAGAAAAGAATGCAAAAATCAGTCTCCATGTAAATACTCTAGTGACGGGTCTTCCTTCAGCATCTAAGACAGAGCAATAACATCAATCCTACAAGGGCTGCAGTCTTTGTGTGTGTGTGTGTGTGTGTGTGTGTGTGTGTGTGTGTGTGTGTGTGTGTGTTTGTGATGTGTTTGGAGTCATTTTAAAGCGTTCCTTCTCTCCAGGCATACATCCAGATCACTTATGTGGAGCCATACTTTGACGACTATGAGATGAAAGACCGTATGACAAACTTTGAGAAAAACTTCAACTTACGCCGCTTCATGTACACCACACCCTTCACCAAGAGCGGACGGCCCCGCGGTGAACTTAATGAGCAGTACAAGAGGAAGACCATCCTCACCACAATGCATGCCTTCCCCTACGTCAAGACTCGCATCAATGTCATCCAAAAAGAGGAGGTCAGTGCCAGATGCATGACGAGGAACATTCACGGGGTTTTGAAGATTTAATGCCACTGCAGCAATAAATTTGGATAATCTCACCTCTGTCTTGTTTCCAGTTTGATCTTACTCCCATTGAGGTGGCTATAGAGGACATGCAGAAGAAGACGAGGGAGTTAGCTGTTGCCACACACAGAGAACAACCAGATGCTAAGATGTTACAGATGCTGCTACAAGGCTCTGTAGGAGCAACTGTAAACCAGGTAATAATAAGATCCTTTTTATAAAATGAAGCCTTTTACTGAAAGTGCCCATCTTGTCCAGCTTTAGTTGCAGCCGTCACTTTTTAACACATTTAACCAAATTATTACCATTCCCTTGAAGTGACACAACCCTTCTGCCTTACTGTTTTAATATTCAGGAGGAGAATAACAACGATTCAAACCCCTTTAAGTTATCCTATTTACAGTTTCTATTGTAGTCACAGCATGCAGGTGGATGACAAGACAGTGATCACACATCAAAGCATTCACCCTGTCCATAACCCTAATCCTTCCTTTGCTTTCCTCCTGATTCAGTTATACCGTCAATTCATAGCCCCTCTTCCTTTCATGTCTCCTCTACACACTGTGCTGAACCTGAGGTCTCTTTGATCTGATAGCTTCCAGGTCCTGCCAGCATGGTGAATGTTGGAGTAATGACGAAGCTAGCTTTAGCCTCTCTGCTCCCTCCCCCTGTGCTTTATCTTCCGCCGTCTAATCTGACAGGTCCCTCGCTCTGACTTGATGGTTGTATACATAACGCTAATGCTCAGCAGCTTCATAAACATATAACTCTTGACTGTAATCAGCACAGAGGCTGGTTTTCTGTGTGCAAGTCCACAGCTCAGACTGAGACCCGAGCCCAATGCGTTTATGATGCTAATCAGCGTTGTTTAACTGTGCCTGTCGTGATGCAGGCATTATGTGAGCGGGCTGTGGTTATATGATGAATATAAGTTGGGATTACAGGAACTCATACTAGGGAAATGGAAGCCAAATGGAGTGTGTTTGCAGACTTTACAGTGACATTAGACATTCAGTGGGCAACTCATGGCTCTTTCTCTGATCTGATCTCTTCCTTGTGTTCAGTGTCTCGGCCCATAGCTTCATTTGACATTCAGTTTGAAAGTCATTTCCCTTGTTTGTAAATGAGGGGCATTCTCATTCCTTCTTTTGTTCATACGCTCTCAAACACTTCCTTTCTTTCCTTCCTCTCCTCTGTTTTCGCTTTCTTTTTTTCCCCTCTCTCTAACTCCCTCTTTGTGTTTGTCCCTTTCGCCCTCTCTCCGCCCCCGCTGTAGGGCCCACTGGAGGTGGCCCAGGTCTTCCTGAATGAGATCCCAGCGGATCCGAAGCTCTTCCGTCACCACAATAAACTACGTCTCTGTTTCAAAGAGTTTATAATGAGGTAAGATATGATTAAATAATGACCACCTGTTGACCAACACTGCACCAGAGTCATGCAAAAAATGGTAAAAAGGAATATAAAATGTTTAAAGAAAACTTTTTATGGTAAATAGTGAAGTTTGCTAGCAAGTTTTCTTGAATTTGCATTTGTGATTCTCTTTATTGTTGATAGTGGATGGTACTGCCTCAGCAGGGGATAGTAAACAACAATCCTTCAAAGAGACACAGTCAGGGAATGCTGTATCTGACCTGCAGGGTCAGAGAAAGTCTTCTCCAGGATGCTCTAGTATTGATTGGTAACTTTGTATGAAGACAAACAGCCAGTTGTAAGAATAAAGGTGATCATTACCAGGTTACAAAAAAAAAAGTTATGCACTGACTGACTGACCTCTGAGATATATCTGACCTTTTCTATCTGTGAGTACGTGATATTTCAGCAGGTTGTGATTCCCCTGGTTTTAATTAGTAAAAGTTTAATCATATTTCTAATGCTCTGAACTAAATCCAAAACATTCTCATTTGTGGCAATTTATCTGATGCTGACATTATTTTAACATGCATTAACTTCTGATCTTCCGACCATGTGTAATTCCTCCAAAGGGTGGTTTTCATTTTCTAACTTTCATGTCGCATTCCAGCTGCCCTGATTGCTACAAGCAGGTTGGCAAATATTTACTGTAATTTCAAATAAGGTTTATTTTTCTCTCCTTAATACTGACAAGATGGGAAAAAGATACGTTGTGTGCCAGTCTTCTCAATATAGGCATGTTTAAAAAAAGCCCTTAATGTTTTCCTAGCTGGTCATCTTTTTTCTCTGAGAACTGAATTTATCCTGTTGTGTATATATTACTATGTAGTTGTGCAAGTCTGTGCTCTGTCGGATGAATTTATAGAAAACTGGAGTCTGTTGTAAAACTGTGAGCCTTTCATTTATTTTTAGCTTAGCATGATCTGTATATTTTTCAGCATAACACATTGTGACATGACCATTTTCTCCTATAATTTTTCACTTTTGTTTTCCAAATATGTTTCAAAATCCAGATATAAGAGAACATAGCTTCAACCAAATGTAAATAGTAGGACACAAAAGTGCAGATTCATAATTTCTTACTAAAGTTGAGAAAAAAATTAAACTCTTTTTATTCTTCTTAATGTCTGAAAAGCTGCGGCTTGTTTTAACTCTTACTGTGATGGCAATTCAGATTGTATAATCAAATAAATACAGACTTTAAATATTTGCTTAATAACCACAGTTCTTTATATACTTTATATCATTTTTGACAAACCTTTGACATCCTAGTCTGTTTTGAGTCTGATCATCTGGAGACGTTCAAAAATTTCAAAGGAACTAATCACACTTCAAAGTAGTAGACTTTATTTGGCTCTACTGTTGTTCTCATTTTCCTGTGTATTTTATAGTATACTGTGTATACTGTTATGCAACTCTGCAGTTTCCATATTACCTTCATTAAAAGCAAAGAGATAAACCTCAACATATGCTTGCAATCACCCCCCCTCATGTGAACTTGTCATGATAGAGTATTGTGGTGAGAAACAACAATGGTCCTCTGCTTAGTTCAGCTTAGATCCATTTGTACCATTTGTAGTTTTTTCATGAAATAAGAGATCACTTGGGTCAGTAGTTTTACCTCTTCTCTTTCTTTTACTCTGTTTATGACTTACAGTCAAGCTCACATTCAGCCAGACACACTTAAGAAACAGACTCCCAGTAGTACAAAGAAATTCCCCACAGTGTAATAAGTCAGATGCTAATTTAGAGATCGGGTGTGCAGAGGGCTCAAATTTATGTCAAGCAGGTACAGGATGTTGCTAACATGGAACTTTGCAGGGATTTCTAAGGAATTGAAGATGGAAAGGAATTGGTTTGCTAAGAATTACTTCTGAAGCTCTTAATTTAATTGTATGAGAAAAAGCAAGTACTAAAATGTTTTTTCTCTCATGCAATGACACTTTTTGTAACAGCTTTTTATACATAATACAACCTTGCTCTGCTGTTTATCCTGTAGATGTGGCGAGGCAGTTGAGAAGAATAAGCACCTGATCACATCAGACCAGAAAGAGTATCAGCAGGAGTTAAAGAAGAATTACAATCGCCTGAGAGAAAGCCTGAGGCCTATGCTGGAGAGAAAAATTCCTGAGCTCTATAAACCCATCATCAGGCCTCGCCTGGAGAACAGGTAACTGAGTCACCAAGTTAAACAGCTATGTGTATTGTCACACTAAGATTAAAAAAAACCTTTAAAAAATCAGATAGATTTTCTATTTTTTTCTTGTTCAAAATAGAAAAAAGCAAGAATTAATTAAATTTATTAAAGATCCACTGACACTATCTCAATCCCCTCTTGATGACTTAACCAGCAGTGTTGTATCTGTACAATCTGCATACACATCGGTACTAAATTAAACTAATTATCAGTATTACTAGACTGCTGGCTTTAGGGCTGCTTTATGATTGGCCTTCATGATGTGAGTTCTTCCTGTAGCACAGTAAGAGTCCAGTGTGACATATATGATACATTTACTGTCTCAAACATTTCGTATCACTTTATGGTAACAGTTTTGCTCAAAATTCTGGGGAACACGGTTCAGTTTTTGTTGTCTCCCCATTAATGAACACCAGAAAGCAGAAGATCACACAATGAGAATTTGACATATCATATGATAATAAATTATAAATGTCCCTAAAAATAATTGTACTTTTCGTACCGCATGTTCATGTGTTGGGTTTGTAAGGGATAAAGGCACTTTGAGTGATGAGCATGACATTTTATAGGAAAAACACATTTTTGTCACAAATTTGCATATTTATTGGTTCTGAGATACTAGTAGAGTAAAAGGTGTTGAGTTTAAACGGCAAGAAAAGTTGATTACTGTCTAAAATGTAAATGCAGAGTGCAGTGATTTGTAAACATTTTCTGTACAATAAAACAAACAAACATGTTGGATGAAGAGTCGTCATGTCTTGAAATGTATTAGTCTGTTGAGTTGATGGTTTACCACTGCAGCGTCATCCTCTGACAATAAACCATAACTGAACTGAGGAAGATCCAATTTTGGTTTAGCATTGACTTGCAAAAATATGTTAAGCTTAATGAAAAAAACAATGGCATATTGCTGTAAAACTAGTTTGTGACTTTAAGCACTAACCAGATGTTAAATTAGCCAGTTTCATCCTGTTGAATGCCTGAGTATCATGAATGATTTACTACATGAAATTACCTGAGATGAAATCACTAAGATACACAAGTATGCTCCTCTATGCTGTCAGAGATGCAGGTTTTCACATGCAAGTTCACACCAAACTTTGGCCCAGGAAATGGGAGGTTCACAATTTCCAAAAACTAATTTAGATTTCAATTTGAATATCTGTGGAAAATTTTTTTCTAAATTAAATCAAACTTTGATCATACAAAGTACAAAATATTTTATATGATAAAAAACAATTCATGCATATTGAAGTAAAAGAAGATTTCCAACACTAAAGTAAACAACATAGATATTTGGAAACACACTTATTATGGTCTTTCTTACATGCTGTCACATAGATATCCACACAAATGCACAAATAGAGCACCCCCCCCACACACACACACACACACCAATCCATTCTACACAAACATAAACTCCCTTATTTTTGCACAATTATGTGCAGATAAAGTAATAAAAACACATAAAAATACATTCCATCAGTGATGCTGACACAGCCAGGCCTAATATCGGGTTAATGGGAAAATGACACAGAGGCTGGTAGTAAGGTAAAAAACATGTAAAAACTGTTTTTAGAACAAACATTTTTAAGAAGAATGTTTCCCTCATATATTTTTCCTAATAATTATTTATATTCTTTGTTTTTATAACCTGTTGTCTTCACTTCCTCTCTCTTCCTCTGTTGTCTCTCTATCTCACAGGGATTCCTTCAAACGCCTGAGTTTCCGCACAACTCCGGAAGAAAACTCCTGAAATGGAACAGCTTATCTATGAGAGAGTACTACAGAGGGGAGATGGAGATTGTCCTACAAACTAAAAAAAAAAAGGATAAGATGAAAGGAACTGCTAGTGGTACCTCAGAAATCTGTGCTGGAGCTGTGTCCACCAAGGAGTACTGGGTTTTCTGAATCCAGCAATGTGTGTTATCTGCTGCATGTGCAGTTTTATGATGTCATGGTTTTTGGTAGCAAGAGGTTAAAGGAGAATGAGAACATGAAAATATAGAAGAGTGGGGATCACAAGTGAAGTGAAGCTTATTGAGCATATTACTGTAAAACCTTTTAAGTCCTAATAATGCTGCAAACATCTCCTCTGGGCTGCAAAAGCACCTTTCTGAGGTTCTCACAGCCCCAGGGCTCATATGCGTGCCAAGATTCTATATATGTGTATATGTATAGAAATATATAAATTACGTTTCAGATTGTGTTTGGAGCAGAAGCTTTTGGTGCCATGTTGAATTCACTTTTTACCAAGTGATGATCAATAACTGTTTTGTGCTGAAAGACCTCTGAATTCTACTGTGCATTTGTGCCTAATGTGGCAATTAGAGCAGCAAGAGCATATATGGATTTCTGCACTGCAGAAATGGGTACAATTTCCTGAATTAACTCCTAAAGGCCTTCCTTGTCCTTTTACTGTTGGACATACTGTATGTGGTGTTGTAGCTAACTTCACAGGAAGCAGATGGGCTTTCCTGGGGTTGTATAGTTATTGCACTGAATAATGATAAAGATGTTCACAAAGGACTAAAAAAGTTTTTTGCATTTTTATTTAATGGAAATTTTTATTTTTAGAGAAATACTAGCAATAATAAAAATATTCAGTAGGCTGGATTCAACACATACTGTAACAGTCTCTTCCAGTATTTTCAGTAGCTGTTTGTAAATAGACCACTTCCTACGATATCCACAGTGCCAGATTCAGTTCCTTCTATATTTACTTAAGAACTGAGAACCTTGGGTACACTAGCAAAGGTTTGAGAAGTCACTCCACACAGCTGTGCTTTGCAAAGCAATCATCACTCAAGGCAAAGTGTGTTCCAGAAGAAATCCACAGAGTTGCTCATCTTATTGAGGTTATGTTGCAGGCCATGCTGCAAGTTATTGTGTTTCATGTTTCAAAAATAGGAATGTATTTTAAATACATCATTAATATATTTTTGTGCCATTTATTACCTGCGAAGTATTTAAGATGGTTTCATGAAATAAAAAAATGTCATGCATCAAATGTGAAGTTTATTAAAATGTATGCCTATTTTTGAAACATTAAGAAACTTGGTGTTACAAGCGTTTTGATACCATTCAATCTCTAGAGACTGCAACACTTTATTTTCATTCCTTTTGTGTTTTTATGTATTGTTTTGCATACAGTGCTGTTGATGAACAAGAATGAAACCTAATATATGCACATAGTCACCACTGTTTATTTTATCATTGACTCAAAATGATTTTTTTGTATAGTTTGTACATTGCCATATCTGTACTTCATTAAATTGCTGTGGTGGATGAAGTGTTTATATACTTGTAAGTGTGTAAGTATAAGTATCACTATGAAAGTATGCTGTGACAAGTAAAAACCTTTCTTTGAGAATTATACTTGAGTAAAGAACAAAAAAGACCTGCTCAATGAGAAAAGAAAATGTTACCTGCATCCTAAGTTTAATTTATGGATTAATGCAAAATCATTAAATTAATTAAAAATGGCAAAGCAGGTAGGCTTGCTTGTATAGCACAGTTCTTGTACAAAACAACTCAGTGATTTATGTAAAGCAAGGAGCATAAACATTTAAATATATATTAAAAATACAATATGTATTCAAATATTTTAAGTTTAATACATTTTTATTTTGTAAGATCCAGCTGTAACAGCTGATTATTTTCATGGATAAATATAATAGTTTTCTCAACTTTTCAGTTAATTTTTTATCAGTAAATGTGATGACAAAATCTAAAAAAATCCATGGCTTTTTTTGTAGAATTAATAAAAAATTTAAATCCCCCTAAAATACGTTATATAAAACATTTTTGTAGTGTAGTTTTAAATAATTTATAAAAATATTTAGTTGTCACAGTGTAATGTTTTTTTAACAATCCTCTTTGGAACAAGTACTGAAATTTTTTAAGACATTTAAATGAGGGACTACAATCCGCTGTCGTCGCGGGAATATGACGTCATCACTGGACTAGACGTGAGAACTCATTAAAGACAAGCAGTATCTTGTGATGCTATGCGGTATGTGCACAATTTTGTCAGTTGTTGTTCCGTAAACTTCGCTTCAGTGAATCCGGGGGCCTCATTTATAAAACTTGCGTAGCAAAGATGCCTGCAGCCAGGTGGTGTACGTACGGAAAACAGGAAATGCTTCGCACATTTACTTCCTGATTTATAAAACAGTGCGCACGCACGTCCCACGTCTGTTTCTGTTTATAAATCGGGATTTACACTAAGGCTGTGCCTCAATACCGTAGTGCATTGGAATGTAGTGCGTAAATGTCAACTTAAACGCACTTAAACATAGCGCGCGAAGTAGTGTTAGTGCGCTGGTTGAGACGCAGACACTACCTAAATTTGACGCACGTGAAGTAATCAGCACATCGTGAAGCGAAAAGCAAATCACAATGCACAGGAGGAGCGTGCACGCCATGGAAGAAGCTCACACCCTCACTGCGGCTTCCACAGTTTAAAAACTGCAAGTCCATGCTGGAACCAAATGCACCAGAGGCAGCTTGGCACGACACCGGTTTTTAGCACTTCCAGTGAGACTGGCACGGCGTGGTTCCTCCTGAAACAGCACGGGGCAGTGGGAGAACCGGCTTTAGAGCCGGTCATTATCTGTTAAACTTAACTCACTCCAGAGGCTTCCACGCGCCATGTCCTCCAGCATAATAAAACATGTGCGTCTTTACGCATTGGAATACATTTTAGAACCAACCATCAGTTGAATTTCTGTATATCTGCAAGTGGGGTGAATTGATTGACACCTATGACAGTTTATACCTGACTTTGCACAAATGTTTCAATTCTCACATTGGTTTTGTTTGTCTGGCGTTGGTGTTGCCATTTCCCGTTTTTCCAGGTGTGCGACCGGTCATGGTTTTTATAAATCCCAAAAATTTACCATAATTGGCGTACGTCGTTTTTTGTACGTACAGCAGCTTTATAAATGAGGTCCGTGGTGTTTTTCGTAGCAAACACTAGTTTAAAAAATATCTTTTTACTTTTAAATGGTAGATGGCTTATTTATGTTTATAAGTTAGCTAGAACTGACTGTTGTTAGAAAAGCCAAGTGGCTTTTAATAGCAGCTAACTAAAATTTTGGGTCTCATCATTATTATTAATATAACAGAAAATTTCCTTTCACTGTCACAAGTAGTTCATATTTACACGTATGTGTCATTTGTAGTCTGTATGTGAACCAACATGAACACTAACCTTTGCAATCTTTTTTTTAAACATTTCATAAAATAACTACATTCAGCCTCTTAAAATAGTCTCTGCAGTTATCATTGATTACAGATTAAAGTAGTTTAGATTGATGCCAAAGTGACCATGTTTTATCAGCTTTATCATTTCTCATGAAATTACAGAGTTTTATACTGAATAACCTCAGTTACTTTCTTGCAGTTAATGGTACTTAGACCCCTGCCAAGCCTTTCATGTACTATTAGTAGTCTAAATACTAGAACTGTGACTATGCTCTCATATAGGGCTGGAAAGCTTTCATGTAGACTCCTGCACACCGATAGCTCCTCCTTTCACTGAACGGAGGTGTTTATCTAACACTGTCTCATTAACACTGATTAAATGGAATCATGCAATAGTTTTTCTGTTTGGAAACATTTATTGGATTTCTGACCAGATGAATTTTGGCACCTAAGTTTGAGTTAATCTTAACCAGCTGGCCTCAAAAATTTGGCATGATTACAGTATACATAGACAGAATTAAATATCTCAGCTCAAAGCTGTGAAGTAATAACTGTTAGCTATGTTTGTAACATATGTAGTCAATTATGTTATGAAAACAAAATATGAAAAGTAAATTGTGCTAATACAGTGCCTCCTGATTTAGGCATCGTCTGATCAACACTGGTTTCATTGGTGTAACATGGAGCCAGATAAAGACCTAAACCCTGATGACCTCCCGCTCCGAGCCAATACAAACCATATACTTGTCAGGCATTATATGTTGGACCTGATGGTTCATTTTGATAGTAGGATCATCAGTGGTAGTATTATTCTGTTCCTTGAACCATCCTCTGGAGTGAGGATTAAGCCTGAGGTTGGAAGTAGACCAGCTGCTGGTGATGGTGTTGAGATTATTGAGTCTGGAGAGACTGAGGATGGATCTATATGTCAGAGGGCTGATGCAACGGAGGAAGCTACAACCAAACTGAACAAGACTGAAATAAAGATGTTTGTTGGAAAAGATGAAGCACAGGCTACGTGTGAATCCAAGACTGAAGGTGATGCCAACACCATTCACTCTTCACGTTTGTGGACAACTACCAGTGTTAGTGATTTCACCTTAGTGCTGGACTGCTGTGACCTTGAAGTGTCAAAAGTGGAAGAAGTTGACATCACCTGTATGTCAGCCATGTCCAGCCTTATCCCAGAGGTTACACCTGAGAAATCAGAAGGCATTTCAGCAAACCAACAAGCAGCCATTATGCAGAACCTTTCCTCCATGCCCTCTACCAAGTGGAGGCAGAAGCATCGGTTCTTCTCACTGTGTAGTCGTGCCCCTGGTGCTAAAGATGGCAGCTCGCTGCATTTTCATAGAGATCACTGGAGTCTGCAGGTGAGGAAGAAGGGAGTCGTGTCACCTGAGGAATTTCCTCATGTCATTAGGATCTACTACAAAACAAAACCAACCGGAGCCTCTGTAAGATGGACCATGGACCAGGACAACAGGTTTGCCTCACACTGCGTGCATTCACTCATACAGATTTTAAAACAGGCAGTAAAAGTTTTTTGTTTTGTGCCGTTTATATTTAATTAGAACAGCAGTCATGTTGGAAAATAACAACATAGATTAATTATTCACAAAAGCACACCCCGGGATATGTTACTGTGTTCTGTGAACAGGGGGGGCTTTGTTTTTGTATACTGCATGTGCGTGTATCTGGTGGATCCTGTGAGCACTAAAGTTGTTATGTACCATTGTTTACTCTTCCAGGGTGTGTGTTTACACTGCCGGTTCTCCCATCAACAACCGAGCCCTCTTCCCCTGCCAGGAGCCGCCTGTTGCCATGTCAACGTGGCAGGCAACAGTGCGGGCCCCCAGTGAGTGTGTGGTTTTGATGAGTGGTGAGGAGCAGGCTGCTCCTACTGAAGACGAGGACACACGTAAGCTGTTGTAAAGCTTAGACACAAAATATGAGTCAAATTGATGTTACTGGTATAGTTGAAAATTACATGTCAATATTGTGCATCTTGCACCATGTGCATCATATTAAACTCTGTATATGCAGACCTTTCACTAGAGCATGTGGCATAATGTTAATGACTAATGACTGGTAGGAAGCAGAGTGCTTTTAAGAAAGTATGGCCCCAGATGCATTTAGGAGAAATAACACATCAAATATAAACAAAGCCTAGGCTAATTTGTTATAGATACTAAATTTTGGTGTCATATTTACATTTGTGCCTAACAAGAAAGTCTTTATGTTGCCATATTCAGACTTCTGAAAAGTCCACATGTATTTCAGGACTTCCTATAGGCGTAGTGTTGACATCTGTTTCTCCCATACCAGTCAGAACTGTGTGGGTTGGATCATAGCGTCATCTTCATGTCGGAGCCAGGGAACCGATGACAGGGAACTGCTACAACCGTGGATTCAAGTGCAGATTAGATTTTTAAAGCAATAAATGTTGATGGAAGTTTTATTACTCGTATATTTAAATATTTCATTAATTGCTGTGGGAGATTTTTTACTACTTTTTGTAACCCCTGTTTTAGTAGTTTCTTTCATGTTAGTGAGATTGATATGCCCACCCTGCTCTGAAAGTTTAATACAAGAACACAAATAAATTAAACTGTCTGGTTACATTTTCCTAATATTTGAGGTTTCTTTCTGACTGATCTAAATTCAGTCTCCTTTCTACTGTGCTGCGTTTTAGATTTTAATCCTTTTGACATCTTCATTTGTTCTGCAGATTTTTTAATCTGGAATTACTACGTCACAATGCCCATGCCTGCGTCTACCTTCACTTTGGCAGTGGGCCACTGGTGCCACGTCGCGGTGAAAACTCCTCCTTATGAAGAATGGACTGAGACTGAGCTTGTGTCTGGACTTGGAAGCTCCTCAAGTCAAGTGGTAAAGGGCTTTCCACTCCAGACTGGCAGGTATTTCATTAGCTTTCCTGTGTCCTTTTCTTTCAGGATCTCCTCCTCTCCAGACTGTTATTAACCCAAATGTGGCCCTTCAACATTCCATGGTGAAACTTTCCTTTCACCATACCAAAAATGGTGCAGTTGAAGTAAGGGTGATGGATAGAGTTCAGTGCACAATTAGCTTTTTATGACAAAAACGCTTTCTCCATAGTACATTTAGTCTATTGGCCAGCAAAATAAAGTATCTTTGCAGGGAAAAGTAAAGCCAGGATACATTTTTATAGGAGTACAGGAAATAAAATGCGGGTTGGAGCATTAGAGACGGCCAGTTCAGTGTGGGCTGGACAGAGTTGTGCTGGGGTCTCCCTCTCCACTGGCCAGGAGGTTGGCAGGTCTGCCAGTGGTTTCCAGTAATCATCCTCCTCCCCTCACGTTTTCCTACAGCAGCAGCCTCACCATTGCTCCTTGAATCTCCAACCTCTGTACAAGGAAGCTCTTTATTTCCAGTGAATGGCTGGAAGGAAAGTTGGCCTTCGCCCGGCATCTTTGGAACAGTTGTGATGATGAGGATGGAGTTGGGGCTGGATATTGGATTATGTGAATGAGATTGCATGTCTGCACTTGGATATTTTGAAATAGATGTGGTTTACCTTTTGATGTAGTGTATATATTCCATATTCCATCTGCTGTCATTCCCTTGCTTAATAAGGAGGGATTGAACATTGTGCCATATGTGTTTCTTCAGCTCAAGATTAGTATATTTCAATAATAATAAGAAATAAATCATTAAATTATCATTAATAAACTTTCATTAAACTTTTCTGCCTTGTTTTAATCTACAGCAGCGGAGACCAGACCACCAGCTCAGACTCTGCATTCTGTCACTCTTCTCTGGAGGATGAGAAGCTCTCTATAACTGATTATTCAGGCATGGTAGATGACGGCATCTCTTGTTCCCATGGTGACTACCCTTGCCGGTTTACTGAGCGGTCGGCTTGGTCCCAGCGGGTGATTCCACACCGTGTATTTAGCCCTGTCTGCCTGCTGAAGAAGGCCCAGGTGGAGTTCTGACAACAAGCTGCTGAGACCTCAGCTAATTAGATTTTGTAAGATTAGAAGAGATGGTTAGCACGGTTAATGTTTGTGTCAACGTGTCAGAGGTTTTCCACCAATATCCTCTGCAGACTGCTATACGGATGAAGCTATTCTTGTGAGGACAAGACAGATTCTCTGTGCTTTCAATGTGTACTCTGGAATACCAGAGTTAAAATAATATCGTAAAAACAGTGAGTAGTAGATGTAACAAAGCTTATACTAAACTAGTCTTATCCTCTCTGTTATATGCAAACTTCAAATTGAAGTAAACTGTTTAGTATTTTGAGAAGTTTTTCTGCTTTTGCGGCAGGGAGTTCTGACGCTGTTACCGCAGTGTTTGGCTGCAGCCCATGCTGTTCTGGGTGTGCATCCCTTTCCTCGCTTAGATGTTCTTATCGTCCCAGCAGGGTTCTCTAGTCTGGGCATGGCCAGGTAAGGACACTACTGTCTTTTATGAGAATGTGTATGGAAGAGTGAACACCTGAATGAAACTTTAGTGGTTATTTATATGGAATTTGTGTAATAACACTAGTAAGAGGTATGGTTGTGGTACCAGGAAGTTTCTGGGGTGGGTGGGGTGGATGGGTTGTAGTCCAAGTAGTATGTAGCAATCACATGCATTCATGCAGAAAGTTAACACAAGCACTTTGGCCAAAATGATCAAAATTGTAATCAGTTTCATCAAAGCGTACAAATGTATTAATTATGATCAATCACCAATTGCAATTATGCACGTTTTTATTGTACTGCATCCGTCTAAGCCACTTGTTCAACTCAAAGGCCCAATAACCGTATGCTTAGCAATGACATGCTACTTTAGGTTTGAACAGCCTGAGTGGAAGTGAAATTCCTTGTAGACTGTGCAAATCACTTTTTGTGTATTAGTCGTTTCATCAAAGTTCTTTTTATACTTAAATCCATCAGCAGAGCCAACCTGAGTACTTTCACATCACGCCATCGTAACAGAGACATGATATACGGGGCTTGTAACGCCACACAATTTCAGTGGTGTGTGTAATTGTCTTATTAGTGTCTGTTTTGACTAAATATTCCTTTCATTTCCAAATATCTGCCTCATAGAATACTCACTAGCTGTTACTAAAGTTGCAGATCAGTGTTGGGTAGTTTGAACACAAAGGATTTTTAGAGCTTTGTTGACTTTAATTACAGCCTGATGCATCTGTGAATGACGCAAAAGAGAGCAGCAAACCAAAAAGACATGTACTGATTGATACTTTTTCTCAAGGTCTCCAGTTTTGATTGTTCAGAAAGCCACAGTTACACAGTTATATTTTTTTGTGGGGGGGTGAAATGCTCTGGGATGCATGATTAATGACATCCTTTATATGTGAAAACTCCCTTACTTTGTCTCAATCTACTCTGTGGAGATCTTCCTCATTAAAATTCTTTCTGAATTAGAGATTCTAACCAGATCACCCTCTAAACTTCGCTCAGTCATATGTCTCACCACCTCCCCATCAGAAGTCTCAGTAGACTTAAAGATGTTTCAGTTTGTATTGAATGTGTTTGTTTGTTACTC
This sequence comes from Pseudomugil gertrudae, assembly GCA_037177535.1. Taxonomy (NCBI): domain Eukaryota; kingdom Metazoa; phylum Chordata; class Actinopteri; order Atheriniformes; family Pseudomugilidae; genus Pseudomugil; species Pseudomugil gertrudae. The sequence goes on along the minus strand of JBAMHV010000012.1, from coordinate 9,499,106 downwards.
AATATGTATTCCAACAAAAATGGTGAAGGAGGACTAGATTAGACCCAACTTAAATAGATAAATCTGTCTTAACAGATAAATAAATCAACCCCCGCATTTTTCCATACACTTCTCCTGTCTACATTTGTTATCTCATTGTGAAATCTTGATTATTTTTAACCTTTCCTCTCTATTTTTGTTCTCCTCCATGTTCCAAGCTTTTCTTGTTATTTTTTTTCCCTGAAATTGATTACAACCTTATTTATTGTTGCATCTTTTAATTAAACTCCCACCACAACTTGTAATCCATTTGCTCCTCTCTCTTTAAACCTTGGACACTCAAGTCACTTTGTATTTTCCTTTAAAGAAAACAACTTTTACTTTTTCTTTTTTTGCTGTGCTTGACAGCCGTGTGATGAGAGAGGAGGCTAAACTTTTGTCTCATTTGTGGCTCTTCTCTCGCTTTGCACGCTTCCCCTGCCTATGACGGTTTTTTCTTCAGTGTTTTTCCAACCAAAATATTTGGGATGAGAACTGTATTGCTTAATCCAAAGAGACACGAGTCATGTACAAAGCAGCATGTACTTTCTGGAAGTTGATAACATCTGACTGGGGCACTTTATTTTAAATGTAAAACTAGGTTTAATTATAGGTTTTATCCTGGACACCTTTAATGTTGACAAAAAATGTTGAAATACAGCAAAATGCTACAAGAAAATAGTTGGTTAGGTGGTCATAATTAGATAGAATATCTATGTGGTTAAAAATAAATGGCTCCAAAACAGCATCTCATTTTGATAAATGCCTGCTACCTCATCTCCTTTTTCCTTATGTCTGTCTGTTCATCGTTTGCTTCCATCGCGAGTGGGAGAAACTAAATGTGGGCATTCAAGTGGGAGCATTTTGACAAATGGGTTGAGGGGATTGAGTCAGCGAGTCAGACAGTAGGCTGCCGCCTTATATATTTTTATTCAGGGGAATTTCAGGTTGCCTGTAGGCTCACGGCTTCACATTGGGGCATGGTTTTGTGATGTTTTAGTTGCGGTGCGTTGACCAGTGTGGGGGTTCAAAGCTGCAGGATATTTGCTTCAGAGTTTTCTGCACTGTAGGTATTCCTCCTATCTAGATGTCCTCTTCATCTTTATCTTGGTCCTGTTTTATATCCTTTCATTACCTTTCAGCTTTTTGTTTCATCATTGCTGCCCTGTAAATCAGCAGTGCCCTTCTTTGTCACTGCTTCTAATTCTCTTATAGTTCTTCCTTTTTTCTAATAAGAGATTTTCTTTTTCTTTCCTATATCTATATTCTATCTATATTTCTCAGTCTGGCTCATAGTGTCACATCTTTGTAGATGCAAAAATAACCATATAT
>JBAMHV010000012.1:9456940-9497335 GCA_037177535.1 Pseudomugil gertrudae | reverse complement strand
ATATAGGGTATATATAGGGTAGTTACTTCACAACCCAGTCTCCCCTTCTCTCTCTCTGTCTTCCCTTCGTTGGCCTCCCTAGAAAAAAAGTGCCCCAGACAGGATATGAAGTCATAACTGAATATGGAACCTGCAAGAATTTCTGACACGACAGCCAAAAGTGGTCTTTATCAGAGTTATTTTGAATCACAGAGGTGACAAGAGGGTCGCAGTCTGGACCTAATTCGGTAATGTTCTTTGATCTTTAGAAAATCTATTCCAACTCTTGTGAAAATTTCCCTTGCTGGTTTTATTTATTTTGAATTGACATCAAGTTCTGACATAGAGACTGCTCTGTGGCTCCAGTCTGATGGATGTTTTCTTTTCTTTATGAGGACAGCTCTCAGTCACTTATCCTTGGTTCTGTAGCTGCTTAGGCCCCAGGTAGGTGCAGATGACAGAGAGGAGATTTAAGACCTTCATTAAGCCTCAGACAACACCTGCACTGACTCCCTATAAAACTCTGCATGGTTCTCAACCCAAAGTTAACCCAACTGCATCCTCCCATCAACGTTGGTGGTTCAACACTGGATTCCACTGTGCTTAACCACAGGGCTGAGCTGTAGGAAGACTGCGAGGTCAACCAAAATTAAAGCATAGATTAAGACGGAGATGAGAGAGTGAGAAATTAAGAGGGCAAAGGCAGAGTTCACAACAGGCCAGCGGATCCCCAGGATGTGGGAGAGGATGTGTGGATTATTCCCAGCAACAAAAGCCATTAGCCTCTGGAAAGACTTCACAGACTGGTGCTATTTAATCTAGAGATTGGGAGGTATGTGGGCCCCAGTTGTTGGGATTGAGCCAAGTGCAGTTTTTTGTGCAGTGCCCCAGTGGAAACAGCAGGAGTGAAGGGGCTATGGGCTGGGAGCTGTGGCAAGAAGACATAAAGCTGTTGTAGTGCGATACACAGACGGGGAAACGGAGGCAAAGCAGGGGGAGGAATCGCAGTGGCGTGAAGTTTTTATACTGAGATAGGAGAGAGAGGGCAGGAAACTGAAGATTAAGAAGTCAGGCAAGGGCATGTCTATATTCAAGGGTTGTTCCACGTATGCTATGCAAGCACTAGTTCTAATTCACACACAAAGAAAACTTACACACAGTTTCACACAGTTGTGCACATTTAATGAAACAACGCAAGCATCAATCTGTACTGTTTTCATGTAATCGGTTTAGTCTGGAGTGGCAGACGTCCACCTTATCAACAGGCATGGCAGCGTTGATGGACATTATCTTACAAAACTAATCATAAACAAGATACAGTATAAACCCACCGAGGCGTTAACATTACCCATGCTGTTAGTGGAATATTTAAGCGCCAGTGAGGAGGGGGAAAACTGTTGTAAAAACAAATAAAGGAGCATGGCTATGGGATAAAAAGATGTCTGTCCTGTCAGTGAGCACTGCTTGGGAGTCTTTAAAAGTTTATACTGCTTCCAGTCTGTATAAAAAGTCTATTGTCCCAAATGCTTAAAGTAACGGGATGTGCGTTAACAGATGTCTGATGGCCCACTGTTACCTGAACATAAGTAAGTTGTAATAAAGTATTTGAGCTCTGATTTGTCTTTTATAAATAGCTCACATTTGTGAAATTTGTTTTATTTCGATGCATAATCTCTCATCACATCACAATCACGTCATTTGGGAGTGACAGGAAGGGCAAAGCATTTCCGCTCGCTCTTTGAAGCGGAGGTTCATGTGTCCCGAAGTGCTGGCTGGACATTCAGCCGTAATCTGAGGTCACTGTGTTTGCAGCTTACCCAAATGAAGGCATGCCCGACGTCCCTGAGAGAGCGGTGCTTTCCCTGCGAGTGTTGAAATAAGCCTTTAAGGAGAGGAGTGGGCGATTTCAACTTTGTTTTGCTCTACTGTAGACAGGCAAATTCCTGTGCTTGTGTTCACATGAATGCGTGTATTGTTCAAATGGTGGTGTAAGGATGTGGATTTATTATGATGGCATGATGTCAGAGGAATGTTACACAGATCAGTCATGGCTGATCACTAACTGAGCCAGATCAATGTTTGGTTCTTTCTTGTTGAGGTTATTAGTTATGAAAAAGAACAAGAGGATCTGTTGCTACTTCCACTTGATGGCTTTCTCTTCTCATTCACATAGACTAACAAACTTGTATATGTTTTTCTCAGTTGTTAGCAACTTCTTTGATTATTGCCGTTTTACAAGTTGAATAAAAGCCAAAACTGTCCAAAGTGTTTTCCTGTTAGACTGTTCCACTTCTCGTGTTGTACACATAATATCCCCCCGTTTTGCTTGATTTAAGCAACTCTTATCTTATTGGGAATGGCTATCTTAAAAAAATAAAAAAAGCCAAGTAGTTAGCGAGTTCCACTTGCTGTGCAGCCAAGCTAGTCAGTCATATATCTGCCACAGGCGCAGCTAAAAATTATGACTGGTGTATGCCTCTTGACCTATTTAAGTGGCACTAGAGGATTTTCAGCCTGACTTTAGTTGATTGCATTGTTTGTTTATGGGCTTGCAGGAAGTTACTTCCACCACCGGTCCCTGTTGGGAAAAGTGGGAAGCTAGAGTGCTGAGGGAGTTGGTACCCCACAGGATAATCCCCTGCTGCCCCGGAGCTCTTTTAGTGCGCTACCTGAGATGTTTTTCCATGTTTTATTGGGCCAGAGCAGAAGTTTTAGCCTGTTGGATTTCAGTTAAAAAATAAAAGAGGGGTAAATTAATATCATCTTTCTTTTAAATTATCTTGTCCAGGATGTACCATGCTTTCTCACTTCCCAATCACGGGCACGCTGAGGTTTCCAGCATGCCCGTGATCCTGAAAAGGACTAAGGATATAGACAAAAGGAAGTAATGTTTTTCTGCTTTTTTATATATATAAAAAAATCTCAACTGAATGGCTAATTTAATTGCAGTTGGCAGAGTTGTGGCTTATAAACATTGTCACCTGTGAGTTTTCTGTCATGGTCATAAGGTTTGACATGCGAGTTGTAAAGCATGTCGAGCCTGCATTGTTAGTACTGGCAGGTGATCGCCGATTCTACAACCTCTGTTCAGAAAAGGTTTTTACATTTTAACATACAATGTTTTCTGTGACACCTCAGACCTCTTTTATGTACATTACCGCCATCAAAGGAGCGTCTGTTATTAAGAATCTGAATTTTGACCCGTAGAGCTTGCTTTATTTGATTTTTTTTTTTAAACATTCATCATTTTTATTATTATCTAATATCAAACAATTTGTTCACTTGAAATTGCTATTACCCATAAAGGTTTGATGTGAAGTAAGAAGACAAACAAATGTAATTTTAATTTTATTAATCATTTTAAATTTTAATAGGTTTATTTTGCCTAATTTTTTTACATGCTTCTTATCTGACTAAAAGCCAGATTAAATGTATTAAATGACCGCAGTTTGTCAGCCAAGGTTTACCTCTAACTGTATCTAAACCACAGCTTGGCAGGGTTAATGGCAATCAATGAAAGAAATTAACACATCTAAAGGAAAGTGCTCAGCGACTGGAAGAATCTATCGGATATACTTAATGACAAGCCATTGATTTTAGACTTTAGACTCGACGGCACACAATTTATGATTTTTGCAGTTAATGACAGTGCCTTGGCTTTTTTTTCTGCATAAGGGTTCCCCTCAGTTATTAGGAAGTGATTTCACATCCATGAGTCAATGTAGTGCTGTATCTTTCAGTGTACCTCAGTGTCTTTAATCTGTTTATGAAAACCTATGGTGAAGTTCAGTCTAAACTAGAAACACTCAAGCGAGTGCAGACATTAGCCAAACCATGAGGTCACTCACCTGAGAAAAACCACAAAAGGCCCAACGGCTCCCCCAGGTAAGCAACCCATGCCTTCATATTTATGTATACTTCAAACTACGATCATTATTTACATCATCAGTAAAGATGCCACTTCTGATTTAGAATCCTTCACCATGAATAAACATACCCTTTATTACCAAGACAAAGATAACGGCTATAATAATAATAATAATAATAACAATAATAATGGATTAGATTTATATAGCTCTTTTCAAGGCACCTAAAGTGTTTTACTTTAAATCCATTATTTATTTACTTGACATTCATACTTGGTGATGGTAAGCCACATCTGTTGCCACAGCTGCTGTAGGGTACACTAATGGGAACGCCACAGCCAATGTGCCAACAGTTCGGATACTCCTTTTCCTCTTTGCCTGGAGGACATGGCGTCCATGATTTCCAAAAGCAGTTTTAAATGTAGGTACGTCAGACGGTAGCACACTTTTACACTTTGCATCAGTCCATCTGAGATGAGCTCGGGTCCAGAGAAGCAATGGTGTTTCTGGGTTTTATTGATATATGTCTTACATTTTGCATAGTAGAGATTTAACTAGCACATTTAGATGTTGATGAACTTTAACTGAAAATATTTTTTCTGAAGTGTTTCTGAGTCCATGTGGTTATATTATATTTTACACAATGTGTCTATTTCTAAAGCAGTGCCACCTGTAGGATGGAAGGAGGCTGGCATTCATTGATTTTCAGCTTTGCTGCTTATATGTGGAGATTTCTCCAGATTATATAAATCTTTGGATGACATCATAGATTATATATGATGAAATCTTTGAATTTCTTGCAAAAGTATTGGACTATTTACGCAGAAGTGGCAAACCTTGAGCCATTTGATTCTTTCTCTACTTTTACACTAAATTACACGTTGGCTGTTTTTAATTAACCTGTCCTCCTGTGGAATATTCCAAACAGGTGTTTTTTAAAGCATTTCTCAGTGTTTTGTTGCCCCGTCTCAGCATTTTTAGAACGTGTTGCAGACTCAATCGCAGATTCAAAATGAGTGAATGTTTGCCAAAAAGAAAAACCAATTCAGTTTGAAGATTAGGTCTCTTGTCTTTGCAGAGACAAGATAGTTATTTGATCTTAATGTGTGCAAAGTGGTTTTCAGAATATTCCTGACTTAGTGAAAACTGATTTATTTTGGGAAGCTGAGAAAAAAAAATCTAAAGTACTCGTCATTAAATGGTTTTAGACTGAAAGCAAATCCACTGCTATTTGTTACTATCTGCTAACCCATAACGGACAACTACATGCTAATAAAAAACGCAGTTCTCAGCATCTTTTTTCATGATGGTGAATCACATCTCCTGGTTCTTTGCTGGGATGTGCTGTCTTCTTCTCTCCTCCTCCTCAGTTCATCTCTTAGTCTTCCCCTGCATGTCTTTCCATCTTCCTTCTGATGTCTCAGTGGATTTCTTTCCTTTCTGCTTTCCTCTCCAGTTTGATCTGTAATGTAACCTTAGAAGTGTGTGACACAGACCTGCTCTTTCAGGAGACAGTTGGGGGGGCTTGGGGTAGAGAGGGCAGCATGTGGGGGGTCGGATTCTTTGGCACAGAGGACAGCTGTTAATCAAATGGTCAAGGATGAGGTGGTTCTTTCTCTCCACCTTGAGTAGATCTCTCTTTTGACTACAGGCGTACAAAAGATCTTGGGAAATTGAAAAGGCAGCACAGACGTGCCTGCACCTGGACAGAAGAATTGAGAGTGTCTTGTGTGAGCTTTTTAAGTGATTGCAAGTAGTTTAGCTTTTTATTCTAGTCTCTTTTTCTCTGTGTCTCCCTTTTTCTCGACTCTTGTGTTCATTTCCTGCTGCAGGCTCACAGGAAAGCTTCAAACCCCAGAAGCAGAGGCCTCTACTATCCATCTCCTCTTGCTTCCTTTTTTTTCTTACTCAGACCCTCCTCTTGCACACTTAATGAAGATAGCAGGATACTATTAAGCAAGTGTTTTGTTATTGCAGGAACATTCCTTTCTAGTTATCTTGGGCCTCTCAACTTTCCCTCTTTATCTGCAGTGTAGGTTTACCTGCTCTGCAGTAGTGCATTCTCACAGCTGAAGAAGACACCCTGTAACTCTTTTGTTGCTTGAAAGGAGGGTTATACTGTGTGTTGTGATTTATACTTTATTCTTTTTAACAAGACAAAAATCCCTTGCTGTACCTGTTGAATTGTCCTATTGCTAAAACCTACATTCAACATCGCTCTCCTCTGTAACTATCTGTTCTACACCTGCTTTGTCAGAAATTAGGGGATGATTAATATGTTGTTTTGAACTAATCTCAGATGAGAAGCTGCTGGCAACAGCTGGCATGTAGTACTACATTTAACAGTAACACAGGCACACTGTGCCATAACTCTAGATTAGAGGCTCTGCGAGGACAGGCCTGTCACTGCACACCCATTTTATTAACACACGATACGTTCCCTGGAGTGATGGATAGGTCCATTGTGTGGAGTAAGGATGCTGCTGTTGATCTTTGTGTACATCCTGGGGCGTGCAAAGGATAGTAGAGCCTAAAGGCAGGGGGTAAATTGTATTTGTTTGTGTAAAGCCAGGCCGTTTGTGCTAATCCTACCAAAATGAGACATTTGAAACAAGTGATGAGAAATGCTCTTTGATAAAGGTGTCCATGTCCGAGTTTGATTCTTGCCTTAAGGAAGAAGTTAAGTTGATGGATTTCAGTTTTTGTTGATAAATGGTGCTGGTAAAAAACAGATGTTTCATTAAAACTGCTAAAAAAAAAAAGTTAATTAGCCAAGTGATTTAGTAACGGTCTATAAACACTCAACAGACTAAATATGAGTTTAGTGTGACACAGATGTCAATGGGAAACACATCATCATCTATATCATCAATATAAATATGTGAAAACATTTATTTTACAAGTAACAAGTTTAAAATATACTAACTATGTTTTGGTTAATACATACTCTGTACCTGTTTCATAGTTATTACCTATCTCTGCTTTTATTGTGGAGGTCCTGTGAGGGGATTCAGGAGGAAAACGGAAGTAGGGGGTCAGTTGTTTCTGTGTGGAATATGGCGGCTGTGAATAAAGTTAACGTTCATCTACAAAAGTGAGTTCTTCATAACAGAAACAACTCCTTCATTGAAAATGTTGGTAAATAAAAAAGTTTTCAGACCAGCTTTAAGATGTTTGTGGAATAGTGGCTAGCACTGTGACCTCACAGCAAGAAAGTTGCAGTGAGTGTGAGCATGACTGATGGGCCTGCAATTGGCAGTCTGTATACCCTGCTTCTCGCTTACTAATTGCTGTGATTGGCTCCTGCTATCCCACAACCCTGAATTGGATTAGGCAATATAGAAGATGAATGAACAAATGTTTTGAGCACATTCGAGCTTTTCTTGTGGTTTGTCCCACATATTAGAACCAGAATAACTAAATACTGATTTTCCTTCCTATGTTTTAACACTTGGAACGGAAAGCAAATTTGACCCAGATGCTCTTAGAAGACTCTCTAGCTCATGCCACTTTTGTAGATCAGATATATATTTTGGATCAGAACTTCTGGACCAGGAGCATCATTATAAAATCCATTCTTTGGCACACAAGAAAGCAATGTAAATGTCTTGGTCTTTTTGAGGAAACAAGCACATTCTGGATTAGCTGCAGCAGTAATAATGATTTTTCCCCTTTTTTTCTAGAGAAAGACAGGTAAAAAAAATGATTTGCTGTAGTTGAGGCTAAAGAAAATAATGCTTGTCAACATTTTCTTTGCCTTGTTGAGCAGTCAGGTCCGTTATTGTGGATGTAGCTTTCTTTCAGTCAAAGCAAAGCTGTGTGTGTCTTTGTCATTTGTGGCTGTCTTCTGCCTTCTGTATGAGCTCCACAGTATCTTCAAAGTATAAGACTGGTCATATTTTCCTTACTGTTTCCAAATTGGAGATAGGCTGATTGGAGACTCTAAATTGCCTTTATGATTGAGTGTGAGTGTGTGTGTCTATGTGTGTTGGCCCTGTGATAGACTGGCGACCTGTCCAGGGTGCACCCCGCCTCTCACCCAATGTCAGCTGGTATTGGCTCCAGCCTGATGTGTTCTTACATCACGTGTGAAAACCTGCTTGCAGTACCTTCCTTAAGATGCATTTTCTAATAAATACATATTTCACTGTATTGATCAGCTCCAGGGTTTTGTCTGAACAGACAGGCAACACAGTCAGGTGGCAGTTTTAAACCTTCTTTGAAGATACTGCTCTGCTTACTGGCTAATTTCACTTCGATCTTGCCTTCATCCATCTTTCCATTCTGTCAAACACTTCCTATATTGCCTCACAGCACTGAGCTGTCTCACTTTCAGTCTCCTTACTGTCTCATTCTCCCACATTACATAAGAGAGAGATGGAGAAAGAGAGGGAGAGAGAGAGAGAGGGGGGGGGGGTTAGTGGGGTAAGTCTACAGTCTATTTATTACCCTGCAGCCAAGAAAGTATCTCAAATTATAATTCTGTAAAATAGATTTGTCCTACTCTTTTCATTGAGGTGATAGCGGAAGCCAGAAGAGGGATCCACATGCTGTGCAATGAGTGATGGGGTTTGCATGCAAATGGCAACACTGATATAGGAATGTGGGTTATGGGAAATAAATGTTGTGTCCACATCTTCCTCTTTTTGATTGACAGGGGCTTGTTGTAGCCACACAACCAGCACTGCATTCTCAATACAATATCATATGTGCTGCACTTAGATTAATCCTCCTAAAATGTATTGTATGAAGCAACATAGGTGTATGTGTTTCCCTTCGGTGTCACTCTTAGAAACAACTTGTTCTTTGATCTAATACATTTAGGGATCGTTGGTATTCAACCGCAGAAAGACAGATCGACAAAACAGACAAGTGTCACTACTGTTTTAAGTATTCACCCCATCATCCTGCTAGCAACAGCAACAGCACACATGAGAACATTCCTTTCCCGTGACATTTTTTAGGTCAGGGAACAAAGATTACTGTGGATTGTTTTATTCTTTCAAAGGGGTGGATGAAGCCATTTCTTTCTTTTCACAGTGACGCTCATAGATTTTTCCTCAGAACATCCAAGTTTCTATGGATGAACGTATCTTTGTGTGAATTTGTGGTTGTTTACGAGAGTACTTCAGACACCAACATTCTTGGCTTCATCATAAAAGATGTCACGGCACACATAATGACATGTTTTACCCTCTCAGATATTTGGTAACAGCAAGAATCACTTCAGCGCTCAACAGTTCAACCATGTGATGCTCTACAAAGCCTCGTTTTCTCCGAACTTGAGGAGTGATGTCACCTCCTTGCTCCTGATGACCTCTGATATAATTTCTGTTATTTATTTTCAGGCTCTGATGTGATGAAGTGTATGTAGGTGGGGTTGCTTTCTGGGGGCCCTAGCCTGGCCCTTGTTCATGTGACCAGGCCCTACATGGTGTGGCATTTGGCTTGGCCCTGTGGGGCCCAGTCTGGGAGAAGAGAGCTGATCTGTAGCCAGCCTGGAATGCCAGACATTTGAAGTCAGACTTGTTAAAAAAGAACGAAGGGTGGTAGGAGTTTGGTCAAACCAGCTCCTGTGTCTAAAATAGCCCACAGGCTGTGTGAGAGGGAGGGAAGGGAGACAAAGCCTGTTCCCGTAAACTAGGAAAGGCCTGTCCTCCAACCTCTGAGAATGAAAAAGAATAGACAAATTGTATCTTTCTTGTTTATTGTCTCATATGGGGTTTTTGTTATTCTGTTTACTGGCAGAATGCTGTAAAAGTGTTTGTATGGGTCCGTATGGCCACGCAGTTATGTGCACAACAGCATTTTCATTCACCACGGTCACCAGTTCAAATGTAAACACACCCAGGATGACACTGCACTTGAGAAATGGCAAAACTTACTACACAGCATGGCAAATGACAACATGCTCTCCCTCCGTTTCCATCCCATCTTTTTTCTCCATAAACATCTAGCAGTATCTTTTCACTCACTTTCTATAATCCTTCATTCTTTTCCTATCATTTTGTGCCGTTTCTCTATAAATCCAGTACACCCATCCTTCATTATCATTTTCTCATCCTTGTGTCTTTTGGGGATTGTTTTTTTTTTTAAACTGGTGTCCCAGCAATGGGCTGAGGTGGGCTGGGGATGTCAATTACAGGACTATCATAGGGCTCCTGCTGCATTATGCATGGAGGTGTCCCGCTGGGGGAAAAATGGCCTACAGCCAGTAAGAATGGATGGAGGGATGAATAATGGATGTAGAGATGGAGGAGCAGGGCATTATTGCAATCTGTTTCTTACCAAATTGAAGATTTGCCCTGGCTCACACCTCTGAAGTTCAGGTCCAAGCCACCCTTGGTGACTCAGAGTCCTGACGTTGTCATGTTAGAAAGCACAGGAGGACTTTAATCAGTGTTTCATTTTATGTGTTAAATCACTGTGGGGTACAACCATCAGAGAGCTCACCAGAGATCTTCTCCTATTCTTCTACACCAATCATCATGATCACTTTTCTTTGTTTATTAGAATATTGAATCATAGCATGTTATTTTGCTGCATTTTTAAAATGTGCAAAATGTGTGTGTTTTCTTTAAGGCCTTATTTTTGTACATTATTTTCTCTGTGCCTTCCAGTACACCCCAGTCACAGTCAAAATCAAAATATGTTCTTTTTAAAAATGACATGCTCAAATCAATGTTTAGCATCTAACTAAATGTCAGAGTGTTAATCAATTCCTGTTTTTCAGGCTTCAGATAAACAAAACTACACGGTGAGGAGCAGAGAGCAGAGTTAAGCTGTATTACACCCAGTTGTACAAATGGCACCCAATTAAAAAACAATTCCAGATCACAGATATCCCAAGCAGACACCAGACAGGTTCAGCTCCTATGAATTCATTTACATGCTTAAAAGATGTCAGTCACCAATTCAGACATTGTCATTAATCATTGACTGTTAACCTCAGAAAAGAATTATTATTGTGTGCTTTCTCCTACCGTGTTAGCGTGGGTTCTCTCCAGGTACTCCAGCTTCCTCCCACTGTCCAAAGACATGCATGTTAGATTGATTGGGCATTCAAAATTATCCTTAGGAATGAATGTGTCTGGTTGTTTGTCTCTCTGTGTTGGCCCTGTGATTGACTGGGAATTTGTCCAGGGTGTACCTTGCCTTTCTGCCCAAAGATTGCTGGGATAAATTCAAGCTTCTATTGAATAGTTGGATAGATAGGTACGTAGGTAGGTAGGTAGCTACATGCTGCAAATTGGAGAAACATACATTGTTATGTTGCTGTCTGAATCATTTAAAGGCACAATTTATCTCTTCTGCACATCTACACAACCTGATATAAAAGGACTGGAGCCTAAAATATGACAGGAAGACAGCAAATAGGACTTTATATAGGATTACTTATTTGTGATCCTGTCTACATATGTGTCATTTTCAAGAATATTCTGCTCAGCATGCCAAACAACAGACATGTTTCTAAATTTGTTCGACTGGAGAATTAAAGCAACAGTGTCACTGATATCTAAGCCCTTATTTGAATACTGTGAAAACTTTAGATTGCATATCAGATGCAGTGATAGAATATGAAAGGCACACATGCACAGGGATTGCATGGTATGAATCAGTGTAAAAGTCTCCTCAAGCGTGTAACCCTGACAAGTCCCTGATGTCAACTAATGTCAGTCAGTGTATCAGCAAACGTGAAAGATGCCGTTGTTATTCATCACAACCGTGGTGGGATGACACTATTTGTCACTGTAGTGATGGATTCCGTCTCCCTCAGAGGAACATGTGCAGGCGCCATCTCTGAAAGGCTGTCTTTGTGTTTCACACTCACTACCTCTCACACACAGACACATACAAACACGGTGCTGGAACTGACAACAAAAGCGTGCTTATCCAATTGTGGTGGAAGAAGATTAGACTACAAAGAAACTCATAAGGCTAATGTTAGCATCTCCTGCTCCAGTGAGAGTCTTTGTTTGTTTAATCAGGAAAAACAAGGAATTAGATTTGCAATGCTGTCTCGGAAATTATGCCCATAAGACCTAATTCTATGATGTTGACATGTTCCTAAATAAGAAAGGACGATGGCTTGCCTTTTATCTGACATAACAGTCCTGAGGGAAATAAAGAGTAGTGACTTGCTTAGATATCTGATTTTGTTTTCACCAAAATAGGCTGTCCGACAGACCTGGGCCCTAACCTTTGTCTTTACTCTGTGTTTTCTTTTATAATCAACTTATCTTGCCACCATAATTAGGTTATAGTGAGGTAAAAATAAATCCTGTGGTGATTTTAAAAGGCAATCTTGCCTTGATGAGGGCAGCTCATTTCACAGCACCATGCCATTCATCAATAGCAACAGTATGTGTTTCATTGTTCCATGTGGGAGTAAGCTGTCAGTGCAACAGGTGATGTATCAGATGTTCAAAGTGAGAACATTTTTTAATACTTTATTGATTTAAACACCATTTTGTGTGTCTTCTCTGTGACTCTTATATACAGGTTGCATGTTAGGCTGATTAAAATCACATCTGAAACATTTGTTGCATTTTGTCACACATATAACCCTATGAGACATTTCACTAGGAGCTTACAGTTAGCCATAAATTTTCCTACAGATGTTGGGTTAATGACACTTAAGATCGAAAGTGTGATAAGATCTCCAGACAGTCCGGTGTTGTTATATAGGCCAGGAGAGTGAGAGGCTATTCATTCACACCTCTGCGACCCCTTTCTCATTCTTCTGTTACAGAATAGCCTTCCTCTCATGCACAGGTGGCCCTAACCCCCTCAGGGTGCCTGGAGCTTGTTACATAAGAAGGGGAGGGGGAAGGCTTTGGCCATGACCTTGACTTTCTATTAAAGCTCTGCAAATAATCATCTTATTTTAGCACATCTCATAGATAAAAATCATAGTTGAGAGGCTGGCATATGAAGCTTTTACACAAATATTTTCAATCATCAGAAATGAGATGAATATTAAATGTAAAAAAACATTTTAAAACAGCAGTTCTATCTTCTTTGTTGCTTAAAGACATTCGCTTGCTTTCCAAAATCAGTTTTCTACTTTCGTTTACACCTTGAAGGATGTATGTAGTCCTCATGAGTGGCTAATTTCTTTTGGGCAGCAGATGGAGATCAATTCCGAGTCTGGAGAATCAGAAATGAATCATGACGGGTAACATAAATGAAAAGCTCCACAGAAGAAGACTATGACAAGAAGGAATTGTTATCCACGCAAATGTAGAGGCTCAAATCAGTGTGATACTTAAATGTTTGGACTCGGTGCCACATGCTTTGCACAAGACATGCAGACATGTCATGCAGTATAAAAGTTCACTAGAGTGTGAGGTTCTTCTAATGCCCTCTTCTGAATTGTTTTAGGTTTAACTCTAATGTTAGGAAACAATTGGATTTTGTTTCTAACTGTTGTCTACTGTCAGATAATTACTACTACTAATAAATACTACATACAACCCATGGTAGTGAAAAACAATCCTCAGAAACAAAAGCTTGGTAGATTTCCATTATCCCAAGTTATGTATCCTGCCAATGGCAGATTTTCTAACTTTATCTATGACCTAGTTGAGTGACATTTCTGCAGTGAGACATACAAATTACAATTAAATCTGGTGCAGGTATTTATGTTTTCCTCAAGATGGTATTTTGGTGATATATATACTTTGATATGATGCCCCCAAACGGTTCCCTTTCTGTGACTTATCACCTGCTAAAGCATTACATTCACCCTCATTCTTAGCTGTAACTTATATATTATACTGTCTGGCTAACAAAACATGATACTTCTGTGATATCAATTTATTGGTAAAATCTGCAAAGCACAGTCTTGCCTTGCTTTAGACTCCTACATTTCATGAGACATGACTGAGAGGTGGAACATGATGCAAGTAAAACCCTGGACACATCACCAATACTTGTGTCTTTTGAATATCCAGAGTAAGGTTTTTGAATCCCTTCCATGCAAAATCGTATGAACGAGGTGTGGCACTCATGTTTTCACCTTAGCAGTGAAGTATTTGCTGCAGGCAAACATTTACCAGTAAAACACTTTTCCTGTCAAACTGATAATTTACATTGAGAAGAAGAACAATTTGAAAGAAGGAATGACAGCTTTATATAGGTTTCTCCAAACTACTTAAAAAAATTACCCAACAGGAAAACCATTATCTGCACACACTGAAGTAATGTTTATTAACTTGTATCTGCACATTTCCTCTTTAGGTTGGTTGATTGCATTGAAGGAAACACCAAATGAGACATCACAGATATTTCACTTCCATATAATTTACAGAGGAAGTAATCATAACCATATATTTAATTTACTAAATCTCAAACTATAAGTTACATAAAGCTATTATAATCCTCCACCTCAGATTGCATCATGCAGATAGGTCTGATGAGGAAGTCAAACTTAGCTAAACATATTATAGAGGATGCAGAAAAGGTTGGGCAGTGTCTCACTTTTACATACTTGTTAGAACACACACACATGGATTAGTCTTACATGACATTCTTGTGCTCAGTTTTCTGTAATCGCATTACCTCAGCATCTCTTTATGTCCATGTCTTTCTTAGTGTTGTATTTCCTCTTATCCAGTAATTGTGGTTGTCTTGTCTTTATTTTCTGTCTGAACCTCTTTGATGATGACATTGTATTTTCTGGTCTTCCTGTTCTTATCTTCATTATTAGTGCCCTGACTCTTTTCCTGTCTTTTGGAATTTATTTACCACCTTATTCCTTCACAGTATGTATTGTAATCTCATGTCATTTGTCTTCCACAGCCCCCATATCATATTCCTGTCCCAAAGTGTGTTGCACAGTGAAAGTCCTGCTTCTGGAGCGCATGGCCTGTCTCTGTGTGGGTCCAGGATTTGTCATGAGATTGCCCACTCCTGGTTCGGCCTGGTTATAGGGGCCAAAGACTGGACTGAGGAATGGATCAGTGAGGGGTTTGCCACTTTCCTGGAGGACATTATTTGGGCCCACGCACAACAAGTACAGTTTATATTCATTATATTATCATTTGTAAATTATGATACATGCTTTTTGGTTTTCTTTTGTCCAAGACACAGAACACAGAAATCAAACAATAACAAACAACTTCAGAACTCATTGAGTTCATATTTTGATCTATTTCTTATGATATTTAGAAGCAATACTAAATAATTAGTACTTTAAATATTTACACTCTTATTTTCCTTTTTTTCATTTTTCAACTTTAGCAGCTACTCCCAAATGTCCTAATTTTACTGCTATGGCTGGAATGCATCTCAAGTATAGTTGGCAGTAACATGGCTGTAGTAAAACTATACTTTATCAAGCTAATGGAGAAACAGTTTATGAAGACATCACTTTAAGTCCAAAAAAGCATAAACAAGAAACAAAAAATGTGATCTCGAAGGTCAGAGGAGTTAGCCAAGCATCATCAGAGACATTTCTCTTTTTTATTCTGATTTGTTTGTGTGTGTTTTAGCAAGCCACAACATAAATCACTAGAAATAAAACCATCAGTTTCAGAGCCCTCCCTCAAACTAAATGAGTATTCAAAGATAGTGATCACATAAAAGAAATAAAAAATTGGCTTCCAGTGTTTGTAATTTACACAGCTTAATATCTCTAATATCAGCCTGATATTGGGGGTCATTAAAGTCATTTAGAATAAAAAAAGATAAAGAAAGGAACAAAAGAGGTGTGACAGTGCTCTGTATAGTAAGTTACAACATGTTGCAGCTCTAATCCTGGAGTTAATGTGCATGCAGATCTAATTCTCGTGTGTTCCCTCATCATTTATACTTGCACAAGTGTTTTTCTTTTGTCTGCTTTGTTTCATCACAGCCTCTCCCTGATAGGAACTTAGCTGTGGAGAAATTGATTAGGCTGTTTTCATTCCTACCTTTTGTCAAAATCAATAAGACACAGTAACATCTGCCACAGATTTCCTCTTTTGCTTATCTAAATATTTAGATGCATTTAGAACTTCTAAATACATTTTTTCCTCCATGTTTTTCCTCCCTGTTTCCTCCATCCCTCTGTCTTTAGCTGTCCTTGCAGGAGACAACCGAGCAATTTGATTTGAAGGCACTGCTGAGGTGGAGGCGACTCTCTGATGAGTTGCAGAACTCGAAAGAGGAACTTCAGATCCTCAGGTGTGTTTCCCTTCTGTGCCATGTTTTGCATATATGGATGTCTATATGAGCCTAAGTTTTATAAAGCACTTCCAGGTATCATTAAAAAAGTGAAACCTATTTTTTAAACTTCAATTAGCTATAGCTCAAATTAAATGTATTAGATAATTCTGAGTATCTTTGGACTTTTGCAGTGCCAAATATAAATCACTACTCCAAATAAACTAGCAAATAGCCTTGCTGTGTAATTAGTATTGTCATAATTTTACCAGAAAGATTACTGCTGAGGTCTAAAAATCTTAAGGAGAAGCAATTTCGTTTAATGAAATATAATGAGTTGTGAATGACTTGCAACAAATGTTCTGGTAGCTTTGTGGGAAGGTCTGCACACACAGACACAAATGCAAGCGTGAGCTATGTACATTCCAGGGATACAGGTGTGGCAGGTGTGGCAAGCAGGTATATTCAGGTGTGCTGCACTGTCTTGTCTTAGAAAAAGTTATCATGAGAGGACAGCTGGCATGCACACATTTTTCATCAGATCCTGACAATGTGGGACCCACACCCTGTTTGTCTGATCCAGGGCAAAGCTCATTATCATCAGGGGATTACAGGTGCAAACCCCAGCGAGGAGTTAACCGCCTAAATGGTGAAAATGCCCTCGTTCACTTAGACATTGGACTGAAACTCTCCCTTTGAATAAAAGACTTCCTCACTTGAAATGACAATTGTGTTTGTGGTGTCTTTGACATTCACGCTTGTAAGAGGCTGTACAGAGTGTTACAGAAAATCACTGTATTATTGATTTCATGACAGCTCTGCTTTGCACTTGCATTTGACCGTGTCACTTCACTGATAAGTGTTATCACACAGCTGAAAGATTGACAATATTTAGACTTCAATTAAAGTCTGAATTATGTCATCTGTTTTTGTTTGATTGATAAAAGCAGCAGTTTTTGGAGCAAATTCACCCAAAAGCGTCAGATACCGTCTGGTGAATGTTTGCAAAGTCTCTGGACCTTCTGCAGTCTTGACACATTTTCTACAGCAGAGACATTAAAAACAAAACTCTGAAGTGATGTCTGGGAATGTCGAGTAATTCTACTATAGATGATCTACATGCAAAGACTATGAAGCAGAAACCTTTAGCACACATTTCCTTTTCAGAGGTTTCAGTCATGTCATTTTGCAGTTTTTCAAAGGAAATTAACTAGAGCCGCTTATCCATACGTATCTACTCTACGCGCCTGACGCGATTATACCCAGAATTTGACCTTATCCATTGTCATTTGTCGCGGCGTCCCGCGGCGTCCCGTTCTCTCTGCCGACCCTACTTAAGCACACACGCATGCAGCCCTGCCAAAGTATGAATGGAGATATTTAAGGTGGTAGTGCATGTATAAGAAATGGTACAATGTCAATGTTAAAATAAGTACATTTATGTTAAGTGAAAGGGTTAAACAGGCTCTCATAGTATCTATGTGGGTGTTTCCCAACAAGGCAGACACTCTGGTGATTTAGAGGATCAGGATTTGGTTTCTCTTCTCTTGCAGGGTTAAATCAACAGAGCAAAGCTAACATTTGAAATGTGCAAAGAATTTGTGCTCTCTGACATACATGCAGTATATGTGCGCTTACATGCTTCATTTCTGATTTATTATGGAACCTGAAAACATTTGCTACTGAACCCATCTAAAAAGCATAAATAATAACTAAAGTGGCAAATAAAGAAAACACATTTCATTATCCTCAAACGTCTCAAAGCATTTACAAAGCATGTTGAGGCATAAAAGAGGCCTTCTTGCACAATAATGACTGAACAGGTTGAGTGTGTGTTGGATACACCGCAGCATGTACTTAATGGATTTGGGTTTTTTCACACCTGTTCAGGTGTACATCGTAAAAGAGCTATTTTCCAGTTTTTTTCTTTTCTAGACGGATTTCATTGGTGATGTTAAAATAGAGTGACTATTAAGTACTATCACATTAAAAGCATAAAAAATGGGACATTGTATATTAGGAGTGTAGTATTTGATTTTCTAACTATTTCTAATATGTTTCCTGGAAAGTTGGGTTTTAGTTTGAAGAAACATCAGTTTTAATGAACTGCAGCTTCAGCTTGTGAGTCATTAAGTGCAAGCATGTTTCCTGAATTTGCAAAAGGACATCAAGTGCCCACATGTACTCAACATATGTGCAAATGTTAGACATAAAGATTTCAATAGTAAATAAATAATAACTAAATTTTATTACGATTGATCTTTTATTCCTCATAATTACTAACGAATTACAGCCAATTCCTCCAGGAAAACCTTAATGATACAAAAACTCAGGCTTGTTTTAGCTTTGTCGGGTCTAAGGTCTTTTCCTGATCAGTTTTCTAAGATGTTTTGACTGATAATCAGCATCAGCACTCTTGTGTATTAAGAGATCTCATTTCTAGTTGCATAGGTTGTTGTAGATATGGAGGATATTGGAACATATTCGTCGTATCGGCTGTAAATCTGAGATAGTTTGTCTGTGTAAGTGCTTCTGTGGTTTTGCTAGAAAGGGTTGACAATATATATAAACACAAGTTGGCCGTCACAACGTAGAGAATTTCTTTGAGGAGTTATATTGAAGGGAAGGAAAGGAAAGGGGGTATGCATGGAGATAAGCACACCATCATCACTAGTTTACACACATAAACAGACACAAAGGCTTGATGGCAGGTTGTTCTTTCCAAGTTCAGTAGGTCACAACTGACACCCCACGATCCAGCAGGGGCCCCAGTGGCCAGTGTTTATCAGTCCATTTCAGATGAGTTATATTTAGGGCAGCCTGGGCCAGACGCCATTCTCCCTGCTGATTTACTGGGCTGCTGGGAGCGCTGCTCTACCTTATCCGGTTTCCACAGTCAACCCAGTGTAATTTGTCAGGATATGGCTCACAGAGCTATAAACCTCTTGTGCTTGTGTGTGTGCGTGCGTGCGTTTGACATAAGGTTCTATCAGTAATAGCTCCTGATTTCCTTCTTGCTCTTTCTCTCCTTCTCAATCTCAGACACACCCAGGTGTATGCATGGCAACACTTATACACACACACAAAGGCAAACATCCTCCCTTTTACACACATGGCTTACAAGCTGGATAAGAGCCCCATTTATTCTAAAATACATTGAGCTATTGTGAGATGTTCAAGACAGCGAGCAGCAATTCCTCTTAAAGCTAATCATCTCTGACAAAGAAAGGCAGCAAATGTCAGGGATCTACACATCCATATACATCCCTGGTCTGGAATTTGAGATGGGTGGAGTGCCTTTGTCTAACACAGCAGTGATGGATCAGCTATTTTTTTCCTCTATAATTTACTGCTGGTGTCTCCTGTGCACAAAATGGACAGATTTTTTCAGGAAATGCATGTTTTGTCAATGTTTTTCTCTTTTGCCTTAGTCTGACAGTCAAACTCAGGGGCATGCCATATTGACTTTAAACGAGCCTTCTTGATCTTATCAGCACTAACAGACAGGCATGGACGTTATGGGTAAAAAAAAAATGGCATACAGTTTTTATGATATTTAAAACCAACTCTGCAATACAGTTTGTGTTTTTTAAATCTGAGTCCAGATTATATGCAGCTTTCTTTGTATTGAATTTGAAATGTTCCAAAAATCATGTCATTGGCCAACATGTTTGCTCAGACATAACATTTCCTTGACATGCATACACGCATGCAAGTAGAATCGCCCTATAATTCATGATGAAAGTCTTTGCAAGTGTCCAGTTGAATTTACAAATTGCAGGAAACTGATGACTTCCTTTCTTAGTCCAGTCAGCTAACCAAACATTCCTGTCTATCTTCTGTCCTCGAGTTTTCCCACATTGCCTTGTCTACCCTAATCTACTTCATCGCGAGTGTCCAATATGGTAAATACAAATACAAAAATGCTGTGTGTCTTTGGTCTTTCTGCGCTTGACAGTGTGTGTAGGTGTATTTGTGTGTCTGGTCTTGTCATGAAGCGGCCCACTGAAAAAGTGCTCGCCAGTGATGAAGGGTATATTGATTGGTGGGCCAGGCGCCTGTGGTATCGACTCGGTAGGAGGCTGATCCTTCAAGGCCTTCCTATTGGCACACTGAGTTAATCTGCTCATCCTGATCAATACCAGCTAACTGAAACTATCATTGCACCACGTCCCATGTCAGGGTTTTGTTTGCTAGGTTTTTATTGGTTTTATGTGTGTTTGTTGGTGTGTTTATAGAGGATGAAGGCATGATTTGTGTATATATGACAGAAAGTGAAGCAGAGAGCGTGGCTTTTTTGTGCTGGTCTCTTTTTTTTTTCAGGAGTGTTATATGTTTGCTCTGTGAATCATGGGCAGTAAAGTCAGAGAATAGTGCTGTGAGGTCATATAAACACCATACTATGCTATTATAAATC
Organism: Pseudomugil gertrudae; assembly: GCA_037177535.1. Taxonomy (NCBI): domain Eukaryota; kingdom Metazoa; phylum Chordata; class Actinopteri; order Atheriniformes; family Pseudomugilidae; genus Pseudomugil; species Pseudomugil gertrudae. Next base: position 9,476,926 of record JBAMHV010000012.1, on the reverse strand, counting down.
TACAGCTTGATTTCCAGCCTGCCTCGGGCAAAGCATGGCAACTTGGCAATGTGTTCACCATTGAGAGATTGCCTGAGTGGCTGGATTTAGTGTTGCTGACAGTTTACTCTTGTTCTGTTGAAATTGTGGTTTTTCTGCAGCTAAAATCTCCAACATTTTTTTTGCATAAATACTGGCATACCGTTTTTGTCTTTTACATTCGTCTACTGTATGACCCTCTGCTATTTTCTGGACTCCTTTGTGTGTTGAAAATCTCCTTTTGTGCACTAAACGCCTACCTCATTACCAGTTCTGTCATCCTGTGTAATTTTTTTTTTACTACTCTTTATGTCTTCCTGCAGACCAAACATGGAGAAGACAGGTCAGGTCAGTGACTCTGGCTCCTCCACAGTTAAACATGCTCTCAACCCTGAGAAAACCTTCATGCAAGTCCACTACCTCAAGGTGAGAGATTAATGAGACAAAAGCAGACATAAAAGAAGGAAATAGATGGAACTTCGAGGGAAAAGGGAAATGAAAAAACGGTTCACATCTTAAATGACTAGAATAATTTTATGTATTTTATTTAAGCTGGCTGCTTTTAGTTGAAGCAGCCCTGAAGTTTCTCTTTACTGTGACGGATTATGTTGTCTTTATTTGTTTTGTTCTTTTTCCAGGGCTACTTCCTCTTGAAATTTTTGGCCAGTCAAATGGGAGAGCAGAAACTTGTGGACTTTTTCAGATTATTTGTGGGGAAATACCACGGGCAGCTTGTTTTGTCTCAGGTGAGGCTTTAGTTCAAACTGATTTACCTAGAGGAGAATATTAACATAGGTTTGGAAAATATGAGTTGGGATGCTGTGTGCGGTGTAACTGAAATGTGGATTTAGTGTTTTAGAAGAAAGCGTGCCATGTCAAAATTTGTCAGAAAAAAAAATACTAGGAATTTGAAACCCTGGTGATGGACTGGCGACCTGCCCAGGGTGTACCCTTCCTCTCACCTGTTAATTAATGGGATAGGCTATAATTACAGGGATAGACCCTGAATTGGACTAAGCGGTATGAACAATGAAGGAAGTGTTTCATTTGATGCCAGAGTAGTTTGTAAGGAATGAAGAAAATATTTGTTGTTTTGAAAGATCAGAGAGTGTTTGTGTTAATGATCTAAGAGGAACAGATTCCTTTAAAAAAATAAAGACAAGAACAACCATAAGACAGAGGTGTATTTCTTATAGAGGTGTAAATGTGTGAAATAGCTGTGATAATGACCTAAAACGGTGCATTTCACTTTCTTCATTTAAACATATGTTTAAAAGTAAAGTACTGGAAAAATATATAAATGATGAGAAAAAATTATTGTGTTACAGTTTGTGGTATTTATTTATTTATTTTGGGGAAAAAATGTATGCTTTAATTTAGGACTAGCTTTTTTTTTGTCTTGTTGATTTCTTTCTTTGTAAAAATAGATTTAATTTGCTTATAAATTCTTTAAAAAAATGGGTTAGCATAATAAGCATATGCTTCAGCCAATTACCCTTTGATTAGTGTTATATTTGTATTATTGTCTTCTATTGTAAATTTTTGTTTGTATTTCTTGACTGCTAATCAAATAAAATATTCATTCATTTAAAAAAAGCTATTTTTTTACCATTTTGGATTAGCTTTACAGTATTATAACACTTTAGCTACTCAACTTTTCAAATTCTTCTTTCTCATTTTAAAGGAATGAATTATTTCTTTATGCTTAAAATGTTTTGGGTGGGTGACATGTTTTGATGGCAGACAGACTTGTAGACAAGCCTTGCTCTTTTTGAGAAAGACATCTATTATTGGTGGCAGTATGTGTTTTCACCAGTAACCCTGGGCATGACCCACAGATGCTATCATTTACAGTGCATGCTGATATGTACCTCAGTGATATCTTCTATTTTTAACTCGGATAACGGGGTTCCTAGATCTCTGCTGTTTATCATCCATAAGTTTGGCCTGGAAAAAGCTGCAGTGCTTCTGGATGTTGTTACAGCAGATATTTTACCATAAATAAGGAAAAACTTTTCAGATACAACATTTCCCATACTGTTTATGGTTTAAATGATTTGCAGTGATTCTGTTCTAAACAGATTTTACACAGTGTCTCTCCCCTAAGTAAACGGTTACGCTCAGTTTTTGAAAACACCCCAGCAGCTTTTACAAACGGACGACTTTATATCAGCTCAGCAATATGAGTTTATTCTTCTGGCGCCATGTAGTGGAGTGATAACACCTGGAAGGCCGTAGTCCTGCGTGTCTGACATGTGTTGTGTTCCACCTGGCTTCTGTTTCTGCTGTAGAAGACTGAATACTTCCACTAAATAATGGATGCAGCGTAAATGCCGTTTGACCTTATATGCTTGACTTTAGATCAATTGTGCCTTTATGTTTCTCTTTTTCTTTCTTCAACATCTTGCTAAATGCTTCTATTTCTCTCTGTTCTTTTTAAACAGGACTTCCTGCAAATGCTGCTGATTACTTATCCCGACATAGAGAGGTATGCAAGCCACTGTGGTTATTATGTAACTAATAAATAATATAAGAAGCCCACCTTAGTGTACGCTAAAATGTAAAATGGTAGTGGTCCGGTTTATACTTCCAGTCAAATGAGAGCTATCTTTACTGATTAGTTTTCATATAGCTAACGCTTTTCATCCTTATCAGATGTTAATGGTTTTAACGTTAATAGATTTAGTCTCTAATACATAAGCATGTGATGATTTGCCCTCTGACTAATCTGGTACTGGTGTGGAAACATGGCCAACAAAAGTTCCTAACACCAATCCTGTTAAGTGAACAGTCTCATCCTCTCTCATATTAATTGAAGTGTAAAAGGATAACTGCCCCTCCTGCTCTCCTTCTATTTAATTTACCCTCAGCATCTCTGTGTGCGTTTAATCATTCAGTTGTTGTATTTCTCCTTAATGCCTCATAAACCTCTTCCTCTGCATCTTTCCCTGTGCCTTGTTGTCTTCCCTATTTGTGTTTGACATAGACTCTCGCACCTTAGCTTTTCTCTTTCTAAATCCACTCCATTAGATCGATATTCATTCCCAAGGGGAAAGTAACAAAAAAAGGCCACTTCTCGGCTTGCTGTCATGTAGTGTCATATGATGTAGTAATGATGTGAAGAGTTATGTTTGTGTTCTGTGTCAAAATGGGACTGTTTTAACCAGGAGAGAACAATAAAAGGGCTTTTTAAACCAGTGCAATGATGATTTTATTCATTATTATTTAAAAAAAATGTGTTTACTTTGTGCTTAGTTCATTTGTCTCTCAAATTTTTTACTTAGTAGTACGTAGTACAGCCGGCAGCGAAGCTTCAGAGATAATTGGTGATATTGCTCCTCTGTAATGATACGAACCCCAATATGCAATTTGCAAAAGTACTTCCTGAATTACTAGGGCGCTTAAGACTCTACGCAGCACATAGTATCAGCAGTCATGTGGAGTATGCTGCTGGACTATCAGAAATTGATTGAATTAAATAGAGGGAGTTGGGTGTTACCAATATTTGTATCTGATGTTGCTGTCAGTAAACAATACACACAAAAAGTTCAGGATAAGAACAAACACCCTCTGTTCAGGTTCATGGCCATACTACTCATTCCACAGACTAAATAATCTAAACAACACATGTAAAAAAACTATAAATATTCAAATGTTTTTAAATATTGTTATTCTTTTCATTTAATTCAAGTCCCCTCTTTCCTCTGCATCACAAATCCTCAGTGATATGTTATCTTTTTATTCTATTAAGATTAATTACAAGCAAACTCCAACTAAGTTTGGATCCAAACATAAAAAAACAGGTAGACATAGGCTTCAAATTCTCTTGGAAGTAATAAAAACACATTTATCTCCATGCTTTGTTCTTATGATTCACCTCTTCCTGTTAAGACCTGAGATTTGGGGTCACTGCTGCTGATGTCGGCAAAAATTGGGACAATAGATCCTCATTCATTCAAAGTAAACACATGATAGACAAAAATTTCATTACTGTTTTGGAGTATGTAACACAACCTTGTCCATGTTAGGTGATATCAGTCTTCCCTACCTTGTTTTTAGCCACGCCGGCACCTTATACATCTTCTCTGTCATGGTGCTCAGTTACTGTATCCCCACAAGTACCATTACTAGAGTTGTGTGTAAGCTTTGAAAGTGTAGTCAACTGATATAACTTTCTATTTGAACCGGAAAGTTTGTCATTTCCAAAAAGTGAATTGGAAACAGCATGGAGCAAGCGATTTGCAATTCATAATTTTTTATTAATTAGCTGCCAGGAAAAAAAACCCAACTTTTTAGACACAAGGGGAAAAAGATGATGTAGGGTTGCAGTGTGTAATAAAATGATAAGCATGACATTACTATACGTAAAAGATGCAAAATTGTGTTTCATTTAGTGGAGTAGGTTTCATTAGATACACTTTGTATATGTAAATCAGTAATTGAGCTTCAAATAAACATAATAAAAAAAATAACCCTTTTATTGTCGTTAACATCATGATACACAGTAAAAACTTGTGCAAATGTGGAATATTTTTTTGAAACACACGTGGTTAGGATTGATAGTATGGTGAATAGTATGCTGTGTGGTTACTTTTCTGTGTGTGTGTGTGTGTGTGCTTTTAATGCATATTTTACAGTTTGCACATATATATGCTAACTTGCTTGTGGAATGCTGTTTGCATACACATTTGTCTTTGCAAATCAGTTTAGTCTCTGGTTGTTTTGTGTGTGGTATTTCACAATTTTCTCATGCAACACATCCACTGCGCCCGTGCAAACAGGTATTTGCTTGCAGCGCATGAATGTAAATCCGATTCATTGTCTGTATATGCCTGTTTGTCTGACCTTGTATAGGAAAGTGGGCGTTGCTCTTATTTTTGTTTAAGGTGTTGGCCTAAACTCATGTCTGCCATGAGCACTTTTTTCCCAGATACATGTTTCCAAAAGGGTGTCTTGAGCAATAACAATTATTGCTTTAATAATAGGAATAATACTAACACTTGTGTCATTGTGTTTCAGAAAAAGCCTCACCCTCAGTACAATTTATGCTGAATGGCTCGATCAACCAGGAATTCCACAGGTACGAGGAATTTTTCTGTGTTTTCCTTTTAAAAACTTTTAAATGACAAAATGTTGACTCACTATTTGGGAAGTCAAAATGATTGCTAAAATTACATTATATATTGTATTCCCTGCAATAACCACAAAATGAGTAGCTACATTTAGAAGCTCCACCCCTCTAAATGACAACAGGGGTAAAACATCTGTCTCAATATTGAACAACTATGAGTTATATCCATCGGTTAAGTTCAAATAAAAGTCTTTATATAAATACTTAGGCTAATAGATTATTAGCCAGTAGGCATTTAGAACCTGCTTGATGATTATTACTTTATGGAAAACGTGTTCTTGCATGATCTAAGAAGTGTAGACATATTCTCCTTGTGTTGTTGAAGTACAGCATCTACCATCAGTCCTTTACTGTATCATTTCTGCCATGCCCTCATGTTGTACAAACACAACTGTCATAGATTGTAGGATTATACACACTCACACAATCAATCCACTTTGACAGCTTCTTCAATTCCTCCATTTCCATGGTAACTGATCTTAATTACCACTGCGTGTATGAGCATTGTTGTGTGTCTGTTCTTGTGTTGCTGTCTGGCAACCTTCACCTCCTAGATTATGTGATGATGTAATCAGAGCCCTTCAGGGGCCTCTGAGGGTGGGAAGGACAGTGTAGATGGACTGCTGTTTTCTCACACCTGATTGGATGATGACTAAGCGCACTTGCGCAGGCTTTTTTCCCCTCTTTTCTTTTCTTTTTTTTTGTTGTTTGATGTGCCAGTCACTGACTAATGAGATCAGCCAGATCGATTAAAACCTTTTACAAATGCAAGCGCTTGTGTCTTGTGTACACAAGATGCAAACGCGTTTTCAAAATTTCTCGCCGCTTGTTTCTCTTCATCCCCTCTACCTCCCACCCGTTGCTACACAATGTGCTTGATTTGGAGAAAGGCAGGAAATGGTTTGGCCTAATAATAAATAATGACATTCACCAATCCTGGAGTAAGAGATGTGGAATGAGAGGGCCTATTTTAGACCTCAGAGTTTAGATGAGTAAGCACACCCTTTGGGAGAACGGATGTAGACTGAGATACTGTGTTTAAATAAAGGCCACCCTTGGTCTGCCAGAGCTTTCAGTCTGATACCTCCTCTTCCACATTTAACTTAATCTATTACATTAATTATTTATGTTTAGCCTTTTCTGACTAGGTTATTGATAAATGGCAGCTATCACAGCCTAATATAGATGCTGCTTCTTTTCATAGTGTAGCAGCATGTTATTACAAACTGTTCTTTCAAACAGAAATTGAATTTTACTCATGATTCAGCCTCTTTAACTTTTATGAAAGAAGCACCTGTACTCAGAACTCATGTTTTCCCTATTGTTTTAAATAAAAAAGGAGCAATACTACCTCTGCAAAACAACATCAAGGACACCAAAACACAGCCATCTTTCTTAACTATCTATAAAATGAAAATATATTGCTTTTGTTACATTCTTCCATAAATGTCCTTTCCTGTTGAACAGCAGAACATCACAAAATGAGGCAACTAAAGAGACTTACTCTATTCCGTTTCAGCATTTTGTAGTGCTTGTCCATACACCAACAAACTTCACACAGCACAGTGGTGTCTTTTACAAACCATTTCTGTGTAATATATAATATATATTATATATATAATATATAAAAATATGATTGCTTAGATTAACTTTCTAGATTTTTATCTACCCAAGATGGTTGTTGACCAACAACGCTTAAATAATTAACTGACTACGGCCTAACTATAAAAGATAACCTCACTAGAAAAAATGTAAATTACTTTTGTTGCATCTCTGCATGAAATGGAACAAACACTCATTAAGGTGTTCAGAGCATCCACCTTAGATCCCATCTTAGGCAAAGGATCAGATGAGGAACTCATGGCTTGACACTGTGCTTTTCTTAACACAAGCTATATTGTTTGTCAATTGTTTTGATAGGTGACAAAGTAGACCACAAAAAGCCCACCGCTGGTAAACTGCAGGAGGGTATCTCACAAATACTCTCAAAGTATAATGAAGAGTTATGGTTCTTTCCTCTTTTCCCAACTTTCCCTTTAGTGTCTTATACAAACTTCATCCCTGGTCAGTGTTCTTGTGATTATTTTAAAAAGTGTTTAATTAGAAACTACATTTCAGGTAAAAATAATACCCATTTTTTCCAATAACAGTGATATCATCACTCTCCCTCTCTTTTATTCAAATATGGTCACTTATTTTTTGCTTTCTTTCTGTGCCTGAGGGTGAGGAAGTTTTTACATGCTGCCCAATGTTGATTCATTACATAAACCTACAAAGCAACGGTGCAGGACCAGTAAGTTGGAGGCAGACAAAGGGCTTGCTATTCAGAGAATAGTTGTAGAAATCTAAGCAGCAAAAGAGCTATGTGTGGTATCCTGTTACACAATGCCAATTTACTGCCTCAACACTCACTCCATTCTATACTGCCCACTCCAACACCTCCTTCTCTCTCTGTACCTCTCCTGCCACTGGAGTACTTTTGTGAAATAGTCATAGATAAGTGCTTAGGCATGCAGTTATAGTACTGAACTTTGCATGTGTGTGGCTATGGCAACGATTGTAGCTGAAAAGCTGTGTGGAGCCATGTGTGCGTGGGAACGTCTGTGGAGTGTGTATGAAAGCTTTAGGCTGAATATGATGCCACTGCTGTTTTTTGTTTTTGATTCTGCGTGTGAGCAATGTAACATGAGCCTCTGTATGGCCCTGTCTCCCATCGTTTCCTTTGCCACACCAGCAAACACATTTACACACAATAGTTCCCATCATCGCTGCTGTGTGATTCACTTCTCTTGAGCAGTGTCTCTCCTGAAACCTTCACTAGGATGGGATAGTAAGTGCTGTGTGTTTGTACGCTGCTCTAATGCGTAGGTGTGTGTTTGCATGATTACTGCTGCATTTTGTGTGTGTGTGTGTGAGAGGAATGGACATGTATAGGACTAAGGTGAGTGTCCATCATGTTGCCTGTGTGTCAGGTGATTTCTTTTTCCGTTCCTCCACCTCCTCCTCGTTTTTCTCTCTTCTCCTCCACTTTCCTCCTTTTCTGTCATCCTCCGGAGTCAAGTAGCGAGTTTCCGTCAGAGGAACAAGTGATAGCGCTCCCACCTCTTCCCTCTCCTCCCACCTCTCCCTCCCCTTCCTGCTTTGCTCGGGCTCTCTCTCTGCCTCTGCAAAGCATTCCACTCCGTCCTGATCACTTGCCCCCGGCTCACTGCTTTCCCTTCTTCTCTGTCGCTCAGTGGCTATATGAAAGGAGCGCCGTGTGGTCAAAGGCGAGGCTGGTGGAAGAAGTCAAAGCAGAGGTAGGCACTCTCTCTTCTTTATTTTTCTTTTCTTCTTCCCATCTTCAGGGAGTGGCAGACAGACTCAGGGCAGCTCTCACATGTAAAATGTTAGCCATTGAACTACTTGATGTGATTATCATCTGATTCTCATGAGCCTCTTTTCCTTTAAGTTAAGCTGCTGCTTTCTCTTCTAGCTGCTCTTTCTTTGTTTCATTCCTCTTGTGATCTTTAGATGCTTTATTTCACAGCATTTTGATAACATCTCTTATATGTACCTCTGTTTCACTTCCTTTGCTTTTCTCTTGTTTGCTCCCCGTTTGAGTCTCCCCCTCTGTCTGCCCCTGAGTGAAGTGCGGCACACAGGGCTCTGCATCTGTTGCGTGTCATTTTGTGCTGCCTATTAGATTTCCTTTAAAGCTCCCGCGTTGTCTTTAATTGCTTTGCCTATATTTTCAATTCCTCCCATCTGTGTTTCTGCTAAGATCATTAATAACCAAACCTTAAGGGGCTTTTTGTAATCTAACTTTTTGTAAACAGCAAAACATGTTGAGTTACTTCATTCTAGAAATGACAACCCAACTTTGGGTTTGGTTTGAGTGTTTGGATCCAGTTTTATCTGTAGATATAATTGTTTATTTGCTATGTGAATTTATGTGGAGAAGAACAGTTAAAGACGTGATTGCAAAGCAGGAATTCTACACGCTTTACTTTCAGTCCTTTGTCCCAGATGGTTGTTTGTGTTAGATGTCAATGTTGAAAGAGTGAGCGCAGAAAAGTTGGAATTAATGGTATCCTGTTAGAGGGAAGGGGCTGTAAACAGTCTAACAATCCCAAAGTTATCTTAGTGTTTTTCTCAGCTTTGTAAAAAAATTAGCTTAAATCAGTAAACCTTTCTTAACTTATATTCTACTAAAGGTAAAACTTTTTTTTGTCTTACTTTGACTCATTGTCACACCTTTTCCTCTATGATTAAACCTTTTTTGTCCAATCCTCTCTCTCACTCCAATCCGGTTACTTTGCTGTCTCCTCCTGTATACCTCTACACAACCTCCCTTTTCCCGCCTTCACCACCTCACCCCTCAACCATCCTCCCTCCTGCAGGTTGTAAAATGGATTCTCTTCAGTCAGAGGCACCAGGGGAAGGGCAGAAAGCGGAAGAGAGTAGAACCCAAGGTGAACTACAAAGAGGTAGGCACTCTGCTGTATTAGGTCCTCCTTCTGTTGTCCCTCTGCTCTACTTTTGAGTCTTACACCCTTCACATTTTCTCTTTTGGAAACCTTTTTCTTAAAAACTCTTGTAAGGGGAGGTGGGGGTGTATATTTACTGTGATTTTTTGTCAATTTGCTGTAATATTGTTTGCATGACAACACAGTTATCCCTAACTCTGTTTATGTGTTGTGTCTGCCAGGACAGACTACCCTGCACTTTAAGTCTGTGTTTATGTTGTCCTCCGCTGACGTCTAACCTTTTAAGAGCTTGTATACATCACACACACTGTGTGTGTGTGTGTGTGCGCGTGTGTGTGGTCATGGTCAAGGTGTATGTGTTGTCTGTGTTTGTCTGGGGGAGGCGGCCACCATTGAGCCCTGACATTCAGGACTCTATTTGACCTTTGCTTCCCCTTGCATCCATTTCCTTTCTTCCCATACTTCCTGTCAATTTACTGTGTCTCTAAAAAAGTGCCATTAAAAATCTAAGGAAATATGGTTTTGCCTGTGTATGTAGTTTTAATTAGGACTCTCTGGAGATGGCTAATCCCCTCCACCCACTAATTGACACACGCACTTGCACACGCCTGCATCATTAATGAACACACACTGATCTATGAGCCACATAGGGCCAGAAGTCATTAGCGAGAGAAGAGCTGCTTTTATATATATCACTCAGAATATGCTCACATGTTGTAGACTGTTGCAAAGATTGCAAATTCCATGCCGTAGACAAGTTCAGCAAGTACACCTTTCTGTACAAAGTGTCATCTTTTGGGGGCTTTACATTTTTTAATCATTTCCAAGTAGATGCAATGTGAACTATATAAATCTGTATACATTTACGCTGCATCTGAAATCTATTGGATATCTTCTGGAACCTCATGTAATAGCATAATTAGATTACCTTCAGTTCCTGTATTGTAGTTTAGAGTGCACAGTTAATGAAATGCCAGAGCAGCCCCCTTCAAACCACCTGATACCTACCGTCTGGCATATTTTACAACACACACACACACACACGCACATGCACAAATACGTTTACTTCTAAGGGGCAGCGAAAGGGCCTCTTCCTGTGGGGGGCAGAGAGTGCTGAAATCAACCTCATGAAAGAATAGCCAATTACTGTCCACTTGGCCATACACAATAGTGAGAAAGAGGAGGGAGGGGCGAATGGACGGACGAATGGAGCGGGGTGATATAGGGGCGGGGGCGTGGGAGGTCAGCGTTTGAAGTTACACCATAAAAGCCATTCTGAAAGGAAACACGGAGTGACCCCCCCTTTGCGCCATCCACTCCTCTTTCCTCTCGTTCCCCTCTCTCCCCTGCGGCACAGCCCTCACTTCTCTCCTCCCCTTTGCCCCCCTCCCCTCTCTTTGTTTCTCCGAACAGTGAGTGCCCCATGGACAGACCAGGTGTATTTTATATTACTCCTTCATGTACTTCAAACGCCAAACAGCCCCATTTCTCCTCACCCCCTCGTCTCTTGATCTACCTCTTCTCCCTTTTTCCTCCTTCCGTCTACCAGCCTGTTGCAAGGTTATAAATCACTCAGCAGACCTGATCACCGAAGGCGAGGGAGGAAGGTTAACCCAAGAGTCAGGAAAGCTAGAAGGTAAAGAAATAGTTGGGAGTGAAACAGAGATGCAGATCTGACTGGAGACATGGTTTTTAGAGCTGTGGACTAAGTTGGATTGAGACCACTCGTGGATTAGAAGATGATGCAGCAAGGTAACCAATCTGCTGTGGACATTTAAGAAAAGGAGAAAAAAAGATTAAATATTACAGAACTGGTGAGCGAGGCAATGAAAGGATGGTTAGGAGGAGAGGGAAGAGATGGTGAGAAGGTAGTGAGGAGGAATTAGCCTGACCCAGTGTTACATTTAAAACTAATGGAGATCAGGGATGATTAACATTTGTGCACACAGTGGTACAAACCAGACACCCCACCCACACAGAGCGGCCTGGTCAATATTAGAGAGTCAAGGTTTATAACAATCATCTCCTTGTCTTAGTTTCTGTTATTGATTTGCAAGCATCTTAGTGTGCATGTCTGGCTTTTTAATGTGCACGTGTTACTTGCATGTGTATGTTAGATAAGTGTGTGTGTGTGCTTAGAGTGTGTAGAGAGGTCTGTAGAGGGATATTAGTCACGCCCGCATGGTAATGGGCCTCATTTTGCTCTCATTTTCATCTGCGGTCGTCATAATGAGGGGGTCCATCTGCCCCTGCTGATCAGGACAGGAAACCCTGTAGGGAAAAATTTGTGAATAGCTGGAGATCTTGGCCAACTACTTCACTAATGACATACCTCTCTGCTCTATAGAGATAAACTTTGAAAATTGTAATTGATCTGGGTCTTATATCAATCAAATAGATTCCAAATTAAAATGCCTTGAAGATAGCATCATAATGTGCCTTAACTTTTCCAACAACCTCACTGCAGCTTTGCTGTACACTGTGTTTAGTATTAGCAGACTTTGTGGAACAACTGGTTTGTTGAATGGGTTTAATGGCCGGCAGATGGAGCCGAGTCAAAAGGACATTATTTTTAACTTAAAAGTCAAATTAGAATCTGTATATTTGAAGTAAATGGTAGTTTCTGAAGCAAATGGCTTGTTTAAGTTAGATTTTATTGAATCTTTTTTTTATATTTTTGCATCAGCATACAGTACATTTGATACAGTCAGCTTTCTGGTGCAGTTGTGATAAGGTCCTGTGTATTGGAAATGTTTACACAGCTCTTCCTCTGGATAAACAAATTCCAGGAAATGTTGTAATCCTGAATTCTTGTCATTCCAACTGAAATTGTGCTGCAACACACACCTTAGTAAAGGCAAGAGTCTGCTGCTCTTACATCCATTAGAGTGATGAAAATGTGCTCTGTATTGTGGTCATAATTATACTTTATCAGCAAGTTGATTTAAAATGTCGGAGTTTATCCTTGAGTTTAGATTGTTCTCAAACAAACTTTTTTTTACAATAATTGTACAGTTTTAGTGTATAAGTACAGTGGTAATGTGCCTCAGCATCTTTCTTTATGAAACAGATATAGCTTAACTGGCAGATGATAAACCAGACTCCATCTCTCTGTCATTGTCTTCTCATTTGCACCTGAACAGCAATCAGCATCAAACTAGTTGATAAAAGATGTACCTGTGAACATGAAACGTATAATCTCCTGAAAAATAAATGAAATGTCTCAGATCAGAACATAACCTGCTTTAATGTCCACCTATTTAATTAGTTTTTGTTTTGTATCCTAGTAGGTCCCAAAAGTTACTGTAAGTCCACTTTAAGGATCAGTGAAGCACTTTTGAAATGTATTAAATTAAAGAGAATAACAAAATGCTTATTATAATTTGTTAGCCACCTTGTTACAAGGTGCTTTTATGATCTGTTGTGGTTTTTTTTTGTCATGCCAGCTGTCACTGTGTCATTGTTTATTTCCATTTTTGTGAGCACAATGTTCAGATCTTAAGCTCTGAAGCAGCTACTAAATGGACCATGCAGTCCTGCTAAGCCACAGGGACAATTATGCCAGATTCTATTTTAGGAGACAATGTAAACCCAAAAAGAAATGAGCTGAGTTGAGTGGTGACTGAAATCTGTTGAGTTGTAATGAAGTGTGATGTTGATTGTTGGACAGGGGAGGTGGCATTGGTAACCGGAGCTGCTGTGTAGGAGTGTAAACACAAGGGTGGGCATGATCAAAAGGCTCTTCACTTGGGTGGGGTTTACAGGTGGTGAATGTTACTGAGCCATTAGTACATGACTGGGATAAAACAGGAGGGCTACATTGAGATTTTTACAGGCTGATTTATTTGGCACTGCGAGAAGAAGTGTTAAAACAAAGTCCTGCCATGTTTTTGGATCTACCTGTACATTTAGAACAAGTGTATTCATTAACAGGCTTGTTTATCTGGCAGATGAACTGTGCTCAGCTGGTTTGATGACTGGTTGGAACAGCTGCTGGACAGGATTTCTGCTTTCTGGACCAGGAATTGGTAATTCGCCAAATGTTAGGGATGCAAGATACTTTTGTAAGATGTATGAATGAATGGATCGTTTGTGTTTGGTCAGAAAGCTGGACATATCACATTTTTTTATTAGACTAGTGCAAAGTATTATCACTTGGACTTGACTGCTTTCATGTACACTCGGCCATATTTGGCAGCGTGGGCGCCACCCCATCTGACGTTAAAAAGGACACATCTGGCTTTCCCTCTTCTCTCTCTTCCAATCTCCCAACACACTCTCTCCTGGTTTATATCTGCTTCTCCTCTTCCTTCTCCTCTTCTCTTAATCTCATACACTTTTTCTCCCTAACTCCAGCTCGCTCTGTCTGTTTCCGTCTCTTACTGTGATTTATTGGCAATGAATCAGGGATGAGGGAGTATGCCAGAGGAGAGATGGGAACATTCAGGGAAATGGCTGTTTCCGGCCAGACTTCACGTCAGGATGGGAAATGATCAGAGGGATAGTGCTTGTGTGTGTGTGTTTGTGCGTTTCCCCATCAGTAGAGCGACTGGGGATCAGATCAGGCCTGCTCCGACTGACTCGACTATCAGAAGTAACAACCCTTTAATTGGCTTTAAATAAATTCTGATTAGGCGTTGCACTCTTTCTGGTGGAGGGTAAATTATCCATCCATCCAAGTAATGTATAATTGCTGCTTTAATAAGGTAGTATTAAAAAGATCTGACAACAGTTTTTTATGGTTATTCTGATTTACTTTGATGTGTTCAGATCATTTATAATTTCCTGACATCTTTATGTTTTCTGAGCTCTTTTTGTGGATCCCGTTCCAGAGAAACGTGGTGTGGTGAAGCAGATGCTTGAGGTGCTGTCAGGGAGCATGCCAAATGAGCAGGTGGACTTTGAGGAAGAGGGGGGGAAAAAGGAAGTAAAGAAAGTAGCAATGGTCAAGTCTCTGCTAGCATCGTGACTTTTTGCGTTACATGACTGAAACCTGTTCATACACATCATATGGACTATCTAAAAGGTGTTCAGAATATGATCTAGTGGTTAGATAACAGATGTCTGTCCCTGTTGTCAATAAGCGAAAAGTCAAGTCACAAAGGTTTTAGATAGGGGGAAATGCTAATGATGTCTTTCAAGCAGAAATCCTGTTATGAGTGATTTCAGATTCAGAATCTCAGACCCTGAGAGCTGGAGAGTCCAAAACAGGAGAGGTTCCTCCACTGCCTTTTGTTCGAAAGTCTATGATACCAATACATTTTTAAATATACTGGGAGCAAATTTTTATTCTAAATGAAAGACAAGAGCAAAAAAAATGCCGAGAAGAAAATCCAAAGGGTTTTATTTTGTTTTGTGCAAAAGGAAACAGAGAAAACCTACTGTGACCAGCTTGTGCTTACCGTATCGGCTAGTTTGTTCATAACTAGTTCACCAATAGCAGCGTTTCCCCACCTAACCCTGGGAGTGACCCCTGCTGTCACAAAGCACTGTGGTATGTTTCTGATGTGATCTGTTATAAACAGTCCAAATAAAGCAAGAAATAGATGCAGTAGATAAATGGATGTTTATATACTTAGAAAATTGAGTGGGCTTTGTTCTCCCTTATATAAACACAGAACTTTTCACATTAATATAGAATAACTAGAGAGGAAAAAAGTTAAGCTAGAGGGAATCAGAAGCATATCTTATCTCGACAACATAATTCAGAGCTTCTTACATTAGTGTAAAAAATCAGAAATTAGCTCAAACTTTGTCTTTGAGCTGAAAGATTTGCACGAGAACACAGCAGCACACATTCAAATGGCTCACTGTATTCCTTCAAGGCCCTGTGCAGGTGCTCGTACAGACAGAGTAAAAGAGCTAAAGGAAAACTGTGATACGATGTGCCTAAAACCTCTAAAGAGACAACAGAACAATAACAGCAGATCAAGTAAAGTATAGTTCTCCTTTCATCAATTTCTGTGGGATCCTTTGTGGAAAGTGTTGACCAGGAATTACAGATTGTACAGATATCAAAGGATCATTCTGACAAATAAATGATGTTTGATCAACATCCACATCTGTGTGATCCATCGAATAAAAAAACAGGTGAACGTGTAACACCTGTAGCTGGTCATGCTTCCTCTATACGGAAAGTTGAACTTGTGCAATGATGAGACAGGATATTTCTACATAAACTGACTTGAAAGTACAAGCCACACACTTCCTGGCAGTCATGCTGATGGGGCATAAAAACGGTTTTCCCTTTTGATAGGTAGCAAAAACAGCTAGACAAGAAGAATGAGACGGTGGGAAATAAAATTTATCAGCAGTGCAAATGTTAGAGATGGAAAGATTTATGTTTACAATTGGGAGGAGAGGAGATGGCTCCATTTGTGTCGCGTTAATGAGGGAGAGATGGAAAGAAAGTGAGTGGAAGAAAGTGGCAGTGTGTATTTGTTTCATTTATCACTCACCAGCAGTTCTGTGTTCAGGGTCATTTGAAGCTCACTGCCTGTCTCATCTCGTCCGGGGACTCCCCGCCGTCTCTGCTTATGTGTTTGTGAATGAGGATGGTGTGGGGGGATATTGAGATCACCAGTCAGGCCTGACGATGCTGACAAGCTATTTTACCACAGTTCAGCAATACCACATTGGCTTTCATGAAGAACACATCTTCATTTGCATGCACGCACATTTGTATTTGTATCTTTATGACAACTCTTCACAGTATAATATATTCTCTCGTCTTTTACTACTCAGCTAAATGCCTAAACTAAATCTTAATCCTGAGCCCTTAAATGAAATGTCACCCATCAAACTGGCTGTTAAAGATGTTTCAGAAAATGGTAAGAAGAATTACTCCTACTGCCTGAAGTTTAGATTGATCCTCATAAAGACAGATGCAGACAAACACTTGTAAAGATGCAAACACAATGTGGTGGTGACTTTGGAGAGGAAGTAGCCATATAGCAAGAGTTTAGCTTTTCACACAGACGAGAACATGCACACATACACTTGTGTTTTGAATCCCAGAAGCATTGGTGTGCCATTAAATTGCAGCTGTGTTTGTCTTTCCAGCACACATGGAAAACATATCAGAGAAAACAAGAAGCGCCTGCTGAACATGTCTGCAACAAAAACCCAAAAAGCCCAAAAACAAGTAACCCCACTTTGTCGCTCACACCGTCATTCACTGTGGAATCAATTGAACGCAAATTTAGACACCGAGTGCAATGCAGAACAATAAAAATCATCGCGGCATCGAGGGTGAAACGTTAAAGCTGGCGACACCTCACATTCGTATTCAGCGGAGAGTCATAGTCAATATTAGGCCGGGTTGTAAAATGGAACTGGCCTTTTAGTGGTGGGAAATGAATCAATATTTTTCACATAAAACCTGATTTAGGCGTCACCTTGTCGCTTACTGTATGTAATGCTGTGTCTGAGTGTGCGTGAGAATGCAGCATGCTGAGTGCTTTAACATCTGTCTTTCCTAGTAATGACTGGGGAGGCTACAGCACCCTCAGACAGACGGACATGATGCACACTTCTGCTTGTCAAAAACACACACAGATACTCAAAGGCATGCATGAACAGTAATGTAAGCTGCATGTGCTACTGGACCCAGGTATTATTGAAATCCCTGCACATGTTATCAATAACATAACCCAAAGATCTGACAGCAAATGTTCGAGGTGCTGGTGTACTTAGAAGAGGCCTAGCCTATGATACTGCTTCATCATTTGTTGGAATGTGAATGGAATGTGTTTTGTTGCAATTCCTTTATAACTTGTAAAAGTCGTACTTGAGAAGTTTATTGTGAGTTCAGAGGTATTTGCAATACCTTTTTTTAATACTTGTTTCTCTGCTCGTTCCTCTTATTGAAAGGTTTTAAGAATTGTTTAAATATAAATACATAGAAGTTTGGAGGAAAAATTATTATTTAGTGGAACTTAAAGGTTTCATCTCTCAAAAAGCTAACGGTCACATATTTCAGAGATACAGAAAATGTCTCTTGCCAGGAGGGAAGAAGTGGCATACAACAAAGGTCAAATGACAAAAAGATTCTATGATGAAGACAGAAGCAGTTCTACTCATTCTGCCAAGGGGTGACAACATGCTGTACACTTAGTCTTTATCTTTCCAAGGATCTTGTGCAGTCTAGTTTTAAGCAGTCAAACAGATGCACGGAAGGGAAAGAGAGAGAAAAAATAGCCATGAGCCATACTGCAAGCAACATCTTCAAATTCTGTAGTCTGTGATATCATGTGCTGCTAAGCTTTTCATAGCAAACCTTTTTCCTGTAATGCAAGGTGAATAGTACGTTTTGAATTTCACTCCATTATTCTTTCTTCATTCTCGGCTTTCTGCCATCTTTCTCCAGTTTCGCCATTGTATTCTGTCATCATCTAATTATATGTCTGTGTTTTCTATATGTTTGTCTGTGTTTGCGTGGCTGTGATTATACGTGACTCCACAGCTGTGTGTGTGTCTGTCTGTTCAGCAGAAATCTGGGTTTATTCCATCCTGCATACCTCTGTCAGCTTAAACCCAGCCAGGCAGGAGTTCACACGAGAGACAAAACACACTTCACACACACACACAACCATGAGCACAGGAGTGGCAAACATGTTATCACAGCTCACACACATGTAGAAAGACAAACAATAAGAGTTTGAGCCGCAGGATTCTCCCCCTGAATATGACCTTTCTGTCTATGTTAGCGTCTCTCCGCTGTCTTCTCTTCCTCTTCTTGTCTCTTGCCACCACTCCCTCTCTGCATTTGACTCTGTCTGCTCGAGTCATTCCATCTGTGTTTTCTCTCCAGAAGGGCTCTATCTCTCTTTTGTCAGTGTATCTTTCAACAGCAGTAGATGCTATCGCTCCACACTGGAGGTCATTGCAGGTGCATGTTTGTGTTTTACCCCTATTATTATTGCCATCTGACTAAACACATCTTGAATAAGAGAATATTTTTCACCTGTTTGTGCACTAATGTCTGTGCATGCTTGTGTGTGTGTGTGTGTTCAATTTCTGCTGACATTTATAATCCTTACTGCTATAAAATGGCAGTTGGATTCAGCTGCATGAGCAGATAAAATCTTGTCTTAGTCCTCATTTTGTGTGTGTATGTGTGCTTCTGTCTGGGTTATTAACACTTAATATAATCAAGTACCCAACACTGATTTTATTAGTGTCTGCAAACCCTTAAATGAAGTTTTGTTGATTTATTATTGTTCTTTTATTTTTAATAAACCACAACTTCAGCCTTCTCTTGCCCTTCCAGGACCAGAATACAACAAACATGTAGAACTGAAACACAGGTTATTTTTTTAGCCATATATGTCCTTTTCTGCCTTTTGTACATTTTGTCTGCGAAGCTTAAAATGAATGAGGTAGGAGTGACTTCACTGCATAGATTTGTGTAATTCTCTTATGCTGTTAATTTTAGACATAAATGACAGCACTTTCTTTAAATAGTTTCTCCAGTGTGTATAATCTACTTATGAGGACCAGTGGACTAATCAGAAATGAATTGTGTTGCGTTGCTCTGTGAAGCAACCACTGTCTGGCACACCTGAATAACATGAATGGCTCGTTCACAGGCCTTTGCAAAGCTGGATGACATGCATAAGATGGTATTCTGGTATTTGATTGAGGTGTTTTGAAGAAATGGTGCATCTAAACGTAGCAGGATGGTAGATCTCAAGGTCCGGATTGGGGCCCCCCTGGTTTAAGTCTTGGTCGTCTATAAGTGATGGTATCTATGCGTGAAGAGATGCTGCAGTAATAATGATGCTAATGATGATACAATAATACGAAGACAATACTTTGTCTGTTGCTCTTTGTCTTAGCTGGCGTCCAGCTGTTTGGATGTGCCAGTGGAGTACACACACTACTCATTTTTCTCTCTCAGACAAACAACAGGTCTTTTGTTCCATTTCCGTTTCAATGGCAACACTCACCAAAGACTTATGGCTGGTGCAGGAGCACAGTTGCCACCGAGACCTTGGATTCAAACCCTACTACGGATCAGTTTTGGTATCTGACGTTATTTGAATTGAGAAAAGTTTATTATATATCTTTTATAGAAAACTGTGCTGGTAATGCAATGAGAGGGAAAACATGTCTACAAAAGGATAAGTAACGAGCGAGCAGGGCTGTCCTGCGGGTCATTGATGTTTTGCAAAATGAAAGAGAAAGGTGAAAAAATTTGCTTGAGGCCAATCAGAAATGTGCTTATTTTTGAGCAGTTGGCTTTTTTTTTTTTTTTGTGTGTGTGTGTGTGTGTGGGGGGGGGGGGGGGGGGGGGGGGGTTTGGGAAAAAGGGGGCCCCCCCCCCCCCTCCCAAACCCAAAAAAACACCCCCCCAACCCCCCCCCC
>JBAMHV010000012.1:9423164-9451149 GCA_037177535.1 Pseudomugil gertrudae | reverse complement strand
TATATATGTATAAATAGGTGCTATTAATGTTCAAAAAATTTATTTAATACATTTTCCATTTAAATTAGTAGGAAAAAGTGCTTTATGTAACAGCTTTGGTTGTTCTCTAATTAAGAACATGTTACTGTACTTTTACCTTTTTCCATATTTTTCCCATTAACATCTGTCAGTAAGCCAGGACAGGAGCAGCCAGTGGAAATGTTGCATGTTTCATTTTCAGTCTGGTCATAGAGCAAGTTCAGCAGCTTGTAGCTGTGTGGTGCATGAGGACTTAGCAACTTTTCAGTGTAGATGAGAGAGGGATCTAATGCAGTACCCACAGCTCAAAGTAAACCATACATGCTTTCACATCAGTGACCAAAAGTCTCCAATAAGCATGATTTTCCTAATGCATGTGTGATTTCTCCTCAGGTACGTTGACTCCCGACTCTTTTCCATAGTCTATTAACATGCCCATTTTCTCAGTTAATGATTCTAAATGTTCCCTCGGAAGGAATGGTTCTGAGTAGTTGGTTGTCTTTATGTGTTGGCCCGGTAATGGACTGGTAACCTTCTACCCTGCCTCTTGTCAAATTGCAGCTGGGAACGGCTCTAGCCCCCCAACTCCTCAAGGGAGTTAGCAGGTACTGAAAATGGGTGGATAGAATCCTGAGAATAAATTGAATATTTGTGTAAAGAGGTGGAAATTCCAGTATGTTTTCTGAATGTAGTCCAGGGAAAGAGCAGAGTACAGAACACAGTTTGTGCTGTCAGTGAATGTACCATGGAGACATTACATATGATGAGGGAGACAATCATGTCCCCGTTTGTCGGCATGTGTACAGAGTGTGCATACCTTTGTGTCAGGATAATAATAACAATGTGAATTGGTTTCAAATGTACCATCATTGACCAGGAATTTGTTTTTGGAGACACTGGTGCAGACATATTGATTACCAGCATAGAAACATAAATACATACAGCCAAAACAGGACCTCACATGCACCGCAGAGAAACGGCATGTGTGTGTGTGTGTGTGTGTGTGTGTGTGTGTGTGTGAGAGAGAGCAGTGTTTATTACTGTGGACTCCTCACTTTTCAAAGGGTAAGAGAGTGAGAAAGGATCATGGGTGGGCCCCAAAGAGTGTCTCTGTAGATGGAGACACCACTCCAGAAAACACTCAGTGTTCACAAAATGGAGGGAGGAGGTATTCAGAGAGGAGAGTCAATAGATGCTGAAGGAAAGGCGGGATATCGGATGTTCCACAGAGCTAGGTGATCATCTAAATTTGTGTGTGTAGTGTTTGATGTGACTATTGGCCAGGTCTAGATGCTATTCCTCAAAAAGTGGAAATCCTTCCAGAACTTTACTCGAGTATTTCCCGGTTGCTTTTTTTAAACGTATTCGCTCAGCAACTCGGTCATTACACTCAAAGCTTGTGTTTACCTGCATAGAAGGAAGCTGTGTTGTCGTCACTCTGCTTCACTCAGTCACACACACACACACAATTCATACTCATTTTCACATTAGTCTCCATGGGGCCTCCAGCCATTAATTGCATCCCAGGCTGGGAGCAGAAAAAAGTGTTGCTGGATATGCTGGGTGTATCCAACAGAGAGAGGCAAGGCTGGGCACAGCTGTCCCCAGAGGAGGAAGCGTCCTCTCATAAATCTGCCCACATGGATTCTCAGAATAATTGTCTCTGAAGATGTTAGTCATCAGGACAAAATGGGCTGATTCCATCAGGTCTGCTTAAAAAAAGACAATCTGTGTTAAGCATCACATCGCTGCTAAAGAAAGCTTTCCTTTCGTGTTTTTTTTAGTTTGGATTCTCTGACGTTGCAGTGTAGGATTTTATTGCCATTGTTACAAAAACAATAGATCTGAAAAGCATCTTTTCTGACTGCATGTTCCTGAACAGGTCTATTCTCTTTGGTAAAAAAAAAAAAAAACAGCTTTATTTATTTGTTCCCTTCCCATCTCTGGCCTTTATTCATCTTCCTTTTGTTGATTATTGAAATATTTCCCGATGGTACAAAAATCACCTCATTTTCCATATTTATTTAATAACATCTCAGCTGTTTTTTATTGCACAACTTGTTTCAGCAGCTACATTAATTGTATGATTTCTACTGATATGATTTTTTTCCCATCAAGGCAGTCGCAGCATAGTAAATAAAATGAAACTTGCAGGAAATAATGTAAATATGCTGATGAACGGTTGAACAATATTCAGTATTAAAATGAGTTTGCTACTCCAGATAACTTTGTTTGAAGCTGCTTGTGAATGGAGGATGCAATTAATACATTTTAGTTATATATTAGTCATAATGTTTATTAAAGTGTCTCTGTGTATTTATGAAGGTGCTTGCATTAATAGAAATGATTTTGTGTCCTTAGTTGGCGTCAGATCAACTCGTGATGCTTTTGGAACTTCTGCTAGAAGAATCGGAGCTGAGCGTGGCATCAATGCGCGCTCTACAGAGAACCTACCGTCTCCAGGAGCACGACGCCGAGGTAAGACCTCACACACATGCTCAGACAAGTGTGCATGTGTAAACAAGCTGCACAATCTCCTCTTGTCATAAAAAGTTGAAAGTTTTCTCACCGTTTTAATCCCATGGTGCAGCACTTAGTGATGCGCAGTAAATTGTGCCTAACAGCACCTCTGTTCTTTACCACTGACTGAATCCCACAAGTATTAGCTTCATGATTTAGTACTGAACAAAATTCTTTATTGGTACTATTTACAGTGTTTGTGCATGTGTTTTTATGTTTGTGCTCTGTATATGTATACGACTTCTATACTGTAGGGAGCTTCCTCTAAGTACAGGAGCACAAGTGTGAAACACAGCTGTATCAGAGCCTGTAAAGCATCAGGCTAACCTCCATCATTAACACATGGCTTCTCTTAAAAGGAAAAAATTGATACATATTTAGATTTTTACAAGTTCCTATTAATTATATGAGCTGTTTTGTTGGGGCAGTAATGTATATAATGGGGCTCAGATGTTCTATTGTGCAAAGTTCATCAAGTAGTTTCTATATTGAATCCAGACACATCCAGACAAGGTAAATCTCAGTTTGGCTACTTAATCGAGTAACGCAAGTATGTGTCATTAATATTTTTAACAACTTAATAAGCAGTAATTGACCTTGTGGTCACAAAGTGAGGCTGCTCCGGTCTTTGGCCTCGACTCCAGCTTTAGATTCAGGCCTCTTTACACAGCTTTCCTGGAAGATGAAGGTAGATTCTCACCTGCAATTGCCAGGAGAAAAAAACATTCAGTGTTTGCTAAAAATACACAAGAATCATTATTCACATAGTCCCGCATGGAAAAACACACACTCACACAAACACCCACTCACCTTCACATACCTTTCTAAAGGCAATGGTCCAGTTCTAATGTTAGTAATCTCATTCAGAGGTTAATCCCGTTTTTCCCTCCTTAGAAATGTGGTCATTTTCCCCCTCTGTCTGAAGCCTGTTCTTGTTTCACCACTCGGTTCTGCTTTGTGTGGCGCCACCTTCCTTTTAGGTGATTGATAATCGATCTGTTTACAAAAAAAACAACTTACAGAAGTGAATGCAGCTTCCCTGCAGTGGTTATCTCATTGTTACCATCTTCTTAGAAAGCCATGACTCACATGATTCCTGAAAGGCTGTTGGTAATACCATGACTCAAAGTGGTAGCTCTCATCCAGCAGTGTGTTATTAAAGCTCAGCATCCGATTATAAACATCCTGTAAGAATTATTTTCAGTGCTGTCGTTGAAAGAACTAAAAAGTTCATTCAACTTTATCGTGGTATTTAAAGCAGACATTTTTAAAGGCATCAGGGGCTCATATTAGATTGAAACAAAAAAGGAGCAAAAAAAAAAAACGCTCTTAAATAAAATCCTCAGAAAGGTTCATTAGGGAGGCAATGCTGAACCGTCAAGGCTTAATAAGTACCAGTGGGCAAATAAGCTAAGAAAACAGAAATGAGCTCAATTATTTGAACTACTGAGAGGTGAAACAAATCACTGCTGGGAAGCCTTATATAAATATTACTGCAAACTCCTCTGTTCCTCCACCAGAACACCAAACAACAAAAACTACCCAAGAAAGCCTAAAGGAACGAAGCCAAATATCCAAAGCATTAAATTGAGTCTCCAAACTCCCCAGATTCCAATCTTGATTCAGCATTCGTGCAGATGCGTCTTAACAAGCCCGATCTACAGAACCCACCCAAAGGATTCGTTGCCAATGTCCTTAACCAGACACCACAGCACGCCACCAGAGGCGTCCATGCCTCAACTGGTTGAAGCTCTTCAGACTTCCACTGGAACCTGCACTCTATGATGAAGATGGTTTTATATCTGACTGGTGCATTTAGTTGTGGCAGATGCCTCTCTCCTGTCTACAGAGCCCAGATAGAGCCTGTTCCTGCCTAAAGGTGTAAATGACACAGTCCAACAAGCTATAAAATCTTCCAAAATTTAGGTCCAAACATGACCCTGTTCTTGCATTTAGTATGTTTTGCTTTTGAGAATTAGCCTATATGAGATGAGAAAGCTGATAAGTCATGGTACACACACACACAAACACACACAGACACACCAAGTACTTGAGTAACAGTTGCGGCACTTGTGTGTGTTAAAATTGGTGGTTGAGGAGAGAGAAGGCGGGCCAATGGTGCAGTAATAAATGAAAGAATGTCACTGTGTAATTGCATGCGCTGTAGAGTGGGGCCCTGCGAGAGGAAACATAGTAAAAAAAAAATGTGTGTGTGTTTGAGGGGGGGCACCAGGCAGCTGCTCTGCCCCAGGGCTCTCCCCAGGAATGTAACCCAGTGCAGGGAACAGCTGCTGGGGCCATGCAGGCCAGAAGGGCAAGGCTGGCACTAGAGGGTCCACATACTGTACAAAGTTGTGTACACACTTCTATGAATACAACACACACTCATTCCCTCCTTATTCCCATATGATGGCGGGGAGTGCCATCACACTTTAGCTGCTTTCTGAACATTTGTCTGCTTTGGGATAGTTCCTGAATAAAACTGACCATATATGGAACATGAAAACCCTTTTGAGACGACTTGAATTGATATCTTTGTTTACCGAGTTGCAGACGTAATGTAAGGATTTAAACACGGAGCGTTGCAGTGTCTCTAAAGACGCTACAAACTTACTTAGAATAGAGAATTTATCCTTTAATAGAAGCTTTTTCTCCTTTCAGAAAGAAACTATCTGAAAATGAATATCTGCGTGTTTACTTTGCCCAAAGCTTGAGCTGTTGACATGATATCAGTCACTAAATCCCCCACACTTGGTCACAAAACTCTCCGAAGGACTAGTTTATTATCAAGAGTGTATGGAGATGGTAAAGCCTGAAACACCCACGACAAAAAAACAGCCAAGGGAAACCATCTGACTTTAAAGGAGTGATGGTGGTTTAAAAGATTTTTATCTAAAATGTTTTATCACTCCTTTGCCTCTTTTATCGTCCTGTCTCCATGCGAGTACATCCATACACACACTCGCACACACACGCTAACATGTACACTTAGAGCAGATGATGAAGGATGATGGGTGCACAGTTGTGGCGGGGACAGAGCCAGTCTCTGATCTCTGCTGTAACCGCGGCAACAGAGCTCCTATTGATCCTCTGGGAGAAAGGCCAGGCATTAGCTTTCACACACACTTACAGTAAAATGCACCTGTACACACACTGAACACACACAGTAAGGAGAAATAAAGCTAGCTTTTAAAGATGAATGAGTTAAACCTGTTCTGGATGAAACGGTGAGAACTTTGCAAAAAGTACTAACCAGTAGTGTTTGTGCCAAGGTTCGACATCGCTGGTGTGAGCTGGTGGTCAAGCACGCATACACTCAGGGTTATGCAGACGTCGAGCACTTTCTGGTTCATGATCAGGTAAAATACACGCGATACTCGTCTGCATTCGTGTGATGGGAACATTTACAACACTGACAGAAAGACTGATTTGCATGTGTGTTGCAGGCTATGGGTGTGTATCTGTACGGGGAGCTAATGGTTCAGGAGGATCCTGAGCAGCAGGCTCTGGCACGTCGCTGCCTCTCATTAGTCCGGGAAGAAATGGACCAATCAGCACGCAGAGTGGTGGAGGAAATGATCTTGTAACGCTGTAGGTGAAGTCTTATTTTCATGGTTCAGCATATTGTGTGTCAAGCTTTGTTTTCTCTTCTCTTTTCTGGTCCCAGCATGTATGCACTCACACTGAAAGTCAGATTGTAGTTTTCCTTTTGCTGGTTCATTTCTTGACCCATTTCCATCTTCGGATCAATTTCGTCTCAGCTCACTGGAGATAAATATGAATTTAGTTATCTTCTCTGTGCTTGCTACAAGATGCCTGATGACAGGCGAGCAATGTGCTTAAAATGCAGCTCAGAAGGTTTCAGAGACATTTCGGGGTAATTACTGATATTTGGGTTTGTTTATATTTCTCTGTATCAAGACTTTATCTAACAAACTATCCTGTGGTCTGAGATGGCGCCTGGAAAAGAAAGCTCTGTGCTGAATAGATCCTGATCCCATCTGTCCCACACTCCAGTCACTTGGCTACCTATGCTGCACATTCCTTGCTGAACCCATCAAGTGTGTGTGTGTGTGTCTACATGCAAGTTTGTTGAATCCAAAGGGGGCCTTTTCCGTGGTTTCACAGCAGCGCCGTCAGGATGTGTTTGTCAGAGAAGGAATTTGGGAATTTGTACCTCAAACAAACGAGAGTGAGAAGACAGAACAGGAGCGTAAACGGGTCAGTGAGCATTTTCTTACGGGCTCAGGAGGATCTCCACATGATGTGGAGGGATTTTTACAATGTCCACCCCGGAATTCCTCCTGCGTGTTATATACGTATAACCACAAATGTCAGCTAGTGGTTTTTTGGACCACTCTGAACCATGAGGGGTTTATTGGTCTGACACTACATGAAGGACAGAGGGAGGAAAAGAAAGAGCAAAGACTGCAGTAGACAGGCTACTTTGAGGTTTCTCATCTTTTCACAGCTGTCCTGTTTTAGACATTAACCTTTGAATAAAAGCAGCAGGAAGTTCAATAGATTTTGACCTGTCAATTTAATTACAGCATCTAATGATAACAGTACTGTGAACAAGATGCTGCAGCATCATACTTCATTCCAGCTCAACCACCCCAACCTCAATATTTGACTTTTTTAGTATAATATATAATGGAAATACCTCCATGATACTGCTTAAAAAGTAGAGACAGACATGAAAGGTGTGACAGGAGACAAACATCAAAGTCAAAGAGGTTTATTTGTCACATGAACAATTATACATAGCATAATTGTACAGTGAAATGTGTATTTTGTACCTGCATCCTTAACAGTAGAAGAAAAATCTTAATATTTATTAAATAAAATAAAATAGAACAAAATGAAGGATGTTGGGTTTTAAATAAGATAATAAAAATAAAAATAGCAGCATACTTGTGTATATTGCAACAAATGTCCTCACACTGCAGCTAATGAACGAGACATTCTACCTAATATGTTTACATATGAAAGCTTTATGGTGTGAACAAACAGTAATACAAATAAAAGCTATCAATGATGAAAATAATGAAATGAATGAATAAAAAAATAAAGACGTTACCCAGTTTGACATGAATTCATCTTTGAAATGTTCATTTAAAACAAAAAAAAGCAAAATAGAAATATTCTAATTATATAAAAACATGTTGCTGACAAACCAGAAAACAGAAGTGCAGTTCTCATCTCGGTGGGGAGGAATACTGTAAAACAAGAAGGCACAGCAGGATGGTGCTCAGTGTTTTTCACTCTAAAATAGAAAATAGTTGCAAGTTAATTTACTGCAGATCTACTCCTCACCGATCCCATTTTATACCCTTGTGATTGTTTTGAACAGTAACTAAACCTGTAACATGGTCACAGGCATACTACATCATCCCCTCTAACAGCGATCTACCTGCTTCTAACCAGGCAGAATGAGCATAATGTTAGAATAAAGTCAGCAAAAATGCATAGCCATTTGTTTGTAATATTGCTAATGCTGCAGCTTTTGTTGACATCCCGCTTAAAACACTCACATTTTCAGTTCAATATGGCAAAGTAGGTGTTTTACCCTGTAACCTCTGTCAATGCATGTCATGCTTTAAGGCGCTGCTAAAAACTGCTCCGTGCCAACCTGAGCACCTTGCAGCACTAAATCCTTTTTTTAGACCTCCACAAACCTGTCACAAGAAAGGCTTTTATCTCCACACACACGCACACACAGGTTTATGCAGTTGCACGGGGTGCGAATGGCTTTCTCAGCAAGTGTTTGGCATCTGGTTCAGTCTTGAAAAATCTGACACACACACACGGCACAAACATACATATAGCTCACACATACGTACGCAGCACTTATCTGTCTCTGCTCGATGATCTCGCTTCATCATCTGTCACTTTTCCTCCCTGAGGAGGAGTGCAGTAGAATGACATGTAAGAAAAAGAGGAGGTTTCAGAGATTGATATTCCAACTTTCACTATTGCTTCCCACTGGATTGACCCGAAACAAGGCTGTGTAAACATCAGTTGATCGGCTGAGATTAGAGATCTCGCTCCAATTAAAATGATGGATGAACAGACCTCCTCACTGCCTTTACATTTTACACTAGAGGAAGGTGGATTTATGTTTCACTGCTCAGTTTGTGTTCCCATATTGTCCTTTTTTAAGTCGAGCAGACTTCCCGTACCCTTTTACACCCTCCTTCACACACACACACACACATTCACAGTACAGTGGGATTAGTCTGAGGCGAGCTGAGAGGTTTTAACTGAAAACAACATGTCTGTCAAGGTGCACTGCCTGCTCTGTGTTTTTAAACCTAAAAAGCACAATCCTTTGGTAACATAGGGTGGTCTCTCCCCTCCTTTTTTTCTTTCCCATCTCACCCTCTCGTTCTTTTCCTCCCCCAGTACATGCCTCTGGAATCCCTCTTGATCCACTTAATGAGGGGCATATCGCCGGGTTAGCCAAGCGTGGCGAATGGGAGACGAGGAGTGGGGTAACCAAGGAAATAGTGTGTGAGAGCGAAGCAGCGAAGATCTGGTCTTTCACGGCTGAGCTCTGATGGAAGACATAAGGGGTAAAAACAGGGAAGAAGAGCAGAGAAAGTTTGTGGTTTCAGGGTGTTGTGGGTTTGGACTGGAGGACTGGTGTTGGACTCACTGATGTTTGTAGTTTTAAAAAAAAAGAGAGAAAGGAGATCTTGTTCTTTCATGTCTGGGCTGTGAGGGTTCCTGGCGTGCTGATTTGTGACTTATGATAAAAATCACATTGCCAGGGATTACCACACAGCCCTGACCCAGCCGGCTGCTATAGCAACCAGAACCTCTTCTGTACACACAGTAGAAACTTACAAACTGAAGAAGTGATTATCTTCGGGTGGATGTAATTAGGTTTAAGGAGCTGGAGACTTGCAAGGGAGGAGTTGGGGAAAAAAGAATGATGATGGAGCTCATCAGTGTGTACACATCAGTCACATCCGCAGGTTTTTCTATCCTCTCTCCAGCCAGACACAGAGCTTAGCTGATTGGTGAACAGTGATTGATTTCCTCTTTGTTCACAGTGGCTAAGTTCTGCACCTGAGGAGAGCATGACCCAGACAAGCAGACAATGAAAAGAAATGTGCCGTCAAGTTAGTGTGTGTGGTTGGTAGAGCCTTATTTCCCCACTTTAGTTATCTTTATCAGAGCTCCCTCCACTTTGTTCTCGTCTGCTTGCTCTTGCATCTCCCCAGACTTTTCCCTTCTTCCACTCATCTGATCTCAGTGTTCCTTCTCCTCCTTTTTCCAGAGCATGTCTGTAAAGCCGCTATGAAGAATTAAAAACACCTGCCTACTTGCAAATTCTAAACACAGTGCTATGTTACTAATGAGGACCACACTATGCTTATCCACTTTGTCTGCCATCCTTTCATGTCCACTCTGCTCCCACCCGTTTGTTGCTGCCTCTTCTTAATTTCATTTATGAAATATCATTTTACACATGATGTTCTTTGCAGACTGTTGCCCTATAAAAGGTGAAGGTCTTGCAGGAGAGAGTATATATTTGACGTATACATGACCTGAGGCCATGACCTCCTTTCTCTGCTTAGTGACACAACAACATTGGCCACAAATACTTGGTCACATTTACTTGAAATATAAAAGCAAATTAAGTGTGGATTTTCAGAAATACAATATTCATCAGAGGTAAATTAAGATGAACTGAATTGTATTTATTGGTTAAGCCTGACTTTGGTTTGAGAACAATCTGGTCTCTCAGCAAACTCTTTGCTTGATGAGTAATGCATAGGGTGGAATTTTTTAGGTCTCATTTAAGATCAACATTTTCTTTAAATCAGCTGCAGCTTTGCAGAAAAGGAGGCACGTGTAAACCTAGCTATTAGAAGGGTTGCTTTTCCTTTATTTGGATTCACATTATATATGAAGAAAACAAATGGCACGCATAGATGAGCGCTCACTGTTCAGTTTTGAAATAAGCATGGCATACAACCCAAATTCCAAATAAACTGGATTGTTTCAATGTGAAACTTTGTTGTATGGCAGATATTCACTCATTTTGATTTGGATACCTGCAAAACGCTTGAAAAAAGCTGTGACAGTTTACCACCGCGTTACATCGTCTGTCCTGTTATAACAATAAGGCTTTGGAAACTGAGGACAGGAATTGATGAGGCTTTAAAAGTGGAATTTTATTCCCATTTTTGCTTGATGTACAATTTCAGTTGTCTTATTTTGTGCTTCATAATGCACCACAGATTTTCAATGGGAGACAGACCTGGACTGCAGGCAGGCCAGTCTAGTACCTGCACTCTTGTACTGCTGTTGTTACTACTTGCAGAATGTGGCTTGATGTTGTCTTGCTGAAGTCGTCCCTGAAAAAGAGGCGGATTAAATGGCAGCATATGTATGTACCTTTCAGCATTAATCCAGATAGTTTTCTTTAATCTGGAGGACATGACATCTACAGTTTTGATCATTTGAAATTTGGACCCCAGCACGTTCCCACCTTGTGTCAGCCTATAACTCTTTTCCTGCAAAGCCATGCTGTTGTTCTATATGGAGAATGTAGCTCGACATCTCCCAGCCATCAGGTCATCTGATGACCTCAGACCCAGAGAAGCCAGCAGTGTTTCTGGGTGTTGTTGATATATAGCTTTCGCATATACCCAATGTTCCTGAGCTGATGTGGTAATATCCTTTACACAATAATATGGTTTTTAATTCAGTGCCACCTGAAGGATTAAAAGACATTGTCTTTGGTTCAGTTATTCCCAGTCTGTCATTGGCACCAGTTATTTTGGAACATGCTGCAGGCATCAAATTCAAAATTGGTGAATATTTAAAAAAAAACATTCATGTTTATAACTTTAAACATTAAATGTCTCGTTTCTGTAGTGTATTCAATTAGATATATATTAACAAGGATTTTTATGGTCATGTTTAAGGATGTTTTATTTTTATTTACATTTTACATAGTTGACATTGTAAATAAATCAATGAGTTGAAGAAGCCACTGTTTTATTACAGGTTAAAACATGTGAGAAAACTTTTTTTCTTGTAAATTAAATAAAATTTAAACCATTTTCTCCATCCTGTATGAATAGTTTAAAACAGCTAATGTTCGAAAGAAAAATAAAACACGTTCTTATCTTTGGCCTTATTTTTTTTACTGTATGCAAGTACAAATTAAAAAAGCCAGTGATATCCTTGGAATTGGATCCATAACGAGCCACATAAAAGAGCGCCATTCCAAACACTAAATAGTTAAAACACAATATAAAAAATATCTGCAGCAAACAGGAGTTTATAAATGACAAACTTATATTGTTGGTTTATGTTGCTGTATGTGAATAAAGGTAAAGAAGTTCCAGAATTTTTTTAATTAATTTTCCAGAGTTGATTTAAGATATTTAATAAAAAATATTTAATTAAACATGAACTGCTAAGAATTTAATTGCAACCATCATTAGTACATCTGTACATATGCTGCAAAGAAATGCTAAAATGTCTACTCTGAAAAGGTCTATGCTGCCGTTTGGAATCTGGTGTGAACAAGATATGCAAACTTATTAAAAATTAGAGGCTACACATTTTGGATATGTGGCGTGTTTAGTGAACATGAAGTAAATGACAGCAGCCAATTAGCCCATATTAACATAAGACTGGAAACATAAAGGATAGACTGGTTGTGAGCTAAATCTAAAAAGCTACCAATAAGCACTTCAAAAGCTTCTTAGTTCACAAAGTTTCAGAACTGAAAATTAAGTCTAAACTAAGTTTCTTCAGTCACTGTTAGATATTTAACAACTTTGTATTGACAACAGAAATTCTACACAGCTTAAACGGTGAGATTTAGTCAGGTTCATTTTTACTCTGAGCATTTCAGTCTTTACGATAGCCCAAGTTAACTTGCTCACCTCCTCAAACTTCCTGCCAGACTGGTCTTATAACTTAGCAGTCAAGTTATGTTACAGTTGGGTAACCTGTTAAAAAAAAAGTTTACATGACTAACATAAAATCACTTCTCTAAAATCTTCTTTTAAGTACTTTGAGTGCCTGAGGGTTTTAACATGAAATGACTTTGGCAGTGAAAAGTTTTGCTCAGACATCCCTGGATGATATGTATTGATTTCTGATCTAATCTGAGCCTGGGGGTAGTCAAGATCCAGAAACGCATAAAGCAGGCGAGTTCTCACACATTACTCCTCTGCAAAGGAAGACAAGACTGGAGCCTCTTGATAACAATTTCAAGGTCCTTTCATGGGTTGGGTGTTGCTTTATTTTTGTTGGACCAATTAGACATTTGTATACTGTGGATTAAATGTGCCACAGCACTTTTACTTTGTATCAGACAGGAGAAAAACAATGCTGTAATCCCATGAAACAGCCAAAGACTTACTCAGTTAGGTTACACTATGTGCATAGTGTCAGGCACAGCAGGGAAGACACGTAAAGCAGTCATATCCTCTGCTATATGGTTTATCATGCAGGCTTGGATTGAGAGAAAGCGATTTTATTTTGAAAGTCTTACAAAACCATTTTTATTTGCATCTCTTAACCAAGCTAATTTAAAATCTCATTCCAGCTAAATTAACTATTCAGTAAAAACATAAGCTACGGAT
Source organism: Pseudomugil gertrudae (assembly GCA_037177535.1). Lineage (NCBI taxonomy): Eukaryota > Metazoa > Chordata > Actinopteri > Atheriniformes > Pseudomugilidae > Pseudomugil > Pseudomugil gertrudae. The sequence goes on along the minus strand of JBAMHV010000012.1, from coordinate 9,437,992 downwards.
ATCTGCAGCTGGACTGTGTGCAAAGTGTCCGAAACCTTCAAGTTTAAAACCCTGACCCGCAGTAACGTATGCATAGGCTGCCAAAATCAACTAATTGTAATGCAAATCTATACTGTTCAGCTCCCTAATCAAAACAGCGACAGATGGCTGAAAATGAATTTCAAAACTTTTGTTAGAATATGTGCTGCAAGGAGGTTTTTACAGCTCTCTGTATTCACAGCGACAAAATGGCGACTAAACGAGGACAGATGTGTGAATTAAAAATGAGAGCCATGTGGAGCCTGCCATTTTTAGACCTATATTTAGGGCCTGTTAAAAGAGTAATGACCATCAAAGGCCTGTAAAAGAGAGGAATTGCCATCAGAGCCTGTATCTAAAAGGTGATTTATTACACTCTAATGGGAGGGAAATGGTTCTCCGCACATCAAAGGATAAAGCAACATTGTATAAAGCCCCAAAAATAAAGTTATTCGCCCCACAACACCCACATCTTCTCTTCATGCATGTTTAACTAGACTGATTCTCTCTTTAAAGCCAAATCATTTTCAAAGAGCTGCTGCATTGGAATTTATTTCAAAGAACGCGTCGGAAACTTCTGTAGTTTTAAGTGATGAAATATACATCCACGTTCATCACAGATGGTGGTGGGATGTGACTGGGAAGGATTTATCATAAATTAATTTAGCATTTTTATGATCAGAAACCAAAATAGTCTTGCAGCCCTTTTATGCATTACTGCAGTAATCTCAGACAGTGCTTACCGTCCAGCACAGCTGATGCTGCAGAGATCTTCCAAACGTGCGGAGAACATTTTTGTCTAAGTTTGGGTTTTTTATTGCACATGAAAAAAGGGGGTGATTTAAAACTGTTCACAACTAGCATTTAACAAGAAAAAGACCTTTGGGCTGGAACTCTTGTGCCTACTGAGCTGATAATCAGTCCTATAGAACCACTGGCTCAGTTCAGCAGGAACAGGAGTCCAGTCCGCTCACCACTGGACCAGAAGCACGAAGCAACAGATTTCTAACACCCCACAAAGGAATACAGCAACTGCAACAAATGACTTATAAGGGTTTTTAGGTTTGTTTTAGTTGGTGGTAGTACAATGCTAAACTAGTTCTGTTTTCATTTAAGTGTTACTCTCCTTAAAAAGTTTTATCATAGCTTAGCTGATACGTCTGTTATGCTTCTTTAAAATCACTCATTTAATCCATGTAGACTTGGTGGATGTGCTCCTGGAGGCCAAAGTAAAGCGCTCAATTTATGGGAGCAATTTACTTCACTTTACTCATTTTCATTATGGACATATAGATACATCTTCATTGTACGGTAAATTTGGTGTCAAATAAAGATCAATTTTGAAGTGAGGAAGAAACTGAGTCTTGGTATACATTTAGTGCTTTAAAACAGCACAAATTGGTGAAATTGGACTAAAACTTGCATGGTAAAAAAACACATGTTTCATTACAGACTCATAAAACTAGGCCTGGTGTCCAATATTGACTCACACACTTCCTTTTGATCAGACCCTGCTTATATTGAGCTATTTTAGACTCCAGATTCCCACAATTCTGAATATCTAAGTGGTGTTGAAAATGAAAGAATGTATATTCACTCAATAAAACAAAAAAGGTCCCTGTGAGCACATGAAGCCTTAAACTTTGTATTGCATTAACTCTTCATTGATTAAAAGGAAAGTTTAAAAATAAAAGATGTTGGTAGCATAGTTCAGGTGCAGCAAAGACATGCTAGCATATCTTAGTTGTGAATTTGTCTGGATTAAAGAAAAAAATGTATTGACCCTTTGTCTTCATATTAGGTAAATAACTGTAACAAACAAATGTTGCATAATGCTTCCACCTGTGCATATTTTTTTCTTATTCTCTTCCAGGTTGTGGACTACAGGGATGACAGCATTTTGGCACTGAGGGTCCAGCTTGCACATCCTCTTTCTCTGGGACAGTGAAGAAACACCAGAAGGCTGCGTTCATTCTCTGCAGCCAACTGGAAGAGTTTAGAGCAGTCAGACCACCAACCACACAAGCTGCTCATAGTGAGACAGTGTTGGTGAATTCAGCAGTATGCAGGAAAATTATATTGCTCCACTTTTTACTTTTAATATGAAAAAAAACAATGCATTTAATAGAAGATGACCCATGATTTTAAAAACCTGAGCTGTTTGTACAATGCTTTGTGTATAGATGTGTAAGATCATGTCTGTTTAGTCTAAAATCCTCATCTGGGTCTTCTGAGTTTAGACTGGAAAGGTCTTTCAGGTGCATCTCTTAAACTATAAATTACTTTACTTTGGTTTGTGAGTCTTGAAAATATACAACAGATCATTCTCAGGGATTTCTGTACAAGTAATGGCTTTGAGACAGTTGTGCAAAAAAGTGCTGAATAAAAATGTTTCCATTAAATACATAAGACTTTTATTTAACTGTACTCCATCACTAAAAATAATGTGTGTATTAAATAATTAGTTACAATGTGAAGTTAATTTGAAATAAACTTTTATGTCAGAATATTGCATAAAGACGTTTGTATGTGGAAAACCAGGTTTTGTCATATTGACAGTGTTTACTTCTGATCCTGAAAACAAATGTCTCTCTTCACAGATGGTGGGAGCAAGAATGAGAGAGATGCGTTTGCTTAACCCTTCTTTAATCAGCTCTTGTTAGAATAACAGCAGGATACAAGCTGTCGCTCACCAACACAACTCTGTTTTATGGCGTAACATGGTGTACACTTATCTGTACAATAAAATACATTAAACCAGAAAATATAAAAAACAAAAAGCAGAGCAGAAGGATAAATAAAATCACATTTCTATTCCATGAAAACACAAAGTTAGTGTAATTATTGTGTACTTCATTACAATGTGTATTACTTGTAGGAAGTCGACATTTAAAGGAACAGCAGCATAAAATTTAAATGTGGTTCATTTTGGTTTTACAGATGCAAAACTTTTGTATCCAAAGTCAAGATAAACGTTAAAGGGCAGAAATAGATGTCACAGGGATCAGAAACAACATGTTTTACACCACATACATTTTCTGTCTCATTAGCAGTAATCGTCCACATGTAGAAGAATCAGCAGGTACCGTATGCTTAAAATGGGTCATACGTTTACACATCTCCACTTTTATGGCCAATAAAGCAATACTAAACATTTATACACCAAACAGTTGTTGTAATTGGTCATAGTGTAAACATATACGGTGTTGTCAGAGTGCGTTCTTCATGCTGTAATTTGGATTTTCTTGTCTTCAGTATTCGTCTTCTTTCATGCTGCATTCAGTCAGTGCAGCATAAGACTAAATAGTGATGGAAATTCAGTGAATAGGACGACTGACACCTATAAGCTGATGCTTCTTAAAGTGATCTGTCACTGTTTAAGTGCCCTTCTTGGCCCTACAGTTGTGTTATGCATGAGTGTATAAATGCATCCTGCCTCTGTACCATAACCTGCCCTTGCTGCATTGTTTTGACACGCTCCCTGCCACCATACAGCAGGACATCTATACAACACCATGACTGTTTATTATTCTGTAAAATTGCTGTGAAAACCCCAACATGGGGATGAGCACATTGCCTTGTGGCTGCGTATTATAGTGTGTGTGAGTGTGTTCTCACCTGCTGTGCCGATTGTGAGTATGTGCTGCTGGTTTTTTCTTGCATGCGTGTTATTGTGTTATGAAGTTCCTTGATCCTGACATGAACTCGGTCACCTGATAAGCAGCTTGCTTCATTTAGTCTGAGCTGAATTGAGCTGAGAACACATGCTGCCTCATGAAGCAGACCAGACTGATCCACCACCTGCACTGACAGAGACAACAAGTTATGACCTGTGAGAAAAACTAAGCAAAATGACATGTAAAAGCAATGAGATGTATTTGTAGCAGCAAAATGCTAAAACCACAACCACCTCTTTGACTGTATTGTGGTGCATCACTCACTTTGCATTACATTTTGAGAACATGTTTGTAAATACAGAAGTGGTTTAATCTTTAATGTTTTTATAACTTTTATAAAAGAAATGCATTCATGGAATTAAAGAGTTTTGTTAAATTGAAGATGAGGAATTCATTTTGTGCTGATGTTGCATCTCTTCTCATCATGTCTTCATATCACGAGGCTCCTTGTTGAAAGGAGTAAGTTTAAAGTTTCAGTTCAGGTAAGAAAACACAGTTTAAGAAGTTATTTCAACCTCAGCTGTTAAAATCAAACTAAAATGAAAAAGTAAAAAGATTGTTTGATTCTACTTTGATCCTCCTTTAAATATTTTCTTAATCAGGAGTGGGGAACTCTGGTCCTCCAGAGTTGCAGTCCTGCAGGTGTTTATCTGCTGAAACACACTCGATATGCATCAGGCTTAATTAGCAGAGCTCAGAGCTTCACATTAACTGATGCATACGTCTGCTAATTACCCACTGATTTGAGTCAGGTGTGTTGCAACAGAAACTCTTATCCAGGGGAACCTTGGTCCTCGGCCTGAAAGGTTTCAATGTCTCTGCTCCAACACACCACATTTTACCAGGTTTAGAACAAATCATTGATAATCTGTTGGATCCCCTTGATTTTAATCTGATGTGCTGAACCAGGAATACATAGAAGACCTGCAGGATTTAAACCCCCACCTTTTAAAGCTTACAGGACTGCACACCCATGTTGTAAATGCTCACTTAGGATTTATCATTTCCTGGAAAAACTCAAATGTTTCACTCATGATGCACTCAGTCAATACAGTAAAACATCACATTTGCACCCAATGCTGTGCATTTTCTATTATTACACAGACCAGTCGGGACAGAATAGAAAATTTGGGAAATATTGAGTTTCAGAATAAAATATTATTTTGAAAATGAATAAAATTTAATGCTGTTTTTAAAAAAAAAATCAGCAGGAACTTTACCCCTGAAATACTGTAAAACTGCAAAGAAAATATTCAATGGTGACTTACAGAAATTATGTTACTAACAAGAGTTGTTGGTAAAACTCTTCCTAGGGTTCACATTTTTATTCTTATCAAGCTATCTTTCATTGTTCACCCATCTGCATGGTGTAGACCACGTTAACCACCATTCATGTCAAATGTAATTTTATGCCCACATTAGATGTTTTGAGTTGGGATTTTTTTTCTCATCTTATTGTTCATGCAGTGTTGTGACTAAAAAATTTCCACTACTGATTGTAATTACAGTTTCCGGTGCATGGCGTGCATTATTGCATCAGTATGGCAAGTGTGGAGTAAGAATCAGAAAATGATGCAAAGTTAAAACATTTCCTTACCGTCTGTAAAATCTCTGTCGACTCATGCAGAGGTAGCCAACAGAAAACAACAAAATTAACCAACAGGTTGAGGATCAACGCTGGAGCCAGTGGCAGCCGCTGAGGTTGTGGTGACAGCAGAGTGATGAATGGTTGCAGATAATCAACAGGAAATGGATGAGGTAAAACAGAAAGTGTGCGCAGATGGCCCAGTGCTTCTTTGGCTTGCTCCTATAAACATCGTATAACTTTACTATACCAGCTTTCTGATCTTTCAAAGATTTTTGCAAAAAAAAGTTCAATAGTTACATTTTCTAAAAGAAAAAGTCTAATGTGAGATTGAGTGTAATCGTAACAGGCGAGATAGCTGCAACAACAGCATATCTCAGAAGGTTAAGAGAGAAGGCGAACAAACAGGAGACAGAGACAAAACTCAGGCCGGCAGGTCAGACACTGGCACAGAAATCAATACTACATCACCCTATACACCCAGCCCCTCCTCTCTCCTCTGCATCTTCCTCTAACATCCCTGTCTCATTCTGCTTCTCAAATGGGGGTCATCCATTATTTATTCTTTAATGTGTTATTTTTCTTTTTCTGCATTGGTACTGTAGCTTTCAGCAACAACACACGGAGCAAATAACAGAGTTTTTACTATGTTGTCTTAAGCTACATGGTGCTGCACAGACCAGCAGAGATTTTAACCATGTTGTGCTCATTTGTTTAATAAAGAAAACATCCGAACACTGTGTTAATGTTTACTATTTAGCTTGGAGCAGGGGCAATAATTAAAAACAACAAAATCCTTTTAAAAGGTCTCAAAATGAAACAAAGTCCAATAGTTTATTATTCTTGGAAACATTGTTGTCTGCAATATATACAGCAGTGATGACTTTGCACCAAAGTGGAAGATTGATGCATTAAGACATTGATAACAGCGAAAAAAGCAAGACAAAAGTATTCTATTTTATTCTATTTTATAATGACAACCTTACCAGATGTAAAACTCTGTGGTGCCACTTGTTGGTGGGATGGTGGTAGAAGGTCAGCAACCACAGTAAGCGACCGCAGTCTTCCGGTCCTGATGTGATCAGCAGCTGGACAGCCACATGCACCCAGTGGACACATTGAACCAACAGGAACCAGGCCTCAAACACTCTGTGATGCCCCCTACAAGACAAGAGGAATACCAATACCATTGTTAAGGTGCTACTGAAACCTTGTAGAATTATAGACATGCATTATTACATCACCAAATGGCTGTCATTAAAAAAATAAATGGAGGCAAAAATCCTCCACTATTCTCAGTAATCGTTTATTTGGCACCTAATGAGGAAACATACGACTTGCACTATAAAATTACAGTGGAACTGTCTAAATCTGCAGCACAACAGTGCCATAAACAGCTCATAACTTACTAGTCTGATGTGAACATACCTTTAGTTTCTAAAACAACGCACTGTTGGAAATACAAGTGATAATTGTCACCCAGTACTTATGAAGAGGATGAGAAAGATTTGCACGTTTTACAAACACTGACCTGATTGTTGTTGAAAGAGAAGTCATAATACGTGTGCTCAAAAAAGCCTTTGATAACAGTGTGTCTAGGGTTATTTACATCATAAGAGTGTTGTAACATGCTAACTATAATTAAGGATGGATCATCAAAGCAATACAAAGCTTTTGTAAAGCTCTAACTAAGATTTATCCTGAATCTCTTTGTTTGATCACTGCTGACACAACAAGGATCACTCATGTTTTATTTCATAAAAATCTATTAAACAGATGCGAACATCATTAGTGTTAGTTTCAACTTCAAATGTTTTTTTTCAAAATGAACATTTGTATCACCTTTTAATAATGACTAGTTAACTTTAAACTTAAATTATATGGATTGTTCAATGTCTGAGGCCAATTATTTAGAAAACAAACTTACTGAAAATGATCCAGATAACATGTTTTTATAGCATCTGAAAAACTAATCAGACACTAGACTCTAAACATTTATTCATGTATTGTGTGGCGTGTCTGTAAGCTTAATTAAATAAATACTTCCTGCCACTCTGCAGTGGATTTTAAATTTAAACTCAACTATGAAACGTGAAATCTCCAAAGGTTATGAAAACACTCATTTAGAATAGCGACACAGAAAAGGCTTCTAGTATTGTATATATTTCTGCAGTAATTGTTGTAGATAAAATAATCAAACTGACAGACTGTTTTCTCTCTGTGTTTTTAAGGCTTATGCGTTGGTATTGTTGCAAGATATGGGTCCATTAGAGCAAGCGCAATCTAAATAAACATTTTTAACTCCTATTTTATTATATTTTATCGTATAATTTATGTATTTATGAATGAATGATGTGCAGCCCAAAAGAAAAATGAATAAATAAGAGGAAGCTTTAACAAAGAAAGCAGTGTCACTCATTAAACCCAACAGGGATATTTCAAGTTTCTGAATTTATTATGGGTTATAATAAATATGCGCATCTGATGGAGCATTCATTTCTTTAACTTACCTTTAGGGAAAGCTTCAGATTATCCAAAACAAAGAGTGCTCAGGCTGGTGTCTAATGCAGGAAAGGCACTTTATAAAGGCTTTATACAACCACGCTTCAATTAATATCAAATTAGTGAAGTTTCTTAAAAAATAAACATATCTACACAATTGCAACAGCAACATGACTTGAAGCCTAAGAAACAGTATTGTTAAATTCCCCCAATACCATTATCAGAGTTCTCTTCTCATTCTGCTTGGCTGTAACAAATGGACAGCACCGGTCCTCTGGCAGCAGTAACACCATACTACTTCTCCACCACTGACTCAGATCTATTTATTTTGGGTTATTTTACATGGAGCTTCAGACTGGAACAGTGGTGGGGATAACAGACCCCATTTAAAACCACAACTGGAAGGTATCAAGTCATCAGTCTCCATCTTTAGGACATCAACTATGCTCTGCTTCCTTATTTTCCCTTACGAGATGTCTATTGCAACTGTACCTGCAATTCTCTTTTATGTCTGTGTAACTTTTTTTTCTTCTCTTTTTCCTACTCTGCACTTTCTGCCTACCTTTTGCTTCTTTGTCAGCACTACTATTGTGTCTTTCTTTATTCCTACTGTGTGCTTTCTCTACAGTTCACTCTTACGCAAGCTAATGGTCTCTAATGAATGGTTTGAGAAGGCACAGAGACTTCTCAACTACACTTTTTCAGTAAGGACTTTTCCCCCTCTCTCTCTTTGTACTTTTTCATGTGAATCTCATTTAGTTGTCTTGTTTGGTGAAGGTAGTGAATTTAATCAACTTAAAAACGACATTGTGTGCTTTTGGGTAAACCTAACTTGTTTGCTACCAACTGAAAGAATTCATTTGGTCAAAGGTTTTCAGTGTGCAACAGGGAAGATTACTGACTTACTCTCCCCACTCCAGCTAATAATAGAAAAAAGAAAACCCCACTGGCATTCAATACGACACAAATTAGAAAATTCTCCCTCTTTCTCTAACCTGAAGTTTCTGCTATCTCTGTCTTCCTCCTCTTCTTCCTCCGTCAGTTTCCGTAATGAGCCAGTGATCAACTTCAGGTGATTATTCCACGACTCCTGAGACATTTCTGCAAGAACGTTAGTGTTAGTTGTTACTTGATGACAAGCAAATGTCCTTTTTACAATTGGTGTTAAAAAAAGGTTTATGAACTAGTTAATATTTACTGATTCATTTCCTTCTTCACTAAACATTAGATAACAGGAATGACACATTTACACAATAATAAACATACAATCAATGTTGATATAAAAAAGGGTCCTCTGTGTAATATATAAACCATCACCTTTAAATGACAATTATTATTTTCATCAATGATCAAATTGCCAGTTAACCTTTTCAGAGGAAGTTATTACTGTGACATCTTTATAATAGGGATGTAATAAATGAAAAGAAACAGACTATCTGAAGATGTAAGCAAAAGCTTGTTTCAACTTTCTTTAAGATAAACATTAATAATCGAGGTCCTATGTGCAGAGTGAGCTTTTAAAGTGGTGTTTTTATTTGGGGTATAGTCAGGTTATACTCATTTTCCGCTAAGCTAGCTGTCAGCTTTATAATGACATTTACTGTACAGTTATTGTAAGTCATAAATCTTCCTATTAATCAACTAGCTGAAAGAAAATATGCAGAACAAAAATAATCTTTAAATATCAAAATCAATTGAAATTTCTCTCTTGTTTTCCAGTAATTACATTTAACTACTATTAAAGCCAAAATGCTGTTCATAACATGCCACGATACCTTCACACCACAACCCAACCCAACCCAACTAAATCCTCAACAGGTGACATTTCAGGTTGGCTAACACACTTTGACAAATATCTGCAATTTCCTCAAGCTATGTATTACAAATGCAATGCAAGAATTTATTTATGACTCCTTCAGTGGGAGCACAAACCTTAATGTTTTTACTTTTCACAGTACCATTTCCATTCACTCACTTCCCAAAAAAGAAAAGAAAAAAGAAACCCTCACCAAACATACACACACACACACACACACACACACACACACAGAGACAAATGATTAACTTTGAATCCTGGCTCAGGTCTTGCATATCCCTAAATGGCTCCATTCATGTAAATAATTCCTGCCTACAGGCCAGTCTGGGCACACACTGATAAGCAGCACTGCAATGTGCTCCTGCACTCACCTACTGTGCATCTTCAATGGTAAAGGTTTCTTTAGAAAATGCTGTTAATACAGTAACACTCAATGTTGTTCAGGCAAACTCTTCTTAATAACATTTATAGGAGTAAGTTTGTGTAATATGATTAAGAAAGTGTTTTGTCTCAAACAGTGTAGAGATTCCACAAAACTAATAATCCCTCACATCATGTTAACTTCATACAATTACTAACTAACTATATTGATTAACAAGAATGACACACACAGGAGTCCATTCATTCTGCAGAAAGAAAAACTGTTTACACACAGTTACAGAACACTTGATTAGACTTGTTTTCACAATACATGCTTTTGTGCTTTGTGTCAGAGTGAAACATCCAAAGGCCAATGAACACAGCAAGAATGTGCGTGCACACGGACCTGATGGCATGGTCAGGAGGGGAACCAGTACATTCGGAGGTGACTGTGGGAAGAAGGTCCTAACAGATGCAGCCCTCTGAAACAACAAAGAGCACAATTTTCCTTGGATGCATTAATGAAAATCTGACTCGTGTTCATCTCAAACGTCCTTGTGCTTGAAAAAGACGGGAGAAAAAAAGTGTTTTGAATGGGAGGCTCTGCATCAGCGATACAGTTGGTGCAAATGTGTAATGTAGCATGTAATAGGAAGCGTTTAGGGCAGTGTGACAACAGCCACTAAAACTAAGGTCAGAGTAAACACACAGAGGCACTGCCACCTACTGTTTAACAGAAGTAAAAATACATAAATAAAGTTTTATTGAGCACATAATATCTACATAAACATGTTTTCTGATTCTTTTTTTGCTGACATGTAAATGCCAGATATGTTTCTAAAGCCATACAGGATGTCTGGTTGGATGACAGGAACAACAGACATAGGAGCTAAGATGTGAGTTTCATCAAAAGTACTCAGGAACTCTAAGAATACTATTTTCCACACATCACAGGTGATCCTGACTAAAGTTGTGACTTGTAAATGGATTGTTTGAATATTTGTGTCTGGGGTAAGTCTGAAATGTAGTTCTCTTTCACCATTCGTTTTGGTATCTCACTATGGGACATGCCCCAGATGCTGTCCCCAGAAGCTGTTTTAATTTTTTTTTTACATCTTTTTATTTATCTTTGAGTTTTGTTTTTTTTAACTTATAAAAAGTAATTAAAAATAACTTTCCTAACAATCCAGAAGTGCTTATATTCCAATCCTGCTTTCTGTCTGTTCCAGCAGGGAAATACACCCAGTGGCTAGAAATTCACTGTCAGACAATGTTCCTGAAATTTTCATCCTTTTTTCTCATACGTTTGATTATATTAGATTTTCATTTGAGTCAAGACTTGTTTATTTACAAGTTAATTTATGGTTTAATTAGTTTATAATGTTGTTTTATGGCATATGAAACTGAATAACTTCCCATTTAAATATGATTATGTTGTTAGAAAATGATCAAAGATATTTACCAACTGCAAAAGTTAAAACATTTAAAGGAATGTTACTGAAAACAAATATTAATGTAACCCTTTCCTCTGATGAAAGGACAATACTGACCTGAGGCTGCAGCAGTGCCAGTTCCCTCAAAAAACACCTGGTGAATGTGTGGATGACAGACTTCACAGAATACTTTCCTTCAGCTTGCTTAATAACCGACCTACCAAACATCCAGTTACAAAATATACAAAAACACAAAAAGGAAACAAACGTCTAAGCAGACCCATACATAAATAAATTTTAAAAAAACACACAAAAATAACACATGTGAGAGAATTGTAGTTGTCTTAAACACACATTGCCTCTCTTACCTGAAAATGTCATTTGTAACCAGAAACATCGAACAGTGCTGAGCACAAGCTTTGGGCTGTAACACACAAATATACAAATCTTAGAAAATAAAACATTTTATGGAAATTCAAATACTTACTGCCTAGAAGGTAAACATCTATAAATAAGATGTACTTCCATTCTAACAGCTTTGAGCATAATACACTAGGTGGCACTGTTGGATCATCTAGAAACGTCTTCCTTTTTACCTCAGCTCCTCTCCCCATTAAATCCTCAGTTTACCACTCTGTTGATCCTTCTACAACACACCCACACAGTTTCTCATCACCTCCTAATGTGCACTTATCATGTGTTTTAGATTTAACACATTCTCAAACGCCCAGGCGTAAACATTTACCAGCTGCATTGTGTCTATCTTTGCATCCCTAATGATTCCCCTCAGCACACGACTCATATAAGGCCATGTGCTCCCCTATAGGAGGACCGCATGTTGTCTACCTTGGAGGCATTACCCCTGCAGAGCAACACGGTACTGAAAAGATTACAATTTCTGCTTCTTTTCCTAAAGATGCTTTATTTATTTTATGAACTTGTGGCAAATTTAAAGTGTTATTTCTGCCATTAGTTCAACATGAACCAAGCTTTGTTTATGGTTTGATGTTGATATGTACCAACTAATAATAATCAAGTTTTATAAAAGGGTTGCTAAGTTTTATTTTTCCCCACTCCAGGTACATATGCACAAACTGACAGTTGACTAGTTTGAGCCCAACATAAACACCGCCCCCAAGTGTTCATACTGTATAATTACAATATTAAATACTTGTTTTTAAAAACCGTAGTTTCTTTTGATTTTTGGGTCCTGAACATTAATCCAGTCAAACAGACCTCTCCTATAGCTTTGTTCACACACATCAAGAGTTTTGTTTGGCATATGGTTTATGTAAAACAGGGCAAGTGTATACAGTTTCGGGCATGCCAATGTGCACGCATCTCAACTGTCATTGTTGTTCTGGTGAAGACAGCTGGGTTTTTTCAAGCATCCTCCTCCATACCTTAGCACTGACACTTCAAGGAGGGTCAATTACAGCACGCAACAAACATCCTGTTTCTGGCAGTCAGAGCCAGGAAGTGTGTGTTTATTGTTACTGGGCCAGCAATTCTTGCTGGATCACAGGGGGTGGGTCGAGTTAAAATGAGGAATGCGGGCCCAATTTCACATTTCCCATTTTTGATTGTAGTTTAAACAAGTGAGTGAAAAAGGGAGACAAGGAGACAGCTTTCTTTAAATAATTTGTTCCTAGATGTAATTGTCCCAACAGAGACTCATATACACGGAAACTTGAAACCAAAACCTCCTTTTTAACGACAGACAAACAAAAGTGTGGGTATATGTGAGGTAATACATGAAAATGATCACAAAATCAATCAATAGGTAAAGTAGACAACTACACTTGGATGAAATATCCCTGGATATCCCTGCAGAAAATTAGATTACACAGTTTTGTTGTCGGAGCTCAAAAAGGGATAAAAACAACTCTAAATGATCACAATGATCAACTCATGATAGGATTTTAAAAAACCAGTAATATGTAATAGATCCTAATTTTTCTGACAAATTAACAATGATGATGGGAGTGTATTTTTGTATATATATGTATATGCAGTGTTAGCAATCCAAACATATCCAAAGCAGTGTGTTCCAATCTTCATTTGTAAGAAAGGGCCCTCAGCTCAGAGAGTCTGCATCGCTACCCTTATGCATGCACAGCTCAAGTGGACCATCACTATGGGAAAACAAGAGCGACACAACTCACAAACTTAACTCAAGTCAACTGGAGCAAAACAGCTTCCTGCTTAAGTTTCACTGACATTTATAGCTACTAAAAGGAGTACAATCCACACCTTAGGTAAACAGAATGCCATTCATAATGTGCATGGAAGAAAATTTATGACTGCGTGTAAATCGTTGGCAGTAAAATGTAATCAGAAACACATCTGCTTTAGAAAAAGAATTAGATTCTACTGGACATTGCTGTATTGTTTTTCAGTGGGATTTTGTTTAAGATTTTTTCAGTTTTCTTGGATTTTTACATTTTAGTGATACATTACATTATTTTACTGCCTTGATGCTATTGAATAGTTACACATACTTTTTGACTATCTATAGCAACTCTCTCTCTCTCTCTATCTATATTTATATTTTTAAATATCTATATATATATATATATACATACATACATACATACACACACACGCGTCATGCTAATAATGCTGGAAGCCATTGGGACAATCCAGGTGAATTTTTTACCTGGATTTGATAAAACATGATATCTGTCAAGAGTCCCAGGTTTGGTAGTATGTTGCAAAGTCCATATAAGCCAGTTTGTGAAATGGAAGGAGATACGTTTTGTTGCTTGAGCCCTTCCCTTGCAGATCTTGTCTTATTGTTTTCCACATCAGTAAGAGTCTTAATTTGGGTTGAAGACTGGTCTGTGTTTCGATATTTTTGTCCTACAGCCCCAGGTTCTATTGGGAGATGTAAAATTACTGTCTTTCCTGCAGCAACCTCAGCAGCAATGGCACATTGCATAAGGCCTTCCTTATGCTCAACAATCCTGCACATTCAAAGGCAGAAAGTCTTTTTGCCTTTGCTATCATAAGGTCATAACAGTATGAATGCAAAAAGGAAAAACCCGAGAAAGATTTTGTATTGTAGATTTGGATCTTTTATGGTTATGGTCTTTTTGAACAGCCTCTTCGAGTTTAAATGCATTTTTCAATAAATTGTCTGCTCTCAACTTTTTGACACTTGTTTCCACTTCTTCTTTTTGTATTTTAAAGCTCTACTTTACTTACAACCAAAATATGATCTATCCATCCATCCATTTTCTACCGCTGTTCCTTGAACAGGGTCGCGGGGGCGCTGGAGCCAATCCCAGCTCACAACGGGCGAGAGGCGGGGTACACCCTGGACAGATCACCAGTCCATCACAGGGCCAACACACAGAAACAAACAACCATGCACACACACACTCACTCCTATGGACAATTTAGAGTCTCCAATCAGCCTATCCCCAAGGTGCATG